>OV884009.1:65071903-65681517 GCA_930367205.1 Acanthosoma haemorrhoidale
AAGTTCCTTTTCTATATGCGAGAAAAGGCTAATAGCAGAAGGCTGATAGATCTCGAGAATGAGCGGTGTTGGCTGCTATTAGCTGCCAGTGGGCCTTAGGCAGTTAAGTTAGCACTAAGCTTCTTTCCAAACACTCCAACCGAGTGATTTAGGCAAATTAGCAGGTCTGAGGGTACTAAAACTTTCTGTTATTTTCAATACCAGAAATACTTATATTTTATACCTCACACCTGACTGTACTAATATTTTTGTGTCTCATAAAATTTTAAATGAAGGTCTCATTTGAAATAAATAATATACGGTTTTGAAAAAATGTCTATGTCAAAGTTAAATAATAAAATTTAAGTTTGACGACCTGCGCCATTACCGTCCATAGCTCTTGATTAACTATTATCTAATATACTAATCCAAAATATAAAATATAAACTAGTTTCCAAGGATTGGTGGACTTAGGAGATTTTTTTTTATTTATATATCTAAAGTTATATTTAAATAACGAAGCTACCCCTATTTATAAAATAAGTAAACTAGGGATTGAGAAAACAATATCAAAAGATGAGTGTCAAAATTAAGCGTACAAATACGTGTTGTAGCATGTTGGTCAGTGAAAACCTATTCAGAAATATAAATTGAAAATAGCTAAAATATGGAATAAAAAATGGACTTTCGAAATCGTTGAGCTCCTTAAACTTTATTTTATGGAATAGGTTAAAAATTGCTTTTGCGCACATGTACTTGAGAAAACATAGAAATCAGAAATAATTTGATTCTATTTTATTTCACTGGTTAAAATTTTCTATATGGTGTTGATGATTAATACGTATGGAAAAATTAATCAATAAATTAAACTCACTGTGAAAAAAATATCCTTTCATAAAACACTATACGAAAAAAGCAAATTTTTCAAAAGAATGCTTACAGTCTCTCTAAAATACATTTTTGTATACATATTGGGAGAGTAGAAATTCGCTATATGATGAAAATAATGAATAATCATGTATAGTCCACAAGATGCCTGAACAGGCGAAATGTTAACCAGTCTATAAACAAAAATCTGTCATCTTTTGAAAAATTTGTATTTTTTCATACACTTTTTATAAAAACAGGTCTCTTTTCAGATCGGTGACTCGTGTGGATATTATTCTTTCATTTTTTAAACAACATCCATAACTTATAAAATTGTAATGGTTAAGATATTTTCATTTACAAAACACCATTAATGGAACCAGTATGTTTCTATTGCGGTCTTGAAACTTTTTTATTCCTAATATTTATTTATTTGTTTTATTGATCGAATAATTTTTACTACCAACGTAAAATTACGATAATACACACATAGTGCATATAGGGCTCAACCATAAAAAATTTTAAAAAGACGATATGCGTCGAAAGCCCAGACAACAGGAAAACTTCTGTTAATTATCCACCTTTTAGTGAGGGTAAATCCTTTCCTGTGGGTATCTCATTCACAATTAAAACTGACAATTACCTTTTAGAAAGTTTTGATAACCAAGTAAGATGAGATATGTCTATACCTGCGTGCAACGTAGTAATAGTCATTACATTTAAAAAAAAAAAATGATTGCAGCTCAATACTGTTAATTAAGTTTTTTTTAAATCTTATCAGAGAGAATTATTATTTTTATTAATTAAGCGGAAGTATAACACTCCCCAATAAAAGCGTGTGGTTTTTCTATAAGCCCTATTATTTTTATTATTGGTCCGGTAGAATTATAGTTAAATCATTTTTCATGATAAAATGTGGCCGTCACACAATTCGGAAAATTGCCAATCCTGAAAAATTCAAAAATCGAAGGTTGTAGATCACAGTGTGAGCCCTGGTGTTATGTTGAATGAATTGTTTTATTCTAGTATAAATTCTATAAGGTTCAGGAAGCAGCAGTATATAACCAGGTAAGACCAAAAAATGGTCGTCTTTTTGTGTATAGGAATGCCCATTTTCCTTTGTGTATATTCTTCATCTATTTATTAATATTTTTAATCAATATAATATCGCGAGATGAGGGGTTGAACACATATGGGAATGACAGGGATACTACCCCTTATGTATTGCTCAGTAGATCTCCCATCATTTGGCAGGAACTGACACCCCTATAAATTATTTACTATAATAAAACATTATTTACACATTTCACCTTCATTGTACAATAAAACATTAGGTACTGCCCTTGCCAATTTGCACATCCGTATTTGTGGTCCCACATTCGCTTGGGAGACCTGATAATACTGGAGGTGCTCTTTAGTCAGGTAGTGTTATTCCGACACACGACATTCACTTGGTCAATAGTCGATGGCGAAACCAACAACTACTCATAGCCCCTCTCTATACACCCCTTACAGATCGAGTAAGGACCCAAAATCTAGTAAGAAAAAGAAACACATTAACAAAAAAGTACGAACTTAGAAAACAAATATAATATATGATATTTAGAAGGATGGAAAAATCTATTACGATTAAAATACATGCATAATATCGATCCAAAATTTGTTAATTAATTGTTGCAACATTTTTGACTGATATCAGTCCATCCTCATGCAACATCTACAGAACAAAAAAAAAAAAAACCTTAAATATACCACTTACATGTTGTGTCATCAATACAAAACATAAATGCTGCAAAATAGGTCGGAAAATTTGCAACAAAGTATTAATATTATAACATGGAAAGATGTTATTCTCATATTAGATTATATAATGATTCATTCTATTATAAAAGAATTTAGAAACAGAATAAAAAAAAAAAGTATTTAGTAAAAAAGAGCTTTGATTTATATTTACTGAGTTGCATTCACAATCACAAATTTTTTAAATATTCTTCTGAAGTCCAGTAAGAAACTCGGTATATTTTCATTAATTTCTACATTTTTTAGCTATTTAATAGTATATATTTAAAACATACAAATTATAACATAATCGGTGGAAAGAAGAGATTAGTAAAAATTATATATGCAGGATATATTTAATAAATCGTAAAAATAATTATTTTAATATCGATATCTCATAAATAAAGATTTTATGTTCGTACGGAAATAAACCGTGCGTTTAAATTATTAAGGTACGTATGTTATTGAAGAAATATAGGAAATACTTTTTTATTGTGGAATTTCGCTGTGATTGTAGTAAAAACTATAGTGCACGAAGAAGAAAAACGTCATCGCTTGCACGAAAAAAAAATCCTGTTTCACGTCTTGAATGAACGAGTTCCGACGAACTTATTTGAAACCATTCTTACTTAAATTTGTCTGCATTTTATTTATGTAATCTTTAGTAAATGTAGTGATGCTACAGGAAATACAAAATAATTTGTAAATAGATTCGCCTGAGGATCTATAATTATATATAATTATCTGTAAATTTAAAGGGGCTATGAAGAAAAAAAAAAAAAAAAAAAAAATTTATGTAATACATAAACAAATGTTAAAGAATATTTGTTTAATAAACAACAGTGTAGGGATATCGCAGTAAACAAACACTGTTTCATTTTAATTTTGTATATTAGGAAATATTTCAAATCTGAATCGTGCTTAGTACTTTGAATTTTTATTTATTTTATTTATTACTTATATGTATATACATATTTCTATAAAGAAATGTAAGGTGTTTACCCATACCGTGGCTAATCTCGGCTCAAGAAAAATTGGAAATAGCAGAGAATTCTCGATGTTGCAATATAATTGTCAGTGGATTATATGCATATCGGGCGACATTTCAAAATATAAGCTAACCCAGGGGAGGGGGAAAGGTTGTTAGAAACTAGGAAACTAGGCATTTATAATATAATTTTTTTTTTTTTTGTAATCGTGTATATCCTTATTTCAATATTATTGCACAATTTAATATCAAACAACATACTTTCGAAAGATGATACATTCAAGATCATACAACTGTAGATAATTTATAACTTATATTGACAATTGTGACTTGTTATATAAACAATATTTCTTTTTTTACGGACCATTTAAAAACAATTATTAATTATATGAATATAGGTATAAATTTAAATATATTTGGGCGATAGATGGGAAGAATTGGTACTATACTGCTATTAATATTAAATACAGAAAGAAAAAGGCTTTCATTTTCAACGGTTTGAGTAAGACTACTTCATGTAAAACGAAAAAAGTCAAGTCAAGTTTGATGCATCTTAGATGTTCTGGATTTCAGTTGCAAAAACGATTTTATTGACACTTTTTAATGAATAATATTAATTATAGTCCACTAAAACATCAAAGTTAATTTGATAGGAAAATATAGCAACGTTGCTTTATTTTATAGTTTTTCTGGGCCTCAAATAAATTTCATCCCTTTGTAAGTTGCTGAAGTTGCGAAAAAAATATAGCACACTTTCAATGACTTTGAAGTCTTTCATTCGATATCCTGCGCACTATGATAGATTTTTTATCAACTAATGTACTTACGGCCATTTTTTGCGGGGGGAGGGGGGTCTCCACCATAGGTGCATCAAATGAACCTTTCAAAATATGCCTGGCTGACTTTAGTTGCGATCACGATCTTGATAATTTTTTGTAATGTTAGTTCGAACAAAATCAAACAAACATTACATTCTATTAATCAGGCCGTCGAGATCCTGGTACGCTAGTTCGAGGAGTAATGTTTCAATATGGAATTATCGATAGATCAATCAAGCGGGTTACCTCAATATTTGCCTATCTAATGTAATCTCCTACCTGTAGAAATAATGGATGGAAAGGATGTTTTAGAAAAGGGATTAATTGACAAAGAACTAAATACAGGCGCTACTGATGCCTGAAAGCAGTTTCAGAAACACCACTACCTAACCTGGCTAAGAGAACAAGTGTGTTAGACCTCGAGACCTGTCTGTATATTCCTAACTAGGGGCTTACTTGCTTCTTCTAAAACGGCTTATGCGCTTCGTCTAAAACGGCTTATACATGCCCCATCCCAATGTCCCAAAAGGGGGATTCTTGCAAGTCATAAACACGCCCGACAGCGACTTTCACCACATAATTAACTGGCTTCAAATATATAAATTTAGTTTGATTCTAAATCTCATTACAGTAGACAACATTGTGGCATAAACACTGGTATTGGAAAAATTGCAACCCATTATTTGCTAACCGTCCCTTTTACGTCTTTTGAATTATTGACAATGCCTTATTTCTAAAAACCATAAAACGAAAACAAGGTATGTTCTTCTTCAGGATATTCATAACCCAGGTCAAACCTGCCGGTGGTTCAGTTCGTTGAAAATCCGTCCTTTAAATCTAATGTAGTAGATTGTTAGTAATGTAGACTAATGTTAACCATGCTCATTTTAGCTTTATATTATAATTAAATAAAAATGTCCTATGTTTTATTAAGGTGCTTACGTTCTTTTTCATTTGTTTCAGCTGTTGCTGCTCGGGATTACGTTAAGTGTTGTAGCAGTCCACAGTACGGTGGTGGAGGACATTTTGGGTCTCAACAAAAAGAACAATGAACTTCCAAAAGGCCCAGGGAGACTCATCGGTGGGGGAAGTTTTCGCAACCAAATAAAGCGTCAGAGGCCCGCACTATCGGCTCCGCCTTACGCCGTTCAAATGGAGCCCGTCTTCAAGTATTCTCAGAGAGACCCGCTTTATGAACAGAAAGTCAAAAATGTAACTAACGTGGAATCTACTAGTATTTCTTCAAAAGCTGATCATGACGTGGAATCGTCGAATCAGGTAATCCACAAAGTAATCCATTACAAACCACCGCCAATAATTAACCCACCGTCACATCCTTATCCTTATTACGTGGAACCGCCAGAACCTATAATCGAAATTATAATCAAAGAGTCCAATATAAGTTTGCCCGCTCCTACCACTACACCGCCACCACCTACAACGAAAGAACCAATACACGTTTTCTACGTGAAGTACAAAAAAAATCCATACCCCAGTGAACATGGAGACGACATCATTTATGAAGAGCCCGTTCCAGCTTTGACACCCCATGCCACGGAAATTGTAGAAGGAGGAGAAGAGGAAGAACCTAACTATGGACCGACCTACTTAGAACCACTTCCCTCCCCACCTCCAAGCACAACTTTACGGACTATTATTCGACCCGAATCAGAAACGTACCATGGATCAGGGTTGAAAATAACGTTTGGATCTCCTGCAAATAACGAACATCACGGAGAGGAAGAGTATGGTCAAAGCGCTCCTCAACCTCAAGTGACTCTTCCGGAAAAAAAACACGATACAGAAGTAGAGACCTCCACGGAAGCCAGTAAAAACCACTATTCTAAGAGGCAACAAGGTCCGTTTCATGAAAAACAAATAAGACAGGATCGACCAGAGTTTGTACAACAAGCAGATTCTCAGCAGTATAGACCGTTAGTGCCTTCCCCACAGCCAACACAAACTCAAACCTCAGATCACAGATTTCCTGGACAATCTCAAGCACATTTCCATCAAGGTGATTCAAGATTAGTTCATCAGCCTCAACAACATCAGCCTTCTCGGCCAACAGCACTACAGCCAACTGATGGGTTCCAAAATGGGCCATTCCATGGTAGATTGCCTCAAAATATAAGACCGAATTGGCAATCGCAGCAGAAACCAGAACAAGGGCCTTTCTCAACTAGACAGCCACAATATACAGACCGAGCTTTCTTAGTTCCCCATCAGCAACATCCAGCGAACGTGCCTTCTTTGAGAATCCAGCCTCCAAGTCCTCCTACTCAACTTCAAATTCAAGAATATCAACGACACAAAGAATTTCTTCATCAACAAAGTTTAAAGCAACAGCAAGTTGTTCCTACTCCTCAACAAATACAAAACACAGGAAACAGGTTCCAACATAGTGAACAACCACTAGAACAGCAGCACATTCAGAGTATTACAAGTAGATATCCAAATAACCAGCAAGTTGAACCACAACAAATACAAACTATTGGAAATAGGTTCACAAGTAATCAACAAATAATTCCCCTACCTCTGTCACAAAATACGGATAATAGGTTTCAAAATAATCACAAGCAAGTAGATTCACAAACAATTCATAATCCTGCAAACAGGTTTACAAATAACCAGCAACAAATTAAAACACCACTTAATATTCATGTTGAACAATCACCAATAATCGATCAAAGCCAACTTTCCCAGCATCTTAGCCCTCAATTATTTAACCAAGGACCGACCACACAAAACTCTATTCCTCAACAGTATCCATTTGATGGCAAAAATTACAACGACGGTACCAATTATGGCCTGAGGTTACGAGGAAAAACTCCCGGGGGAAACATTAGGAACCATCAAGATCAACAATTGACAAAGCAACACTCCTACGTTCAACGTGAAGAAAGCAATTACAATCCCGAATTTTCAAAGCAACGAGACGCCAATTTAAGAAACGAGAACAAAAATGTAGATAAATATCCGGATTCGGAGATTATAAAGTCAATATCATCTCTGGAAGAACATCAAATACAACCAGGATATAAAGACGCGGAAACAGATCAGATCATCCCATCAACTCCTAGTCCTACTCTAAGTTTTAACACTAAGCAGTCAGGCTTGCAACCAAACAGAAATCAGCAGCAATATAATTTTCCATCATTCAATCAGCCAAGACCAACTGAAAGTAGATACACAGTAAGAGCTCAATCCCAATTGAATGCAGACCGAAATTACAACCGTCCACCTCAGACTGATATCGTAAACTATTCAATCCAAAATACGCCATCATCAACTGTGGGTCCAATAGTAAATAACCAGCCTGAAGGGAGGTACTCTGATAGAAATAAGTACCTAACAGTGTACAGTAGACCTGCAAACAAGCCTCCTCCAAACAATAGAAAAACATACTCATCAACTACGGCTAGACCAGAATACAGGATATCTCCATCCGTAACGCCTCGCACAGAAGCCCCTAAAATAGAACAAACAACTGAATCCAAAGACCATTCAAAAGAAGAAGAAAAAAGGAAAATGGCAAATATAGCCGCCTTACCTTCGGAAGTACCAGATGACTTGAGGGAGCAGCTGCTGAGCTCCGGAATTTTGGGTAATGCCGACATCCAAATCTTAGATTACGACAAGGTGGGAGATATCCCTATTGAAAGCTTACCACCAGAAGCATTAGAGAACTTCTATGGGGCTGCGAGTGCTCCGGTCCCGTCCATAGTCAAACCCAACGACTACAAGAAAACAGTCGATATGCGTGTTGTCCGCTACGATCCAAATACCGACGATGGTCAGGATTTGTCCAACAAATATTTCAAAGAGAACGCTACCAAAATTGATCCTGTGGTTTTGAACGATTCAAAATACAAGAGGTATCTACCACTTAGGGTGAGCGGGAGCCAATTCCCTATTCCAGATGTACCTCAGCTCAAAGACAGGATTGTGAATAGTGTTGTCGTTCTGGCCCCAGTTGATTACGACTTCATCAAGTCACAAGAAGAAGGCGAAGATGACCAGCGGAGGGGCAGAGTCATTCAGATACAGGGAGTCAAATTCATCGTTGGAGATTCACTAATGACTGTCATAAAGGAACCGACACAAGACAATTACAAGAGATGGCTCCAGAATGAGCTGTCAGTTCCTGCCGAGCACCAGTCAGTCATCCTTCTAGTTACAAGGTAAGAGCAAATTTTTAAATTCTTGAATACTAATGCACACATACAAATTGCATTACCATAAAATTCATCGTATGTCAAGAGGAAGCAGTGTTCCGTTACTAGTACACGTAATACATACTCTGAATGCATTTATTCTGTGACAATCGCCGTTCACTAATAAAGACTGAAAATTCTTCATATTCTACCTACGGATTAAAAATAAAACTAGTTGATGTATGGATCAGTAGATTCACAGTTTTTTTAAATCATCTGATTTTTTTCAAGTTTTTACCGAATCAAGTTTTTGTGCATCGGTTATGAATTAAAATTTATGAATAGTAAAAGAGAGAAGACATTGCCCAAGAATAGCCGGTCGGAGAGTAATCGCGATATTCCTTGATCGGATTCCTTGTTATCCCAGGTGTGATCATAAGATGTTGAAGAAGGCTGAGAGCTGGCCAGTGGACCGGCAGGTGAGTCGGTCAGAGAAAGCTAAGTCCTGGCGCCAACGGAACACTTTCCAGTTTTGATGTACATGCCCATTACGTCAGGGTCGCCGGATTAAGGGACTTGTCTCAAGCCGTACGTGCTAAAAGATTTTATCAATTAGAGTTTTTATTGGGGATCGGCTGTATTCTACGAAGTTTATTATGGGTCGGTATTTCTACATACAATTTACTTCTGCGTCAATGAGATGGAAATATTTGCTTTTGACCTCTAGTCATGGACTAATCAATCTAGAATTTAATATATTTCCAATTCAGATGTATTCCCAAAAAATAAATTCATATATTGATATAGCACAGCTAACAATGGAATTCCCCTTTTCCTAAAGTTTCCTTGTTAATAGTTTATAAAACTTTTTTTTTTGTAGATTTAATGAATCAAATAGCTTTGGATACATAATTGGTTATTTTGTTGGTTTCCTTATAAATTAGCCGAAGTGCCATTGGTTCCATGCTCAATAAGACAGTATCTACATCATACATTGTCACATCATATCATACATCATACTTAACTTATATACATATTATGGATGCTGCTATAATTTTTATATATTTAGTAATACTTTCTACATCTATTTCATTATTGGAAGGCTGGAAAACGCTTGTATCCATTGTCCGGCATTGCTAGAATGTAGCAGCTGACAGTTGGACTCTAGGATAGTATTTTAAGCCCATGTAACAACTCGAAGCTGCTTTGAAATTTATTAGTATTTATTTTAAAGGAGCTTCCCAATTACCAAAAGTTCGACTTGAAAAAAAGGCATCAGTCTGGCAGTTTAACAGATTAATACCCAATCTGAGAAAAGAACCTTTCATAATCTAAACTAAGAGTCATTCGAAATTGTTTGCTTTGTGTGGAAGATATGTGTTTTTTGGGTAGTGATTAGTTGAAGGAAGGGTAATTTACAGCAAATATCACGTAAAGTTTACTTTGTTGATAAAATATGACAATGAATACTGTCTTAATATGACGTATTTTAGCAGTAAAATGTAATGACAAATTAATAAACGAAACTTCACCATAATGGCACCGTGGCAGCTCTGCCTTTACATCATTTAATGACTTAATGCCATGTTCATTAATCTATAAAAATAAAGTAGAGTATATTATAAAGTAATTTATTCAATAATAACCAATACCCTTCGATTAATCCTCTTCTTGCCATCTTCTGTACGTACCTCCATCTTGTGAGTTGAACTTATCCTCACTTTCCTAAATACCGTCTACGGTCTAGGCCTTCAAACCACCAGGAGACAATGTGTAGGGTTATTTCAAAATCAAAAATCCTTACGTTTTCACACGAGTGTCTTCTGGTTTTGTCAATCGCCTGCTCAAGCAAGAGTTGAAATTCCACCCAGAGGTTTCATTTGAAATTTAAAAGACATAAAAATTATAAGACAGTTCATAATACATGACATAAATTAATTGGTAGGTTGGTATTATTCTAGAACAGAAGGGTATCAATATCAACATGTCCTGATTTTAGATATTGTCCTTCATTTTTTCAAACAATAATTACAAAATAGCATAAAAACTTTTATTAACATCGTTTCCGCAATGATATCTTTGTGATGGTTCTACATAATGATCTAGTGCCACCAATAATAAAACCAGCAGCACGAAGAAAACTAATGAACTAAATAGAAAAGCTAAGTAATAAAGAAAATATATTATTCTATGATGATAATCTCCTCCACCAAACTCTTTTGATATTATTGTTACTGATATTTTTTTCTTTTCGGGAACAACAGTTGATAAGTTAACACATAATAAACAAAATTTTGATTCAACATCAGAGTAAAATTTGTCATTGAGCTACTAGTACAAAGAACCGTATTCATAATTCTATTAAATGAATGTCAGTAAAACACTAGAACGTAAGGTAGAAAGATGGTTGGAAACCAACTTCTGAAAAAATTCAACATTAGCTACGGTCAAAATCAGAAAACCTGCTGACTACCTTTAGCTTCATGGCTTTCACAGGTGAATTGGGAGTCAGTACCAGTTAGTTTTGATATTAAGTTCTTTGGCTTCAGTTTTCAGCTGCAAAACGACACTAAACTCCTTTTTTTACTGAATACTTTGATGGAAAAGCCAGAAGAAGTAATATTATATTATTAGTTTTCGGCCTAA
This sequence comes from Acanthosoma haemorrhoidale, assembly GCA_930367205.1. Taxonomy (NCBI): domain Eukaryota; kingdom Metazoa; phylum Arthropoda; class Insecta; order Hemiptera; family Acanthosomatidae; genus Acanthosoma; species Acanthosoma haemorrhoidale. The sequence goes on from OV884009.1 coordinate 65,083,138, forward strand.
AAAATAACATTACCTTCGTTGAAAACCTTTGCTTTAGTAAAACTGTCATACAAATTGTATTCTTTTGTTTTCACAGCCCCGGTTTCATATAGGAATGATATCGTTCCATGATCATCACATTACTTGAGTGTCACGTTAACGAGCAGATTTGGTTTAGTCAAAGATCACAAGTATTTGGATAAAGCGTGTTGAATGTATGAAATCATATGCTGGCAGACAGTATTGAACATTACATATTAGAAGAAAATATTATTTCCGACAAAAGACAGGTCAATTCTTCCAACCTTTAGCAGAGAAAGGACTCTGAAATGCATCAAATTCAAAATAGTGAAATCAATCTAAGTGGATACAAAATGTAATGAAGAGATTAACACACGTATTAGAAATCATCTAAATAATAAGATCTTTATTTGAAAAATTAGAATTTGCATGCAAAGCATTATTAAATGGGATGTAAGAATTTATTTATACTTTGTACCATTTCCATTCGTACAATATATACGTACACATTCTGCCCAGGAGCCCCCCCCCCCTCGCAAGGCAATTCCTCAGCAAGCTGGTGAAAGGGCCGGAAGCAGTGGAGCTCCCCCCATCTTTGTCTCCAACAGTTTAGCCATAATGCGAAGACTCGAGAGCCACAGACGCTCAGGACATGAGTATGGATGCCAGTGCCAGGACCCCATAATTTACATACTACTTTCACTAGATCGCAAGGCCACAGCCGTTTTAGGCGATGAAGAAGTTTGTAAGGATGGGTGTTACTGGATAAGGAGTTGAGTGGGCGGGATTTTGTGGAATTTGAAAAATCTTGAGGTTATTCGGTCAAGGACAGTTGGCACATGGAGATCACTGTAAAGGGAGGAGTTTGTAATTTAAAAGGGCGCGTTCTGAGGACTTTAGATGGCAATGTTAGAACTCGTTTGATGTTTGAAGGTTTGGCTGTCTCCCATAGTTCTAGTCCGTAATTCAAAATTGCTTTTTGCAACTGTTTGTATAAGTGCAGTTTGTTTTCTAGTGTGAGGTTACAGTTTATGTTAACTAGATAAATGTTTAAACCGTTTGTTCAATTCTCGTATTTTAAGTAGTGTGTGAGGCCTTCCAAGTCGGCCTTAAGTCAAGATGAAAACCTAGATCTGGGATCAATCCCCGCCCTTCCTTGTAGTTGGAGCACGTAACCGCTTTTTAAATAGTTGTGTTTAATTGGATTTTTTTATTGTATGTATTTTTCAGTAGGTACTTAGCCATAAGATAGATAATTGCCCTTAATTTAGTTGAAACTATCAATTAGAATTAGCCAGACATTTTAAAAAGGATGACTCATGATTTCACCAAGACTAAACAGTGTATCAAATTAAATCTCTTTACTTCATGATTAGTAATATAAATTATACGTTGTGACTTAAACGGACTGTCATTACGAAAAGTCATTAAAATCGTTTTCGTAACCGCAATGAAACCCTTGCGCATCACTCCTGACAAGAATGTTCATCTCCGCTATTATTGCACAAGATATAATAATACAATTAATTGCCCGTAACTGTTTCAAATAGTTCTTCACATTTGACCTCAACAATTAATTTTGTATTGTTAGATGTACTGTAATATCCTTATTATAACAGTTGTTAAGAAATATGCACACATTTTTTTTTTTTTTTAATTTGGTAAATACATTTTGTCACTGATTACAAGTAGTACCCAATACTCGAAAAGTGTAAACAAGTCCATAAATTACGAACTGTTGATCCTATCAATAGATTCTGATCTCGTTCGATTCAGCGCACAAAAATACATCACATTATGAATACAAGTGGTTTTTCCATTGAAACTGGGTTTGTACCAACAGTTGTACAGGATGATCCCAAATTTAGTAGCAAAACTTCGAGATCATATAGCATATTTGACGCTGAACATGTGTATAAATGAGGAAGTAAACATGTATAGTCAATGAACGACCATTCTCTAAATTTTAGCAGTTTCATTTTTTGATTTCAAGAACAACAGTCATCAAAATTGTTCACTGGCCTACCATATTTATCGTTAGGTTGGTCCACAGCATTGTCAATGTTAGTTGATAAATCGACTTTAAATGTACCGTCTAGCCATTCTATACATTGTTGTGATATTTGGATGTTGTGAATCTTATTTATCGATGAGTGGAATTTGAAATTAGCGGGCATGAGGCGGTAAATGACCCGTGGACCAAGAAGGCGAGCACAGAAGAGAGGGACTTGGAAACCAATATGGCGTTTGCGTTGTTCTTTTTGTGATCTCATGAGACAAGGTGTTAAATTAAGATAGTGAATGTTGTGAAACTTAAAAAAAAAATTTTTTAAATGGTTGGCCATAGGAGAACAATAGACGGAAGAGGATTTTTCTCAAAGAAGAGGAATTGAGGTGATAGCAGTGGATTTTTACTGATCGCGTGGCAGACCAAGAAACAAACGAGTAATAAAAGAAAATATAAAAATAAAAGAAGCCGAAGGACGAAGAAAATGAGATGAAACAATAAGAAAGGGACATAAAAAGTATTAAGTCTGGTCAGTCGCAAAAAAATAATAATAAGGTAAAATAAAAAGAAATTTTGTTTAGTAAACCATTGTAGTTTTGTGTCACAGACGTGCTTGTATAAAAACCAAAGAAAAGTTTTGTAATTTAACAGTTTTATTTTTGCCAGAATTCTTTTTTATATTAGCAGAAACATTAAACCTCAGGTAAAATTTAATAGTAGCAATAAAGATAAAAATCATAACAATATTTAATGAAAAAATTCGCTCTTACCCTATGAGTAGTCAGCACTCTTTTGTTGAAAGAGCGTGGTTGTTTGAACGTTTTCTGATAAATGGGGGTTACTGCTCGTTCACAATAGTTCCAATGAGCGATCAAATAATATTTCACAAATCTCTGCGTAGGGAATTTATACAGAAGGCATTTAAAAAAAAAAAAAACACCGAACAGAAGCTTCGGAAAAATATGTTGATCCGGGACCTGCTTACCGAAGAATTAAGATCTATTTGGATTAGAACGTCATGTAAGCACATGTGTGAGAGAACGCATTTTCATTCATTTTAATTGCAAAACAACTGATGGTGCAACGATCTGCACTTGAAATTTGATAAAAAAAAAAAAAAAAAGCCTACACTACTCCCGTACTAATACGCAGAAGACCTTAAATTTGGTCTAATGTTTAGAAAAATACGGAAAACGTGAAAATTCAATCACCTTATTTTTGACGATACCGTCAACATGCATTTCAATTTTTGAAGTTTACTCAAATAATTTCAGAAAAATTAATTGCTACATTTGCGTAAAAACTGCAATTTTATATGAAGCTACAAAACGTCATTTTTTAACTACTAAAACATTTTGCGGAAAAAAAATACAGCGTATACAAGCATTCTATGGTTAGTATACTACCGAAAAAAAATAGTTTTCGTGGGGGAAAAAATATCTGATTTTGGGGATGTTTTCCACCCCGGCACCACTAAATATTTCCTTTGGATAATTCACCCCCCATGGAAATATTCTGACTGCCACATTTTCTACCACCCTTTTTCTTTTATTACGGGAGAAATTTTGTTTGAGTTTTCAGCTTTAATATTTCAGCGCCTGACGTTCTGCAGTAATATGAAGTACAGACATCGGCATGCATACTTATAATATACCTGTTATATGTCGCTTCAGACTCGTATGAAGAACAGCTGTCACAGTTTTTTTGTCTTTCAAAACTGTTACTTGTCAAAGTGAAAGGCAATGTAGCTCGTTCTGTAAAATGAATTTTTCTACACACATCGAGGAGAGTAATATTAGCATATACGGCGGAAGAATGATATGAAAGATGAGTGATACCAATTTTTACATCAGACAAAATTTGTTTTCACGCAATGTTATTTCGATATAGAAGTGTCTCTTATTAGAGTGTTGACTTGTTAGAATATCATTAGTAACTTTTGCTATTTCACCCGTGTGCTTGTCTGCCTGTCTCTGTTCTGCCGTTACCAATCCTGTGTTCGTCCGAGAAACATCCTACATCGAGTTACATCTTTATTAATTAATTGTTTCATTAGTTGTAGGTTTTAGTTAATTCTAGCTGTATGCAATAAGCACTTGTAACGCAATGAAATAATGAAATTATCTATAAAAAAAAATTAATTGTTAGTCATAAAAAATAATTTTTAGAATGGACTCGTTGAGTGCTTCGTTATTAGCGTGTTTGCAGCTTTAAATAAACACTCGACATTGTTAGAGGACATATCATGATATTTCCATTCGATAAGAATAAAATCAGCCCAATGATATAACAAATACTCGATCGCTCTGTTGATATTGCACTTTGTTATTCTTAGGAGTAAGTCATGTGTATGTTGGTCTTTATAGTATGTTAAAAAACACCCTTGGAGCAACTCCTGGAGAATTTTTTTTATTATTTTATGGTCGACGTTTCGCTATTCGGGAATCCTCAAGACTACAATCCACAACCAGAAACATAAATTTACATATTCAGAAGAACAATTACATACATAAGCACTTAATTTAATAAATTATAAGATTGAAAATAGTGAATAGAACATAACAACACACGTGTGTACACATTTTATGCTGTCTTGTTATTGATTTATACACATACATATATGAGGAAGTGTAGCCAGGAATTGTTTGAGATGGGATTTTCAATCGAGGGTGAGGTCGTGAGTAATTTTCCTAGGGTGGGAGATTGTAAAATTAATAAAATAATTTAAAGTGAGGTAACTCCTCAACATTCATAGGGTTGAAATCCTCGATTTTTGATTATGCCCGAGTATGAAAATACAAATTCCACATTCACGAATTGCCTATTCGCAAGTACAGTAGAAATATTAAACATGACTTATTATTTTTTCACTCAAACAATGTATGCAACAAAAACCCATCGGAAAAATTCCTTTATTTTTGAAAACAAAATGTTTTTTTCTAACGGGAACCGACATTCAGAACAAGACTAATTAAACGGGAATTATAAGAATGTAATTAAGATTTTCAAAAGTGAGTACGACCCATTTCTTGTTTGAAGTTTTTTTAAGAGGGAAATCGAGGCCGCGACGACTCAATACGTTGAACTTCAAAAAGTACGGACACAATGGGACAAACAATCACAGATAACACATTATTTTTTCACGTTCATCTACAAGCAACGGTTAATTTAAACTTATAAATACATATTTAAATTATATACACCGTAATTAAAAATAATAATAGTAATAATATGAAAAGTAATATAATATTAAACAAATCGTACGTGTTTTTGTCTTTGTCACCCATCAAAAAATCAGCATTCACAAATTCAAGATTATGGTCCTGAAATGAAACCCTCGCGAATGTTAAGGGATTAATTTATTTTTTTTTTTTTTGAAATTTTGGGAGATACCCCTTCCTCTATTATATACAGGAAGACTCCGTACTTATTTGAGAGTGAAACTCTCCCTTCGGGCTCTACAGAGACACTGCATCTAGAGCAGGTTTAGTGGAGGTTGGCATCTCGTTATCAAACGAGCTCGTTAGGAACAATTTATAGCCAGTTGTTTGCAGGGTGCCACCGAAGCAAACGTTTACAGATAGCATCTTTGACGAGAGTGACATGTTATGCACTCAATTAGCGGGAGAAAATCTCTTGGTACCACGCCTTTCTAATTATAGTCACTCATGCTGCATAACCACTTTTGACAAAAGATGTTAGTGATGCCGCCTGGGTGCATGGGACCGTTACACCTCCGGGCTATTAGGGCGTAGCAATGCGCAATTCTCTACGAGGCAAGTACATTCGATCTGGAATTTTAAACGTACATTGCTCCAGCATACCGGATCATGGTGATCATGTCTTGGTCAGGATATGATAGCAGCAAGTATAAGAAAAAAATTATACATGGTAAAATACCGCCTCTTTCTAAGTTCATAGGGTTTAATTTCTGTTTTTTTTCATTCATACCAGTCCAAATTAGCTTGGTTAGTAAGGGTTTAACATTTTGTTCTTTTCTTGAACTATTTATTTAAATCAAAAGTTAGTAAAACCTGCATGTGACCGAAAGTCAACTCGACTGATAATATCTTAATTATCCTATGTACAATAATTTATTCAACATAATGCGGGTTCTTTGGAGTATCAGAATCCTTTTTTTTTACAGCAACAATTTTTATTAAGATAAAATTACAATCTGCCTTATTAGGCAATAAGTAATTGAGATAAATGTTATCATTCATACCATATTTACAATTCATCATTCACTCGCTCATTCATACAATATTCACAAACAGCCCAGAGGCCCCCCAAGTCCACATGGTTGTCACCTCCCTCGCGTGCGAAGGAGGAAGCGGAGTCTTGGGAAGTCCACCACGCTCCTACGTCAGCCGCGTCACTGGATAAGAGCCAGCGGAGGCTGACCAAGAGCGCGAGAGCCACAGACGGTCAGGACATGATTAGAGAAACTGGCCATTGCCAGGACTCCCACTGTCACTTATTTATAGTAGGTCACAAGGCCACTGCCGTTTCAGTCTCCGGGGAGGATTATACGGATGAGTGGGGCAGTGCAATGACTGTGCTAGGGAATTAGGGTGGTTAGATAGGTTACTATGGATTTTTATGAACTTGGAAGGGTTGAGTTCAAGAATATAGGGTATATCCAGATCATTATGAAGGGTTTTGTTGCTGACGTAATAAGGGGCATTTACTATTGACTTTTGATTGAAAGGATTGGATGCGCTTGATGTTTGACTTTTTTGCTGTCCCCCATAGCTCCATTCCGTATGTCCAGATTGGCTTAATTATAACTTTGTAAATAAGTAGTTTATTTTCTATTGAGAGATGGGATGTCCTTCGAAGTAGTCTGTACAGTTGCCCAAAGCGTCTGTTTAGTTCTTGTCTTTTTAGCCTTGTGTGTGGGTTCCATGTCAGTCTTTTGTCAAGATGGAAGCCTAAATACCGTGCTGTCTCAGACACAGGGAGAGGAATTGAATTAAAAAAGACTGGCGGACAGGACTTGCGGCAGAGGGTAAAGGTTATGCGGGAACATTTTCCTTCATTGACTTTGATTCGCCATTGGTTCCTTTCAATTGCACCAATACTCGATCTCGTCAAGGTGTTATGAAGGTTTTGGGATGTTATATCAGGGTCTGGATGGGTTGACAGGACTGCAGTGTCATCTGCAAATGTTGCCAAGAAGGTATTGGTGGTAGAGGGGACATCAGCGGTGTATGGATTATAGAGGATGGGACCCAGGACGCTGCCCTGTGGAACTCCTGCTTTAATGGGATATTAGTTAGAATATTCTAAACCACAGCGGACTTGGAATAAGCGGTTTGAAAGGCAGGACTGTAGGATTAGGAATAGGGTCTGCGGTAAATATCCTTTGAGCTTGTAAAGCAAACCTGCGTGCCAGGCCCTGTCAAAAGCTTGAGCTATGTCCAGAAAGGCAGCAGTGCAATATTGTTTGGTTTCAAGGGCTGAGGATATATACAACGCGAAGGCCTTGTTGAGCAGTGGAATGTCGTTGGCGGAAACCAAACTGGTGAGTAGGATGAAGGTTTTTGGATTCAAAAATTGGAAGTAGGCGTTTTAATAGGAGTTTTTCAAATATTTTTGATAGGATAGGGAGTAGGCTAATTGGACGGTAATATGAGGCGTCCTTGGGCGGTTTACCGGGCTTGGCGAAGAGGACTATAACGGACTGTTTCCAGAGGAGAGGAAAGTTAGGAGTATCAGAATCTACTAAAATTACATAGCAGAAATCAAATACCTCCTCCGTCTCATACGAAAGAGGAAGCGGAGTCTTGGGAAGTCCCCTACGCTCCTCCGTCACCCGTGTCACTGGATACAAGCCAGTAGGGGCTGACCAAAAGAGTACAAGAGCCACAGACGCGCAGGGCATGATTGGAGAAACTGGCCATTACCAGGACACCCACTGTCACGTATTTATAGTTGGTCAGGTGGTCACTGCCGCTTTAGTTTTCGAAGAGGATTATAGGGATGTGTGGCAAAATTATATTATACAAAAAAAAAATTAAAAAGGCCCTAAGTAGATATGCACTACTACATAGTAGTAATCTACATAATATAATAAGACTAAACCAAATTTTATAAAAAAAAATCTCTTTATCTTAATGTGTTGTAAAGTAATTTTTCGCCTACCTACCTCTCTAGTGTTGGCCTAATAACTTTGTTGCTTATAATATTTGGTTTTGTTTTTAACTATCTCGGTAAATAAAATCTCCTTTGAACAAAAACTGTTAAAGTAATTTTTTTAAATTCTACTGCGAATTAAAGGAAAAGAAAGATGAATTAATAAACAAATACATTTGTCAGTTAATTGATATAAAATATGGCTGAATCTCGATTAATAATCCTCGACAAGCGAATTGTAATTTATTAAATAATGATCTTTATATAAACAAAAAATTATTAAAATAGAAACTGATGAGCAAATAGCATTATAATGTTGGCCTTGGAATTATTTTTTGCAGTATCATTAAATTTTGCTTTGCGTTAACGTATTTAATTAATGTGAACTCAACCAATGAAAACGTACAAAACATTATATCATAAATAACGCCTGAGCTGTGGCTATAAGTATTTTTTTAAGGTTTAATTGCTTTTCATGCTTCCAGTCATTGTTTTTTTAAATCTAATAGATTGTCAGTAAAATCCAAAGTGTTGTAGAATACACTCAATTTAAAATTTCCTATTGATGTTTTTTAAAACTGTTATTTTAGCTCATAGAGAACTGGAAAACAAAAAGATATTTTTTCCCGTATCTGTTACGAAGTAAAGCATCTACTAGCTTGGAAATTATATATTTTGTGATTCTTCAGTCATCCCACATCAAAGAATGTTCTTAGAGTTTTCTATACTACGCCCTTGATTCCAACGCCTTTTGAAATATTCCTCAGACTAAACTTTTGTTCGTCAACACAAAGACCGCAGGCTTGTGTAACAGCTGACCTTGCAACTTTGTCGGGGTCCCTTTCATCCCTTCGAACTCGTGGCTCGACAAAGCGCCACCCTAGCCATTGTTAAGCGAGGCACGGGTCGACAGACCAATCAAGAGCGTTTTGTAAATTAGCAATTGATAAAAATATGCTTACGCTGGTTAATCCTAATAAAGTTCCTTTGAGAGTTTTACGGACTTTTTTAAGTTTTTTCGGAGAGTTTGATATTGATAAGTTTTGTGATTGAATCATGAAGCATTTATAAAGCAACGAGCATCACTAATGAGCTGAATTAGTATTTTTAATAAGGTGATATGATTAATATATATATATAGAGTAATCTAATGGTTAATAATATGGTAAACTCTTCCATGTGTTTATGAAGAAGTGTACAATTTTCCGGGCAGTTAAGCGTTGAAACAATTTTTCAGGTGATTCGCAAACATGTTCTTGCTCAAATGAAAAGAGCACACAATATGATTTACCACTTTATAGTAGTATAATACTCACATGTATGACAAACAAGAATGCTCTACGGATGGGAAACGTGGAAGCTTGTAAGAAATATATTAGGTAAACTACAAGTTTTTATCGCCACTAGGCGACCTTGGAATACGATGGCCGGAAGGGAATAATAATGGTGAGCTGTGGCGGAGGACAGAAGAAACTTGTGGTAGAAGTACAACCGGCTAAAATTTGACTGGCTCGGAGATACTCTCAAAGAAAGGAGAAATACAACCTGATTCGGCAGGTATGGAACCCACGGGCAAGTGGCGTGTTAGGAGGCCCCCAATCAGTCTTGGACAAGAACTGTGTGGTTAGAGAGCTCTTGGGTAACTGAGGATGGGGAGAGAGGTTAAGAGGAATGTCGGGTCGTCACGAGGGTGGTGCCTAGTTACCCTAGCCCTGGTGACGAAGTGACGGTTGATTAAGTTTATGACCTGGACATTCGTTTCATGACGGTTTTACTATCTGACTCCATATCTGATAGGTATGTGCCCCGACAATGCACTATGTTCAGAAGAAGAGGTATAGGGTAGGTAGTGTAGGTAGTTTGTGTGGTATTGAAATGACCACGAATTCACACTCGGTATCTGAGAGTAGGCGAAAACCGTCCGGATCCCAAAGGCGAGTGTGAACCGGAAAAAGGCATACTGGATTGCCGTGGGGAACACTGCTTGGTAAGCTTGCAGGGCCATGACAACCGTTGTCCACTACGGAGAGGTCTCGCCCAAGGAGGTGCTAGATTTAGTGAGACGAAGGTGGAGATTCCCACTAGGAAGGTGTGGGGTCTGACAACGCCGGACTAAAACGTAGCGAGGTGAGGAGAGAGACATGCAGAGGTTTTTCATAAATGAGAAGGCCAAGAACTCAGTGCAGCCACAAGCCATCAGTCAGCCAGTCGTAAGGAGAATGAATTACAGGCCCAAACCGCCGGTCATAAATACCCAGCTGGCTTCGTCAGTAGCCAATCAGGCCATTCTTTATTGTTTACAACATTTGAAATGATTTATGGTTTGGTAATGTTATTTACATTTGTTTAAGTTAGTTTACAATATGCGTATATGCAATAGAGTATAGGGTGATTTATCTTATGTAGTTCGCGGTCGCTACAAGGAAAATCCGAGGAGATGTATTGATTGTGCTGTGTTCTTCTATGAATCAAATGACATGAAAAAAAGAAAGAAAAGTAACGCTTAATTATGTAATGCAACTTGCCTTGAATTTTTATATAAAGAAGTGTAGTTATTTTATCCTTAAATATCTCTTACATGATATCTCTGTAACTAACTCTAATTTTTCATACTCCCGATTATTTGTATCTTTACCAGCATGGATTTAGCAGTGTTATGGATCCTACCTGCAAAAAATTCAGATTGACTGGATCATCTTTCCTACCGCTTTCGAATTGCATGTAAAAGATTGCAGACTGAATGCTATGTTTAAAAGTCTTTGGTACTCAGCTATCATGAGGAAGATCCTGCTAATTCACTTAAACAGGCCTTCTCAGTGCTCATTAGGAAATTAGGTTTCCGCTTCCCTTGGTCGTACTGCGCAATTAAGCTAAAAGTAGCATGTTTACTTTTATAGCTAGTTACAGCACATAGTGTGGATTGCGCTGTTTTATAGCCGGCTACGAGAGGTAAACGGTGTTAATTTGTTTATTACCTTTTATATTTGGTTTTTTCCCTCCAAGGGATAAGATTGTATGAGTTTCATCCTTTCATTGAGAAAGTCTTGTGAAATCGAGTTGTAACGTGTCAGTTATAAACGATGATCGGGAAGGAGCGTTCTGCTAGAGGTTGGTTACTTGTACCGACGTCACTCTACGACTGGCTTTATTCAAGAGATGTGGAGGTATGGAGATATTCACCATTTTCCTCTTTTCTGTTGACATTGTCCGATGTTAGGGAATTTAATTTATATGCTTTCCAGGCTGTGCAAGGCAACTCCATGTGTTTGTTGGATAGACTATGTTTTGGAGAAACAGAAGATTTGTTATTTGATTATATCCTTCCACAACAGGCACCAACCATATAACTATTACCGAGGGTTGTTTGCATTAACACATGCATACTGCTCATGACCAAAGACCACTCTATTAATATTAGCAATAATATCATTAACAAAGGTCATGTTAAATAAAATAAATACAAAACTATCCAACCTGAAAGGTATTTTGTTTACAAAAGTACAATTGCAAGCATACAGACGAGATATGATTCTCCTGAACTCCATTTTAAGAGAATCATCTTCGGTCAATAGTACATGCGCCTGGAACTGCGTGTGTTCCATTGATTGGCGTTAGAGAGATTAACGTCCCTAGGTCTTAAGACTAGAAAGTCAAAACTTTCTCAACAATAAAACAGCATTGTACATTTTTTCCAATTTATTTTCGTTAACATGTTCAGATCAGAATGGTACTTGATTGCTAAAGTAATTACAACAGAAGTTATAACTAATTACTGCCTCCGTCACGAGATTTGAAGAATTGGAAGTGACTATTGAGTAATATCTTTTAGATAATAGAACGTCCTGTATCAGAATACAAGTGATGATGATAATCTTTTGTATCCTGATACTTTAATCTGATGTTTTTGTAGCTGATACAGAATTTAAAAGATTTTTTTTATAAAACTGAACAGGAGTGGAAAATATCTAGTTCTAGGTTTGTCACATCGATAACAAAGGAGACTCATCGAGCCCATTGTTTTTAATATCGATGTCTTAGAAATTATATTTTTATCGTACTGTTGTTGGATTTGACACATTTATAATTCTACACTTTTGATTGTAGAATAAAATAGTTTTGATAAAAATCCCACAAATTTATTGAACAGTTCACTTACAAAGTACTGTGTGTATGTGATTACATAAACATCCAACGAAATGTTGGCAGGCGATCCATTCCTTTTTGCTATATGCTTATACGCTTTGCTAGACTGCTTTTCATTTTGTATCAATGGCAGCTGGAGTTGTACCAAGTAGCTGCTCCTAGCCTGCTGGATGACAAGCGTTGGGGAGGAAGCACATTCCTTGTATAAACTACTTTTTGTTCCAACTACATTTTGCATCAGCTCTCAGCTAAATTTTTAGTGATCAGAAGAAATCAAAATTGAAATGTTTGTATGATTAAAAAAAAACATTTAACGTTTAATATTAATTATAAAATAATTGAAAGCCAAACGAATTCTATTGGGAAGCAAATATTTGATTTTTTTTAAGTGCACTACTTTTGTTTTTAAGGTGATAAAATTGCAATTTGCCTTATCAGGCAATAAGTAATTGTGATAAATGTTCTTCATTCACTCGCTCTTTTATACAGTATTTACAAACAGCCCAGACCTCCCAAATCTACGTGGTTGTCACCTCCCTCGCATGCGAAAGAGAAACCGGAGTCTTGCGAAGTCCCCCATGCTCCTGCATCAACCGCGTCACCGGGTACGAGCCAGTGGAGGTCTACCATGAGCGCGAGAGCCACAGACGCTCAGGGAATGATCGGGGAAACTGGTCATTGCCAGGACTCCCACTGTATTTTATTTTTTATTACGTATCTCAGGATTAGTGTCTAACAATAGCGTTCTTCAAAACTGAGGTCGTGTGATGTAATGCATCCCAAAAATTAAAGTATGACTCCGGATTTAAGGTGCGAAATGCTTGCTAACTATTTGTTAAAATTAATGCCATTACTATAGGTGAAGTTAGATTTTGAAGTTTCGGCATAAGCCAAAGAAGGTCCTAACTAGACACGGCATTTGTTGCTGTACCCATCAGGGCTTGAATTTGAATGTTGGCTTGTTACCGACGCCTATCAGGTGGAAAATTCGCCTACTTTCCCTACTCCGAAGTGATTCTGCAGTATTGAAATATGCCATTTTGAATTCCTCGGCATTCGACTACGTTAATGAGGTCTAACAAGATGGTTTCGACGCTAAAGTGCAACCTTGTTGCCGCATTTTGAATGGTCTTGACAAGTAGTGAGTGAGCATTGGAAATCCCAGTCGAAATAATGGCGTGATTACCGGCCCGTTAAGACATGATTACGCAGACCGGCGTATTTGGGCACGCCGTTTCGTCGACACCGATAAATTATACGAGTGGGTGTCTTCGGCATAGGTTGCTGAAAAAAAACATTTTATGACCTGATGAAGACAGAAATATTGCGTCAATACGTCATACATAAACTAATTAAGGGTCAGTGACCATGGGTAATGCCATCGATGAGTTTCACCTTAGCATAGTTAATACCATAGTATATTACCTTATGTTTTTGTTAATAATAAATACGATATTATCAAGAAATCATTCATTCAGTTGCATTTATGATGTTACATCAATATCAGGTATATTGTATGCATAACCTGACGTCACATGGTCACTTATATTTGCGTCTTTTAATACAATGGGATGGCTTCTTTGTGGTTGGGGTCATTGATCTATTAATTAATCTAGTAATAATTACGAATGATATTGTATTTTCTTAAATATATTTAAACCAAGGAGGTAGACAGTAAAGAAGCAACATTAAGATATACGGGCTGTGAATTATTTAAAATCTTGTTAATTGATTCTGAAAAAATAGGTATTTTTAATCTTAAGATACTTCATTTTATTTTTAAACTATCTTAGCCTCTAAAAATTGCCTTTTTAACAATTAAAAAAAAAACTATATAAAATAAATATTTTTTATTGTTATAAAACCGGACTGGGGCGCAATTTAATACAATATTTATATTATTGTCTTTCAAAAATCGCATGTTCAACAAATAAAAACAAATTTAAATAACTAAAATACTTGTATAAAAAAAAACTTATTGAAATCCGCTGAGACGAACAACGATTTCTGGCGTTATCAACCAAAAAATTTTCTTTTGAGAATCATTGACATTATTTTTGCATTACCGTCTTAATTGGGTATTTTAGATGTGGTTTAGGCTTCTGATAAATAAAACGATGAATTTGTTTGCTGGCAGTGGTATTGATTCTCCAGCTGAGCGGCCAGCCTGCCGCCTCTTTCAAACCGCAGCACAATAATAAAATACAATAACGTAATATACTATTTTATATATAACATAATGAAATTGGTATTATTCATGTAATCGCTTTAAAATACAGAATTATTATTTAGGGTGGTTTTTAGCTTCTGATAAATAAAACGATTAATTTGTCTGCTGGCAGTGGTATTGATTCTCCAACTGAGCGGCCAGCCTGACGTCTTCTTCAAACCGAAGCATAATAATAAAATATAATATCGTAATATGCTATTTTATATATAACATAATGAACTTGGTATTAATCATATCATCACTTTAAAATACAGAATCATTATTTATATAATATATAGTAGCAATTGACATTCAGCTGCGAATAAAATGATTTTTACATCAATTGTGAATTCAAATTTAAATTGTGAGAACCTAATATCTCTCTTTTCCAGCCTAAGCTGATATCCCGATAAACTCATCCATTAATTAAAGAAGTTCAAAAAGTATTAAATAGAGAAAACCCATAGAACAATGGAAACAATAAATATAAATTGATTTAAAATATAAAATAATTAATTTTATTTGTTTAAATAAATTTTGTGTCTCAGCCATTCTTTCAACAAAAAAAAAATTATAAATAGCTACAATGAACAATGAAAACGCCTACTTAATTTTTATTTTTGGTGAAATTATATTTGCGTCGCCGTCAACCACGGTGTAAAATCAGAAAATGGAATCAATCTTAAATTAAATTAAGAAATATTTTTGGACGTTTCATTATTATTATTTTTTTTTTATACTAATTAACATTTCGAGATTTGGAATAGTCGTATAACTAAAAAAAATCGATCGGATCATTTGTAGGGTTTTGTTCTTACGACTGCTATCATAATATGGCATAATATTTAATATGTTATACAATGTAGCACACATACGGACAGACAATCAGATTCTCGCTCCGACAATGGAAAATACCTTTGTATGGAGAGTTGTTTTTCCGTACATCTCTCGATGTAACATTTTTGCATAGCAATACTTGAAGGATGGGCGGTTAATGGAGTTAGCTTGGTATTTTTTTATTAGAATTACACTCCAGTTATTTATTTTTATTTTTACATCACGTAACGGTTCGCCTATTCAGGCATCGTCAGGCCTATGAATAATATAATTTTTCACATTCTTCTACCACTTCATACTAAATTGGTAAATTCCCAAGATATTTGAAAATTCTTTTAAAAAAATTCCAATACGAAATTTCCATACCAAGCAATACTGTATATGATGAGGTAATTCTGAAATTCTGAAATATATTAAAGTGTCATCACTCAAATCTAAATTATGAGTTGACTATGAGCTCACTTTTTCTTACGATAGTCAAACTTTTACGAATTATCATATTCTAAAAAAATTAAAAACATAAATCTAAGTAGCTGTCCTAAAGGAAAGGGCTCTGAAGCCTGAAGGAAATGGGGATGAATAGGAATCGATCCCTGTCTATCAAGGAGATGAATGGACGCATAATGGAAAGGAGCAGTCGTGTTGCACGCTTCGCTGTATCACGCATCTTGTCTGGCCTAAGGTAGTAAGTAGGCAGGAAGATCCCATGTTACCTACACATATTTATTTAACTTAACTTTATCATATTTATATTGCTTGAAAATTAGTATTAAAAAAAAAACCTTGACCAAAATATCTTTTATTCCTATCATTTTATTCGTTGGTCTGTTGCCAATTTTCTTATTAAATGTTTTAATTGTTAAAGGTCTTTAATTTAAATGTTTTCTATATTTTTTGTCTGAATTGTAGTCCTAAGGATGTCTGAATGGGTGAAACGTCAACTGTTGATGTAATATCAATAATAAAAGATATTTAGAGAGTGTTCTCAAGCTTTTTTTGAAATACTCATTTTCGCACGATACAGGTGTCTTTTTGAATGTTACTCTAAAGAATAACATTAACTTTATGATTTCATTGACTGCACTTATTAGTCTTAAAAAAAAAAAAAACTAGTTTATTGTAACATCATTATATCACGGTTGATGGTATTAAGACTACGATAACTGTATGACAATAATTGTTTAGGATATTCAACTTCATCACATAACGTCGAATATGAAACAGATCAACTCGGTATCTCTTTGTTTAGAATCTTAATCATTATCAATTCAGACCTATCAACTGTTCTAACCAGGCGGCAAATATAAACATGTCAACAACAATAGATTATTACATTGTTTCGGCTAGAAGCATATTTAACGCTAAGGAGATACCGCTTATCGCATAGAAGAAGTTGTGTAATAACTTTTTCAATTTAAATACATACGTCAATACATGTAGCAGGTAACTATTAATCATAAGGTAGTTTAAGTAACTCTTTCGTGATGAGGTTCGTATCCAAATACAAGAATAAATCATACAAAAATAACCGAATCGTCGGTATACTTATATTTCAATATCTAAATAAAATGGAGGGGCCAAATTTCAGCAGCAGCATGTCAAATCAAATCATCTTCAACATTCCTGTCGTTATATGCAACGATATCGGAAGTAAAAAAAAAATAGTGGCTGTATCTTAGGATTTTGATAATCTTACTAATTACTTCCTCTTGATTTATTTCCTGAATTTCATTAAATTTTGTTTTTTAGCATACGTATCCCAAAGGATTTTCACTAAAGCCATCCCATACGTTGATTGTATACCCGACAATTGGGCGTGGTTAGCGCACAAATGTTTTATTTAAATATAACAGCCCGGCTAGATATTTATTAGACTCTATTAGTAAATAATATAAAACAATTATTTGTTCGCTACCCAATATTAATTAACTATGGCACCAAGTTTTTATTTTTAGTACCATAGGTTACTACTAAATGAGACTAACCTGCAAAATATCATTTCTCTTGGTAAAATACGAATGAGGTAAATTGATGAAATACAGTGACTTTATCAAAGCTGCATAAATTATTAACTATTTTCAACAATTTCCATATCCCAAAACTAAGTTTAGAAACCAGCCATCTCCAAACTTATAAGTTGTGAGGCGTTAGAGTAATTATAATTATATGATTTATTTGTTACTGATTTTTTATTTGGAGTAGTTTTTAATAAAATCTAATAAAAAATATTTTTAATTTATTGTTATCCAAATGCATACATTTCTGAATGTGTCAATGGAGATGATCGGATTCAACTTATGTGTCTATCATATATCTTGAACAAAACCGCCTTCAAAATAATACAGTAGGTACTTATCAGAAATAGATACGAAATTTCGTTTCCATCAACATGTCATCTTTGATTGTTGCTTGTGTATCAATATAAGACATTCGATTATATTCCTAAAAAAGAAAAATTATTAATCGTTTACTAGCTGACAATATATTGATTTGTTTTTTCTTGGGCGAGTTTGGACCAATGGATGAACCCAAACCCACCATCCCAGTTTTTTGTTTTCTTGGTCTTCACTCGATCAAGAAAATCAACCCGATTTTTATGAAAGAGTTAAAACGACATGTTTGCTCGTAAATGACAACCGAGTGTGTGTGCACGTCGTAATCATTGACCATGACTTGACTGCGACCGCTAGAGTGAATCGAGCATTAGTCGGACAGGGACATAAACTAACGCCGGAAACTAAGTTGAAGAAAACACAAGAAACAATCTTTAATGACCAAAGTTTATTTCCAAATTAGTATCGAGCTACAGCCCTCAACGACACTCCGGTCGTTTTTCCCAGCTAAAATTCACTTATCAGACATTTTAGAAAAATTTTATATGAAAATTAAATATGCATTGATAGGAATATACAATAAAAAAAATCAAGTCAACTATTATAACAAATTTAATAGTTTCTTCACGCATGTGAACATTTTTTTAGTAATTTTTGGTAATTATAGTCCTCCTATGCCCCATCACATATTTATTAAAATTTATCACGACAGTGAGATCTTTAATTTGGTACCTTTCGCAATACGATATAAAAAGTTTTAATTACAAGTTATTGTTTAATTAATTTCTCTTGGTTATTTTCCATCTGTTTAGTTCAGGTATGTACGTCGAGGAGACGAAATTTATTCATGTCAGTTAGTCCTAATTTTTACACCCGTATAAAAATTCGATACAATACCTCAAAATATAAAGGTTTTAGTTTTTGGTTAAAATACGATGACTTATGATTTCTCAAGTCCAAGCTCAAAACTCAATTAAGATTATTAGTTCTGATTTTTTTTGCGCCATTGTCAATATTAAACGCTGTAAGCCAAGTAAATTTTAAACCTATTCCAAAAAATGAAGTTTTGAGGGTTATTAATTTAACGTGCGCATTTAATGTGTCACTATTGTCTTTTTTAAATGTTCATATTTTGGCTATTTAAATTTTTTGTTGTCTATTTGAAAAGTTGCGGTCCCTAAACGAAATTATAGGCTAATAAGGAACGATACCCAGCCGAAACATTTCATCTCGTGATGTTAATAATGGCTATATAAAAATGAAAGCTTACTATGGACTATGCAACTAACAAAACCGTTAATTTTCTGTTTCGGTTCCATGAAATTGAATCTGTCACTACTCATAATTTTATCCGCTTTCCTAGCTTTTCTTCTGGGCTACACACTTTGTTTTTCTTGCCAGTGGAAAGGAAATTCGTGTAATCGATATTATTATCGTAATATAAACAAAGACACTCATGGATAAACGGAGCGATGAGATGTTTTACGTAAGTTAAGTGCATAATTGCTCTAATTTGAAACAGGTACGGAAAACATTATAAAAACAATATGTACTGGTAAGTTTTCATTTTTTCTGTATTTACGCTGTCAGGTTTCTTAATTGGAATTTCAATTCAAAGAAAAAGCACAATATTATAAAATTTGTGTGCTTCACTATATTTGTAAAATATTGAGCTTGGCGTTATTCGTATGTTTCCACGTTCACCTGAAGAATAATCCTGGCTTTAAACATACATTCCCGACACTACACACAGACTTATGGATTCCACAGGTACATAGCTACATCAAGACTCTATACAGACAATTCCATCAAGAATCTATACAGACAATTCCATCAAGACTCTATACAGACAATTCCATCAAGACTCTATACAGACAATTCCATCAAGACTGTATACAGACCATTCCATCAAGAATCTATACAGACAATTCCATCAAGACTGTATACACACAATTCCATCAAGAACTTTGCGGATACTGCTTAGGACTAGCAACAGAAGACTGACATGTCATGAATACTCCGGAGGAACTGGAGTACGGACTTATTAATTTAAATAAACTCCTATCAGAAATAGCCTTCATATGGGGAGGCATCACTGGATTCTTTCTCGTATTGTCATTCTTACTTTTATTCATTCGCTGGTTGCCAAATTTATTATATGTATACAGTTGTGTAAACATCGGTGTAAGCTATCCATGTACGATCATCGATGATTTAATAGGGAACCATTCAATCCCCCCATATCACTAGCGGGACTACATTTCCGCTTTCGCAAGCGAGGGGGGGTGACAACCATATGGATTTGTAAGATTTCTGGGCTGCTTGATCAGCCTTAAAATTTAGTAAAGCGCGTAGACTTTTTTCACGTTAATTATTTTTTTTCCATCATCTCTACCCATTTCCTGAGCTTCTGTGGCTCTCTTACCCTCTCTCTCAAGTCTTCGCCACATGGTAGGTGAAGCTCCACTGCTTAAGGCCCTTCCGCCAGCATGTTGGGCGAATTGCCTTGGAAGTTGGGATGGGGCTCATAGACATAATGTATTTATATATATTGTATGAATGTGAATTGTGCATACATATAAATGAATTCTTACACCCCAATGCTGCACAAGTATTTTATTATATAATGGTAAGATAAAAACTAATCAGCTTAATTCGAGTTGTGAGATTTCATTTTAAAATTTCCGATCGACTGAATTGTTTTCATGGCCACTAATGTAGAACTTATAGACCTCTGTGATGGACGTATAAAATATTATCGATTCTATTAGAGTTTTGATC
Organism: Acanthosoma haemorrhoidale; assembly: GCA_930367205.1. Classification (NCBI taxonomy): domain Eukaryota; kingdom Metazoa; phylum Arthropoda; class Insecta; order Hemiptera; family Acanthosomatidae; genus Acanthosoma; species Acanthosoma haemorrhoidale. The sequence continues at coordinate 65,103,587 of OV884009.1, forward strand.
AAGTTTTCTAAATCAGATGAAACTATGTGTGAGGAATATTTGTGAGGGCCTGTAATCCATAAGTTAGGCAGTGGACGTGTAGGGTGATTATCTGCTAACCTCCTCGGACCGCAGTTTCGACAGATCTGCTACCAGGCAAGGCCTATTACCTACAGCTGCCTCAGATGCCCCCATGTCCGCCAAGAACTTCCACTTTCTATTTATGCAACGGTCCGCTTTAATTCCGACCATCCTTCTTGAGTGAAGCTTGTTAATGTGCTAAGATAAGCGAGGCCGTCCCGCGAAAGGTTTCACAATACCTTTCAGAATTACACAGTATTCAATCTCTTCCCCGTCACTCTGAAGAAACAGTGTTTTTTTATTAGTCATAGATCCCGAAGGGAGACGCTCTACTTTCATTGAAGTACGTCAGTCTGTCTGCTCTACGGCAGTAGTCGTTAAAATTATACTGTCGATCTGAAAGTCTAAGGGTATATTACACAACCCACATAAATAAGCTAATTAGTTTTTTCTTTAAATACAATTACTGGAAGTATGCCAACAGATTTTTTTTATTTAATGTTTATTTGAAGAAATAAACAATCTGGCTGCCTTAAAGGGCAGCAATAGATAATTTTGATAAAATATCACATTCATACTATATTCACAATATTGCATTCACTCTCTCATTAATTAAGTAAAATATATATTCATTCCAAATATACTCATGATTTAGCCCGAAGGAGCGCTTCAATTTACCTGCAGCATTGTTTACACACACACAATTAAAGTAAAATTATTAAATGTGATTTAATTGATAAAGTTAAATTAAACAGAAAGTATTTGTAATGGACATGTGCAGTGCGTGCCCGGACGATTTAATTAGACATGTGTACGAGGGCGGTCTGAAAAGTTTCCGACCTAACAAAGCTTTTATTTTAGCTTTTATTTATTTTATTATCATCTTCATGTTGAGGTTGGAAACTTTTCAGACCGCCTGTGTACGTATTTAAGACGAAACTGTGAGTACCAGAAATAATTTAAAATTCTCCACCGTTAAAGACAGTTTAGTGTAATTCGTTTTCCAAGTATAGTTTTAATTTGCTAGGTGTATAATGTTAAGGATAGTTAATGTTAAATTAGATTGATGCCCGAGTGCTAGTATGTCAGACCACAACTTTGAGATGTTTCTTAAAAGTAAATTCATGAATAAATGAATGATTAATAAAGTATTTATTATTATATTATATTATAACGTGATGTTCTTTACTTCCTGGGTTACTTGGTGTCCCAGGGTTTAGATGTAATTTTTAGTAATTCCTGCGGTGTGGTGTCTCCACTTGTTCATATATTGACTTACAGCCCTAAGACGTTAAAATACTAAATAATACTACTTAAAATAAAATAATAACTAATATTAAAATAATACTAAAAAATACTTAAAATAATACTATAATATGTAAAGAAAGTGTACTTGTTTAATTTGAACTTGCCGAGCATTTACGAACGTGGTCGTATCGCTATCAGGTTGTAGTGATCAGGAAGACTGTGGAAAAACACGAGAGTGCAATATTGTGAAGGGTGTTATTGAATTGTTTATTTAATCTCGTTGAAACCTTTAAAGGGGATAACATCAATTAGAGAATAAATGTCGTTTCTGTTTGTTGCAGAGAAACTCAATATTGTTTGTTTTATTGTGTCAGTTCCCTGACTAATATGAAATACTCTTACAAAACGACATTTTGGTCAAATTGTGAGAAAATGAATAAATTCAATTTTGAGTTCAATATTTTCTTAAAATTAGTCTGTGATGGTCATTGCAGTTTACCCGTTCAAGCTATGTATAGAGAATTTTACATGGATTTCATAAGATGTAAGGAAGACGTGAAAAATCACTATATTCATAATTATATTTTTTAAACTATGATAACAGTCGTTTTGAATTACCTGTTTGAAATCAGTGACTTTCCCTTAGCAATTATAATAATAAATAATATTATATTATTGTTTAATATTTATTAATGATGAGAAATTCATTTATATTATTTAGGGGATTTTTTTCACATCCTTAAAACTTTTACACGGGCAGTCTTAAAAATTATGTATTGTAATCATAATATAGTGTTTAATAAAGCTAAAAATAAATTCTGCAATGCCAGGTATTTTTTTTCTTTATAGTTATGTTTAAAAATGCTGATTGTGGGACAGTTCAAATCTGATGAGTTTATACAAATTTTCAACGTCGATAAAAACAGTCCAAAGAGTGAGTTAAATTTGTTCGAGACAAGCACTCTTTCAGTCTTAAAAACGCAAACAAACAAAACTCACAGAAACACGCTTAAAATAAATTTGGAATACATACATTGGTTATAATGTTTAATATTTGGTTTAGGTTTGGCTGTTCGTTTTTGGGCTAAGCGTATTTTTCTGTTTCTCTGAAATTTGTGATGAATTTATACAATATTTAGCATGTTGGTATCATAATGCTAATCATGGCACTCCTTGAGTATATGTAATCATATACTCCATTAAGGAATCTTTATAGACTGTCTAATTATTAAATACAATCTGTGATAAACTGTCTGCAGATTTATGGATAATTTATGCCTATATGTATAGGTAGACAGTAAACCGCAAATAATTGCTACAAGGGTCAATTATGACCCAAAAACAAGAAAAATAGAACAACATGCATATCATTGAAAGGGAACACCAACCCAGATAACGCTGTTCGTTGGTTAAGCATAGGAAACCCCGTTTGAGGTTTTTAACTCAGGAAGGGGAAAAAAAGAAAAAAAAAGAAGAAGAAAAAAGTTAATCATGGGAATTATGAAAGTTCGGGGTTTGATAAAATTTTCACCGAGAAAATACCAGTATTCTTATCCCGTTATAACAGAAGAAATAATGCTAGTTTCTAAAACTTATCGACTGTCTGAGAGCGAATGATCAAGTCATTAAGTAATATATAATAATATGAGCTGAAACTCATTAAAGATCTACTTTGTGTGGTCACGTTGGAATCACTAGAATCTCTTATCGCTTACACACACATACACTCTAATGCAATGTACAATTGATTGATTGATCATATTTTAACACCATTGAAAAAACAGAATTTGTTACAAAAAAAAAAGTGTTCTCGATAACTGATAATACTGGGGAACAAAAAAATACATTTTTTTTTTTTTTGCGGTGTAGGTATTGGAGTGAATTCAGATACATTAATGTACTAAAGTACACGACGTATAGTTGAAAAACGTTTTTCTAACATATTTTTATTTAGTTTGATTAATTACATTTAATTGTCATTCATAATTCTGTTCCTTTTGTGAAATAATTTTTTTTGTATATTTTAATAAATAAATAACAAATTTTGTCCTTGCAAACCTTCCTACGCGTTTCAAAACACACACGTTTTTCCTCATCAGGCGGTAAATAAACAAATAATAACAGTCAGCTTTAAATTACTCTCCCCCCCCACAAAAAAAAACGTTCGTTTAAAAAACTGAAATCAATTCGAAAAATCTGATTTTTAGAAGACTGGAATTATCCAGATTCGACTGTTGCCCTGTTTAATTGATTAATTTGACCAATCTTAGCATGGCACATACAAATGACGTTTCAATGTTCATAACAAAAAAACTTTGACTGTTGCTGAAATGAGTTGCGTAGTTAGCTTTATTTTACACCAAAACGATAACGGGCGGTATATTTAACGTGTATTTTTAACGATTAAGCCGACACTATTACTACCGTTACTATAACCTTGGGAATTACAACCGTCGGTTATTTTCCTCAGTATTATAGTGTTGCATTGTCCACTGTACAAAGGCTTTGTGAGCCATAAAGTAGGGATACCTAAAAACCATCACGATATCTACTTTCTTCCGGTCCCGTCAGTCTTTATACATCGACCCTCTTGCTGCCGTTCCGACCTCTATGCAACGTTTTTCTTGCCTGTCACGTAAAATTCTTTCCCTGGCAAAGAAATGGTGCATCGTTTAGTCCCTGCGTTCTTAACCCATCCTAATCTAGTTGTCGTTGCTCTTTGTCAAATTAAACAGATAAGCACTTCTGTTTAAGGAGACCTGAAGCGCTCTTATTCTTGCATCTCATTGTTAAATACTACAGCTAATTAAAGAAATAAGAAATCATACTAAATTTACATCCTTCAAAAGAACCTAACATATTTATACTTATTTTAATATACTGTATTAAATATGTAATATTTTGTTTTTCCAACATGAAAAATTTTGTTCGTAAACCACTCATCGAAATCATAGTGATCAGTGTACTGGTGGTAAGCCACCACACCATTGTATTATTGGTATTTTTATATATTATCTATAGATAGTTGTTAAACAAGAATAAATATTTTATTATTATTGTCAAATGTTCGTCCTCAGGAAGGGGGGGGGAATGTCAAATGATTCTAGTCTATGATGAATAAACCTTGGTTCGGGAAATTTATATGTCCAGTAATAGAATAGCTACGTATTTCTCTTCAGCTTACAATGCCTCCATTAATAGTCATGATACTGACCCGGGAGGCAAAGGGTCTTGTCGAGGTCTTTTCGGCCTCGTTAGGGAAATTCTGCCATCTGCCAATTGATGTGCCAACTTCAGTAGTTTTTTTTTTTTTAAATGCAATGGCTCCGGCTCGAAATAAATATATTACTTATTAAAGACTCATAGGTTAGATATTATTTTAGCACTTTACCTCTAATGAAATATTTTTTTAGACAAAAATCTCTTTTGATCGCTCGTTCTTGTTTTAATTTCCGTTGATCCAACATGACAGGATAGCTCGAATAAGACATTGCCTTTGGCTACCCAGGAAGTATGTTTAGTACAAACAAAAAGAACATTTTATAGCCCTTTTTATTGGACTATGGGAGGCAGTATCAGGGCCTGGGAGGGATGACAGGACTGCAGTGTTATCTGCAAATGTTGCCAAAAATGTATTAGGAGTAGAGAGGACATCAGACATGGGATAGTAAGTAGTTTGAAGTAGCCTGTACAATTGTCCAAAATGTCTTTTTAGTTCTTGTCTTTTTAGCCTCGTATGTGGGTTCCAAGTCACTCGTCTGTCGAGATGAAAGCCTAAGTTCCGTACTGTCTCGGATACAGGAAGAGGAATGGTATTAAAATAAACTATTGGGCAAGACTGGCGATGGAGGGTGAAGGTAATGTAGGAAAATTTTGCTTCATTCACCTTGATCCGCCATTGGTTGCACCAATACTCGATCTCATCAAGGTGTTTTTGAAAGTTATGGAAAGGGTCTGAGTGGGATGACAAGACTGCAGTGTCATCTGCAAATGTTGCCAAGAAGGTATTGGGGGTAGAGGGGACATCAGCGGTGTATAGATTATAGAGGATGGGGCCCATGACACTGTTCTGTATGGGATAGTAGTTAGAATATTCCAAACCATAGTGGAGTTGGAAGAAGCGGTTTGAAAGTTAGAACTGTAGGATTAGGAAAAGGGCCTGTGGTAAACATCTTTTGAGCTTGTAAAGCAAACCTGCGTGCCAAAGCTTGAGCTATGTCCAGAAAGGCAGCTGTGCAATACTGTTTGGTTTCATGGGATCAACAATGCGAAGGCCTTGTTGAGCAGTGGAATGTCGCAGACGGAAACTGATGAGTAGGAAAAAGGTTTTTAGATTCAACAATTGGAAGTAAACGTTTTAATAGGAGTTTTTCGAGTCACAGGAATGGGTTTAACCATAAGATCCAGAGGGCTGAATAATTTTTTTTTCTGAACCCATTGTTCTTTTGTGCTCGTCAAAGAATAACATATTTTAAATCCTACATTAGGCAGAGAATCTATTTTATTGATTTGCTGGTTTCGATTGATTAGTATTATTTTACATGCTTAATTTTGTTAATTTCTACCAAGTCAATTTTTAATTATCAATATAACGTTCTGTTGCAGAGGTAAGGAACCTGAAGACAAACCAGAGATCTACATGTACGAAGCAGGGAGCGCCAAGGTGACTAAACTGCGGGGAGAGCTGAGCTCGGCGTTCGTCGAAGTAGCCGACTCCAACTCCCAGAGCCAGGATCTCGAAGGACTCTCTGTTCTCTAATCCAAGTCATCGAGGAGAGCTGAGTCAACGTGCCCGAACCGGACTGTACACGGAACGTCATTTAAATTAATAATTCTACCTGGAGAGACGAAACAATAAAAGTTCTGTGATTTTTATTTAAAAAAAATAAAATACTAAAAAATATGAACAAATTGTATATAAACTTGGCCGACTAGAAACAATTCCGCCTTTGAACAATTACTTGTAAATTGAGGTTGTATTATTGCCTTACACACAAAGTAAATAAGACTTGTTATTTATTGTTACGTTTAATGTATTCATATGTAGCATAGTTACCAATCGCTCAATGAAAAACACGAAATCCCCTAGAAAATTACAAAAGTGAAAGGTTAAAATAAGTTAAATGCAGTGATTGATACGTCCCTTGTGTAGTGTAACTAATTGTTTTTATTTTGAGTTTTAGCACTGTGAGGAGACAGTGCGGCAACGCAACTGAGTCGTGTGGTTCAGATGTTGTTTAATTATTTATTTAAAAGTATACGGAGCAGTAATAGTGTACTTAGTTACGATTCATTGATAACAACGGGTTAAATGGAGATTTTACGCTTCCCTTCGCGCTTTGCCACGCTTAGTTGAAGCTAAAATAAACAATAACCAAGTTATCACATTACCAGAGATTTTTTTTGGAAAAATAAATGTTTAAATCGAGACCCTTTATGCAAGACACATTTGTGACAATTCGTTCCGATCATTACGTGAACCACTACTTCACTGTAGAATTTATAAACCGAATTGGATTCTTGGAACATATTCAAAATTATAAAATGCACTATTTCGTCTCCACTGTTTATGGATAATACCAATTGTAAAAAAATATTTACTAGCCAAATATAATCATAATTGTAACTTAATAACAGTGGGAGCTGTACCACAACAAAAATCGACTGTTAAAAATGTTGTTTTCTGAATGATTAAAAATATACGATGATAATAATTAAAGAGCTACGTAAATACAAAAAAAAATATCGCACACTCTATATATAAAAGATCACTAAAAATTACACAACTTTATATTTTTGTCTTTAAGACTTTGCTTTTACTTTGAGAATCTGAACGTGAAACGTTGAATTGCAAAGGCTCCCTTCTGTGTACACAACGGTGCCCTTCACGCTGATCGCGAGATCCTAATCATTCAAGGGAGGTGGCTTGCTCCCGCTATTAGAACTTCCATTCATACCTGCCTAGTCTTCCTAATCCGTATGCTAATGCTCTATACTCCCACCTCATCCCCGGCAACCCTAAGTTTAGGTGGCCTCGGTACCTCCTCTAAACCAACTAGTATTTTGTTTATAGTGAACGCTGTGTGATAAAGTGACAAGTTGTATGGTTTTTGCTAATGAAACATTACCTACTTTTTTACTGACGAAAAAAAAACGTTAAAGCCAGTGGATTATTCGGGGTTTTTAAGCCAATTATGCATATGCCACGAAATAGTATATAGTATAAAATGTAAAATAGTTCACACGTTATCCCACCCTACTTTAACTTGAGGGGAAACGTTTTGGCACCCGTTCCGGGGAATCCGTTTCGTGTCTTTCTTATTCGATGTGAGTACTTTTCTTCTTTTCCATGTTGCTTTCTCGTGTTAGATATATGTCTGTGATCAATTCTGAAGCTTTCCAGAATGTCGCATTAAGTGTACTGTTTAGAAACCCTCCACTCTGCCCGTATCAAGTCACATTACCCACAGTCAGCGGGTACGCCGATTTCGATCACAGTAAGATCCGCGAGCTTTCGTCGACTTCTATGGCACTTTCCCTCTGATGGGAGAACCCTAGGCACTTCTGGAAGCGAGACCCCTGTGGTAAACCGGACGTGAGCTGTATTGTCGGAGTTGCCCGCCCACCCTTGCGTACCAGTTACAGATCAAAGGGAAATTTTCTCAACCCCCTCCCCTCGCCACAGAAGACAAATAATCTGGTGAAGATAGAAATTACCCAATGAAGAAAATAAATGTACATGTACAAAAATCGGATTTTGACATTGCTTCAGTTTGCACAAGTGTATACAAGCTTAAAATGCTTCGCTCACTTAAATATTATTGTTTTATTTTCAGATTATGGGGTACGTAGTTACAATCATAACCTAACAACAGTGAGTTCCAAACTTCCGAATTAATAAAAATAATAAAAGAGCTGCAAAATAACGCATAGTATAAAAGTTAACAAAAATGTACACAACTTTATATTTTCGTCTTCAGGAAAAACCTATTCTTTGAAAATACCAACTTAAAACGTTAATTCAATACACTTTTTGGGGTATTTGTTCATGACTATTACACAAACCACGAAAAATTCAATTTAATAAAAACAAATATCTTGTCACTCATTTGCCTACATCTCTCCTCCGCTAATCGAAAGTAATCCAAAGCATCCGCAAAAATTTGTGGCATATACATGTCAAATTCAACTTGAAATTTTATTTTCCCTTGTAACAAGTTTGAAATACCGCAGCATTTTAAAATTCTTAAAAATTATTTCCGACCGTTAATACGTTTCACTAAAAAGATATATAACCGATAAAAATGGGATCGTTGTCTAATTTAATATTTAAATAATACCATCTATTCTTTAAAAAAAAACATCAATTTTACAGTACAGGTTTGCTTACATAAAACAAATTACAAAATTCTTGTTAGGTTTAACAGCCTCCGTAATATTTCATAATTAAGATCAGTGAAGAAACAGTAGAAGTTTAAACTATAACGAAAGTAAATTTAATATGTTGGAACACAATTTATTTTGATGGAATTAAATAAATAAACTCGTCCTAAGAGTTGGAAATATTGTTCCTACAACAACAACAGATAACAGAACTGGAAGTAAAACTACGACTGTATTGCAGATTTAACTATCAAGACTGCGACAAACTAAGCCAAATTATATCTAGAGTGCACTTATCACATTTTTTCTCAAGTTCGTGTCGCTCAAAGAAACCACTAACAGAAAATAAAGTCAATATGTATTCAAATGTCAAAACTAACAAGGAAAACCAAACTTCATTGATTGAGATTTGAAGTGTTAATTGACATTTCAGGCAGTTTGACAACTTCAACGTTGATGCATCTTTCCTCTTTAAAAATAAATCAATCATAGTATTTTTTTATTACTTATTATATAAGATGTGTAATATATCTATTATATCTGTATAAAACGGACAATTATCCTGCATAACTCAATTGCTAAAAACAATTTTAAAATATTCAATTATTGCTGCTATAGATTAGTTATGATTTTGGAGACTATTAATAACAAATATTGGCAATAAATAAATCCACAGCACAACAATAATAAAAGCGAAATTTTTGAAAATAATAAATAATTTCGTATTTTAGTTATTTTTCATGAAACGTTTGTAAATTTTGTATCAATTCATATTATAAATTAATGCTCGTAATTTTTCTCTAGGGTCTGATTGGTTATTCGAAAATTTACACCACTTTATTTAATCAATACGATTAAATTCACCTTCAATTCAGTAAAAAAAATTAAGAGCGGTGATCATTAAAAATTAAAACGTACAAAGATTAAATACCACCAAATGATTAAAATTTGAATTAAAATAATTATCAAACTTTGAATTAAAATCAAGTGAATTTTTTGTCTCCAGGGTTATTATTACCACACACAGTCAAATGCCGTGCCGATTTCTTCGGATCAACCGAAATTTTACTACTTTACATTCTTTTTAAAGCGAAAACGACCACCTTGTACCTTCTCAAATGTAAATATCTAATCATCGTTGATTTATCAATTTTGTTAATTTTAACACATAAAAAATAGTGACCCGCCGTTGTTTGTAATGTTTGGTATATGACTCAGAGTAAAAACGTTTTCTTTCAAGCTGTGTTAAAACGACAATCATTTTGGCTTGTATTGAAGTTTTATGGATTTTTACGTGTTTTTTTTACTTTACTTAAGTTCTGATACTGATTATTTAACCATTACTATACTAAATAGTCATGAAATATACAAATAAGCGTTTGCCAATTAAGGATGTTTCCTATAATAAAACTACAGATATATGATACAACATTAGTTCTAAAATAAATAATATTTATTATTATATATATATATATATATATATATATATATATATATATATATATGATATTTCAACATTTAATAAGTTTATATATATATATATATTTTTTTTATTATACCCTTCAATATACTCACACGAATTTCTGTTGCGTTGCCTTATTCTTTATTGTGTCCAACAGTTATAACAACCAATGAGCGAAAACTTTCTCGTAAAGGCCTTCATTAAATGTGACATTTCTGATTAAATTATATATATATAGTCTTCTGAATATTTATTGAGCCATATGAATATATGGATATTGTGTTAGAGAAGCCATTTTATGTAATAAAGAAATATAGTTATTTATGTTTGTGCAACTCAATTATTTTATGGATTAAAATTGTAAAACAATTCGTCATGTTAAATATACTTTTATATATATAGTAGTTTTTTACATCTATTTTTATTTTTGTAAATAAATATTTTATAGAAAAATATGTTTCTTTCGATTGATCCTTGTCTTGATTGTTTATTATTATTAATTAAAATTTCCTGCATTAGTGGGTTAGTAAGATATAATGATTAAGACTTATCCGGGTCAAATTCCCGGCACCTATTTACATTATAGATATGGTTTCCACCTGGTGGGGTTGGTACTAGACCTGGATCATTTACCCCCTTGAAAGAAAATGAGTAGCTATATGTATATAAGTAAACAAAATACATCTGCGGCTCCGAGGTAAGCCTTGTCTCTTCTAGCGAATTCGTCGAAAACCTTGGAGTTAATTAATGTAAATATATTTGACAGGAGCCAAAGGTCAATAACTGAAAGAAAAGTGATTCTATAATGAATAAAAAAAATTTATTTTATCTCTGACGAAATTGAGTGTGAAAATTTAAAAAAAAAAATACGATTAGCCAATGAATGAAATTTTACAAGTGCTAAAACAAAAATATTATTTCTAAGAGTTTAATTTGAGTCGCCTTCATAATAAACAATGTGATAAGGAGTGAAGAATGCAGAGAGTTAAAAATTCAAATTAATTAATATTTTGTTAATTCTTATTTTTTCTCCTCAGGAATTTTTCATTAGGATGAATAATTAAAAGTGTTAATAAAATAAAAAAAATAGTACAAAAGCCGCAGTATGAGTATGGTTTATATTAATGTTTAGTTAATATTCAGTTTTTCTGAGATGGCTTTACATGATAAGATAAAACTAATGTCGTGCTAAAAGGTTGGCTGGTCAGAAGACGAAGGAATACCACGGTATACCCGAAAGGGTACCTGACAAACCTGTAACGCCCCAGCTGTATTAGGGTACGATAGCTGACACCTCGAAGCCGTAAAATATTTAGCACCTGTAGACGGAAGAACGTGAATGAATGGCTAGGCATGTCGAAGACAGAAATGACTAACACGTAAAGACACAAATACAAAGAATGGACGACCTCAGCGCCGCTCCAAAAATGGATTGGGGGTAACTTCTGGCTAAATAAACCTCAACATCTGACTGCCTTGCCTAAGTTCTTATTGATCTGGCGGATCAATCTCCTCGTCCTTCTCTATAGACGCAGCAGGAAAACCTGTTTTTATTAGTTTGAGCTCACATGATAAGTATAAGAAATCAACATGTATTATATTGATAGTGAGCCTACAAACCATATCAGTTTAGTTTCCCGACATAATGGTTTTGCAGTAGATGTGCCACAGTACATATTTGAGAGAGCCATCATATATAACGAGATATTAAATGAAGGATGGAATAAAATGATACGATAACCAAACCTACCACAAAGCAATACTTACTAGTATAGCAATTAAATAATAATAATTGAAACCAAGACAGGCTGGCTCACAATAAATACAGTTAACTTAATTGACGGACAATTACCTGACTACAAATAGCAAAAAACGAGAAAATACCGTGGTGTCGGCTTTTGCCCAATGGAAACACAGGAAGGTCTCAGGTGAGCGACGGATGCAATAAAGATGATTGCCCCGGGCTTGCTTGCCTATACCTGTGGGCAGGATAAGGCAATAGGAGGTGAAGTTTTAAAACAATTAGAAGTGCTACGTTCGGTCGCCAGGGCAAAGATATGTATCAAATACACACAAAAAATACGCACGCGTGTGTGTGTGTATGGTATTGGCCTACCTTATCTGGTGACTACGCATTTTCACAGTTCGAATAAACAAAATAATACATTGAATTGAATTTTAAAAAAAAATAACAAAATAGTAGGATGTCAATTTGTTTAAACCGCCTGGTTTGGATACTATCAAAAGTCGTAATGCGTAATGCATTGGTGTTAAAATTAGATTAGACTATAAACATCTTTATTATGATAAAATTACAATCTGCCTTATTTAATGCTTAGTAGGCAATAAGTAATTGTCATAAATGTTCTCATTCATACCATATTTACAATTCATCATTCACTCGATCATTCATACAATATTTACAAACAGTCCAGGGACTACCCAAGTTCACATGGTTGTCACCTCCCTCGCATGCAAAAGATGAAGCGGAGTCTTGGAGACTCCCCCACGCTCCTCCGTCAGCCGCGTCAACGGATACGAGCCTGTGGAGGCTGACGAAGAGCGCGAGAGCCACATACGCTCAGGATATGATTGGACAAACTGGCCATTGCCAGGACTCCTACTGTCACGCATTTATAGCAGGTCACGAGGCCACTGCCGTTTCAGTCTCTATGATTGTGCTAGAGGATTAGGGTGGTTGGATAGGTTACTATGGAATTTCATGCACTTGGAAGGGATGAGTTCAAGAGTGTAAGGTGTATTATAATGGTTATGAAGGGTTTTGTTGCTGACGTAATAAGGGGCATTTACTCTTGTTCTTAGGACTTTTGATTGAAAGGATTGGATACGCTTGATGTTCGACTGTTTTGCTGTCTCCCATAGCTCTATTCCGTATTTCCAGATTGGCTTAAGTATAACTTTGTAAATTAGTAATTTATTTTCTATTGAGAGATGGGATGTCCTTTGAAGTAGCCTGTACAGTTGTCCAAAGCGTCAGTTTAGTTCTTGTCTTTTTAGCCTCGTATGTGGGTTCCAGGTCAGTCGTCTCTCGAGATGAAAGCCTAAGTACCGCACTGTCTCGAATACAGGAAGAGGAATGGTATTAAAATAAACTATTGGGCAAGACTGGCGACGGAGGGTGAAGATAATGTGGGAAAATTTTGCTTCATTAACCTTGATCCACCATTTGTTGCACCAATACTCGATCTCATCAAGGTGTTTTTAAAAGTCATGGGAAGGGCCTGAGTGGGATGACAAGACTGCACTGTCATCTGCAAATGTTGCCATGAAGGTATTGGGGGTAGAGGGGACATCAGCGGTGTATAGGTTATAGAGGATGGGACCCAGGACACTGTTCGGTGGAACTGCTCCTTTTATGGGATAGTAGTTAGAGTATTCTAAACCACAGTGGACTTGGAAGATGCCCAAAAGCTTGAGCTATGTCCAGAAATGCAGCAGTGCAATACTGTTTGGATTCAAGGGCTGAGGAAATGTGATCAACAACGCGAAGGCCCTGTTGAGTAGTGGAATGTCTTTGACGGAAACAAAACTGGTGTATAGGAAAAAGGTTTTTGGATTCAACAATTGAAAGTAGACGTTTTAATAGGAGTTTCTCAAATATTTTTGAGAGGATAGGGAGTAGGCTAATTGGACGGTAAGATGAGGCGTCATTGGGTGGTTTACCGGATTTGGTGAATAGGACAATAATGGAATGTTTCCAGAGGAGAGGAAAGTGCGTCGTTCGGATAGTGCAATTATAGATGTACGTTAGGCAGATTATAGTTTTAGGAGGAAGTTGAGGAGTAAGGAGATCATACCCAGGGGATTTTCGGTAAGCTAAGTTTTTCAGAAGGTATTTGAACTAAGAAGGGAGGTCAACGACTTTTGGTGGAAGTGAGAGAGGTATAGGTGAAGTGAGGAAATATTCAACAGTTGTGCTGTGAGTATGGTTTTGATGAGAAAGGTGAGGTGTGAAAGTATGGGAAACACGCAGAGCGAATTCTTCCGACATATCCCCATCCGAAGCCGCCCAGGACCCACCATCACCACGGAGTGGGTGTGAAACAGGATGAAACTTTAGGTTTTTTTTAGTTTCATTCCACAAGGAGTTATCCTTGGTAGAGATGTTATAATTAAAAATAAAATTGTTTAACATTGATCCAACATGTGATATCAGTAGGTTTTTTTCCAAAGGTTTTCCGCGTGTGAACAATGGAAGTTTTTATTGGATATAAATAATTAAGTAAGTAAAACATAATTGAATTTATGACAATACTAATGGTCTATTCAAATTCAATGACTAATGTATGCACATGATTACTTACAGACTATGTATTTACATGACTTATTTTACCCATGATACACCGATGTCTTGATTTGAAAAAAGGTCTATTGAAGTTGTCGGGTCGGCACGAGGGGGTGCCTAGTTGCCCTAGCCCTAGTGACGAAGTGAGGGTTGATTAGGCTACGACCTGGACAATTGCTTCATGGCGGGTATTACTACTGAACTATCTGACTCCATATCTGATAGGTATGTGCCCTAACAGTGCACTATGTTCAGGAGAAGAGGTATAGGGTTGGTAGTTTATGTGGTCTTGGAATGACCACGAATTCTCACTCGGTATCTGAGGGTAGGCGAACACCGTTCTGATCCCGAAGGCGAGTGTGAACCGAAGAGAGGCAGTCTAGATCACTGAGGGAGACACTACTAGATAAAGTTCGTAGGGCGCCAGATGACACCGTCGTCCGCAAGGAAAAAATCTCTTCTAAGGAGATGCTAGTTTTAGCGAGACGTAGGCAGAGAATCCCACTAGGAAAGTGTGGGGTCTGACAAGGCCGGACTAAAACATAGTGACTTTAGGAAAGAGAGATGCAGAGGTAATTTTTCATAAATAAGAAGGCCAAATCTTGAAACATCAGTCCAGCTGTAAGTACCAGTCCAAAGAGCTCTAGTTAGAATGACTTATTGGCTAAAACTAGGGGGTATACATAGCCCCAAGTAGCCAATGATCTGGGGTTTTATTCTGACCAACCAAATCGCAGGGTTGAGGTGAAGCTTGACTGTTCTAGACCGGGACCCACCCAGCCCCTAGGAGCTACCTGACTCCCCATTCAAGGGCCTCTAACTAGTTTTTTGCAGCTGCGTCTTTTATTGTTTACAATATTTACACTGGTATGGTTTGGTAATCTTATTTACATTTGTTTAAATTAATTTACAACATACTATAACCAATTTACAATATATATGCAATATAATATAGGGTGATTTATCTTATATAGTTAGCGGTCCCTATAAAGCTGAAAGCTTCAGGCCTTGAAGCTAACTCACGCCTAACTATGTATCTCTAGTCTCAAAATTGAACTCCCTCTCACACTGTTAAGAATCAAAACCTATCCTCTTGACTAGAATTTAATCTGAATATAACCAGATAAACATCCAGTACAGCAAAGAGATCACCAGTATGGCATTATGGTAAACCAGCGCATTACAATTAACTATTGAAACTATAGTATGGTATTATAAAACGCAAAGTCATTAGTTATTAATCATATTTTGATTTCATTTCACATAACAAATTCATTTCCTTTAAAAAATAATAAATCATTTTATAATGATAAAACAAGCTCATGGGTTATTTTTATTATTTCACAACCAAGTATTCCCTACAGGCATGTAAGATAAAATCAATAAACACTCGTCATTTATATTAAATTAACTTATGGTAGCAACGTCAAATTAGACTTCCTGAAAAATGACTTAATATTTCAATATAATGGTTAAATTAGATGTAAGTACTTACGCCTCGCAATAAATGAGGCACGAGTTGAAAAATAAAAAAAATCGTATTGTGTTCTAAAAATAGCGAACTTAACGCAGGTAAAGTGACATAAGTATAATTCATAAACAGTTTTAATTAAATTCCGCTGATGTCGCTTTGGTCCCTTCTAAGCCCGATCAAGGAAATTACATAATATCAGTTACGTTCCAACTGCCGAGTTTTACTGTTAGATTAATTTCTAACAACTCAATATCTTGAGTAACGTCAACCACCACAATTCTTAATTTGTGGCCTCACTCAGTAATCGAGGAGCAGGGAAAGAAATCCCTGAAATGTGGTCCGATTGTGGTTCCACAACAGTATGCCACAATAATACGAGCAGCAAAAAAAACGCAGTACTCCATACCAGGTACATGAGTTGGTGCATTCTCCATTCAATGATTTGAATCAATTATCCCAATAATTGGTATCAATCATGCTAAAGACGTCCAAGGAAGCGTACTAAAACTAACTGAGACTGAAATGCTTAAATTTGGAAAATCGATGCCATCGTCGTTTTTTTTTAGAAATTGTCGTACAAACACAGAGAATTTGAAGAAATTGAGAAAATCCACTGCCAATTTTGACCGGAAGCAAGCGTATTTTAGCAAATTAGAAAACTAGAATTAATTCGCTTGAAACAAATTCACCAAGTTTTATCAATATTTTTATCTCTTCACTCTCCTAATTTTTTTTGTTTACTTTATGATGGTATTTAGTTTATTTGTCTAATGTTACATTAATGAATGCCTTGTAAAACATACAGCAATAAATTATTCTTTTACCATTAGAATTACTCATAAAGTCGGAAATGAAAATTTAAAAAACATGGAAATTGGCCCAAATGATAAAATGATTGATTTAAAAGGGTGTAATATTGCCCTAATAACATAATTAATGCCTAATTACTTCGCTACTCAGCCATTAAAAACATGTTTTTCAAAGTACTCACTTATTACGCCTCTCCTATAAAATTTACATTTTTCTACTCAATGTCAATTTTCCAGTGGGGGTGTGACGTGTTAAAACGCGACATCAAAAAGCGCTTGATTAAGAGTTCTTGACAAAATGAATTGTATAATTAATTTGATGATCGTATATATAAATATCGTCATTCACAAGTTCACGCCATCTTATAATTTATGCGTTTTGATCTAGAACTAGAAGAAAAATAATGTTTTTTTTTTCCAAAATGTTTATTAATATATTATAAAATATTATTAAAACATAAAAAAAATATTGATTTAGAATTATCAAATTTATTTATCTAAACAATTTTATGTATGCTGTAAGTATAAGCTTCTTACTTTTTTACCTTTTGACTTGCCACTAATAAACATACCTGATGAGAAATATAATAAAAAATGTTGGATTTGTAGTTAAAACTTACCAAAAATCAGCAATAGAATCTTTACTCACAAAACTGTTAAGCATGAATAATTTAATAAGACTCCCATCAGTTTAAATAGATAAACTTTACGGTGCCCCGCTATTTACCCACTTGACTGACAATACAGCCAAATGTCTCCAACACTTCCAGAATGGAATCATGCGAAAAGTGGTCATACATACCTCTTTCGAGAGGTTGAAGAACGCTGACCTGCACCCGTTGCTTGGTGTGCCGTACCCACCGGGGTGAGTTCATCCACCGGAGACACATTAAGTTTTTTGACTCGTTGCAGCACCTGACAAACCCAGTGTTTAACACTATGACCCCACCACCCCTTCCGCATCGATGGCAACAGACTGTCGGGGAAAAATTAGGATAAGAATTAGTATGTAAGTTAGTTTTAAGGTTGATCAAAAAGGTGAGCCCCATCACCTTTATTAGTCAGTTTAGTCCAGTCACGTATAATGTATATCATTGTACTTGTTTATTCATTATATAATTTCTATAAAATAACAAAACCTGTATATAATGTAGTGGTGCTACAGGAAATACAAAATAATTTGTAAATAGGAATCTATTTTAAAGGGTAGGCATCATTCTTAAAAATCTCAACTCTTACTCCATAAATTTTATTGTTTTTAATTGTTGATTTCAGCGCTTAGAGGCCTTCTTCAGAACATGTTCAGTTGGAGTGTGAGTCTGACTCAGTAGCGATATTCACATGTGACTCGGTCATATTCTAATCTCGAAGTATTCTTTCCTAACACAGCTCAAGAGCTTGCGACATTAGATAGTCTTCCGTTAGCAATTTCTATTCGAAATCGGATAATGGTCCTAATTATGAAGAACTAATCTTGAGCAGCTCTAGGGTGGCCTAAAATCGGCGTTGTGGTCGAGACGGGTCAGAACCAATCTACATATGGGAAATATAAATGTAAAAGTTCCCAAACCTTCCGTGACCACGTTTCCGACACCCTGCCCCAACAAAAATAAAATAAAATGATTCCATTTAACTGAACCTTCAAAAAATAATAAGCCACCCACTTCCAATTATTTTCCAAATAGCATCAATCGAAATGACGTGTACATTTTGTAAAATGGTTATGATTCTGTTCTTCAAAATCTTCCTATTCACACGTTATGTTTTAATGTGTACTTCACACGAATCCGAAGTCAGAAGAAAGGCTCTGCCACGCTTTAAAAAATTGAGTTTTTGTTTAAAAAAAACCTTATTCTTGGTTCTTGATTGAATGGATTAATAACTACTAATATTTTGACAGTCTAAACATTGGAAATATTTCAACGAATTTGTGAGTCACTGTATATGAACCTAGATAAAGTTTTCTTAGTCTACAATCGCAATTAGATTTCCCATGACCTCGCCGGAGTGTGGCTATGAGCAGGTGTAGACTGGTAGTGATTGACTGAGACACCGATCTGAGCGCTGGGAAGAGCTGCAGGGTCAGGTTTGATAGCTCCCCCTTATCTGGGCACTATTTATGCTGAGCGACCTAGCCTGACCCTCAGTCAGACCATGGCGTCTCAGCCGGCAGCTTCACTTCTCCTTCTCGCCGTAGCTTCCGCAGTGTCGGCAGGTTAGTCACGAATAGCCACAGTATAACATTCCAGTAGTTAACAATTTATATCCAAGTACCAGTAGCCTTGCCCAACGTTTTCAATTGCATCACTTCGTCATACCAATTATAAATTAACTGGTATATTTTAACACAAACAAATCAATGACAAACATAGTTAACAAATAATAATAATAGATATAGAAATCCGCGTGAGCTCCTTGACTGTTCATTAAATTATTGTTAAAAAAAAATATATTTTTAAAATAATCATATTAATTTTTAAGCAAAATTCGTTTTCTCAACAAATGAAAATCATGAAAATAATAACGATATATAGAGCAATTTAATATAAATTATACTATTGTAAAAAAAAATTATACATTAATCGTATTCATTTTCAAACCATTTTACTAAATATTCACAACAAATGAAAATAGAAAAACAAAAAAAAAAATATTGAACTGGAGGGGGGGGGGGTCAGAATCTTAAATGCACAATACTGTGAGCAGTTTACACGAGAGTTGTGTTTTATAATGTACCTTTAAAATTTCAGAGCAATTAGATCATTTGTATGGCCGCTTGCGTAGAACGCACAGACAAACAGACGAAAAACTGAGCATTGATCAAAAACTAATATCTTTAATTTTCCCTTCTATAGTGTCTTAAAGTTCCTTACTTCCAAACTCTACAATGGAAAAACTCTACTGTTTCATTGTAAAAAAGGTTATATGTACACTTTGAAAATGTTCACATGATGTCTATATATTTTGAAACAAATAATACTGATACATAAAATTCAAATGTCCATAAATTAATAGGTTTCAGATTAATTTTTGAAAAATTCATGCTTTGAAACGTGCCAAAAATGACATTTTGGACTGTCTAGTTTTTGTAAATAAGTGTCATTTCAGCGACCAACTTTGACCTTGGACAGTAATGAAATAATAGCAACACAAACTCGTCATCAGGAACTAAAGATAAATTGTAAACAGGTTGGCACATAAATGAGAAAACTTTACTCCTGGCTGGCTAAAAATGAACAATGGCAACTGTTCTGTTAGAAGACAGCACATCTAATGAGTTTTAATTGTTCTCAACGCTGCTTGTAGCAGGAATAGTCTAGTCTTATAAAGAACTATTAAAATTTGTTAGGTATTTATCTTGGCTCTAGGGAATAAGTGGGTATTAATTGAATATAAATATAATTAATATCAAAACAAGATAAGTGTACGTGATTTGGTAAGATATTTTCGCCCAGCGAAGAAATATGTAAAGTATTATTTATTTTTAGTTCAATTGCTCCTTAATGGTGCAAATTGAGTTCATTTGTATCTAACACATAGTTTTCAAGAATGTCATAATTTGAAGAACTTTGCCCTGAAACTACCCGAATTTCAATATGGAACGCGATTTTTTTTCAACATTTTACACCCAAAACGACAGTTGTATTTTCTCAATGATTTTTTCTCCTACCGTCACGGATTATTTACGCTGACAGTAAATAATTGTAATTATGCAATGGATTTGCGTGTGTTACTGATAGCATTTTTTTTTGTCCTATTTTTAATACGGGTACTGTCTGATATGAAAAACGATCGATATAGAACCAAATCTGATTGTATTTAATTTATCGCTATTCAAATAAAAATATTAAAATTGCTCAAAATTGAAAGACATTTTACAACTTTTGGTACAGAGATGCATATTTAAAATGAACCTAATACAGTTTCTTGGCACTCTCTTTAAGTGTAGTGGTGACCGAGTCCTAATTCTTGTACTTTTTTTTTCAGGAATATTTTTCAAAATATTCACCAGTACATTATTCAAAATTCGATTATCTTAACACATGTATTAATTACCGTAATTTATATTATGTAAAAATTTCACTTACAAAAATACGATTTAGTTCACGATTGAGGCTAACAAATTTGAATGATTTATAAAAAGAAAATGTTGATCATTTTATAGTTCAGAGCTGCCCATGCGTGTGTATATTTTTTATGTTCTAGTTTTTTATGAAAGTTGCACCCATGCATTTTATAGAAATCAAGATCACTACAGACTTTTAATAAAGAACAATTAAGATAAAAGTGTCGAACATTTAAGAAATAGCTTACCCGTGATCATAATCATGATCATGAATAAAGATTTAATCTGATGAGATAGGATGAACGCTGCAAGTCAATGAGACTGTTGACTATTTAATTGTTAATGAGCCTGCATATTTTACCACCTATTGAATATACATATAAAAATTAAATTTAAAACCTCTATGTTGATATCAAATGATTTTTTGCAGAAAAATTAGGTCAGTACTTAAAACTAATTCACAAGAGGCTAATTTTTAGATCTGATACATTGCTGACTTTTTTTTTTCTATCCAGTGTACCATAAATAGCAAAAACTTCCAAGTAAGTTATCATTTTTAAGACTATTTAATAACGAACCGTTCAGAAATGTAATTTCGGAAAATAGCTGAAGACCATAAAATGAAATTTTGTTTTCAATTATTAAAATGTTTTGTTCGGTTCACCTGAACCTATGAGTAATATGATTGAACCTGAACCTATGACTTTGAGTAAGAACTTAAAATCAGGCGAGTTTTAGTCAAAAAAAGTAATTGATTCGAGTTTAATCAAGTACTAAAGAAAAATTCGTGACCTTCCACAAATCTTAAAATGTCTATTTATTCATGGACGAAACATTATTCAGTGGATGTTATTAAACAGTACTTCACGATGGCACCACTAAAAATGAGTTCCAAATTCATGTATAAACATTCTTAGCACACAAATTGTTTACTATGGGTAAGAATGAGATTAAATCTTTAAAAAAAAGTTAAGGACATAGGTCGAAGATTAGACAAATTAGATCGTACCGTGTCCAAACGATTTTTTTTTTTTAATGTAAGCCCGTTCTGCCTGAGAACATAAATACACAACGAAACCAACATAAATTCCAATATGTACTTTTTTTTCTGTTATTTTCTTAGCCCGTCATACATTTTTAATAAAACATTCACCCAATGTCAACAACGCCAACATATTGACAAAATAAATTAGCGCATGAGAGTACACTGTTATACATTAAAATTTATATTCGTTTACATTTTCTATTATAATATATATTCTACATCTAAGCTCCATTAGAACAAGTCACGCAGAACTTGAATAGTGAAATTTCAGACGAATTCACAGGTAGGTTTAATGAGTGTAACATTTGAATTGAAAAAAAAAAATGTTAAATAATATTCTTTTAAATTTTTTTTATTTTGTCTAAAAACATTTTTTTTAAATCTGTGTATTTTTAAAGCGTTGTTAAGTACCATTTTAAATAACAATCTCAATATGACGAGTAGCGTTCCCACATTACCGTCACTCTCTGCCGCAAGTCTTGTCCAATAGTTATTTTTAATCCCATTCCTCTCTGTATTCGAGTTAGTACGGATTCCATCTCGACAAAAGGCTGACCTGGAATCCACATACGAGGCTAAAAAGACAAGAACTAAACTGACGCTGTGGACAACTGTACAGGCTACTTCAAAGGACATCCCATATCTCAATAGAAAATAAATTACTAATTTACAAAGTTATACTTAAGCCAATCTGGAAATACGGAATAGAGCTATGGGAGACAGCAAAGCAGTCGAACATCAAGCGTATCCAATCCTTTCAATCAAAAGTCCTGAGAACAATAGTAAATGCCCTTTATTACGTCAGCAACAAAACCCTTCATAACGATCCTAATATACCTTACACTCTTGAACTCATCCCTTTAAAGTTCATGAAATTCCATAGTAACCTATCCAACCACCCTAATCATCCAGCACAGTCATTGCACTGCACCACTCATCCCTATAATCCTCATCGGAGAATGAAACGGCAGTGGCTTCGTGACCTGCCATAAATCCATAACTGTGGGAGTCCTGGCAATTGCCAGTTTCTCCAATCATGTTCTGAGCGTATGTGGTTCTCGGGCTCTTCACCCTCCACTGGCTCGTATCCGGTAAAGCTCACAGAGGAGCGAAGGGAACTTCCCAAGACTCCGCCTTTCGCCTCTTTCGCATGCGAAGGAGGTGACAATCATGTGGATTTGGGAGGTTTCTGGGCTGTTTGTTGTATGAATGATCGAGTAAATAAAAATTGTAAATATGGTATGAATGAGAACCTTTATCACAATTACTTATTGCCTAATAAGGCAGATTGTAATTTTAGCACAATAAATAAGTTCCATTTAAAAAAAAAAATATGACTAGTATATAAATTGAGGAAGTTATATTACTCCAATACGTCTGTATAATTGTTTTTAATTGTACAAACCACTTCACACAATGCCTTTTAGCCGTAACTAATTGAACTTATAGAAGTATCAAACCATAAATTTCAATACCACGATTGAAAAAAAAATAAATAAATAATGAAATTTCACAGCATAGATAAGATAAAATAAAATTCCATTGAGTGTTTCATACTTCGAATAAAGCAATGGTTTTCAATTGTGCAATCAGCACATGGAATAAATGGTCTGAGTGCTTGGAGGAAATGAAAACAGATCAACGATGTTTCGTTTCACATTATATTTATTTGTGGTCGTTAAAATGACACTTTTCTGGGGCTTTTCAGAATATATCTGAAATTAAAATTAAAATTCACACTGTATATAATTCGGTAAAAATAACGGGGAGGGGGAAATTCAAAGTCTGCCTAACCCGCTTCTCTCTCTGATTTTTAAGATTGTCAAAATTCCTGTTCAGAAGTATAACATGAAGTTTTATTTTCGCTTCTGTTTTTGTGAATCAGGGCACATTAAAGATGTTTATTTTTTTTTCTTCATAGCCCCTTTAAACTTACAGACAATTATATACAATTATAGATCCTCAGGTGAATCTATTTACAAATTATTTTGTATTTCCTGTAGCATCACTTACATTATATACAGGTTTTGTTATTTTATTTTATTTATTTATTTTTTTTTTTTTTCTTAGCTCTCAAACTAAAATAGGATGTGGGAAAATTATTTTGGGCTAATGAGTGCCTTTCACTAAGGGGAGTCCCTCATTTGAAGGGTGTATGAGAAGGATATAGGGTGGGGTATGCCTAAAGGAGGCGGGTGGAATCAGGAAGGTAGTGAGAGTCTACCGAGGGTGGAGCCTAGGGGTACCTAGGCAAGGGTTTGTAGTCGACCAGCCCCGGCAGGAGCCTGAAATAAGTCGGCCTCTCGGTCGGAAGGTCGACCCTGCTTAAACAGGTAGATGGGGTCTTGTAGCTTCGGAGATCGGCCTCGATCTCTCGGCTGGGTGTAGATCTTCAGTCTCCGTCAGGGGGCTAGGGTTCGATCACGTCCATCTGTCTCCAGGCTTCGGCGGTCCAGCAGTGCTTCCATCTGACGGGCATTGGTGGTGGTTGAAGGTCGGAGAATAGTGGGTTGTGGCTGTGTCGGAGTGAGTCGCAAAATTTGATGTGTCTTCTCTTGATGAAATCTTGAATGGTGAGCCCTTTTTAAATTTTTTATGCATCTCGTCTGCCTTCATTCGGTGTTATTTTATAGAAATTATATAATCGAATAAACAAGCATAATGATATACATTATACGTGACTAGACTAAACTGACTAATAAGGTGATGGGGCTCACCTTTTTGATCAATCTTAAAACTAACTTACATACTAATTCTTATCCTAATTTTTCCCCGACAGTCTGTTGCCATCGATGCGGGGGGGTGGTGGGGTCATAGTGTTAAACACTGGATTTGTCAGGTACTGCAACGAGTCAAAAAACTTAATGTGTCCCCGGCGGATGAACTCACCCACCGACGGCACACCAAGCAACGGGTGCAGGTCAGCGTTCTTCAACCTCTCGAAAGAGGTATGTCGGACCACTTTTCGCATGATTCCATTCTGGAAGTGTTGGAGACATTTGGCTGTATTGCCAGTCAAGTGGGTAAATAGCGGGGTACCGTACAGCAGAGCTGGCCGGAGGACACATTTATATATCATCAATTTAAGATGAAGTGACAGGTTAGGTGAAGTTAGCAAGTGCGATAGCCGGTAAGACCTTTGTCATACTTTTTCTATTTTATTACTAAAATGAGTAGAGAAATGGAGATGCCTATCCATTTTTATACCCAAATAGTGCATCGAGAAAGCTGGTGAGCTCTCTTGCCCTCCCACGCTATACGATTTTGGCAAGGATTTTTTCCCCTTTTGGAGGGAGAATATTACGCAGTCGGTCTTCCCGGCCTGGTGGTTAGGACCTGACCTAACAAAGATGGTTCAATTTCCAAAAACATTTATTTATTTATTTTTAGCCGAGAATTATATTTATTTATTATCTATTTGGTTTTGTAGTCGTGAAACGTTAAACGTGGCAAATGCATGATTCACAAATTCGATTTCATTTCAATTATGCACTGTCCTGTTGGTCCTTTTCGAATTCGATCCCACACCAATATTTGTGTCAATAAATGTCACTTGGACGTTAAGTACTGGAATATGTTATTTTTTTTTCTCCGAGATGATCACTATCCCTAAAAGAAAACTTCGAAAATTATTCTAACTACTCCAAACTTGTTAAGAAAACCGACAAAATGTACAATTATAGTATATAACTGCAAACTAGGTTGTATACAACAATCAGCTTATATTACTGAGACTCGAACGATTGCCTGGGACTGCGGCCAAGATAAAGAGTGTCAAGATGAAATACTTAGAAGGGAGATTTGGGAGAAGTTGATGTTTAGACAAGTTACTGATAATTACAATAACCAACTATCAGTGATTTCTATGAGATCACAAGTTGAGATATATAGTTCTACTGAAGCAATTGTTATTGTTAATAGCGTGATTATTCTTATTACGTAGCTGACGAAGACAAACTACGAAAACATGGCTAAAAAAATGGAAAATGTCAATAGCGTACCTAAGCGGGGAGGGGGGCGATCCACCCCAGTGCCACATATTTTAGGGTGGATTTTAAAAATATTATAAATAAATAGAGTGTTAGTGTTATAATTCCTTTATTGTGCAATAATTACAATCTGCCTTTTATAAGGCAATAAGTAATTAAGATATATGCTCTCATTCATACAATATTTACAGTTCATCATTCACTCGCTCATTCATACAATATTTACAGTTCATCATTCACTCGCTCATTCATACAATATTTACAGACAGCCCAGAGACCCCCCAAATCCACCGCAAAGAGAAAGCGGAGTCTTGGGAAGTCCCCCACGCTCCTCCGTCAGCCGCGTCACCGGATACTAGCCAGTGGAGGCTGACCAAGAGCGCGAGAGCCACAGACGCTCAGGACATGATTGGAGAGACTGGCCATTGCCAGGACTCCCACTGTCACGCGTTTATAGCAGGTCACGAGGCCACTGCCGTTTCAGTCTCCGAGGAGGATTATAGGGATGAGTGGCGCAGTGCATTGACTGTGCTACAGGATTAGGGTGGTTGGAAAGGCTACTGTGGAATTTCGTAAACTTGGAAGGGATGAGTTCTAGAATGTAGGGTATATTAAGGTCGTTATGAAGGGTTTTGTTGCTGACATAATAAGGGGCATTTACTATTGTTCTCAGGACTTTTGATTGAAAGGATTGGATACGCTTGATGTTAGACTTTTTTGCTGTCCCCCATAGCTCTATTCCGTATGTCCAGATTGGTTTAAGTATAACTTTGTAGATTAGTAGTTTATTTTCTATTGAGAGATGGGATGTCCTTTGAAGTAGTCTGTACAGTTGTCCAAAGCGTCTGTTTAGTTCTTGTCTTTATAGTCTCGTATGTGGGTTCCAGGTCAGTCGTTTGTCAAGATGGAAGCCTAAGTACCGTACTGTCTCGGATACAGGGAGAGGAATAGAATTAAAATAAACTAGTGGACCAGACTTGCGACAAAGGGTGAAGGTAATGTGGGAGCATTTTGCTTCATTAACTTTGATCCGCCATTGATTGCACCAATACTCGATCTCGTCAAGGTGTTTTTGAAGGTTATGGGATGCTATGTCGGGGTCTGGATGGGATGACAAGACTGCAGTGTCATCTGCAAATGTGGCCAAGAAGGTATTGGGAGTAGAGGGGACATCAGCGGTGTATAGGTTATAGAGGATGGGGCCCAGGACACTGCCCTGTGGAACTCCTGCACTTATGGGATAGTAGTTAGAGTATTCTAAACCACAGCGGACTTGGAAGAAGCGGTTTGAAAGGTAGGACTGTAGGATTAGGAAAAGAGTCTGTGGTAAATATCTTTTGAGCTTGTAGAGCAAACCTGCGTGCCAAACCCTGTCAAAAGCTTGAGCTATATCGAGAAAGGCAGCAGTGCAATACTGTTTGGTTTCAAGGGCTGAGGAGATGTGATCAACAACGCGAAGGCCTTGTTGAGCAGTGGAATGTCGTTGGCGGAAACCAAACTGGTGTGTGGGAAAAAGGTTTTTGGATTCAACAATGGGAAGTAGACGTTTTAGTAGGAGTTTCTCAAATATTTTTGAGAGGATAGGGAGTAGGCTAATTGGACGATAAGATGAGGCGTCATTGGGTGGTTTACCGGGTTTGGCGAATAGGACAATAATGGAATGTTTCCAGAAGAGAGGAAAGTGCGTCGTTCGGATTATGCAATTATATATGTAGGTTAGGAAGATTATGGCTTTAGGAGGAAGTTGTTTGAGAATTTGAGGAGTAAGATCATATCCAGGGGATTTTCAGTAAGGTTAGTTTTTCAGAAGGTATTTAACCTCAGAGGGGTTAACGGCTTTTGGTGGAAGAGAGAGAGGAATAGGTGAAGTGAGGAAATCTTCCACAGTTGTGCTGTGAGTATGGCTTTGATGAGAAAGGTGAGGTGTGAAAGTATGGGTAAGATGCAGAGCAAATTCCTCCGACCTATCCCCATCCGAAGCCGCCCAGGACCCATCATCACGACGGAGTGGGTGTGAAACAGGTTGATACTTTAGGATTTTTTTGGTTACGTTCCACAAGGAGTTATCCCTGGTGGACAGAGAGGAGAGGTAGGAATTGAAAGAATCGGAACGGAAGGATGCCAATCGCCGCTTTACCAATCGGCAGTACTGATTGTACGTGCAACGATCAATAGGATGCCGGGATCTTTGCCACACTGTTCTGGAGCGGCGTTTGGATTGGATTAGATCTTTGAGATGCTGAGGTAAACAATTATGATTGTGGATTTTTGTGTGACGATGGGGTGACGATGCCTCCCAAGCCGACCTCTGGACCAGAGTAGTGAAAGAATGCACTGCATCGTCTAGGTCTTGGGATGTTTTCAGGGATAATTTGAGGTTTACGGACTCTGTAAGAAGCTGACGGAAGTGGTCCCAGTCAACTGGGCCCCTAATAAATGAAGGAGGAGGCAGTTTGTGAATTGGTCTTAAGGAAATGGTTAATAATAAAGGGCTATGATCGGAGGAAAGGTCATCGAGGCGCTTGAGTGAATAGTTTACTGTTCCTAAACTATTGTAAAAAAAGAAGTCAAGGAGATCAGGATTTCGGTTGGGATCTGATGGCCAATAGGTGGCTGTGTCAGGAGTGATAGTGGAGCAATGTTTACGTGTGAGTGCAGACAGCAAAGCACGTCCTCGTGTATTTGTGGATCTTGACCCCCAGTGCTTAGTCTTTTAGTAGGGCTTTAGTGCTTCGCATTAAAGTCCCCACCCACAAGGAAACGATGTCCGATGGAGTCTAGAAAGGAGATGAATTGGGAGTCGGAAATGGATTTATTGGGAGGGCAGTACGTTGATGCAAGTGTAAGAGGAAGGTGGTGATTGACACTGCAGTGGATTGAAGGAAATCATAAATAAATAGAAATAAATTAACTCTTTCTCCACCACCAGGGACATCAAGTCTACCCTTGTGACGTCTCAACAATTTCATTATGAGTTGAAGAATTTGTTGGGAGTTGATAAAAGAGAGTTGCTAGTTTTTCATTTTCATTAATGAATAACGTTTCAACATCCCATGTGTCAGGTCCTAGAGTGAAATAGAGAGAGTTTAAAAACTTTATTTAAATGTTCATACATAATTTAATTAAAGAATGAGAATTAAAAATACTTATGTACACTGAAAATATTTGTATACTAATGTGAGATATTAACTGCTTAAATCATCCCTTATAACTCACATAGGGTTACCAATAATCATTTCAGTCAACGGCTACCAACACGCCAGGACCCGATGCCCACAAACCTAGACTCTTAAAACATTGTCCATTGATAAATGTCTATGATTAAAATGTAACATCTCCCCCTCTCATTTATACATATTGTAACGATATTTATAAAACAGTTGAGTTTTATTTTAAAATGACATTTTTTCTATCGAATTTTAGACGGTACTGAAACAATTTTTAAGTCGGGTTTTCGGAATTTCGGACATAAAAAGAATCCGAAGCGCATTTATCTGTTAACCGTTTAACTGCAATGGTGACCTCCGAATCGTATTCAGCGCCCTCTAAAATACCAAGCGCAGTCCGTATTTCGAAGGTCGTGTAAGATTTGAAGGTGACTCTTTTTGTATCGCTTGAGTCCCATTTTCCAAAATGAGGGCCCGGTGGTTAATTGAAGCAGTTTACTCTGTGGCCTAATGCAATGTTTAAGGCACTTACAGAAAACGTGTTTGTAGACCGACGTTCGCATCCAAGTGAAGCCGATAGGTTTTTGTTTTAATTTCGTTTTATGCTGCTAACTCAAACAGCTTAAAATGCAGCCCTAATAGTTTTTTCACGTTGATTATTGTACCAAAATATACACAACGTAATCCGTTGTGTTATTGAATAAACCTTTAAAATTTCAGATTGACTGATTGTTCTTCTTTTCCTTGGTTCTGTGGTCCCCTAAGTTCGCAATTCTCAGTAGACAAACTGCTCACAAGATGTACCGGAAAAAATTTTGAATAAAACAAACGACCCTTCCAACTCAACAATCGTTGCATTTTAATCTTATCTTTAGGAAAATGGTCAGATAATTTCTGGTGGAACAGTAAGAAGTTTGAGGAAATGAGATCTTGGATATTAGGAATTATAAGGTCATTGTGGAGGGTTTTATTCGTGACATAAAAAGCTCCATTGACTGATGCTCTTAGGACTTAAGATTGCAAGGATTGGATGCGCTTGATCTTTGAGGGCTTCATTGACCGATCCCCCCCCCCCCATAGTTCAAGCCCGTCCATACTGGTTTTAATATGACTTTATATATATGTATATGAATTTATTCATATGTGTTCATATATGTATATATATGAGTGTAGCGACCGCTAACTACATACGTTAAATCACCCTATACTCTGGTGCACACATATTGTAAGTAAAGTAAAATAACAGGAACTAAGTGTATGTAAATCATTGTAAGTTGTTAGTAATAAACCATGCGCGGGACCAGCAGTCGTAAAACAAGTCAGGTAAGAGGGTCGAGGGCCGACAGCCATTAAACCTGAAAGGGGTACCAACTAGCAGCCAATAAACAGTCATAAACCTAAGAGGGGTTGGCCACCTGGCCACCATAAAAATACCCCTTTCAGACCGTCTCCGCCTTCCGGCAGGAAGGGGAAATAATATTTAAACCAGAGCGTTTTGCCCTGTAAGCCCACTCAGTCTTCTACTCTCTTAGTCTCTCCATACGCTATTACTCGGTGACGCTTTACGCCCGGGCCACTAGCCCGGGAAGTCAGTCTCTTAGACTCCTCGTCAGTCTCCGACTCTCTCCTCAGCGCCTCTGAGTCTGTCACCCTGGTTTTCAGTCTCCTTGCAGACCCTCTGACGACTTGTACCTGTGACGCTTCCGGGACACCGCCCGAACTCTGAAAACTTGTCTTATTCTTCATGAAACCTCTGTACCTCTTCTCTTGAACATAGTGTATTGTCGGGACACAGGCCTATCATAAATGGAGTCAGATATTAACGCCGACATGGAACAATGGTCCATGTTATAAACTACAAAAATCCGCACTTGTCACCAGGGCTAGGGTGATTAGGCACTCCCCTAGTGACAACCCGACAATGAGTATTTTGATTTCTAGTGTGAGGTGGTATTTCTTGTTGAGCAGTCGATACAGTTGCCTAAACCTTCAACTGAGTTCCTGTGTTTTATGTAGCGCATGAAAGTTGAATTTTTTTCTTTTCTTTGATGCTGCGGTCTCCTA
Organism: Acanthosoma haemorrhoidale; assembly: GCA_930367205.1. Lineage (NCBI taxonomy): Eukaryota > Metazoa > Arthropoda > Insecta > Hemiptera > Acanthosomatidae > Acanthosoma > Acanthosoma haemorrhoidale. The sequence continues at coordinate 65,134,660 of OV884009.1, forward strand.
AGTTCGCAATTTTCAGATGACGTACTGCTCACAAGATGTATCAGAAAATATTTTGAATAAAACAAAAACAAACGACACATTCAACTCGCCAATTGTTCAAATTTAATTTATTCTTTAGACAAAATTTTCGGTGCTATATTGTACAATAACGCTCCTATAATAACCACCAATCTTTCTAACACAATGAAGATAATTAATATTTAATATACCAATAAATCACCCATAAATATTAAATTGAATTGTTTGAAGATTCCAAAAATTCCCGATTATAGTGATGTTGAAATAAGACTAGCCCATCAGGGTCAGTGGCCGCTCCATTTTTTCATTTATTTATTTTTGGTGACCCTTTACCATTTATTATAAATTAGATATTTATAATATTCTAATATTATACTGAGAATTTATCTCAGTTTTAGTCTATATTCAGTGACGTACCTCGAGATTTTATCGCTTGGAATGGTCATCAATATTCCACTCTTTTTAAGTCAATCAAAATCAAGATATTGTTTTATGTAGAATATTAAAAGCGATTTTCAGTGACCGAACTGGTTTAACAAAAAAAATTTTTTTTTTAACAAGGGTCTTCCCGTTTTCGAGTTTTTGACCAATGTAACTGTCCAGTTCATTTCCACACGTAGCTTTATCTTTTCCCTCATTAACTTTATTCAAGATCACATTTTGAAAAGTTTATGGGTTAGCGAAGTCTGCCCTATGATTGAGATTCTTTGATTTTGGTTTTGTAGGTCCGGCCTGCGGAGCTGGTCCGATTACATGGGGATCAACCTACTCTGTCACCGGGAAGCTTACTATCCCCTACGCCGAACTGTCCGAACCATTCGATGCTTGGTATGACAACCAGGATGGCAAGAGCAGGATTGATTACTACAATGGTAAGAAACAGTTTTTTTTATATTATTTTATATTTATTATTTGTATACCTATAATGGTCACACTTATTTTTGTAGGTTACCCTACTAAGTGCCAATTACTTTTAACTCACAATCATACGCTCAAAATATGTGTAATACAGTGATTCCCAATAGGGGGGGGGGGGGTACCGCCTACCGGCTGGCGTTGAAGATTTCTAAGAGGGCGTTGAGAACCAATCACTGACCCAATTGACAATACTCAATAGAATGCACGGAAAATTTTGATTAATGTATCATCGAATGCATGTTTCAACAAATTGTTTTTAATATATTTTAATAAAGATCAGTCCGTATCAAAAGAAGGTACATTATACTTTTCTTTATATTTTTTTACTAGTATATAAACGAGCAGCATGAGGAGTGCACTGCAGTGTGTGTGTACATTCCGGCTCGATCAACAAAGCTTATATATATATGTGTGTATAGAATGTGAAATCTATGCATTTGACAGGTTCCTTGAACATTACTATGAATACATGAGGTTTTTTATCCTTACGAGATTATTTTGAAGTTCCTTCTGAGCAAGTGTTAACCTAAAGCACTTAGAGAAAAATTGATAAAAACAAAATTGAAGTTACCCTTTTCACGGAACATAAAATACCCACCTACTTTTCCATATTTTTGTATCAATAAGCTTTCGGCGTCAGTATAGAGAGATAGGTCTTGTTCACGATCCCGACACCGCGAGCGCTCACTAGGGGTGCCGGTGTAGTCAACCCTGATTGGTCATAATAAAGGTCTTCCTTATTGGTCGGAATAAGCCGGCCAGGCTCTCATTGGTTGTGCGCAGAAATATACCTGCCTACACTTGACAGTTGAAGTGAACAACAGTTCTCTGTCTGCACTGGCGTTTACTGATTTATTCGAACCATGGCTTTCTATTTTAATTACCGCTGTACCTCTCTATCTAACCCGGTAAATTTAGTCTCGGTGCTATCAGCCTCCGTAGCCTTCCCAGTGGCAACGTCAGCTTCTGGGTCCTACAAAATGCACCTGGTAGCGTCTCGCCCAGCGATCCAGTCTGCCTCTTTCCGGTTTACACTAGCCTGGGGGGAAGTTATAAGTTCAATGATGACGAGGAATGTGCAATATGCACTTCAGTTATTGTTGAAGTTTCGTTCAGACTAAAAAGATTTATCTACAAAAATGGCCATATTTGTTATTAGTAACTACTGTTTCCATTTTTTTTCAGGAATGGTAAAAACTTTTCAGATCAGCACTGACGGGCAATACGGCACTTCATTGAAACTTGCTCCTATGACAACAGATGAAGAGCTCAACATTCCAACTTGTTTCCAAGTTAACGGTACCCTCGAAGAGAAAATTACACCACAAGCCATTCTTCCAGATATGACTGGATTTGAGGTGTGGAATTTATTTTTAACATGCTTCCTAAAATAATTACATTACAATTTTAATATTTATCAATGTGAAACTATACATGAATTTATATCCCTTGACAATAATAGAATAATTCTAATTCTTTCTAGTGCATCGGCAAAGAATGGTTAAATGGATTCAACTGTGAAAAATGGCGTTACGAAAATACTATAGGTGTTAAAAGCAACAAGTACATTATGTACGTTCGGCGGAAGGTAATAACTAACAATCCTGGTTTTTTTTATTCCTCATTCTATAACAACTCTTATCTTTATCATGAAATTCCAACTTTTGATAATGTATTTCCACCAAAATTAACTTCATTCTACACACTTACTTCTTATTACGGAGAAACATGAACAATTCTCGGTGTCACATAGAGACTTTATTTCTTTGGTGGATGGCTTTTGGTCAAGACTTGGTTGGGCTAAACCCTTCTATCCAGCTCTGCTATTGATGAATGTAGGAAGTTATCTAATCAAAGACATTTAGTCTGGTCTGGTATTGATTACTATTCGTGAACAAAACAGGGATCATTAGCAGTGAACAATGTATGAACCTAAATAAAGACAGCCAATATAAAAAATAATGATTCCCCATATTGAACTATGACGCTCATGACCATATAACACAACATATACAAACAATGGATAAACGACAAATCTGGTGAGTGAGGTGAAGCTAAAGTGAACTGTATGAATGAAATGAATATTACCTTTATAACAACAAAGGAAACAAGAAGGCAGAGTAACAAGAAAGGAAAAACAGGTATGAGGATATTGGTTTGAAATAGATTTGTTACTTAAAGTTGTTTCTTAGACGTAAATCTTCATAAGACTTCTTCCTTCATGCTACAAGTAAAACCAAAACAAATCATTGGAGGGACGCTTCAACCACAAAGTGTATAAACTGCTACTCATTCACTAGTAAACAAGACAACTAAGCCTATCCCTAACAACAAACTACTAGTATCTTCCTATCTATAAGCCTTCACAACAAAAGTACTACAATGGGACAAGAAACCTTGAACACACCCACACACATACACTTGTAATATATTGCATATATATATAAATAATTTATAATTTTTTTTTTTAGAAATCTGATGGAGGATCAATTGTAATTCCAGTTCGCTATGAAATGAGAGGATTTAATTCACTCTTAGGATCTCATTACGATCATTACTATTTGGATTATTACACTTTTAATGCTGAAAAGCCTTCAGATGATATTTTTAAACTAAACTCTAGTAAGAAAAATTTTTTTGCAGTAAATCACATCAGTCTTAAGTTTTCATTGGCTGAATGCATTAAATAATAAGCATGAAGGTTGATTTTTCCCCACATGGGAATCTTACCATACACCATGGCAGAGCCCCTGTCAAATAGTATCTGAGGTAGTTGTTTTAGCCTTTCAAATTTGTCTGTATTTGCCCTTTCTTTTTGTCCAAGTTTGACTGTGTCATCATCCATGTGCAAACTAAATTTATATAATCTTCTATTCACTGCATTTCACTGCCTTAATCCCCAATGGGTTAGTTTTGTTACAGAACAACTCATTATTAAAATTATTACACCTCTTGAACTCAACTGAACCTCAAATTACTGCGTTAGACAGTAGTAGGTGAGATCATTTATAATGAATTCTAATGAGCCTTAACTCTTAAAAATTTGTTGTCGTCAACAGTTGCGATCTTTTGACAACACAGCACATAACTTTTTCTTTATTCAGACAATCATTCTCTGAACATCGCTTTCACACTCTCCAGGTCACAGCATGAGAATGCTTGAGGAGAAGTCAAACATAACATTGTGCAAATCCTTCCTCAGGTAAGGGACACCATTTGAGGAGCCTGTTATCATTCTTGATTGACAGAATTTTAAGGAAATTTATGATTGTGATTAACTGAGTCATTTTTGATTTTTTTAAATAAAATTTCAAAATTGACCCATGTATGACTAAGATAATTCAAACAATGACAGGAATAAACAATAGATAATGTTGTTGTTTAATTTAGGTATAAATATCAATTGAAATCCCTAGTTAAAATGAAATTAACCAAATTGCTTTGAGAAGCGTACTTTTCCCCACGTTCATTCTTTTACTGTGCAGGAGTTCTCCAAAATTGAGTTCTCATTAAAAATGTATCTATTATGTTTAGAGGATAGTTTCTAAAACTATGTTGAGTTTATGTTTTGCCAAGTAAGAATTATATTTTTTCTTTGCTTGATTTTAGGAGCACTATAATTTCATTACGATTTGATTTGATCTTGGTTATATGATACTGTTCAATCGTATCATATTATGAGTAGTAGATTTTTAAGATCCATTCTTAATAACTAATAACCTCATACCTTCACAACCTCTGTAAAATCCTGTATTACTTTGTGGACACAGTCTAGCATAGTTGGGGCATAAATAGTGTTTGGAAAAAATAATTGTTTAACAAATCCCCAGCAACCCCAGAACGACTTCTAATGAAGAAGTGGCCTCATGACCTTCATATTAGTTAAAATTGTATTTATAAGTGAGTTTATAAAGTGACAAATGAAGTGGTTTTGGCTAATTAGCCTTCCTCCCCCCCCCAAAAAAAAAGATACAGTACCGTAATAACACAATTCCTAAATCTACGGAAGCTAATAATACTATTTGTACTGATTGTATTGTACTTATTTCAATAAAATAAATAAATTATAAACAATATTTTACTTATGTGTTGGAGAAGGTAACACAAAAGATCGGAACTAAGCACCTAAGATGGTATGACCACTGTCGAATAAGGAAAGGAAATAGATGACACAGTAAAATTGTAGAATAATAGCTACTGCAGACAAAATAAATTTTAAAATGTTTTAATATTTTTTATTTAAAAAATAATTAATTAATAGCAAAATGTTATGTTAGATGTGACCTGTTCTGGTTTTCCTGGTCCTGGAAAAGATCATATCTATTCATTCAATCCAATGAAAGAGTTCATTGACCATCATGATGCTCATGTTGATGCTGCATGGATTAAGTTTAAAAATGATCATAATTTAAACTATGATGAGAGTAGTCATGAACACCATAGAAGGAAAGAAGTTTTCAGGCAGAATGTAAGGTAATAAGATACAGATAAATCTACAACTGTAATTATTATAGATAATTCCTGCATTACGTCTCAAGTTAATGATGATTATAGCTCAAAAGTAAAAAAAATTCAGTAATAGTGGGATCTGTAGGTACCTTTGTCAGGTTATAATGTTAGTGATAAGGTCATTTCATTGACCCCTTTGCTCATCATTCATCACTTTAATTGACAGATCACACCCTCCCACTTCAATTTTCCTTCCCACTTTTTTTTTTTTTCTCATGAAACCCTTATCAACAAGCAGAGAATGAGGGTTGTAAAATGAGGTAATAAAAATGGTGGAGTAACGTACAAGAATATCTTACCTCATAACAAACAGAATTTATGTAGAGGATCAAGCTAAATAATTGTGGAGGTCATAAACCAGTTCTCAGTATGAAATTTTTTGCAAGAATGGTTAGATTATAATACGGAAATTTGTACATAATTGTTTATTTTGTGTTAATTTATTAAAATATATGGTATATGAGAGGCTTCTTGTAAATTTGTTTACACAAGAGATATTTCATTTCTGAATTGTGAAGTGTATTTTCACATAAATCCATAAGTATAACCTACATGATTTAACGTTACTTGGTGTAACCATTTAACATGTGTAAAGTGTAAAATTTAAGGTAAAACGTGTACGATCTATGCCACATAAGAGACTCATTTCCATTATTTTATGTTTTTTTGTACATATAATTACAAATATCTTACATAAATTTATGTGTGTAACTATAAAGGTCCCTCTATTACATTGGCCCAACCAACAAATTGGCTTTCATTGGCCGATTTTGGCCAGTGTTGGGGAGAGTTGCCCCTGGGAACACTTTTTCTCCCGACATCAAAGAGAGCCAGTCTACACAAGCAAAAGTATAAATATCCTCTTGTTGTGTGACTGGCCCAAAAATTGACCAATGTGTGGATGTGATACCTTTGATCTCGATGTTGGCTATTGTGTAGAGGGGCCTTAATGATTGTTTTGTTATGCTATTCAAAATGTGACTTAAATGTTTAAGTGTTATGTCCTACTGATTTAAATATATTCAAAAATGCATCAGAAAGTTGTATTCATATATCAAATGTCATCTTCTAATTTTAGGTTTATATATTCGAAAAACCGTGCAAACATGGGATATCAATTATCTATCAATCATTTGGCTGATAAAACTGATACAGAATTGAGGGTTTTAAGAGGAAGAAGACATTTGCCAGGGTATAATGGAGGTTCTCCCTTTCCATATAAAACAAATGAATTAACTACCACTCTACCTGAACAATTAGACTGGCGATTATTTGGAGCTGTAACTCCTGTTAAAGGTAAATATGAACCTTATATATTAATATGAGCCGTAAATTAACATTTAGTGACAAAAAATTATGATTTATCACTTCTAGATTAGATTTATTTAGAGCACTTAACAAGAAATTGTGAAATTTTGTTCTAATCTCCACTCTTTAACTTATGATAAAAATGGTCTGTTAAAACACCATTAAATTGAAAATAAAAGTACTGTTGATTAACTATGTATATTTTATGCCTGTGTCATATGTGTTTGTATTTAATTTTCATTATATAAAAATATTTTCAAAATTTTAGATCAATCGGTCTGTGGCTCTTGCTGGTCATTTGGAACTACTGGTGCTATTGAAGGAGCTTATTTCGTGAAGACAGGCCAACTAGTGAGACTTTCCCAACAGGTTGGTAGTATTTAATATTTATTTTATCTTTATCACGCTAACAATTTAATTTTTCAAAATTATAAATAAATATTAAATATTTGGTTTTAAAATTAGAGGTGGAAATTGAAAAATGTTTTAATAAACATGAGTAGAATTAATAGGGTATTTAAACAACTTTTAATAATACATTACTCAATGATTTTATAAATTAAGCATAATCATAGTTACATTAAAGTATAAATACTTGACTTTCAATTGGTTTAATTAATTTTATATAATTTGAATTATATGATTAATTTTATTTCAGTTTACATAATAACAACATTTCCCCAGAAATTAGGAAACTTATTTAAATATTGAAAAAGTAAAACTTATTTTATTATGTTTAAACTTATTTTTTTACGTGAGGCTTCTTTTATTCTTAATTTTGCTGCAGCAAGTTAAGTTATAAAACTCCATTGATTTCACGCAATTATTAAAGATAAATTTTAATTATTTAAATTATGAATAGATAGTAATTGAAGTTTATTAAATAGCGATTTACTTATATCTTATAATATTTAATTAATAATAGTTATTGCCCATACCAGAACCAAAATATTAATACAATTAGTGATTCGTAAAGAATCATATATCTGTTCTAATGTTAAGACTCTTTAATGCTAAGTTATCTTTTGATAGGCTCTCATAGACTGTAGCTGGGGTTATGGTAATAATGGCTGTGATGGTGGAGAAGACTTTAGATCTTACCAGTGGATGTTAAAACATGGTGGATTACCCCTGGAGTCTGATTATGGCGGATATTTAGGACAGGTATATAAATATTCCGTATATTCATGTTTATACCTTTTTACAAGTAAAGTGTCATCTCTCATCACTGCAAATGAAAATCATTATAAATCAATGTAAAAATTTGACATAAATAACATTTCTTTTTCTGACTAATTGTTGATTTAGGCAATTATTTTTTACAATAAATTGAATAAACACTATATTCTGATGTTAATTCCCAAATATTCATATTATTTTCAAAAACTTTTGGATTGATCTTTAGGTTCTGTTGTGACCTAGCTGAGCATCCCTCCTCCTCCGACTAGTATGTAATAATTGAGTGTAGACCCATTAAGAAGACTTGTTGCCTGTTCGTAAGAATGAACCAAGTTTATTCTTGGTTGAGTGTGAACCATGTTCACCATGATAGATTGTAATCACTGAACAATATGTTTCAAATGGCTGGCTACTTAATATGTATTCGTCAGGACATTTTGCCTTGTTTATTTTTTGTGATGAGCCACATTTATTTTAAGTTTTATTTATGAACCACGTTCATTGTTGGCAATTTATATGAAGTAAGATCATATTATTTGTGTATTGAGTTCACAAAATTAATTCATGATTACTTAATATTTTTGTGGATAAAAATCGGGCTGATGAGGTTGACAAAATGTTACTTAGAATGAAACAAGGTCAGTTTCATTAGTTTCAGTTCAGTTCTCAGTAGTTAAGATCTAATAAGTTTCTGGCTGGGACTAGAGAAATCTTAAAAGTTTTAAAAACGGGCCAAAACTTGTGTCATATTTTTTTTCCAAACATCCCGATGATGTAGCTTAAAACATTTTATATTGATAGTTTTACAACCATCATCATGTAACATGCAGACAGATTGACATATGAAAGTACAAACTTTATTTAACTGTGCCTATGAATTGTACCCAGTTTTAAATTCTAAAAAAAAAAAACAACAACTTTTTTTATGAATTTTCACTCAATGATCCTTTGTTGTCCTGGGAGGAAGCTAACTGACAATTAATGAATATATTTTTGGAATCCTAATCTCTCTATGTTTCCTTTAAAATGTAATCACTCTGTAAACCAATGTCTTCAAGTGGAATAGAAACAAAAAAATGTTTGGTTGTAAATGAAAATATATCTGTTCCTCATTAAATCTTCGAAGTGCTTATTAAATTCTCCCTATACCTGTTTGAATATAATGACATCCGAGGGGTCTTCAATTGTTTTATGTGTCATTGTAGATGTTGATGTCTCTGGGATGTCAAGAACTGTCTCCTGTACCCGATCAGCGTTATAACATATGCCAATTAGAATTTTTATTACAACGCTCATAATGTTTCTTTTCCCCTCCTTCATGCTACTGCTAAGAAAATTCTTTCTCACAGACTTAATAATGGTAATTTGTGGTGATATCGACAATATATATATATATAATGCTTAGAAAGTAAATATTTATGCTATTAATCATTGAGGACAACAAAATTACATGCCAAGTGCTGCCAGTTTGACATTCCTGCTTTATAGTTTAAGAATGGTGATGTAAATAATTTTTTTTTTTTTATATCTGCATACTTTCATGTGATTACACCGTCTTGTTAAAATTGTTTTGTGTTAAATTTTAGGATGGATATTGTCATGTTAATAAAGTACCTTTAACTGCTAAAATCACAGGCTATGTCAATGTTACAAGTGGAGATGAAGAAGCCTTAAAATTAGCTCTTTTTAAACATGGGCCTATTTCAGTAGCCATAGATGCCTCACACAAAACCTTCTCATTCTACAGTAATGGAGTATATTATGAACCAGAGTGTAGTAAGTAGTAATAATTAATACACAAACTCTTGAGATTGATACTCCAAAAAATATACAGTTTTTGTAATTAGATTGAAGCAAAATAATTTTGTTTAATAGGCCACTATTCTCTCCTTAATTATTTTTTTTCTCATAAAATCATATTAAAACAGTTAATGTTTCACCTATTCAGGCATTTTCTGAACTCTGAAAGATATAACCACCAAATTTATTCAGATTATCATTAAAAAAAGTCATAATTTGTCATCTATGAGTTAGCAATTTTTAGGAGAAACACTCTTGATGGCGCATAATGAAAAATTCAGCTAACATTTTGTAAGAAGGCAGTAGGGCAAACCTAAAAATGGAATCTATGACTTTTCTGACCTTTGGAATTAGAGTACGGCTAACACTTTTGAATGTGAATATTTCAAAAATACAAATGAAAAAATAACAAAGTACCAAGGCTAAATTTCTAATACAGAACTTTTTACAGCTTTTAAAAAATGAAATAAAATTTTGTCCTGATTGACTAGAAATTATTGTCAGGCAGTCATACGGCAAAGGAGTAGGAACATTGTACTATTTCTACTGACAATTTTTGTTGTCCCCACTATTATTAATTATTATGAGTCAAATAAAAAATATAATGGCAGGAGCAGGACTTACCCAGGTCCCAACAGAAGTAGAGAACCCGACCAGCTATTGGGGAGGTCCTGGGTATTTTTCCTTTGGCTAATAACAATACTATTTTATCTTTAGACAGGAAATACATTTTAATCTGGAAAACAAGTTAATAAAAATTATCAACCTTAAATTTCATCGATTTATATATTTATGTATAATTAAGCCAAGTACTATCTCTATGACTTGTTTTCATTCTATTGTTTATGCTGATTATATAGGGTTGGCAAGAAAGTGATTTCGGTTTGCAGCAGTAGATAGCATTATGTTTGTTTCGTTATTATTTTGTCAATGTTAAATTTTTTTTCTTTTGGGATTTGGTAGTCAATACCTTTAAGTTCCTATAGAAAGAAATTCCGTGTAATTTTGTTTACAAGTGTGTTTACGGTCAGTTTTAATATGGAATGCAAAAAAAAGCATTTTAGACACATTTTACTTTTTTATTTTCATAAAGGCAAGAAAGCGGCTGAGGCTCACAAAGAGATATGTGAAGTTTATGGTGTTGGTTGTTTAAAAGAATGTTTGTGTCAGAATTGGTTTAAAAAATTTTGTTCTCGAGATTTTTTACTGAAAGATGACCAACGTTCTGGTGGACCTTCTGAAATTGATGATGACAAAATGAAAGCCATAATTGAATCGAATCATCATATAACTTTGTGAGATATTGCAAAACATTAAATGTATTGAAAATCATATAAGACATCTTGGACTTGTTGAGAAGCTCGATATTTGGGTTCCGCACAAATTGAAAGAAATTCACCTAACACAACAAATCAATATTTGTGATACAGATTTCAAACTTAACGCAATTGACCCTTTTTTGACATGAATTATCACTGGTGATGAAAAATGGATCATCTACAATCACGTTTATTGAAGAAGATCATGGTCCAAGCATGATGAACCAGCACAAACCATATCGAAAGTTGAATTGCATCAGAAAAAGATCTTGCTGTCAATTTGGTGGGATTACAAAGGTGTTGTGTATGTTGAGCTGCTTCCAAACAACTGGACGATCAACTCAGATGTTTACTGCCAATAACTTATGAAATTGGAGGAAGCAATCAAAGAGAAAAGGCCAGAATTGGTAAATTGGAATCATGTTACACCACGACAATGCAAGTCCTCGCACATCTTTAGCAACACGTACAAAACTATTAGAGCTTGGTTGGGAAATGATGTCGCATCCCCCATACACCCCCAACCTTGCACCGTTGGATTATTGGATTCACAAAGTTTACAAACCTTCTTAAATGGTAACAATTTCAATAATAACGATGACCTCAAATCGCACTTGGTTGAGTTTTTTCCTGATAAGGATCAGAAGTTCTATGAGCCCGGGATCATGAAGTTACTAGAAAGATGACAAAGGTCATCGAACAGAATGGAAGATATTTGACTGATTAAAGTTGATTTTCTGTATAGAAAAAAATTGAGTTTTATTTCACACTAAAAAACCTAAATTACTTTCTTGCCCACCTCAATAAATTAACAATTTAAGAAGATTAGAAACCAGATCATAAAACAACAGGATATAATCTATGAATTTGTGTGTATTAAGTGTTTTATAATATACATATAATATTAGTATGTTTTATTATAAAATTTTAATAAATTAATTTATATATTTAATGACACTTTTTTTTTATAGAAAACAACAATGATGGTTTAGACCATGCAGTATTAGCCGTAGGGTATGGAAAAATCAATGGAAATTCATATTGGCTAGTCAAAAATTCCTGGTCGAATTACTGGGGGAATGATGGCTACATACTCATGTCATCAAAAAATAATAATTGTGGCGTGATGACATCACCAACTTATGTCACAATGTAATAAATATGTTTAAATTTTGAGATTTGTCAACATTTCTAATAAAGTGAAAATACTGTTTTTAATTTGTATTATGTTCAATGAGTTTATACACCTATTTAGATTTTTTTTATCTAATGCTACTCATGTGAATTTCACAATATAAATTTACAGTGTTATTAAAGAATTTACCATGATTATTTTCTATGAACTATTTTATAAAAATATATATTGAAACCTACCTCATTTTCTACCATTTCTTTTCTTATATTTATTAGATCAATTGACCTTAACTAATTTGGTAGGTCCGTCATGAGATCTTTAATTCAACTTGTTTTTATGTCTTTGACATAGGAAATTATCCCGATTGAATCGCCCGATCTCAAGGCTAATGTTATAGTTATTAATAAATTGAGAAACTGGGAATTGTGAAATATATACAAGTAAAATGGTTATAACAAATAATTATAATTATAAATAGTGCTGACATTAATTATATAAAAAAAATATTCAATTCCTTTTGAACAAGGATAGTTACTACTAATTAGTTATATAAAAAAATGAAAATTGAGCTCAATCTCTTTTTAATGGATCCATAATAATAAAAAAACAATATCTATATCACCCAATCGATGATCTCCGTTTAATCCAATCAACGTTACTGTTGATCTCTTCTTCTTCTTCTTCTTCTTCTTCTGTTGGATACCGCCAAGTCGGGGTCTTGCTCTAGTTCGCTCTCTGGCTGTCAGGCTAAGACTGGCTAAGGCTGGCCCTTCATCCCATCCCCACTCCTAAGAGCATAAGGGCAGATGCTGGACAAAGTGGGAGGGTGGCTGGTCATGATATTCTCAAATATCATGAATGTTACAATTGCCTTCCCTTATAAATAAAAAAAAAATTTATGAAAAATTTTTTTTTTTTTTTATTAAGTGGATCCACAATATTATGTTGCTGCGTTCGGTTTGTTGAATTGGTTGTTTATAACGGGTGTTGAAATTTTACAAAGTTTATAGTAATAATAGTTCAAATTTTGCAAGGTTTTAAATTGCTTGAAAAGCGTACAAGTTGTTTTAATTTTTTACTTAACTAAATTATTATGATAATTAGTATGGATTAGTTTCATTTAGCTAGTTTCATTCAAAATGATCTCATGGTATTGTTTCTAGCGCATATTTCTGGTTATTTAAATATTTCATAAAAAAATAAATGGTTGTAGGTACTTTAGGTACACATTAAATAACATTTAAGTAATCAGTAAGACTAACAATGATATTTAAATAAAAGATACATTCTTGACTGGTGCTGGATGGATCTCCTTAATTCCCAGGAATCTCTTGTTTCCCTTCTAACTTGCTTTTAACCAACTCCGAAATCATCTCAATTATCCCTATCTGCTGTTCTAGAAATAACTGCCCCCCTTGCTGCTTTAGAACCAACTCTCTACCACTATCCTTTATTTATCAGTCACTTCATCCATCCCTTGTTACCTCGTTTATACCTGAGACCTCGCACATTCTTTCTTTGTATAATATTTGCCTGACAACAATAAAATTCACTTCCTGAAATCAACTTAATTATAATGTTGAAATCTTAATTTTTCAGCATTTAGACTTCAAAAATTTAATTTTATATATCTTCAATAAATTATCTGTCTACTGAAATATATTCAGAAGTCCAATTTATTTAGATATTTTGAATAATTATTTACTGGACAATTTTAAGGTACAGTGGAATTTGCTTACAAAGATGCCAACTGCAGCTATATTCTGGCAACGTCTTCGGTTGGTTTCCCTTATCATTGAGAGCAATTTTTCAGATGAAAAGAAGCCAGTTATAGTGATGATCAATAAATAATGATGAATATGTGATAATAATGAAATAGCGGTCTCAATTTGAAACAATTATTGGTCCTTTCATCCACCCACCATATTTTGAGATTTCTGACCCCTTTAAATTTTAAAAGCAAAAGTAATAACTAATGATCTCACACAAATTCAATCAGGTATGTGTTGAATTCATTGAATCCCCTACTGGGATTATAAGCCAAGATAAAAATTAGCAGTTTCCATATTAGCTGCTTTAGTAGCCATTTCCTAAATGAAAGTGACATCATATGGAAATTAAAGAACCAAATAAGAAGATTTTTTGAAAAACTGATTTCCTGGACTGATTGGTATAAATTCAACATTTTGAAAACATCTATGCAATTCCATTCTTATAAATGGCCCGATACTTCATGAAAAAGCGACAGACTTAAATAAGTCACATTTTTATTGTTCTTCTTCTTGGACTATTTGTTTTTGCCAGAGGTAGAACATAACTTATGACAAAATTAATGGATAATCAGCAAGCCATTGAAAAAATTAAGTTTGGTTTATTTCTGTATAATTTTGTCACATTTACTAAATAAATTGTGTACTTATAATTTGCCTTTTCTTTATCCTAACTATTTTTATTTACATACATGTATTAGCACTTAAATTATTATTGCATACAAAAAACTTCACCTTCAACATTTGTCAACCATGGTCCCCTCGAAGATCATTTTAAGAGAATTTCATTGTAAAATAATGCCTTCTACAGATCTCAGATGGTTGGAAACTGCGAATAAATGGCTTTATAATTTTGAACCAATAATCAAATAAAATGTCACAGACAATGAGGGGGGATTTGTTAAAGCATAAAAAGTATATGTGAAAATACATTCTTGTCTTGTAGTCTAAAGTAGACTTTAGCCCTCCATGGTCCAGATTACTTATAAGATTGAGATTGTGATTTCAAAATGGTTATTTAGCTGAATATTTCAAACTATTGCACACACTCACCATATGTTGTTACTTCGAAAAGAGAGGATAAATTATACTTGGATAAATCCAAAAATAATTTTCTGACTAAATAATAGTACCAACATATTTAGTAAAATGTTAATCATATTATAATAAAGTAGCTGCGGGAAACAAAACTATTTGAAACAACTATATACTTTATTTACAGAATGAATTAAGTAACAAAAGTATATTTATGATTATAAAATTTTATAATAAACAAAACATACATTTACCTAATATTTTTCATATTAACAGTCTTTTTACAGATATCCTTAACAACATTCTGCTGTTCTGGCAATACAATAATACATATGTTTACAAGTAGGTTTATCAGGAGTTATAAACATCCCATAAACATCAAAGCCTTAATGTAACGAGCAATAAATTATTTTTACAATTATAATTAAAATATCTCACTAAGCAGTCATTCATAGAATGCAAAGAATTTATCATTCTAGATTAAATAGAAACTGTACATTAGATTATTAACAAACATAAAAAAGAATTTAGTAACTTTGGTTTCTTAATTCATAAAATTAAAATATTTACAAAAATTCATTTACACTTATATCATAATTTATAAAATAAGAGTTATACTGGTTTGGTTTTTGGAATGAGAATAAAAGGTGGACATACAATTTAATAATGAATAACAATTTTTTTTTTCTGTTTAAA
The DNA here is from genome assembly GCA_930367205.1 of Acanthosoma haemorrhoidale. Classification (NCBI taxonomy): domain Eukaryota; kingdom Metazoa; phylum Arthropoda; class Insecta; order Hemiptera; family Acanthosomatidae; genus Acanthosoma; species Acanthosoma haemorrhoidale. Next base: position 65,150,346 of record OV884009.1, read on the forward strand.
CTGAATATTTTCTCAGAACACATTTATCATCTTAATCCAATCATTCTGATATCATAATTATGTATCCGAAGAACTCTATAAGAACATGAAAATATTAGGCATTTAAAATAATAGCTACAAAACATGCATGGCATGACTACTTGTATAAACTGATTTATAAACTAATAAGATTTTAGCAAAAAAACAGAAAGGACAATTCATTATGTTATTCAGAATATTATTAAAGTTTTGCTCTAAGTAAAACAAATAGAGTATCATTTTAAGATTTATCATTTTTTCTTTCCTATATTTCTTTTCGTTTTTCTTCTCAGTTGCGATGCTGTTATTATCATCCTAATATTCCGGTTTAATATCACAGTTTCTTTACAAAGAAGTCTATAAGTTATTTACTACTTTCAAATTATTTAAAAATTAATTTGATGGTATGTATTAGTAACAAGACGTTTTATTCAGGAAAAAAAAAGGAACGACAAAAAGATACATAAATTTATATAACAACCATTACATTAGCTTAAAACATAGAGAATTGTTGTGATATTAAATGGGGGGAAAGGGTAATAAAAAACATTTTTTTATGGAACTAATTGTAAGAAACGTAAAATTTTCACAATCTATCATAAACATTATGATTAATTTTAGATATTCAATTTATAAACCAACATTTAATATTTAATTCCATCAAAACAAACCAGTTTTGTATATCATGACTAACCATATGTTTTAAATGTAATTATAGTCTTAGTCTTGTTACATCTGCAATAAGCAATAAGACAAATATTATTTTCCTATAAGGTATCTTTTCTATAAATAAATTATTTTAAATAATAACAGTGTACCAATACCACTATGGTGAATAATGTTGCTACCCATTTGCGGTCATGTATCATATTATGAAAAACAGATGAAACTTTTATGTTAATAACTTTTATTGTTAGTTTCCAAGAAGTTGAGAAGCTAGCAACTGGCTTTGGGTGAAAAATTAGTAAAAACTATCTGAATAAGCTACAAACTCATTCAAAAGAAGGCATTAATTGGTAATTAAATTTTATTCAGAGTTTTATAAATTCAAAATAAGCAATGTTTTAATAATGACTTCCAAAATTATAGATTCAATTTTTATGGTAACAAATCATCTATTTTAGTACATTGAAAATATATCAGTATTTAATGCACAAATGAAGAAATTTAATTTAAAAATACTAGTTAATTTATTCATGTGATTATATTTCCTTGTATCCAATAATATAATTTATAAACATGTTGAACCAGTGCATTAGATAGAAGGGCGATGCAAAATTAAATCTATTAAGCACCTTATTCATTTTTTCTATGCAAAATAATTCTCTAAAAATATATTATGTTACTGTATACTGCAATGGGAACGGATTGTATTCACACACGTTAATGATTTAGAATTCACATATAAAAATGTTTCCTAAATCCAAGAAATAGTTTGTTAAAAACAGTTGGGAGCTAATAATACTTATAGACTATCCTTTGAAGAAAAGTGTAAGAACAACAATTTCACTGGAAGACAAAAAGTTTTCAAATAAACAGATCTTAAATTCCCCATTTGGTATTGTCTACTTTATAAATTTTGCACAATATATGACAGTTGTTGATTAATTAATATTTGTTGAGAAAGAAATAATGTCACAGCTGAGAGACATTTCTACTAATTGGTAAAAAATGGTGGGACAACTAACCACAGTTAATAAATCTTAATGACAATTATTAGTATCTGATTATTTAGCGAAAACCATTTGACAGCTTATAAACACTGTACTTGATATAATATTTTAAGTTATAATAAATTGAAGTAAGTAATTAATATTATTGCTACATAACCAGTGTTTTTTTGTTTTTTTAAACACACCATGCAAGAATAAGCATCAATTAAAGGGATTCCTTTAATAAAATTATCTTACCTATTTTTTTATTCTATATTTATATACTTTTGTATAGCCTCTATATGGGCCATTGGCTTACTTGTTAATTTTTATGTTGTAGTTTCATTTCGACATTATTAATAAGAATGTTAAATACTTAACAACTGTGATTTTATATAAGGTAAATACACCAAAAATGCCTTAACTGTGAAATGGACACCCTAGCATAAAAAAAAGGGTTAAAAGTTCGGAAGACACTGTACAAGGTTTATAAACTATTTGGTAAATAATTCAATTCTTTAAAAAATGGAACAAAGCATTATTAAGAAATCACAGTTTCATTAAACTGCAAATGTCTATTTTAATAACACATATAACATTAATAATAAATAAGTATTGATGGTTACTAACATTAACTAGCAATACACATGAATTCATATGAACAGAGCCATATCAGTATCAAAGCTATATAAAAATATTTAATTTGTCTTTATTTTCTAAAAATATTAAAACTGAAAAAGATGCTTTAAAACACAAGTTAAAATCAACAATAAAACATATAACTCTTTATCACTTATATATTAACACTTACCGGGAAGGACTGAAAGGGTAAGACTAGAATTAGGTTTTGCAAAACAATAGTTATTACTTTATTCTAAATAAGCAATATTGTAATTGTTCTCATAATGATTAATTATAAAATCATACTTATCCACATACCACCAAACTTTTACATAATTCTATCATGTACTCCGAACTGCAAAAATACAATATTTATATAATGAAGTTTGGTACTTTATCACTTGCTTAAGGTATGTAAGCGGTAACAGTGAAACAACACAATATTATTTTACCTTTAAAAAGTTGATCAATACCATTTCTTCCCGGTTTAAATACCTACACATATATAGTAAAATATAAAACTGAGGTAACTCGAAGCAAATTAACAATTATGAGATTTAAGAATATTTCCAAATAATCATAAATAGAGCGATTATTAACTTTTAGCAGCAATATATTGAAAAAAAGTAGGTGTAAGTGAAAACAAATTCTTTTGACATCTTCAACCCAATGATGATTTCCTGTTTTTCATGTACTTCTTTTTTATCTGCAATGAAGATTTTTTTGTAAGTTAATGAATCAACAGAATAGAATGAACTGAATAATAATAATAGATTGTTTCATAGTCAATAAAATATTGACAAATCTAAAACACATTTATTATCTCTAAACAAATTAGCAGCAACTTCTTTGATTCTATTTGTGATACTATCAATTACTCCATTGTTGAAGACTCAATGTCACAGCATTCAAAAAACAATTTCTAGCCTTGTTTATAGATCATTTGATATTTAATGTATTCTACCCAAAATTTTAAATAACTAAACCTATAACTAAACCTACAAACAACACAACAACAAAAGATTGTTATCAATTTTTGCGATTGGATGAAAAATTGGAGGTTGTGTACTCTTACTATTTTGTTATTCTTAACATACTAATGTCCAAGAATTTGAAATAAAATCTGTGAGAGTAGAAGTGATAAATTATTTCAAAGGCTTGTTCAGATAGAGATTGGATAGAGATGTAGGTGGAATCTTATTGAACACACCTACACCTGGATCTATATGATGGTCCTAAATGATCACTGAAGAAACTTAATAGCTACTAAGTTAAGTTAATACTCTTAATAGCTACTAAAACTTAATAGCTACTAAGTTAAGTCTAATGTATTGATAGGCAAATAGGAATTCACTAAATTGTGGAAGTAATTTAAACATATAGCATATTGTGTGGAGTAGCCAGAAAGGAAACCAAATTGAAAGAAAGGATCAAGAAGTTTAAATTCTTCAAGGAAATTAGTGAATTGGGACTGCACTAATCCTCCAAGAAGGTTTGATAGGTCAGATCTGTAAGCCATAATATTTCTTTAATAGGCTAAAATTTAAATATCACAGTCATTTTGTACAAATAAGCTATATATCAGAAATACAAATCAATCTGATTATAAAAGTAAAAGTACTACCACTAATTTTACATTAAAGCTCTTCAAAAATACTCTAGCTATTAGCATTAAAAATATACATTATCAGTAATAAATATACATATATTAACTGATTCATGCATATTGTACTCACATTAAATCAGGTTAGCTAATGTGACCTTCAAGAACTGGTGCAGGTTTATGAAGAATGCTAACAGGTCTATTTTGCTCATTTTTCTTCTTACCATTAACATCTCTTCTTCGGATATCATGAGATGTTTGCAAGACCTCTGTGTATTCTTTAATCAAAGTAGCTATTTGAAATGCCTGCAAATAAGAAGACAACAATTAATAACAAAGAATAAAATAGTTGTTTAGTTAAAAATTTGATATCTTAAAATTGTATTAATTATGCACTAATAACTATTTTTTATTACTCAGAACTTTTAACTATTTGTAAGATTTTTATCATCATGATGAAACATAATATTAGCAAATTATATTTTTATCTGGCAAAACTAAAAATAAGTTCATCAATAATTTTGGATTCAACATATTTCGATTGGAATCATTAAGAAACAAGAAAAAACTAAAACCTAATAGCACTGTACATTGAATAAGCATTTCCTTTCATTGCATTCACATTTTAACCCCTCAAATGTAATACCTGATGATCACAACATACATCCCAAATAAATATATAAGGACAGAAAATATGTGAATTATATTACAGTCAAACCACCAAAAAACTTATGGCAAGGATCTCCCTAAATAATTAGTATAATTTTGCCTAACTCTAGTGTGGTCATTGGATAAAGAACATTATTCGCATTAACTAAGCTCTAATATATTGATAGGTAAATAGGAAGTCACTAAATTGTGGAAGTGATTTAAACATATAGCATATTGTGTGGAGTAGCCAGGAAAGAAACCAAATTGAAAGAAAGGATCAAGAAGTTTAAATTCTTCAAGGACTGCACTAATCCTCCAAGAAGGTTTGAGAGGTCAGAAAGAATGTAGATTGGACGATCTTCTTTTGGTGATGTAGGATTGGAATTTTTTTTAAGGGTTAGACTAAGGATTTTTGAGGAGGGAAGAGCATCAAGGATAAACTACCAATAGAAAGAATTACAGATGTAGTAGTTGTGTATGAATATGTTCATACTTTTTGTTGAGGCTACTCTTAATTTTAATGTATTAGGTAGCTCTATAATCTATTTCAATGACCCGACATCTGCACTTAACCGTTCTCTGTTAACACTAGTGATGTCTTGTATGTTACCAATTAACATGAACAGCCACAAAGGCACTCAACTCCAGGAAAACTAAATATGCCTGAATTTTGAGTACCAATCAGCCTTCAAAGTATACCAAGAGAATTTATGAGTAAGAAGAATTCAGCTTCCTCTACTGATCCCATGATTAACCTTTCAAAGGCCATTTTCTCATTTCTTTTATGAAGGCTGATTTGTGCTAAAATTGACAAATCTAAGTGCTTTATTAACCGTAGTAGACAGTTTTTCAGCCTCCTCACAGGAATCTTAATTGTTCATTGTACACTGAACCTCCACCTGCATTTACTACTAGTAAAAGAGGATTGTTGCTGACCCAAATGTGATCAGGAGTTTGATCTCCCTCCATTATTCAAGGGAATGTGAGACTTTATAACCCACTAAGCTTTTGTCTGATAGGGCAGAGATGAGATGATCTTTGTAATGTCTTTATAAGGCTTCTAACATAAAATAAATGGAACACAATGTACTTAAATTCAACGATTTCTTTGTTCACACATTTATAGATATACAGGATCAAAACAAACCTTAAACCAGCATGAGCAGGGAAGGTAACCAACCTGTTTTCCAACACCCCTAATCGATACATTCAACAATACATCAAATCGATATCACCTATACCACATTCTCCCCCCTCTAATCCTCAAAATACAAAAAAAAACAAATCACCTAATTATACATATATTTTTTTTTTTTTTAAAGTTAATTATTTTGTAAAAAGAAATCACAGGAACATAATTTATATTTCTTCGATCAATCTTGTTGTCGGTTTCTTGATTTGTTGAGGGCGAGCTGACTCACATAGTTGGTCTTTTTGGCAGGTGCTCGGAAAAGTGCCAGATTGACTGGTTGGCATCTCCTGAGTTGGCTCCAAAATGGTATCATTAGTCACCTGTGTTGATACAGGTTCCACATGACTTGAATAGGCCGGCAAAACCTCTCGTGCAGTAGAGGACCCATGGATTTGGTCCACATGCCTGGTCCACTGTCTATTCAGTGATGGCACAAAACCTTGACGTCTTCGAGGCCCTAAGCATTTAACAACGGATGCTGGAATCCATTTCTCCCCAGAATGCGGATAGTCGCACATAAACTGAACTTCCTTCAGGATAATAATCAGTAGCTGTAGGTGACCCGCGATAAGCATTTACTTGTTTTTCCTGAGCCATTTGCACCTTAGTCGACATAGCAAGAGGTCGTAGGAGGTCAAGTCTGGTCCTTAGCTGACGGCCAATCAACACCTGGGCGGGGGAAACTCCAGTGGTAATATGAGGCGTAATACGATAATCCAACAGGAATCTATTCAGTCACGTCCAAATCTGAAACAGAAGAATCTACCAGAGCGGTCTTCAAACCGCGTTTGATGGAGCGTACAGCATTCTCAGCTGCGCCATTGGTCTTTGATGAAAATGGCGCTCCATGCTTGAGGTCAACGCCATTATGCTGAAGAAAATTCCTAAACGTCTCACTATCGAAAGCCGAATAATTGTCAGAAACAATGGTTTCAGGCAACCCGAAACGAGCAAACACCTGTCTCAAGATTTTCATAGTGGTTTCCGTGGACATTGAATGCGTAGGAAAAGCTTCAATCCATTTTGTGTGACTATCAATGATGACAAAGAAATAACGTCCTTCTAGTGGTCCCAGATAATCTATATGAAGGCGCTGCCAAGGTTTAGCTGGCCATTCCCATGGTACTAGAGCTGCCTTTGGGGGGTTATCCTTAGTGGTGTTGCATGTATGACAAGATCGGACAATCTCTTCAACGTCCTCATCCAAATTTGGCCACCACACATACGATCTCGCTAGGGATTTTACTTTTACCATACCCATGTGAGAAGCGTGAAGCTCCTTCAGGACCTGTTGTCGCAATGCTGTAGGCACAATAACACGGTATCCCCATAGAAGGATATCCTTTTCTACAAACAACTCGTCCTTCTTTCGGAAATAGTGCCGAAATTTAGCTTCAACTCCGTCTGGCCATCCGAACTTTAAAAAGGCAATGATCTTCATAAGGATGTTATCCTTCTTGGTTGCTGCCAAAATTGTCTTGTAGTTTAATGGAAGTTCACTGGAAACGTCAAAAATGTAGTTGATACATAGGTCAGGCTCATTTGATATTGGACATTCAGGAAGTGGTGCTCGAGAAAACCAATCAGCGATATTTTTTTCAGACTTCACCCATTCTACATCATACATGTAGTTAAGACAAAATAAGTGCCCACCGCTGCAACCGATTTGCTGCACAGGTTGGGATACCATTCTTTGGTCCAAAGATTGATATTAAAGGCCTATTATCGTTCACTAAAATGAACCTCTGTCCGTACAAGTAGCTATGAAATCTGCTGATTCCAAACATCAAGGCTGCTCCCTCCTTATGAAGCTGAGAGTAGGATTTTTTGGCTTGAGACAACGTTCGACTGGCAAATGCCAACGGTCGATTCAATCCATCTGCATATCGCTGGTATATCACCGCACCCAATCCAAAGTCAGATCCATCCACCGCTAAACGAATTGGGTAGTCTGGGTTGTAATGAGCAAGGCTTCGATACTTCTGAATTAGCATCTTGATCCCATCAAAAGCTTGAGCACATTCATCACTCCAACTCCACGGGTGCCCCTTTTTCAGCAAACAGTAGAGTGGTGACAAAATTGTTGCTAAATCCGGCAGGAACTTTGATAAGAAATTTACTACTCCCAAAAAACGTTGGAGTTCCTTAACATCATTTGGTATTGGGGCTTCCAAAATCGTACGAACCTTGTCATCGGTTGAATGTAACCCTTGAGCATCTATTCTGAAGCCCAGGTATTCGATTGAGCGCTTGCCGATCTCACATTTCTTAATAGACACAGTGAGTCCCGCTTCTCTAAGTTTTTCTAATACTTTGAAGACTCTAGTCCGCAACTCTTCAACATTTTGGGCTCCTATTAAAACGTCGTCAATCATGACTGATGTACCTTCCAATCCGGAGAGCAAAATATCCATAGCTTTCTGAAATTTGCTTGGAGCTGACGCAATGCCAAAAGGCAAACGAGTGTAACGAAACAAACCCTTCTGCGTCGATATTGTCAGGATGTCACGTGATTCTTCATCGACCTCATATTGCTGGTAAGCGTGCAAAAGGTCGTCTTTCGCAAAATTGAACAACCCTGTACTCGTTGAAATATATCCTCTCCTCGTGGAAGTGGGTGTTGATCGATGAGAAGGTGGGGGTTCACTGTCAATTTGTAATCCCCGCATATACGAATCGACCCATCATTCTTTAATACCGGGACGATTGGTGATCCCCATGGGCTGTAGTCGATTGGTTCAAGAATTCCTTCATGAACCAAACGATCGATCTCCGCACTAACACCAGCTTGCATGGCGAATGGCACAGGTCTCGCTTTCATGAATCTGGGTTTTGCATTAGGTGTCAAATCCAATTTAACTTTTCCTTTATTGAACTTGCCCAATCAATCAGTGAAAACTTCGGGGAAATTCTGCACCGCTTCCTGTAACAATACCGTTGACATATGCGTATTGAAAAACACTGGTTGAGCTGTCCTGTGACTAGGACCCACTATTTTGAACCCAAGATGCTCAAACCACGATCTACCGAGTAGTGGAGGCCCAGTAGAATTGACCACAAAAAACGTCATATCATGATATTCTTGATTTTTATACTCGATAGATACATTTACAGCACCCAGTGGCCGAGATTTTTCATTGAAATATGACACGAAAGTCTTTCCAGTAGCCAACAATGGTAAATGTGCGCAGTTTTCTTTGTACATGGAAAGGGGTACAATAGTACTAAGACATCCTGTGTCTATTTGAAAAGATATTTCAGTATCCCGATTTAGATTAAGTGTAACATGATACCCAAATTCCCCATCTCCACTAGCTTCAATATGATATAAGGACTCTAACTGATCACTGAGATCTTCTGACACAAAATGCGTTTTTTCTTTACTTGATTGTTTTCTAGTATCAATAGGTTGGGTCTGGGGTCTTTCTGACCAACCGGACTTGCTATTTCTCGGACACATTTTCGCTAAATGTCCAATCCGCAAACATTGTTTGCAAGAATAATTTTTGAATTTACATCTTGAATATTCGTGGTTAGTATAACCGCAAACAGAACATCGTTTTTTCTCTGCTCCAGCCGAACTGGGATATACAATTTGTATATTTTTCTTGGAACTCGTAGTTATTGAGTCGGTAGTTTGTGAAAATTCACCTTTACAAAACCCCACAGATTCTTTTTTTACCTCCAAAAGTCTGTACTGCTGTTCCGTGATTTCTTTATTGGTGGCAATTCGAATTGCATCCACAATCGTAAGCTTTTCAGCGTCCTCTTCAAATAAACGGTCACGAGCGGGACCCTTTTGCATCCCAATCACGAATCTGTCGATCAACATTTTGTCGAGATAATTGCTGAACTTACAATTACCCCCCAGATTATAGAGTCGGGCAATCCATTCATTAACAGTTTCATTATGTTCTCTAATAGCATTGTAAAACTTGAAACGTGATGCAAACATCGATTCCGTCTTCCAGAAATGATTATCAAACAAAACAACCAGTTCTTTATAGGCAACAGACTCCAGATTTTCCGGAATGGCTAAATTGGTCAATAATTTGAAAGCGTCCTCGCTCAAAGCGTTTAGAAATGTGTCGCGTTTTAGGTCCTCAGTCTTGAAAAAATGTTTATTCGCTCTAAAAAAAACTTTCCATACGAGGTTTATACACTTGCCACTCGTTTGCCAGTGAAAACTCCCGCAACTGCCCGACGATCACTCCTTCACTCATTTTTGGTGATGTTTTACAATTATAAGGAAAACACTCACCCTGCGATTTTCAGTCATCAGTTGTTGCTAAGAGATCCCATCCTCGTCGCCATTTTGTAATTTCTTTATAAGGCTTCTAACATAAAATAAACGGAACACAATGTACTTAAATTCAACAATTTATTTGTTCACACATTTATAGATATACAGGATCAAAACAAACCTTAAACCAGCATGAGCAGGGAAGGTAACCAACCTGTTTTCCAACACCCCTAATGGATACATTCAACAATACATCAAATCGATATCACCTATACCACAATCTTCAAGTGGAATCTTGACTTAATTAAAATATTTAAACAAATAGAGATTAGCCCGTTGTAAAGGCTGGCACAAAGTTTTCTGGTTACCTTCAGCAGCTTTTTTACCCATCAATTTTGCTGTTCTATTCTACTTATCACCCATGAAAACATAAAAATTAAGTCATTGGATTGATTATTTAATATATAAATAAATTGTTTGATTATTTCAGTTGAGTAACCTAACGTGCTCTAACTGGAGGCATGAAAGGCAGGTTATTTACAGACATAACATGCACCGGCATGGAAGCCAACCACTCAACCATTTGGCATTTACGCCTAAAAATACAACTTTAGATTGGAATGGGTGAAGTTGTCTGCATACATGTAGTGGCATTGCTGATTTAAGTAAAGAAGATTGGTTCCTAAAATATGAATCCCATATGAGGATGTGGGAGGAAAAATTACCAGTTTGTAATGGGTATAATATATATTTAGAGGATGCAGAGAGAAGGTCACTACAGATATAAACTGCAGGAGGTAAGGAATAAATAGACTAGGGAAAGCTAAGGATGGTCGGTGGGGGTAGTGTGGTTGCCAATAAATAGCAGCTGGTTCTAGACAAAAAAAATTTCAGACCGGCCGAGATAGTTTGACTTAGTTAGAAGCAAACATGAGTGATTGAGAGCCACCATGAAGCCAGTTAAAGAGAATGACCCATTTCCGAACAACCAAGAATATGTCAATGTTATTATATATTATTGTTGATATTAGGTGACTTTTATTTCAATTATATATAAATTTACATAAATAGATAGATCCAGTGGAGGGGGGGGGCTATGAAAATTTATTGGTTTGATTACTAGACCTATGGCCTTTTTTATCAACCCCTGTATAATATTTATCCCACACTACTGTTATCTCACCTTCTGGAATCTACCTGTTCTCCTAACAAAGTCAAGAAATAAATTTACATATACAGCCAGCTATAATAATTTGAAATAGACAAGGTTATGCACTAGAATCAATAATACCCCTAGATCATATTGAATGAAGCGTTATAAAATTACTAAGTATAGATTGGCCACTAGAGTCAAAAGGCAGGCAAAAAGTCGCCTGGTTGCCTTCAGCAGCTTTTCCGTCAATTCTTCTATTCTATTGTACCAATGGCCCATGAAAACACAAAACTTAAGTCATAGGGTTATCTAATATATTATTATTAAGTTACTATTATGCTATGTGAACCTTTTATTACTGTCTTTTTACTCCTTATAAATAAGCATCGATAATGTTAGCAATTAAGAAATATTGTTATAATATTTTTATTTCAAATGTCAAACGTGTTCTTTAGATCTACAATAATAAATAATAATTTTTTTAACACATTTTTGATAAAAATTATTTAATAAATTCACCTGTAAATTTTATTTTATTGTATATTTGAAAATAAATGTCTACATCTTTATATCAACACATGTAAATATCCTAAGCTTACATGTGTTTGGTTTTTAATGAAATAAGCTCAATTTAAACATAAAATTAGTTTGACTTACATTAATTTTATAAATTATTGGAAAATTAACTATCTAAAATAATCAATCATTAGAAGAAAGTAATGCAGTAAAATTTGTATAAGAGGATGAACCATATTTACCTGAGAAGTTGTCAGTATGACTTTACTTTGCTTCTTATCACTACCAGTTATGATCATTAAACAATTAAGAGCTGGACTATAACTAAGTATACTTTCATATTCATAGCTACAAAGAGCATTTCGAGAACGATGTTCCAGCAAGTGTAATCCTACTTGATCTACCGCTAGCCACAATACTCTTGGCCAATTAGAGGTAAATGATTGCTAAAACATAAAATCATATCAATCATTATATCAATACAAATACAAGTATTAATTACATACAATTATATTATTAATTATATTGTGTAATGTTAGTTCTGACAAATCTTTTATGTAGACAGAAAATTAATTTGTGATTTATTATATAAAGGACTAAATGGATAAACTAATGGAAAGGACCTAGGATTATATTTAGAAAAATCAGAATCCTCTTAGTCAGAGAAAAAGATCACTAGAATACTTAATCCAACCTTGTAGGACACCTAGGTAAAAGAAAATAAGAATAAAATTTTCATGGAGATTACTGAATCTATTCTAGCACGAATGTCAATAACTTTGACCATGAAACCTTGGCTACCACGCTCAGGTCAAGTGACCACAAACTATAATAATAAATTAGAAGATGCTTATAAGTGAATCGACCTGTGGAATAAGATTAGAAATGTGATTGACCTTGGGAGAATGATGGTTCCTGAATTGTTCATAGAGAGGATTGGATGACTTATTGAATGATATGGGCATTGCAAGAGAAAGTTTACTGAAAGATGAATAGGGCTAGCTATAGATTGGGAGCCTGAAGGGAAAAGAAAGAGGTCCTAGAAAGAGAGCTGTGGTGGAGGAAAATATTTCATTAATAATTTTTAGTACATTGCAATGCATGTATTGTTTGATAACTCAGAAAAAATATGTGATAAATATCAAATACATACAAAAATTTTATGATAGGATACATAACTAAATAATGAAATTTCAAATGATCTTACCATGACATCAAATATAGTAGCTCGATGTAAAGGCCAACTACGAATCAAATTAAGAAACGCTTTTTTGGCTTCTGGAGAAGTCATACCTCGAAGACTTTGATGATGAATTGTTATACCTTCATGAGGAACTATAGATACTAATCTCGAAGGGAGACAATGACAAGCAGTAGATCTGTAATCCATGTCATTTGAAATACAGTCCCCTAACTCTAATTGAGCTTGAAGAGCAGCAAGCATCATCTAAAGAGTAAATTTATAAAAGTAAAAAATGAATTTCTGAAATAATATTGTTTTAAATATTTATCTTTTCATTTACTTACAGCTTCTTTTTCAGAAACTGGAAAACGGTCAGCTCTTAAGCTGTGTAGTACTTGATGATACAATAACTCTTTTTCAACTGGATCATCAAGATCCATGTATTGATCAAGAAATAGATGTTTTTTAAATAGAAAGAAGTGATGTTGTTTTCTTGTAACTGTTTTAGTTGTACCAGGTTGATTGTTGGTTGCATTTCGATATCTTTCCCATTTTGACATTATATCAGCAACTTTTTCTTCAGCTACCAGACTACGTTCTGAGTTTCCAAGTACTTCATAAATAGCATACCCTAAAAACAAGGAATATTTCATGGTTATAAAACTTTTTATATAAATAATAACAATAATAATTTCATTATATAAATAAAACTTTTTCAGCAGAAAAATAATAAACTCTAGAAAATAAACAAAAATTAAGCTAATAGAATAAATAGTTATAAAAGGGGTAATGTATACAACTGAAACTAAAAATCTAAACCACTTCATTTTTTAATTAATCACATATCAAGTTAAAAATAATTTTCAAGTTGCAATTATAATAATCTGAAGGTTTTATAATGACCTCGTCAAGAGAGTACAATCAGTAATCCGACCATGATGTATTCTCAAAACTTCCAAATATCACATTTATTGATAAAATACATTATCATAGTTTGTTAGGCTCTTCAAGGTCCATGGCAAACTGTAATTAGAGCTCTGACTTGGTGATAAGGAAGGAAACACACCATAAAAGTCTATCAAGTACACTATATGAGACAAACATCTACTATAACATTGTAGCAGGACATATTTTTGTTGCTGGTCACCATGGATCACGTGACTTAGTTTGGGGCCAATCAATGCACTGATGATTGATGCCTGCTGTCATCTTTTGTTAAACAAAGAACTTTCAACAGCAATTTGCTGTACAGATATTTCCTTGACTGAAGATAGACATTTTATTTTACTTATTGTTAATGAAGAATTCATTTATTTGTTGCTATAATAAGGAATATATTGGTTAGTTTTTTTAACAGTGATTGTTCTAATTAGTTGAGACCATCTACACCTTTTATAACTCTCAGCAATATGGTATTTTAGTTGGCCTGTAAAGGATCACACAAGATTGTATAAATTATGTGGCCCTAACAAGCTCTTGATGCTTATAACCAACACAAAAACATAAAACATAGCTTTTCCTTGATTTATCAGGTCAAAAAAATACACCAGAATCTCATTTGTAATTTGGTAAACTATGATTCTATCAATAAAAACTGATTATAATTAATGGATGATTTATGATTTCTTTTCCTAACGAATTGGCAAGAGAAGCAGAATAATTAAAATGCAAATTGAACTAAATTAGTAGTGGAAGAATCTATTAACAAAGATAAAGGTTGTTACTTTGTTATGGTGATTAGTACGTAACATTAGATGATCATTAACCATTAAAAGTAAACAAAAATTGTGTTTTTTTTACCCATAGCTGATTTTCTGAGTCCTATTTTATCTTTCACAAGCTCTATAACATCCTTGGATGTTGCTGAAGGATGAAATTCTACTGCATGATACTGGCCATCCATGAAATGAAATTTGGCATATATTGGTCGTCTGTTAATTGTGCACATTATTTCATCTCTAGAAGGAGGCCATTGTCGTCTACGTGTTCCTTGCGTTTTGTAAAGGCACTAAAGTTACAGAATACATGTAAGAAATAAATTTTATATTAATATGAAAGTTTAATTAGCTTCACATTCCAAGTTAATATATTATGAAGTTTTATTACCTTTTCAGCAAACCGAGCATATTTTCCTTCTTCTGTGATACAGTCTCCAGAGCAGCGTTTAAGGTGAGATATAAGATATTTTCTAATAATTCTCTGAGGAGGTAGAACTACTGAACAAGCAAGAGAAAGCAAGGCCCAATGTCTTAAATTTACTCTGGAATTTGGATCAGGATGCTCTGTAGTTTGTTTTATTAACTGCAAATATAATTCACCCAGAAGTGTGTCCTTACGCATTGCTCTCTCCATGATATTTTGAATTAAATTTATATGTTCATCTTCAGCCTTTTTTATTAAATCTCCTAAATTTGTTTTAAAAAAAATTAGTTCTAGAGCACTATAAGGAAATTCTCACAAATAAAAAAATGCTATGGAAACAGCAGGTAGTTTCTACAAAAAAAAAATGTATATATAACTTATTGAAATTGATATTCAAGTTTAGTTTCCTGGTAAATATAGAGTGATTCATATTGATGTGAGTTTTATGAAAACAATGTTATTTGTCACATTAGTTTGCAGTTCTAACATTTTCTAAAGTTTTTTTTTAATGCCCACTTTTCTTTGTATTGAGCCTTTAGACTCAAGATATTGGGTGATCCAGATGGACAACCATGGGATGTGAGACATTGCCTTGATGTGTTGTATTTTGTAGGCTTATAGTCCCTATCTTGTTATGCCTTAATGCTAAAAATCCTAACAATGAAAGACTCCAAAAAATAAGAGCATCATAATAGTTTATTTTTTAAAGATTATAACAATAAGACTATTTTTAGACAAAATAAAATTTTATGGTTGGAGTTAGTATTTAATGGGAAGATACAAGGTGACCCTACATAATGATTGAAATCTGTATCCCACTATTTTTGTGGCATGCATTCCAAGGTTGTCATTGTGGTTGATAGATTGACTAAGGTCTAACATGATTATTGTTAGGTAATCTTTGCAACATTTATTTTTGTATTTTAGAAACAATATGCAACATTTTCATCTAATGACCAATCCGTTTCCCTTATGAAGCAGTAGGGAACCCAGTTTATACCCATCCCCATTGGAAAACAAAAATAGTTGTTTGCAACTTTGGCTCTGAAGTTAGGCATGGAACACATTTAAATACATTCCAGTCTCGGATCTGAATGTAAAACTTAGTCATAAAGAGTAGTTATCAGGCCTAAGTGTTCCAGGCTGAAGATCAGAGATGGGGCTGGTTATCCAGAGACGAGGGATGTGGTACAAAGGCTAGGGGTCAGAGTGCCACACCATATTTGTCACTTTTTAAGTTACAGGTTAACTTGTACCTCATAATAAAATACTTAGGGGAGCCTTGAAGGAACCCATGCCCATAACCACTATGTTGCAGAGATCATTAGCAAGAATACAATACAGATAGAGTTATTTGAAATTATAACACATTAATTATCACCAGAAAAAGTATCTATCTATATTAAGCAAGTGAAAAAATGATTTCTAACCATTCTGTCCCAGTCCAGCATATGTTAAAATAATATGAAACATTTGTACAGCAACTTGATCATCAACCTCTTGAAGTTTTGTGATACTTTGTGTTAGTCCTTGTCTGCTGAATGACCAGAATGTAGTATTGTAGCCTTTATAAGTCTCTCCATGGTCAATATTTCCATGTTCTGCTCTCAGTTTATCTAATCGATGTCTACTAAGCCTAAACAGACAAATATTTAATCATAGAATATATGACAAAGGCACTAGTTTTCTTGAAAAAAATGTATAATACTAAGATAATTATAACAAATAATTAATGATTTATATTTAAAATCATTATTGAGCCACAAAATTTAAAAAACAAACGTAATATAATAAAAATTTTAGATCAAATCCGATTTTTTTTCAATCGAATTAAACTTTTTTTACCTACTGCTAAAGACATATTTAATTAGATCTAGTAAAATGATTGGTATTTTAGGCACTGAAGTAGGTGAATGAAAAAAAGTAGTGCATTAGTGCATTTAAATGCTGATAATCTTTTTTTAGTAAAATTAAAACGATAACTATGCTATGTATGAATATCATGACTAATTTTGCTTTGTGCGCCATTAAATGTACCATATATTAAATGTTTAAATTGTATCACATTCACATAATTTTTTTTTCTTAATGGTCAACCTTAGGGTTATTTTCCTATGGACAGGAATTACAAGGTGCAGTGTGGTCACTTCAAATTACAATTTTGAAAACAATATTTTTTCATCAACTGAGAAAGGTTATCAGTAAAAAAATTGAAACATGATTCCTTGAAAGTAAATTTAAATAATTTATTATTTATAACAATGAAGTAAAAATTTCTTGTATGAGACATCCTCTTTTAATTTATATGGATTATTTTTTTTTTTAACAGCCAACTTTATGGACATTTCATCTTTTAGTCTAAGGGGATGGAAACGTGGCACATTTTTTATTCAGGTATTCTTTAGGCCACCCACATTACCAACCAGGGCTATCTACAATACAGGTTGCCACTCTTTTCTAAACATACATGGCACTAGGAGGTAATTTATTGCAAAATAAAATATCTTCCTAGGGCAGAATTTTAACCAACACCTCTTGTCTGAGAATTGTGCTCTTTCTAAGTTGCTGCGCTATGCTTATATTTTAACTGTAAATTACAAATTAAATTGTAACCTAAGGATGTTATATTGTGTGTAATTATATGTATTACATTGTAGTTTATGCCATCTGCAATTTTAGATCGTAGGTGCCTAATAGGAAAATATTGGAGAAGTTAAGAGATGATAAATTGTTAATGAAAAAGGAGACCATATAGATTTGCATTGAATATTATTTTTTCCTCTTTTCTTAAGCATAATTTGTTATATTATTTACTTGGTTTATTCTATATGCTATTAAATGAAAGCTAGTAGTAAGGCAATGAAAAGGTATTTGCAATATAGAATAATAATAGAAATTACCTTCTCAAAGTATTTCTAATAAATCCACCCCCTGAATCCGGTGGTTTACGAAATATGTCACTATCAACTAATACCCTTCGACAGTTAACAAGATTTTGGTACAATCTAATGCGATCTTCATTAGTAATAGCTTTAACCTGGAACATTCATAAAAAATAATACATTTTTTTTAATGAGTATATATAGCTGTTGATAAAACAATTTAGATTTTATATCTATTATAGCTTAATCATTTTATAATTTTATGAAAAAAACAATCATTATTTCAGTCAATCAGAGCCATAAACAATCATCAATTATTAATAAAATAAGGTTATTATCTTCACTGTAGATTGTAATCATTCTTCAAAAATTCGGTTTAATCTTAAGCAACATCCAATTTTCATCAGGAATACGGGGATCAGGAAGTACAGGAGGGAGATAAGTGGACAGGTTAAGCAAGTTGGATCCATCATGCAGCAAATGATGGAAGAATGGTTGTTCAAACAACCGGCAACATGCGTGACAAACATTCCACTTGTGCCGGTTTTTGTGTTGCAAGTTATTATCAAATTTCAATGAATCTAAGACTTAGTGAATACCTATAAAATATAATTAAAATAATTGCTTGACTGAGAATTAACTTACAGGAACTTCATTTTCTGTTATCCAATTGGAAAGGGTAGGACAATAGCTTATAATCAAAGATCCAATTTCAGCTTTCTGTTGAGTTTCAAAAACAAAGCATCTTTGAGCATTTTGGTCTCCATGCCGAATTAAATTAACAGTTATAAAACAATCGCTAGGGTCCAAAAAAATAGATTCAATTTCATGGTACCGAAATTCAAATAAAACAAATTTATCATCAGTTTTAATGAGCATTATTCCATCACAATTTATGCCAAGTATAACTGAATTACCTACAAATCAAAAAGAAGAATGTTTAAGAAATATTGATACTTGCATGCCTGAAAGTGTTATTAATATATTGTTTAATAGGTAAAACAAAAGTTATGAAAAATTTACCCTGGAACTTAAAGTAAAAATTTAATTATTTTTAGTTTGGGTTTAAATAATTACCAATAAATACTTACCATATGACCAATAGCCTCTATAAGTAACAGTAAACATTGTGGTCCCGTAGAGAGGATATTGCATCACGCATGAAAGATATAAAACTTTGGCCATTATGTCAGTTTTGCCCGAACCATATTGGCGATGAGCTTTAGATAGATATGGTACCTAATAAATAAAAAAAATGATTCAGCTAACAAACCCTCTTCATTCATTATATTTTTAATGTGAACTGTTCATCTAATTACTAATTTCAAATTTATTTAAAACTACAAATATAATAAAATATGATGTACCAATATAAAAAATGTATCAATAATAGGTTAGAACATTGTGAATATAGACTCAAATAAAAAAAAAATTCAAGGCCAAAAAAAACAGTGCATGTTGATTTTTGTAATTTTTTTTTTAACCTGAATTTTTTTTATATAACATAAAAGAGAAAAATAATTTAATAAATGAATGTGAAAAAAGGAATCTCTTCAAAACTAAACTTCTCCAAATTATTTTATTGATTACCCCCAGAAAGTTTTTATAGTGATGAGGGTGAATATTTTCCATATTGTAAAATTTAACTCTATAATTACTTAAATACTTCTTAGGCACATTTAGAGTCAGATTAAAAACTTCTCATTTGTATTTAAACAATAATAAGTAAATAATGTATTTTTTACTTTAATTATTGATTTGTAATGAATGCAAATGTAAATTGAAAAATGTGAAATAGAATAGCCGAATTGAATTTTATTTTAATAGCAGTATATTAGTAAAAAGTGGCATTTCCTTCCGATTTAAAAAATGCAAAACTTAATTTGAGAATTTATAACAAAGACTGGAATTTCAATAGCAATATTTTTTGTGGGTAATTAGCTTGAATTGTTGAAAGAAGCAGATGTTAAATTTTCAACAAATTCATTATGTCTGGAAAAAAAGTTAAAATAAAAAGCAAAACCTTCTTCTCTTATCAATTGAAAATGATTTCTAACCAAAAAAATTCTCTTAATATTTCGAAATATAAACTAAAGAATAAAAACATCACTATGAAATTAAAATGTTGACTGAGGAAGTAAAACTAGTTCAAATAAATTTAATCTAAATTAAATAAGCAACTATTAATATACCCAAACATCATCTCCTCTAATTCGACTTATCCTGTAAGGGAGGTATGTATCAATATCAGTATAATATTCTAAATGGCCATTATCTTTTGGATTTCCTAGAGCCACTTGTGCTTGTAGACCAGCAAGTTGAATTGCTACTTTTTCACTTACTGGGAAATCATCGCACTAAAACATTCAAAGTATAAAATTATAATAAGTATATTATTATAAAGGTAAATTATTACGATGGGTTTAAACATTTAGAAAACATTTCATTTCAGGGAGTTTCACACTAAACCCATTTCATTTAAGAGGGCAATTTCAGCGACTATGATGACTTGGAATAATAAATAATAAATATTTGTACAATACTGTGGAGTGATTGTTTAAAGCTAGCTTTTCAGTGAAGATGCACAATGCTGACATTGGTTATTAATAGGGAAAACAATTATTATAACACATACAATATTTAATAAGATTATAACACAATACTAACTGGATTTACGCTACTCAATAAAATTTTTATAAATATAATCATAAGAATTCTAAGAAGAATATTTGGAAATGATATGATCAACAAAGTAAGAGCAGCCTAATTCAACATAAATAGATCTGTGTGAAAATCAATATTTTCCAAACAAGAATAATTTGAATTTTTTATCAATTATATGTACAAGAAAATGTATACTGTAAACTAAGGAGACCAACATTTTTTTTTTCCAGTGATTATCAAATTTTCATTAATTATTTGAATACCAAAATCTAGAATACTATACATCAAAACTCAAATTTAGTTTTTAATAAAAGCATTTTATTTATGCTTAAAGTATTATACTGCTAAATGCTTTTTAATGAATTTGTATATATTTTTTTTTCCAAAGAATTATTTTGGTAGTTCTTGTAAGTGTTTTTGTTGCACATGCTCATTTCACGGAACAATAAACACGCATTATTATTATTATTATATAATATAATATTGCAGTTCTATTTATTTTCAAGTATCTGTTGTATAACAATAAGTTATATTTATTACAAACATTGTATGAACAATTGAACTGTATATCATGTATATTATATAATCATGATTACACAAAAATATTAATTAATTTTATAAGTTTAATATTTAAGTAAAAATACAAGAGCTAACTACTTGAATAATGTAAAATAAACTTAGAATTTTTATTGTGAGTTATAATAGTTATAAAGCACACCTTTACTACTGAATGAACAGCCTGTGCATAAAGCATGTTAACTTCAACAGGATCTTGGGAAATTTCTCTAGTATTTCGAAATAATCTGCGCTTAAAGATAAATCTGTTTTCACCACAGCTCAGAGTGGTGCTATTACTGCGTCGGCTCACTGTCCCGAATGATACATTAGTAGAATTCTGGTTGTTTTGTTTGCTTGAAAAAAAAATTGTATTTAAATAGTTTATATATATAATTTACATAAAATAGAGAAATATGATTATTTTGAAATAGAAGATATTTTTATTATTAAGAGGGTGCTTATTAGAAAATTGTGTTAATAAATATGGAATAATTACATTTCCCATTCTGCAATTATATCATATAGGTAATGATGTGCTCTGACATGCTCTTCACCATCTGGGCGGCTCTGATATATTGCCCAACCATCTAGATTTCTTAAGCCAAGTTTATCAGCTAATTTTGTTGTTGCATCGCTAGCAGTATCAGTTGGATGAACATCAATTGCTTTAGTGCGGCCATCAAGGAAAAAAAATCTACAAACTATCGTTCCAAGTCGTCGCATTGCCTAAAAAGAGAACTAACAGTGAACAATACAAACTTACGAAATTAATGTATCTTAAACATATTTAATTTAAATGAGGGTTTAAGTAAGTAAACGAACATTGATTAAAGGAATGTTTAGTACTGCAAAGAATGGGAATTGGCCGGACTGGCTCTACGGTGTTATACAGGCTCACACCTTAAAAAGCCTGGACAAGGGCAACTGAGGTCTACAAACCTAACTAATGACAGGTTTTTTGGAATCCAGCATTAAAATATCGAAGTTTGACTGAAAATGAACTTCTATTTCTAACTGAACAGTGAGGAGGAGACTGATGTAACACTGGGTGTCTGGGACCCTGCTTGTGGTTTTTACTCACCTAAAATCAAAAAAGAGTACTACTTCACGAATGAGCTCAAGCAACATGTGCGGTGCTGTGACTCTATGCTAATAACTCTCAGGGAATTGGAAACAGCAGTTACCAATGAGCAGCCTGCCACAGGATTTCATTCAGAACTTCATCCTGGGTATGTAAAGTTGATTAATCATGGTTATTCATGCAAGAAGTTGAAACACAAAGTACAGAACTCATTTTGAATCCAAATCAATAATATTTTGTTTTTAATTTTCCTTTTAATAATTCTTTTGATCGGTGTTCTTTTTATCACTGAAACCCTCATTTAAATTAAACAGGTATAAATTATAAATATTAAAGAATTTCATGGTGGTACATTAATTTTGTGCACCAGTGTACTATAACAAAATTAAAGATATTGAAAATTTTACAGAAAAACTAATATATGTTTATACAATTCCAAATTTTCATAATACATTGTTATTGTTGATACTTACTGCTATTTCTACTGATGAAGGAGGGTATTGTCTGCACGATACACGAGCATTGTTGCAATTATCTATGCACCATTGCACATACTGACGTAATTTTCCCTCACACTGTAGACTTTTTCTTAGGAAGCAAATAAAATACTGCAATAGAAAAAATTAAACTGACTGGAGTTTTCGCAAATGTGTCATATTAAATATAATATTACAATGATTACTCATATTATCAAATAAATCATTAGAAGCATTGTTACATACTTTATATAATACTTTACTTGGCTGAAAAGCTACAATTGCTAAACATAAAAGCAGCCAAATTCTCTCTGTTGATTCTGCATTTGGGTTATTAGTAACTTGTCTCATGCATTGGACAAATATCTCATCACGCAACTCTTCTCTTTCTAAGCCTGCTCCTATAATGGACTGTATCACTTGAACTTCATTTTTGTGTTCACCCCTCATGTATTTACACAAATCCTTAAATAATTACAAAATAAAAATATATATTTGTATTGATAGTTGTTTATTAATTCATTGTGAAAATTTATAACGATCAAATCAATTTTTTTTAATTACTCGAAAAATATTGCAGGCCACTGATACATTGTCAGGATCATACAGCTGTATATGTGATGAGGGTATACTTGACCCCTTATAATAAGTTACCATTTCATATTTTGGCATCAGTTCAATAGACTTGCTTTTCCTTGTAAGGGTAGCTATTATAGTCCCTAAAACCATAAAATAATAAATAGTTGTGATAATAAAATTTGAAAATAAAATGTAATATATTTATAACATGTTTGAAATCCTAAATATTTATGAATAAAATATCAATATCATCCTCAACAAAGCTAAATAAAATATTTTCACTGCGGTTTATTTTATTGTGCAGCTCGAACATCTTCGTAATACTTTTATTGACAATTATATCATATACACCATCAACATTTCATCTATTCAGGCATCATCAAGGCCTATAATTATAAAAAACTAAATATATACATAATTACATTAATGAAAAAAAATATGTATACTAATTATCTGTGTTTGAAAATGTATTACAAACAAAATTTTAATTTAAGAACTGAATAATATGATTTGGAATGTTATGAGATACAATGTATCAAATATAAAGATAGGAATAACTGATACACAAAATTTATTAAAATAGCAAACCTGAGGTATTTATTCTTAGAGAATATTATTGACCTTTTCGGCATCATTATTACAGCATTGGCGCCGTAACTGTTAAATTTTTAAAAATTATATGATAGTGGATTTTTTGGATATAATTTAACAATAATTAAAATATAAATTTGATTTACATAACCTTACTCAGAAAATTTGTAAACAAACCATTGTAGGAAGGTTTTATAACCAGCTGGGGAATGACAACTTATAGCTATTTTAAAAAAAATCATAATTCTGGTAATTTGTTTATGTAAATAATTAATCAAACTAAAAACCTAAAAATTTGCTATTTTCCAAATATAAAATTTAAATATTAAGATTAACAGTAACATTTAATATAAATAAATGTTACTGCTAAGCTTGATATTTAAATTTTATTAATTCTTAACAGTAAATTTTTAGGTTTTTATTTTTATTAATTATATTCTTAAATAGATAACAAGGTTTCCAATTTCTTTAAAAGTAGATATAGGTTATCTTTCCCCAGCTCATTATGGAACCTTTCCACTATGGTCTGTTTGTATTACAAAATTTTTATCCTTTTTACGAATTCACTGAATAAGGCTATGTAAATCAAATTCAAAATTAACTAGTTTATATCGTAATTATTGTTCAATTATATCAAACAAATCCACTTTCTTATAATTTCAAAAATTTTCACAGTTATGGTACCAATGCTGTAATGATAAAAATGACAATCATATTCTCTATAAACAAATACCTCAGGTTTGTTATTTTAAAAAATTTGCTGTATCAGTTATTCCAATCTTTATATTTGATATATTGTATCTCATAACATTCCAAATCATTATTTAGTTCTTAAAATTTTGTTTGTAATATATTTTTAAACACATAATTGGTTTACATATTGTTTCCATTAATGTAATTATATATATCCTGTTTTTCGTAATTATAGTCTTTGACAGTGCCTGAAATGTTGATAGTGTATATGATGTAATTGTCAATAAAAGTATTATGAAGATGCTAGAGCTTTATTTAATAAACCACAGTGAAAATATACAGATGTAAATGTCTCTTACCAAACACCGACACCCTGGAAAATAATATTACATAATGTATTTAGTAGTGTTGCTTAGAGAGTGTGTAAAAAGGTAACTATTAAACACCAAATCATTAAAAATAATCATGTTTTTGCAAGATCTGTTCTACTGTGATATGAATGCTGATACCTAGCTCTTCACTTGGATCTAATCTTGCCTGGGCCATATGATTTGCCATGAACAATTTTTATAGAGTAAAAGAAACCATACAAACAACTTCAGAATCTTGCTTTATTATCTCTACATTCTCACAGTTCTAACCAATAATATCGTGAATAGAGAACAATGAAACTTTCAAACTAAGAAAATAAAATCAGTTTACCTTCAGGTGTTCTTTCATGGGAATTAAAATAATTTTGAGCAAATTCAACAATATCATGGTAAGTGTCTTGCAAAGGGTCAATATGATCTTGATAATGTTCAATTTCTTGTATTTTTTTTTCAACTCTGAATTTTCTACGTTGTTCTCTTTCTGCATCCTCTTGGCCATTATTTCTCCAATGCACATTATTTTGTATTCCCTAAATAAAAGAAATAAATTTTCATGAGTGCGAGATGATTTTTGAGAAAAAAAATCATTCGAATAAATATACCTCAATGAAAAAAAATTCATTTTTGTAATATATCAGTAATATTGTTTAGAGTATATTAAACATTTATATAAGCTAGTTTATTGAAACGGACAATAATTTTGTTTTCAATATTCAAGAAAATGAAAAATAAATATTTTTGAAAATATCTTGAAATGGAATAGTTTGTGAGAGAGATATATAAGTGAAGATTGTTAACAAAGTTGCATATGTTATGGAAATTTGAAATCCTTGTATTTCACATGTAAAGCAAACTCTACTTTCAAACTGGCAAGGGAAATAAACTTTTTTCTACCTGTTTGTTCATATGTATATGTATACTACAATAACATTTATAAAAATAATGCAATCAATTTTAAATGTATTGTTGTAGCAACATATGTATGAATATATCGTTAGTTTTTAGAAGCAAATAATAATTTTTTATAAGAAAGCATTAACTGGGTAAGTTCAGACATAGACTTCATCGATTTATCTAGCCACCAAGCCCAGTAGTATGTATTGAAAGGCTGGTACCTTTACTTGTACTCCTCAGGACATTTTGCTTGGTTTCTTTTTGTGATGAACCAAGTTAATTTCTAGTTACATATGAACCATGCTCTGAGTGGTATTTGTGTGTGAACTATGCTCATAGTGTCTTTGTGTGAACCAAGCTAACTTGTAAGAAGAGGACCTATTGCCTCCTAAGTTATGGATGAACCAAGTTTGTAATGTTCATTGAGTTTACTGGGTACATTTTAACTTAATTTTGCATATTAGCATCATACCATTCCTCCAAGAAGTCTGCATAAAGAGCAGAAGTAGGAGTTTTTCAGGTAGATAATATGGTGATATGAACATTGTTTATTTTTACCAATCAAGTTTACAACTGTTAGTTCCACCTTTAGTTTTTGAATGATCTAAGTTTTGTTTTAATTTTAAAAATAATTACAATTTTCCCAAAGGTTTTATTTACTATTTTGTTACTAATTTAGAAATTGTTTTCAATTATTAAAACTCCAAACTAGGGTATGGTAAAATGTATGACCTAGTAAGAGACACAGGGGGGAAAAAACACTCTGAGAACAATAGAGCATTGTATATCTCCTATCACACTGAAGGTATATTCCCAAATCAAAATAAGATTTCGAGGGATCATCATGAACATCATAAAGTAGCCAAACAATTCCAGCATCAAACCGTTCAGTTGCAAACACTGCACAACATTGTTGATATATTTACCAAATAAAATTGCAATATAGTAAAAAAAGGGAAAAATTGTACTTTTTATTATGCATTGATGATAACTTAGCAGAAAATAAGATTTCATTTAAATTGAAAGATGTCATATTTTAAAAAATGATCTAGTAGTTTTTGTAAGGATTCCATTTGAAATTTATTGCTTTTGCTAATATATCAATTCATAATAAGTTACAAATTTTTTACTTGGTTTCATAATCCAAGACTTCCAACTTTTAAAGCAATTAGCGCAGACATTAGAAGGATGTGAGGGATAGTAAGATCCTAAAGTTTATTTATACCCCTGATAAACTTGAGGGAGGTCTTGGAGATTCCATATGCAGTTGGTTGCCAACATGTTGTGGAGTTAATGGATGTATTTTATGAGGAGGCGTCGGAAGAGGTGGAGGGGAAGAATCTTCTCTTGGTCTAACACATTCATAAATTGGTTCATTTCCATCTTGGTTTTGGTGTGGAGGTGGTGGTGGAGGCTCTGTTGGTTCTGGCAAAGATGGAGGTTTCAAAGGTGGTGGCTTAATTCTTGGAGATAATTCTTCCTGATTGATCCCTTCCAATTCTTGCTGTATAACAGTTTCTAGCTGCAATAATATATATTTATTATTTTGTGTCTATAACTTATATAAAGTGAAATTGTGTATGAGTTTATGTGTTTGAAGGTAAAACAATAATTGTTTGGAGAAATAATATAAATATTAAAACAAATAATTACTGATGTTTAATGGAATCTAGAATAATATAGAACAGATAATATGAGATAAACCTAGACTGCTTATTAAAAAAACAAAACAAGTACATTGTCTTAAAATACACATTGAGAGTTGGTAAAGAATATTGTTTTCATCAACCAACAAATGCAGCGTGTGAGGGTAACACATGAAGTACAGTGAAGGTTGTTTTGAGACAAAGACTGATTGGATGCAGCCAGGGATGAAGTGCTCAATCATGCTGTTGGGCTGACCCGGGAAATAATGACATTGACAAAAACTATTGATGTGGGGTAACCCTAAGGGGAGTAACCTTTTCAAAAAGAGTTTTAGGTTTAGTGAACTTTTTAGACGTGGTAATTATTGTGCAATTAGTACTAACGTTCATCTTTTGTGTTTTATAATTAAGCTCGAGTGTGTTTTTCATATAATTACTAATTACCTGGAGGCATTTATACGTTTGTTTAAGCTCAATATCTCATGTTTTTTTTTATCAATAAATTGTACATTATATTTGATTTGTATTTTGTTCATTCATAATTAACCCCATATCACAAATCCCAACATTGGAAACCCCGACCTGATTTAATTTGTGTACTTTTTCTTTTTGTTCTTCATTGTAGATTTTAATGTTACTCTAAAGTATTATGTTTTGGGTGTGATACTTCATTAAATTGTTATATTATATACCTAGTTGATAATTTTACCATAAGTAAGTAAATTGGAAGATATTTTAATGATGGCTATTTATAATTATTCTTAGAAGCAATTTGTTTTTTTCTAATAATTTGTTTGTGGTTTTTAAAAATATTTTACTCGTTCAATTTCTTGGTATTGTTGGAGAAGGAGGTCATTAATAGTTTTGATGGATGGATGGAGTAATCCAAGGAGTTGAATGATTTGGAGAAGCGTAAGAGGATAAGGGTATTGATGTGTTGTTGATCAATGGTGGATTGGAGGTCTTATATAATTTTGGTAAGGGCCGATTTAGTGGAAGTGAATGTGAGTGGACTAAATTGTGTTATTAGAAAGGTGCATACTTGGGATTGTACTAGTCCCTAAGAGGCTGGAAAGTATTGATATATGAAAACAGTAACATGATATGTTATATAGATTTGTAATTATAGTGCACAACAATGGCACTAAGTGATGATTGAACATACAGTAAACATATTATTAAAAACAAACACATAAAATATAGTCAACTTTTTATGTGTCAAGTTAAGTAGTATGAGTAAAGCATTCTAAATACCTCTACATCAAGGTCAGATACTAATTCATTCATCTTTTTTCCTATCTCATCTATAATAGGATTTCTTCCGGACTGCTGAACATCTGATAGAAAAGCAAAAAGATTGTCAAGATCAACGGATTCTCCAGTGTTTTCAGTTAATTTAGGATTTATCTGCTCTGCCATATGTGATAATGCATTGATATCATCCTGAGGAATCCTAACAAAAAATAATACAGTTATATATTTATAGGATCAATACCAAATCACATACAAAAACAAGGACAGAAGTTAACTATATTCTTCCACTAGCTAATATATTTTTGTTGGGTCTGGAGATTGATTCTAAAGGTTTATCCCGTTTGGGATATTGATCCTCGAAAGGGGGGATTAAGGCCTTATTTTGAAAGGTATACTTGAAAAAAACTCTAAATTGTCTGACTAGCTGTTTATATGGTCAATGATAGCAATGAAAAAACAATTTGTTTATTATGGTTAGTGCCAGTTGTGGAAGGATATAATTAAATAACGATTCTCCTCTCTCTCAACAATAATGTTTGTTTAACGGTTTTAAGCTGTCAAAAACGTTTTTTTTAAATAAACATTATTTTGGAGAGACAAAGGAATTGTTATTTAATTTTTTTTTTAGAGTTATCGTTCATCAGCAACAGCACATTATGTGTTCTTTAAAATTGCCAAATCCCAGAAGCTGTCTGCTTGACAATCAAAAACAGCAATAAAAAAATTCAGCTGTATTGCATAAAATTAAGTATTAGCAACCTATTAAATTGCACCTTTTAATACTACTTTTGCGGATTAATTTTTGAGTCATAACATTATTAAAATAAAAAGAACAAAAAAATACAACATTCTACTACCATAGAAATATATAAAATTGAAAAAGCCTGAATTTAAATTTATAATCATGAAAGGGAATTTAAAATATAAAACCACAAAGAGTCATACCTATAGGTAAGTAGTATGGAATAGAAAAATTGATTTCGAGCAGCATTAGTTTAATAAATGTTTTAACAACATTTTGGCCATAGGTATATGTCATGGCTACCTTTAATCTAAAGGTCAATATTCACTGTTATAAACAATATGAACTTGTAAAAAAATTTCAAATTCTTTAGTGAGTCAATTGTTTTGTTATAAATATGGTTGGGGGCACATATTAACAAGCTATGGATTCATAGTGAAACCGTAAGATTTAAAATTAGTACTGTTAGGCAAGCACTCCCTCAATATAATGATTCCTACCAAAGAATGAAATTTTGTGATGAACTTGTAGGGTTAGGTGTAGAACAGGTGCACAATTTATTTTGCAATAGAACTACCTTACAATGCCATTGATGATAGAAAACCACCTACAGATATCCTAATCTCATTAAAATGGTCCTCCAGAATAGCACAGAAATAAAAAATGTACCACTTTTAGGTAAGTGATGGCATCACGAGGGAGTCATCCCTCCAAGTGCTTACCAATTGATTTTGATTAAGACTTATTAACTACTGGCTTTTTATTAGGAGGTGAACCTGTCTACAGCCATTCAGCTTTTCATTTTGTCTTCGGTTTTACCTTTTTGAGCTTTTTCGGTCAAACCGTTCACTCCCCTATTAAAAAAAATTAAGTATGATACTGTAATAATTAATAGTACTTTTCAATTTCTTCAGTGCTTCCATTTTGATTTTCAATGTTTTGTTGTTCTTCATCTCTCTGCCTTTTTTCTTCTTCCATTTTCTCTCTTTTCCTCATTTCTTCTTCAACTCTCCTCATTTCTCGTAAAGCAGCAGCAACCTATAAATAACATTTTTGAAACAAAAATAAATAACTTAAAGATTTTTTATAAAAATACAATTTTATGTTATGCTGCTCAATTACATTAGGTTGGTCTATACCAGCATTTTTAAACTAGATATATGGAAAAAATTTGAGTATTAAATAGGATTATTAACCAAAACTAAAATTCTAGTTGTGGTATATATCCAACTATTATTAATAGTAATCAAATCAATAATTAGCCAAAGGAAAAATATACTGGTATAATCAAGATTCTAAAATAAATCTTTAAAATGGAGGAATAACACTATTAAAGACAAATCACCTAGAAAATGGATAGATTGTCACAGTATGTATGAATGCTACAACACAATACCACATTTTATTTTAGAATTCATATTTTAATTCTTATTGGAATTCAATTTCTTATTGGGTTTCTTATAGCTTCATACCTTATCCTTTGTTGCAAAAATTTACCAAATGATCTTTTCCAAAAACCCATCTCCGTATATATCTTAAAAAGTGTAAATAATTAGCAGAGAAAAAAGTCGAATTATATAGATCTTTCTTAAAATAGTTTGTGGGACATTTTGTGGTCTTATATAAAGTATTTTTTGGAATTTCCAAGTATTCATATATATATTTCCAATCTGTATGGTTTCCTATTGCTTCATTCCTTATCCTTTGTTGCAAAAATTTACCAGTTGATCTATTCCAACAATCCATCTCAGTAGTAGTTAGCCTCTAACCTCTAGATCCATGTGTTCAGATCTAACAGCTATATAAAATAATGGTTCCCTCTATCGCAACACGTATCAGCCATTTGTTTAGTGGTAAAATGGCAGTGTTCAAAAACACCAGATTAACCTTTCCAGTTTTTCCTTCCATTGCTACCAATGATTCTCCATCAATTTTCAGAATATTGCCATGATATTTAGAATGATCCATTTCTGTCATCTCATGCTTATTAATAGGTTATTGTTGACTATTGAGTATTGTCAGAAAAACTGAGATTGGGTGTGTAACTGTCACCAATTTTTATTCCCATTTTTTTTGCATAGTGAGACCAATCTCAGAGAGAAATATCAAGGTATATATTTAAAATAAGTAGGCATAATACAGTTGTCGAGTTATCCTTCTGTTGTTTTGAATTCCTTGTGGAAACATTCCCTTGTTTTATCTGAACTCAGTTTTAGTGGCAGATTCCTTTTATCATTTGGTATGTTGGAAATCCAAAATGCCCCCCTGAGTGTCTAGAAAGGTAAACTATCATATCCCTTTTCTAACTCAATAAGTTATTTTTTTTTTCCAGTATTTGTTTCGGGAGCTGTGTAGATCTACCCTGTGTTGTTAACACATATTCCCCAGTAATTCTCACATTTATCACAACTGAAAGGAAAGTATTGTAGAAATAGCCGGCAAGTTGACAACACATTTAATTTCTAATTCTGCAACAGGTGCTGAAAATATAGTGACAAAAGCTATAACTGTATGGTGCATTGTAATCATTCATTTTAACTAGGTCTTGGTCACTATATGTATATTTTCATCAATTATCAATTGGGAAAGTGGTTAATCTATTATTTGCTACATAATGAGACAAACAGTTGGTTATACACAATAAATTTAAGGTACAATTTATTTGTCCAAACAATGAAAAATATGATAAACTTACTTCACGAGCAAAGACACCTCGAAGATGCGATTGAATAACTATAACTGCTCTTCGTTTTCTTAAGAAATCTAATCGTAATTTCCAACCTCTGTATGCATGTTGAATTTTTATTGCTGCGTTTCTAATTTTATGGTAACCTGTTTACAATGATAAAGCATTAAAATTTAATAAATATATATTGTATTTCATTTATGATTTTCTTCTACATACTACTCTCCACAATTCAAGAATTTATTCTCTCTCTCTCTCTCTCTCTCTCTCTCTCTCTCTCTCTCTCTCTCTCTCTCTCTCTCTCTCTCTCTCTCTCTCTCTCTCTCTCTCTCTCCCCCCCTCTCTCTCTCTCTCTCTCTCTCTCTCTCTCTCTCTCTCTCTCTCTCTCTCTCTCTCTCTCTCTCTCCCCCCCCCTCTCTCTCTCTCTCTCTCTCTCTCTCTCTCTCTCTCTCTCTCTCTCTCTCTCTCTCTCTCTCTCTCTCTCTCTCTCTCTCTCTCTCTCTCTCTCTCTCTCTCTCTCTCTCTCTCTCTCTCTCTCTCTCTCTCTCTCCCCCCTATCTACCAAACTTTACACAAATTTTCTCTTGCTCCCCTCAGACAAACATGGAATACACAAACAGAAATCATAGACATACTTTTGTACGCAACATATCTTTTCCAGTTTCTTTGAATTAAAATGGCACTTTCATAGACAATTTGGTTTCTTGAATCTTCCAATGGTTCATGGGCACAGCTTCTAAGAAACACCTTTGTTTTACCTAGTTGCCATTCTTTTTCGTTGATATTATGTATTTTCATAACATTCCTATAATAAATGGGACATTAATTACACCACAATTTATTTTAATAAATATTTAATTATTGTAATAAATAGTGTTGATAGTATTGAAATAATATATAACAATATTTTGAAGAATGTGATTAGATTAAGTATTTTATGTTTCAACTAATTACAAAAACCCATTAGTATGTATATCATCCAATACAAATATTTACACATGCACACATACATTATATATTTTTACAGACAACGCATAAAATGGCCAATTTTTCAAGGTGTTTTAAATTTTCAATAAATTCCATT
Source organism: Acanthosoma haemorrhoidale (assembly GCA_930367205.1). Taxonomy (NCBI): domain Eukaryota; kingdom Metazoa; phylum Arthropoda; class Insecta; order Hemiptera; family Acanthosomatidae; genus Acanthosoma; species Acanthosoma haemorrhoidale. The sequence goes on from OV884009.1 coordinate 65,183,521, forward strand.
AAGTATCTGTTGCAATACTTAAATTTGGGTTTACCATTAATGTAATATTATTGCTGCTAAAATAATGAACTAATAGAAGTGGGTTTTTAAAATGTAATAATTTGGAAGTTGATAATTCAGCCGACCAATCTATGGCGTAGAATAAAATTGGTGCACTATTTCCATTCAAAAAAACCCACCTTTCATCCCACTGTGTGTGTTCCGATCCACTGCGGCTAGATAATCTAACTTTACAATACCATTTCTAAATGCTGGTATTCTCTATTTTTTTCCCCATTTAGTTATCAGCATAATTAAATTACCATTTGCAAAGTTGAAAGATGGTAATTATATCTTGTATGAATAGATTCAGTTTTTTGTTTAAGTAATATAGCCACAATCAACACAAATGCATACATATATTTATTTATTTAATGATTAATAAAATTAACTTTAAGAAGTATTTATTTAATATTCATATCTATATCTTAAATATAGGCATTATAATAACCAATTATTTCTACAAGTCTTAAAATAGAACGTACTTAATTGTAATTCTTGGATCAATAATGTGCCTCTGTTTACTTAGGCATTTGTATCTTAAAGTAAAATCTTCTAAACTCATATGAATTGGGTAGCCCTCTTTCCTAATTCTGATTATATCAAGCATTCCAAGATATTTCAGTTGATCTAATACAAGCTTCTCATCATATTGATTTGCTGTTTTTTTCATATTTGGCTTAATACATCTTACATACCTACAATGATATATAAAAAATCAGTTCTCTTAAATATTAACATATTAAATTTTATGGATTAAATAATATTTTTAAAAAATAGTTATTTCATCATGATAATATAATAAAAAAAATATATATTAATTTCATTAAAATTTGTAATAATTAAAACTCATTGTAAGGTCTAATTAGCTTTTGCAAAAATAAAAATAATATTTATAAAATTAGATTTTTCTTTAATATTCAAATATGTCATGAACTATACACACATACATATAATTTTTCTCAAGCATTTTACACTTTAACAATCTCTTGTTTACATTTTACATAAAAAATTGAATAGTATATTGGATTATTTCTCTATTACCAAGGATTCGTGGCTTGCAAAACATCTACTAAAGCTTGGAGTTGGTGTCTAAATGTATCACCAACTGTTGGTTTTCCTTTACTTGTACCTCTTGCCATAGTTGTACCAGCACTTCCCATTCTTGCAGCAGTTGTACCTAACAAATCCTGAAATAGTAGGTTTAAAAAAATAATAATATATTAAGTTTTTAACATAATAAAATAGTATTTCATAGACCCCATAATTGTTTAAATTATATTTCATTTAGTTCAGGCATAAAGAAACTTACATAAATATACATTTAAAATAAAAAAAGTAGCTACAAATTTAAGCAGTAAATCTGAGTTATATGTTTTGGTTGTTATTAAAAGTTATACATTGGGAAATAATTATCTTGTTCAATAGTTATGGGCACTCGACACCTACTTCAATGGTTGAAACCACTGGTTAAAATATTCTTGGCAGTGCTAATGATCAGGACCAAGAAGTGGAAGCCCCAGATGAGGATGAACCTAAACATACCATCAACAAGGTCTTGTATTACCCACTAAATCTAATTAGAGGATAGGACACCAGAAGATTGGCACAAAACCATTAAATGTCCCCTGCACTAAAAAGAGGTTACTCAAACTGAGTGTGAAAAATACCAAGGAATCACACTTCTTTCTAGACACAATTCTCTTTGAAAGAATAGAGCCATTTACAGAAAGGGTACTAGATAACTATCAGGCTGGAATCAGAAGAAGGTGCTCAACAAACGACCAAATCTCTTTGATAGGAATGATGATGGAAAAAGAAATTTAATACAAGCTAATCGAACATTATCAGTTTGTTGACTTCTAAGCAGCACATGGTAGGGAAGAACTGTTGTGTGCTATGGAGGAGCTGGGTATACCTGGAAATCTGTTTGCTCCGTGAAGATGACAATGTGCAATAGAAGGTGCATTGTATACATCAGATCTAGTGTCTCCAAGGAGTTCTATACTAATCACAGGGTATGATAAGGATACTTGCTGGCCTATTTACTGGTCAACCTTGCTGAAGAGAATGCTGTTACTCAGACAGTACCATATATGTTCGGCCAGTATAATTTTTGGCATATACTGATTACTTTGACATTGCTGGCAAATCATACAGACCACTGAAAGAGCCATTCATTAATTTTGAATTTGCTGCCAAAAAATTTGCTGTCTGATTGAGAAAGAAAGAAAAACAAAACATAAATGTGTTGATGTAAACCTTGAAATACTTAACGGTTCACATAGACTCCACTAAGTATATAGTTAACTATTCGGGATCACAGTATAACTTATTATATTTAATCAAAGAAAATGTCCTTATTAACTAAATTTAGTCACACATATTATATAAGCATAAGATTGTCTTAAGAACAATAAAATTGTTATAACTTAAAACTTTTAAGTTTGGTTTGTTACAACATAATAATCTTCCGTGTTTAATTCTAATTGTGACATAATGAATCTAACAATACCTGGTACATAGTAAGTTCTTGAACAAATTCATTGGTAGATCTTCGCATAAAATCAAAAAACACATCTTGTTGAACATCCCTGTTTTTGTCCACAAAACCATCAACAGCATAAGTTACTGTTCCTGCATAATGTTCAATTCCAAATTCTATTTCCCAACGTCTTCTATCATCACCTTTCACATATTGTGAGTGGTTTTCAAATTCTGCATGTAAATTATTTAAGTAGGCATTGTCTGAGCCCTTAAAATTAATTGACAATGATTAAAATATGGCAAATTGAAATTTAGCTATATCTATTCTACGAGTATTCTAATTGTATCTTACTTTTGGCATATGACACTGTTCAGTAAGTAATTTTAATATACATCTTGGTGGTTTCTCAATCAATTCAAGACAACATGTATTGTCGGTAAATTGAATATGAGAGAATTGTATCCCTTCCTGGTGATACTAGTAACAAGATATATACACATATTAATACATTATAATAAATGAAATGCTAATATTGAAACAAAATAATAATTACATACAATTTCCTGTTCTAGTGCAAACACATAGTGATTAAAAAATTTGTGCAGTTTTTCATTTGTGTAGTTTATACACAGTTGTTCAAATGAGTTCACAGCAAAGTTTTCAAATCCAAAAATGTCAAGGACTCCAAGAAAACGTGATGAGTCCAGACCAGGATTTGTACATGTATTAATATGGTTTACTAGCCAAGCAAATGTACGAGAATATAATGCTTTCGCCATAGCATGTCTATTTTCTTTGGCCTAAAAAGAAGACAAGTGTATGTAAGGATTTATAATTTACATATGGGTGGTGATGTTTCTATCCTTCCTATTATAGGGGGGGGATATGTAAAAGTTAAACAACTAACAGCTAAACATCTTATGAAAATAAATTACTGAAGATTTTACCCATTCAAGTAACATATATTTATTGCCAAATTTTTAAATTATTTCCCTCCCTAGGATATAATGGTACACTTTTTCATGTTTGCTTTGTTATAAATATCAGTATGATACAAATAATTGTAAAATATGAGCGAAAAAAATTGACATTATTATTATTTACAGAAATAATTATTTGTCAGTAATTAGTTATTAATATTAATCAGTTTGGATGTTAACAAAGATAGAAGTATTTCCTTTTATCGTTAATCAATAAATAAATCTAACTGGGTATGAAATCAACATCTGTAAATATAGTTTAAATTAATTAGTTCAAATCTATAGCAACAAAATATTTACAACATACAAAAAATAAAAGGTTTTTATTTTTTAACATTAGGATTATGTTAAAATGTAATATTAGATATAATGTTACCTCCCTCCCCTTAAGTATTCAGTCTAAATCAAATAATTCAATAGAAAATTAATAATATAATTACCTCTTGGAGTTTCAATGGAATTTCAGTTATATTTCCTCGCACATTTATTTGCCTTAACAAAGATACCTGAACTACATCTTCAATTTGAAGTCCTAATAATTTAGCAACATTATCTAACACATTCATATCTTCGTCGGTGAGCTTACATTTTTCACCATCAATGTCCTGAGAAACAAATGAAAATTATGATAAACACAGGGAACGCTTACAGTAAAACCCACACACATGCAGTTGCCAAGAGTGTGGAATACATACATTTTTAATGTCCACATATCCTAGGTAAATGTGATCAATTTAAATAAAAATACAGCTATATCACAATATCACCTGTGCAGTACCTGGTCTATTTAGCTCATGATACATTCATGCTATTCACTTCTTTGATGGCATCTTGGGCAAAATAGATTTCAGACAAGCCCCATAAAGTTTGGATCTTGTGACATTTCTATTTTCCATGTTGTCAAAACATAGTCTAATGTCTTGCAATCCAATGCATAAGTCAAGATGGTTCCCATAATTCCATTCCTCACCGCACAGGGGGCTCGAAGACTCTCTTCTATACCAATTCAATAGAGATGCTTCTAGGTTGCTACTTTGCAATAACTTTGGCTCAGTAATCTTAAAGTCACTTTCTTTCTTCTTCAGCCAATTTGTCTGTGTATACATACTACAGTTACCGTCATGAAATTAGAAGCATGAGACCCGCAATACATGGCAAGCCCTGTTGCCACTCTACTTCTCTTGTATTCACGTGACCCCTTCACTTCGATAATATCAATCATAAAGCAATATAAGAATATTATAGTATATAACAAAGGATACACTGGTTAATGAATGTATCTGTAATGAGCAATTTTCTTACCTCAAAAGTAGTATTCCCTAGCCAAAGAATTGCTGATAATACACAAAATATTCCATCACACATGTTCATGGGTATCCTTAAAACATTGAACGCTAATCGTAATCCATCAAATTTTCTTGCATCATTTACACCTTCAATTTTTATGCACCCAGATTGATTTAAGTAGTTATAATGGTTGGCTGGCTTAAGCTTAAACTGTTCAACAAGATCTTTATTTCCCTAAATCATATAAAAAAGAAACTTATTTTTAAACTATCTATAATATGATTATAGGCAAAATATAGTACAAAACCTATACTCATATTTTTAATTAGTAGTCTTTAGAGGGTTTATGCATTTTCTAATTATTCCCAATAAATGATGACTGTATACTGATATTAAATAATAAATATTTAAAAATAAAGGTAAATGAATAATCGATGAGTAATACATAATAATAATTTGTATTGTAAAGTTGGTAAATCTGTTATTAATATTTTTATTTATTTATTTAATCATGAATAATTAAAGATACAAGATTTTCATTAACTTTATTTGTTGCTGACATAGTTTGCAACATAATATAAAGCCAGTAATAATGATCAACAAACCTTAGCACCCTCAACTAATTGGTAGAACACATGATAATTTCTTTCGCCATTGCTTTGAAATGTTATTCTAGACTGTTCAAGTAAGTAATCTTGTATTATACAACCTTTGATCATCCATTTATTATCAAAACATACTTGCATAAATTTTCCAAATCTACTTGAATTATCATTTCTTACAGTTTTTGCATTACCTAAAAAAAAATATTGTAAATAGCAACTTGCTTAAATAAGTTAATAACTAAATAATTTTCAATTTGGTTTAGTTAAAACCTTACCAAAAGCTTCTAGAATTGTATTGGCTTCTAATATTTGCTGTTCAACCCAAGTGCTAACATTGCTCGTTACGGAACACAGATATTGTAATATAAATTTTGTTGTTTCTGTTTTCCCCGCTCCGCTTTCCCCAGATATCACACAAGATTGATTTTTATCTTCTGTTTGCAAATTTTTGTATGCTGCTTCTGCTAAAGCAAAAACATGTGGCTCAAGTGATCCCATTTTTTTGCCATGGTAACTAAACACATGCTCCTGGAAAAAAAAAAACTAACATGTTAATTATAGCAATTATAAGAGTAAAGAAAAATAATAAGATACAACAGTCTCTATATGATAAAATTTTGTGGTATGGATCCCTCTATTATTGATAATTATTAGACAAGAAAAATGTACTGGCAAGTATCTTGCATGGGTGACAATCTTGCCAATATGAATTCTCTTTGTTCAAAATCTTGCAAAAACTATAAGCAATGCTCTAGGATACACTTGGAAAGCAAAAAGCGGGACATTTTTGCTTATGAAGGATAGCTCAGTTGTTATAGACCCTGACTGGATATTAGTCAGGTCCCAGGATTAGGTCCTGATCCTGCCAGTAGTATATTTTTTTCTTTGGCTGATAATTATTATAATAATTGCACATTTGTTTCCATTGCATAATTCTGTCTTCCCCATCTCCAAAACAAAAAAAGCCAATACTTAGTCTGTCCAGTCTCACTGTCTATTTCACCCAATTAGTCCGAGAAATTACCAACAAACTCCAATCCACTATCAATAAAACAGGAAAATAAAGACCTTCATTCTCCTAGAATTAAAAAAACAACATTTGACACTCCTTGTCTATTGTCTATTCACTCCTTGTTTCAAATCTAGAATGAGAAATTTCCTCAAATAGTGCAGGGCACTGGCTTGAGTTCTTCATCTCTGATCACTCCTATGTAGTCATCACTCCTAACAAACTCACACACTCTCCAATTTCTTTGTGCACGGTTTTGTCCATGGATCATCTGCATCTAGTCTTCTCTTTTTTATTTATATTAATAACATGTGATATTAAACACAACCATGTTCTTTCCAGATCGCAATCATTAATTAAATCTACCCATCATTTTACCTTTGCCCATTCAACAAGCTTCTTTTAGCACAGTATTTCTTACAATCCAGAAGGCGTTATTTTTTCAGCAGGAGCAGCTTCCAGTTCCAGAGGAGCAGCATGGTGGTATGAGTGTTGGAGAAATCAGTGGTTTTGTCATTTTGTGGGGAATGTACTCTTCAGTAAATTTGAGGCATCCAAAATCTGAATAATTTACGGGTGTGAACTGTGCATCGCTTGCATTTTTCCACGAATATGTTTGGGCTGCTGACCTTAAGCACTGGAGCCTAACAGCATCATAAGTGCAAAATATTCTGGAGATATTAACTCTAAAGCCCACCTACTGGTAGAGAAATCTGCCTGCAGAGGTCCTCCATTTACAAAACAGATAGGTGAAACCCTGCTCTACCTCTTGGAATTTTAGGGATGAGGGGTCACTACCATCTCCAAATGTAGAAAGTGGCTGAAATACAAAATCCATAGAAGATACTGTTAAGGATTAATATGTTTTATTCCAAAAATGACTGGTAGTCATGGATTGTGGGTAAAATTTCTGTAACTGCTAATGCTATTAGTTTTGGATTAAATAGAAGAGTGAGACACTTCTCTTGGAGTTATTTACTGAACGTGAACTTCAGCTTTTTTTTCTAGCCCGAACAGTTTTCTATAATTTTGAGCAGGGGACTTGATAAAGACAGATAACTTGCAGTCCAACGTTTTGGAGTTCAAGAGAAAAAATACTTGAACTAAATTGGTTAATGATGATTACCCAATACTCTCTCCATAATTTATTGGGTTCATATGTAGCCAAATGCGCTTTGCAATATAACCGGGCCAATACAACGAAACGGCTTAAATTTTTACATTTTTTATTGGGTTTATAGAGAAACGGTTGACTTTGCAAAGATCTTTTATATCATAAAAGTCGTAGAAAATTTAAAAAGAAATCATTTGATACCAATTGCATTTCTCTAAAACAATGGTTACCGAGATATGGACGCGCAGGTGATTTAGCAGCGCCCATCCCTTCCCGATTTAATCTGCCCTGTCTTCACGATATCGAGAGATTCTCGGGAGTCACATCGTCACTCGTAGAATTGAGCTGGTTACTACTGCGTAAACAAGGTTATTTTTTTCTTAACTTTCATTTTCTCATCTTAGCAACCAAATTTATTAAATTTCCATCAGATAAGATTTTAAAAAATCGGCTTTAAATAATTGACCTTGTCAGCTCATTTTGTACTAGCTATAACAGCTTTTTTTTTTTTTTTTTTTTTCCCCTAGAACTTATTCCAAAATCCTAAATCTGAAATAAGTACAAAAGTCCTTGGCTTTGTAAAACACCCATTCAGAATCAAACATTGTTACACTCGTCAATTATTTTAATTTCGTCACACTTTCAGATGTTTAGTTTCCCCGCACACCTGACGTGAGTGGTAGAAAGGACATGACTTTGAAGATGGAATCCCCCCCTACCTAATTGTAATTTACATTTACACTCGGAGGGATTATGAGACGTTAAACAAAAAAACTTAAATGATTAACTATTAACTACATTTGATTGTTTGAAATTGAGATAGAGTTTAAGTGACATGATTTTAAGTCTGTCGGCGTGGCTTTAGTTAAGGATGATCAATTAACCCGGGAGCGCGGATTTAAGAAGATGGATTAACTACAGTGATAAATGGTATTTTTCTATTATAAGATAGCTGTAGACATTAAGCTAGAGAACTGATCCCTTCCTATTTGGAGGCTGGGATATGAGAGGAAGTTAGAGTGCGTGATGTGCATGTAAGGTAGCGAGCCAATGGGCGGAAGCGCTTGCGCTAGTCCTTCTGAAGGTTCATCATTCTACCCCATTATCGTTAGTGAACATAGATCCATTATGAAATTTAAATCGCCAGTGAAAATGTAAAATATATATTCCTTTCAATTCCGACTCAACGTACGATCTGATTGCAAACATTCATCAGCATTTTAGGGAAAACAAACACTGAGTTTGGGATTATAAGTGGAAAATCAAAGCTAAATAAATTTCTTATAACCAACATCTATAATTCAGAGTTAGGAAAATTATTATTAGTAGTTAAGATAAAATATACCGACACGATTGCGTCTCGAACCTTATCCGACAGTAGTAATATCCCAATATCCGACTGTAGTAAGCCGATTGGCTGATAAATGGAAAGCGAGTGGTCCCGATCTTGGAGGTACATGTTTCCTTTGGTAAAATAATTATTAATAATAGCGGGGATCTATACTATAACAAAAAATTGCAATATGCTTTAATTATGATGTAATTTATCGTCACGCATTATTTGCTATTAGTAATTGAGTAATAAACGCTAATTACAGTTTAATTCGTCATTGTGGATGTAATTAGCAACTAAATGGCTAATAATTGCACTTGTAATTCAATTACAACTAGCCCAACTCGGTCATAAAATGAAAATTTGCAAAGAAAAAATTTAACATAATGCCCCGTTCCCACGGTGCTTGAATCACGAAAGTGGGCATTATTGATATACTTAATCAGGATTAAGGAAATTAATTTTGTCTTCACAATTCATGCGAAGTGCCAAATCGTGAGAACGGTTGAATTTTAATGTGATTCATTTCCTTAATCCGCATTATGTGTAGATATAGTAGCCACTTTCGTGACTCAAGGCCCGTAAGAACCTGGCACAAGTTTGTTAAAAAATCGAGTTCGATTGTTTTTATTTATTTATTTAAATTAGCGCTGGTGTCGATTGCCAATATAAATCTCGGCTATACCAAGTGAAATGTAGGCACCTGGCTAGATGCTAGTGAGATCCGGGTTCGATTCTCGATCCTGCCAGTATATTTTTCCTTTACGTATTAATTGATAATAACAAATAAATTATAGATAGCCTCAACCCCGAAAATGTTAAACATTACAACGATGTCATCAAATATTTAACATTGAATCAATTAGCCTCTTTCTAATTTGCTAAGCTTGAAGTAAAAGAGAAGTTTAGTGTCAGCTTAACCGTTTGAACCCAGGCATACCACATCCCAAAGATCATTAAGATATTACAATAACACTTTCTGAGAGTCTCATAAGTTTAAAAGATTATTATTCCGCTGTAGTAGGTGGAGAAGGATATTAATAATGATATGTATATTTCACAATATTCAGTACATTTTGATAAACAACAATAGAAATGTCCAACCAATGAGACAATAAAGGAGAGATTTACAATTACTCAACACAGTCAAACTCACTATTTAAGGTAACAATTATAACCGAGATTAAATATAATAACTATAGTTGTTGAATGTTGTTCGCGATTCTCAAATGTCAGGGTCATGTATCTTTTTGTCCCTCTTCCAAACCAATGAGCCGGTAACAGAATTTCTGTTGGTCGATTTTCAAAGGAACCAAAATCTACTTTTTCAGTCTATATTGTTGGCGCTATGCCAAACTCAACTAAATACAATGCCACTTATTTTTACTTGAGCAATTGTTTTAATTGGTTTCTAGGATACTCTGCAATATGACATAAACGCAAATATGTATTCATGCTCCCAATTAATCGTTTTTTGATAAAACAGCGGCATAAAACACGATTTTTCGTACTAATTTAAACCTTTAAATGCCACTTTATCGTAACAACGATTTCGGTGACTTAAGCGCTTTACCAATCATATAACACTGTTTTATTGACAAAATTAAAACATTATATTAGTATTATTATTATTTTTGTACCGGCATTTGTGCACCGCGGCCTCAGTGAGACCTATTGTGCGCCGTCCATGTCCCTGTCCTATATATGTGACAGGCCCACGGCCCTTGCAAATCTGAGGATACCGAATGGATCGATCAGTTCACATAGTTTGGGGTCTACAATGCGATCACTGCCAAAGTGAAGGTATCGCCTTCTAGCTAGGTTATCACAGTCACATATTATATGACGTGCCGTTTCTCCCTCTTTCTTGCAGAATCTGCAGATTGGTGATACAACTATCCCCAAATTAAAGAGGTGTTTATTTAACCGACAGTGACCTGTATAGAGTCCTGTCACACTTTTGAGTGTCCACCTGTCCATTGATAGAAGTGCTGAGCTTCTTCTCTTACAGGGTCCATCAAGAAACAGTTTCGAGTGTTCCTGTTTCTTAGTTTCTCTCCAAGAGAGTCTTGCCCTGTCCTCTAAAGCTAATTTTATACGCCTTTTAGCGTAGCTGAGGCTGATACCACATATGGGTTCAGGTGCAAGAGGTGTCTGTTCTGAGCCCACCCTTGCAAGGCCATCTGCCTTCTCATTGCCTGTGATGCCTGTGTGTCCTGGCACCCAGTCGATTCTAACCTTATTGGCTAGCGAGAGTGTGTTTAGGTTGTTTTTGCACTCCTCAACCAAATAAGATCTGGTCGTATAGCTTCTCAGGGCGCCAATTGCAGCCTGGCTATCCGTGAAAATTGTGATCAGTCTGTTTCTTACACCCTCCCCAATTAAGGTTTGGGTACAGACATTGATCGCCATCACTTCGGCCTGAAAGACCGAGGTGTGTCTACCTAAAGGAATAGAAATCCCAGATTCTGGTTTATCTTTCCTCCATATGCCGGCCCCTGATCCGTTTTCTGTTAGTGAGCCGTCTGTATAGCAATTAATCCCATTACACAGTTTATGTGGTTTGGTCTTTGTGTTTACCGCACAGTATAAGACGTCTGTGTGTTTCTTAACTTGTAGGTCAGAGTGCATTGACAGCACCTCGTCCTCATCAATTCTTCTGAACAAGTTCCCATGCCCCATGTGAGTCATGACTTTGGATCTTGTTCCTGATTTCGCAAGTCTGTAAGCCACGTTCAAGGCTTGCGCTTCTACTTCTATGTGCAGTGGATTCAAGTTCAATAAGACTTCCATTGCAGCAGTAGGAGTTGTACTCATGGCACCAGTAATCATGAGACATGAGAGCCTCTGTAATTTGCCAAGCAAATTATTTTTACTTGAGCAATTGTTTTAATTGGTTTCTAGGATACTCTGCAATATGACATAAACGCAAATATGTATTCATGCTCCCAATTAATCGTTTTTTGATAAAACAGCGGCATAAAACACGATTTTTCGTACTAATTTAAACCTTTAAATGCCACTTTATCGTAACAACGATTTCGGTGACTTAAGCGCTTTACCAATCATATAACACTGTTTTATTGACAAAATTAAAACATTATATTAGTAAGTACATACTATATAATAAGTTAAGGCTCGTGGTATGGCAATGTAAGGCCTAATACCACGTAGCACCATGTAAACAAAGGCTGTAAACATATATAGAGGATTAGAAGCGGAATAAAGACAGTTTAAACCTAGCCGTTGTTCAAATATCAGTTCCCTTTACTCTCGTTCTCTTTTTTTTAATCGTCTAAAGCCGATAGACTAATACATTACATGATAATGTCACAGCTATTTTAATAACATAAAATATAAATATAATATTAAAATAGGAAATTGTAAGTTCTCTGTGAACGGTTACTTACGTTTGTGTAAATATCCAAATCTTTGTATGGGTTGACTGCAACTAAAATTGTACCGGTGTATGTCTATAAGGAATGTTAAGGAAGATAATAAAGTGCAAAGAAATCTCAATAATAATAAAGCAATAAAATTTGTCATTTCCTGAATATATATTTTTATTATAATAATTCATGAGGTCACAATAAAAAATTCAATTGAACTTTGCATGAGAAATTTAAATGCTGAAATCAGAAGCCTTAAGAACAGAAGTGAGCTACAAGCTCTATAAGCTGTCATCTTCAGTTGCTGAAATGAAAAGTCATATGATAAAAGCATGGACCTTGCATATGGAGGCAAACACAATGAATAATAAAAGTAACAATGAATAAATAAAACCTATAAATAAATTGCTGAACTGCTGTCAGGAATGGTCCATCCATTTTATGTACTATACTATAAAAAAAAAAAATTGATAGATAAATAAAAATCACTATAATAATACATTAATCCTACGGCTACTAACCAAATTGATGGTAATAATACATTAATTGATTGTATAAAAAGTTTAAAACATGGGAAATTCTATTTATGAACCAGAACGGTTAGAGGTTGGTTACTTGTATTGACCACTCAACGACTGGCGTTATTTAAGAGATATGGAGGGGGTGGGTTTTTTAGCATTCTTGTATTCACTATTTCCTCTTTTCTACTTATACTGTCCGATGTTAGCGAATCTGATTTAATTTCAATGCTTTCTAGGCTGTTAATTATTTTTTTATCGTTCGTATGGAGCAGCAAGGCAACTCTACGTGGGGCTTTTTGATGCCTTTCCTTATGTAGAACTGGATTGTTTTTTGGTTATGATGTTCTTTGCAGCTAATATATAATTTTCTGTTGGTTCTATCAACATAAGATTTATTAGGCAATTTAATATAATACATAGTAATAGTATACTGTTATATATACCATGTAATGTAATACAAATTAATTTTTTATTAAAATGTTGCGCAATTTTTTTTTTATATTTAGTAATTTCAAAGTTCAAACCTTTATTGTAATAAAATTACAATCTGCCACATTGGGCAATAGGCCATTGTGGCCAATGGTCTCATTCATACCATATTTACAGTTCATTATTCACTCGCTCAATTCAAACAGACCTGAGATCTCCCAAATCCACATGGTTGTCCTAAGCTATTAAAGAATTTGTAGACTGAAAGGTGAGTAATGAAAGTAAAGTAACGCTACATGCTATTCAATTGTCCGGAGGTTTCCGGATCGCATTATAAAAATGTATAAACAGGCGTTACAAACACCTGTTTTTGATAGATAACTAAACACATGTATATTGTAACTTGTACTATTACGGAATGTGTCCCTGGTCGACTGGAGGTGGAGTTGATGAGGTGCGACGCTCTGTTGTTGATGGCCTATCAGGCCGCTTAAGACGGATTAGGCTAAGTGTTCAGTCATGAATAGTTGAGGCGTTGGCAATCTGTGCCTCGCAGTTTGGGGCAGAAGTTCTCAATATGGGGGGGGGGGTTAAGTGGCAATCCCAGACGAGCTAATTTGACGGCCGTACGCGTCTGTGAGTCCAAAATAACTTCTCGCGGCAGGACAGATATTTCCGGATGTATGTTCATCGATGTTTCTTCCGTTCTTGACCGGAATAAACAAGTTTTGAATATTTATCTACATGCGTTTAATCCCCTCTAAAAGCCCATTTATGTTATAGGAACGTCTTAATCAAAGATACAAGAACTTGAACTACAATCAGGTAGTTGATCCAACAATCCATGCAAGAGCGTACCCAAGGGTGTTGGGTGTCCGTCCGATTTAGGCAGCATTTATTTGTCTAAATTATGGGAAAAAAAAACAATATAATAATTTCGTAATCAAGAGAATCATGATTCTAAAAAGTATGAATTTAACAAAAATGACCCAGGTGGCCCGACTCAACGTCGACATTTTAACCCTAGATCAGAGCAAAAAAAAATCCATGGGACCATAAATTTGGAATTTGCGATGGCCACATAATGATGCGTCACCTGGTGGTAAAATCGAGATTTAGCGATTCTTTCCATAGAAAAAAACCCAGATGATTATGACAGTACCAATTTTTATTTTTTAATCTTTTTCGTATATTTACTTTTTTTTAGGGGGGTGGTCATTATCCAAACTTGTCACTTTAATAATTATTCGATGAAGCTCACAATCCCCGTCTATTCTATATAGTGAGCTAGTTGGTTTGGGGGAGGTCGCGAGGCCACCTCTACCTTAGGCGTCGCTCTGGGTTGCTCATGATGAAATGGGAGGTGGGAATGAAAGTTCTGGTAGCGGGAGGTGATTGGTCTTGAATGGAAGGGATGTTGAGTACCCTGAAGGGTACGGTTGCTGATAAAGAATGAAGCATTGGCTATCTTGCGGAGGGTTCTCGATTGCAGGGACTGGATGCGATGAATATTGCAGGGCTAGGCACTCCCCAGGCTTACTTGCCGGTACAAGGTAATTTTTAGTATCTTTGCGTAGATCAGTCTCTTTTTTTCTATTGTTATTTTTTAACTATTGTCCTTGAGGGGAAGTAGTTTGAGTCGTCTGTTAGTTTCTTAGTGATGTGGGGACCCAATAGTCTAGTACAAGTCCTATATAGGTGGTCTAGAATTTCACAGGAATGGGTTGTTTGAAAATCAAAACTGAAGGACAGGATGAGCAATGAAGAGTGATGGTGTTTCACACCCTTCGCACGAGATCCTACATATCCGCTTCTACTGGTATTTTGTCGCAGAGCGTCTAACCTCTCTGGAACGCTACCCCAACAACTATTCCCTAATCCCTAACAAAATTTCAATCCCGTCATTTTAAGTACTTTCTGAGACCTTGCACAGATGCTGGTAAAGGTTTTTACTAATAACTACTAATAAATAATTTAAAATATAATTATTTTCTTATGGTTTTACCCGTGTGTCTGTTAGTTCTGGTCATGACGAGTCACCTGCTCAAACTAGGGGCTCGAAATTTCACACGAAGTTCCTATTTGGCATAAGACAGATTAATGATCATGAAGTTCTGATTAATAATCAGTGTTGGATTTGAATTTTTCTCATTTATTAATTAATAATATTGTAAGTTGCAAAATCAGTTTTTTTATCCTTATGAAAAATTTAAAAATCCTGTACATTCTTTTTAAAAGAAAATCTGTATTACGATTATATAAAACAACCATAACCGTCTATAAATCTATAAAACATAAGCCAAATTGATAAAGACATAACTAGTAAATGAGCAGTGACTTAGTAAGGGACATGAAATTTCAAGAGAGTTGAGACGTGAACAAAAGAAAAATTGACTGTAACCCGCAGGTAAAGCTTTTTTGGTCACCTTAACCACTACATTGTATCAAATCTCCTTGTTGAAAACTTATCGTTTGTTTAAGAAATCTCGATTAAAAAAAAAATAATGAAGCCATATCGAAAATGTCAATAAAAGTAAATTAACAGATTATTTAAAATTTATGAACTGTTCAAAATAACCTTCTTTTTTTTTAGTAAGCAACTTTATGAATTATCCGTTTCCAGTTTTAATCAGTGGAGGGAGAGCTTTACTAATATCATGTTAGGTGGTGGAGGTAGGAGGCTACTTGAAACCACTCGATCGACAAGGTAGTTTCCCTCAGATCTTGCTCTAACTTCATCACTAACTGGAGTTAATAAATAAATTTAGGCGAACCGCTCACCACCAAGTAGGCAACTTAGCTCCCTGGTTAACGATAAGTTTGCACTTTGCTGAGGCCAGTAGGTAACACCGATGTTGAAGAACATTGTCGATTCCAAAAGGTGAGGCTTTATCTTTGAACCGAATTTGGGGAATAGCATTTCGTGATAATGCTAAAGTCGAAAACAGACTCATCAAAAGGGAATATTTTGACATTTGTTTGCGGCGAATGTTTTTCATTTCTACGTTGCAGGGCGCCAAGACGATCGGTGGGATTTTTAAGCCCCCGTTCGCGTGTTAACCAACAGTTTTCGTTTTTTAATGTCTCCAGCATTTAGATTTACACGTTAATTAAATCGCACGAATAGGAATGTTCCTCATAAGGGACAAGCCTCGATGCTTATAGGTTATTTTAACCCTGCCGTTAACCGTCAGTTATATTACGCTAAGAATATTGTAATGCTAATAGTAGAAGCTAGCGTATACCAGCCTCGTGACTTCATGGAAGTCACTGATATTTTTAAGTAAGCAAACGCATTACTTCCAAGACCTCCATCCCAATTCCCGCAACTACCCTTCTCTTATACACATATGTCTCAGCTTTAGTCCCTGTCCACACTTGTTCACAAGACACTCGTCCCTAAGCACCTGGCCCAGTATGTAGTAACATAACTCTTAATATTTGTATATACCAGTGTTTTGCTTGTACTTCGCAATAAAGCTTTTCTTTATTTTATTTTAAAATACTCTCCTCTACAAAGATTATTTAGCTGTCGATAAAATTTGGCATTAGAATGCAATTCAAATTATGTATATTACTATTATATTAAGTAGTTATATATGTATGTGTGTGTGTATGAGTGATGTTTATATGTACATATTTTATTCTATTCTTCAAGCAGGTTAATGTATTATTTTCTTCATATTGTTTTTGTTTACATTTATATATATTATTACTGATTTTATTATTTTATGTCACTGCACAATGGAAATTTAGAGTGAAATAATAAACCAATTCATGTGAAATAAAGGTTTGTTCTTATAGGACGTAGTCCCACGATAGTAAAGATATCATTATTATTACTAAGGGAATATCAGCAGATCTGTAATTAGGCTATAATTAACCGTGATAAAATATTATATTCATACAATAACTTATTTACAAACAAACAGCGACGTTTGATAATTTCTACCAACTCTAATTCATTCATATTTTAGAAGTTTTTCCTGTTGTCATTATTTATCGTTTCATTATTGCTTATTCTTTCTTATTTAAAAAATACTAGTTAAACATTGTGTTCGTTTGAAGATTTTTTTTTGTCATACTAATTTATTCACAGCAGAAATAAGTTAAAATCGATTAATATTACTTACAACATCAAAGGCTTGTGGATTCGGCAGATGACTTGTCATTGAGGTTCGTCGAGTTTGTAGAATAAATTTTCAAATAGTTTATAATAGAGTGGAATAGTGAAGTTTTAATAGAGTACCTACCTAGGGAGAACGTACTACTTGGAATCCACATCAAGATTATAAAGATAGGAACCAGGTCTATGATGCGTATTTGTCGCTATAATGACACCTGGTCTATGAACCAGGATTTTGAAACGTATTCAAAATAATATTTGTATGGAATATTCTTTGAAAGATCACTTAAAGAAGAAAGTACATATGATGGCTACTTTCAGGAAGTTGACGATGAAAGTGAAAAACAGTAAAATAACTGGGGCTGGCACGAACGAAATATACAAATCCGAATGGTTTGGGTACGAAAAATGGCGTAATTTCTGCACTCCACCACCCACCAAGGCGAACTAATTACACGAATTACTTAATACTCGTCATGGTTTGTAGGAGTTATTTTTTTTAAACCAGAAACCCTTATGTTGGATGGACCCTCAACTACGAAAAATATGGAGACTTGTGTTAATTACTTAATTAAGACTTAATAAATTAATCAGTGATGAATTCGGAACAACAAAAAATAATAGAAGAGAGCCACTAGAGATTTGGCAAACCACGCACCGTGGGAATTGTTATATGTCCGGACAAGTCCGGAAGTTTGATGCTCGAGCACATCAAGGCTAGACAAGCCACGCGTCGCGGGAGCCGGGTTTGAGAAATATTTTTTTCAACGTAAATACTCTACAAAAGTAACATCGTGAAGTATGCTACCATTTTCGATGCATCGATTAATTTGGGCATCGAGAATCGATTGTGGTCCTTCGATAATAGATGCCAGCTGAAAATAGCCAGGCTACTTCCTGAAGGGAAGCTATCTCCTATTGCGGCGCGATAGCGTCCACATCCGACCTGGACTGGTACATCCTATTGCCAACTGCGCCACTCCATATCTCACCACCCCATACCCAAATGGGGTTTTTATGTGATTCATGAAAAAAAATATGAATAAAAAATAAGAAATTTAAAGATTATTTATTTAATTTCTCATTAATAAGAATGCAACCAAAAAACACATCATAAATCGTTGCGCTACATAATGAAATCTGCGGAGAAGGTTTTAATTAATACTTTCAGTGAAAATTGTCGAAATGATTCAGGATGAAACAGTAAATAATAGTGACATAAACAATTTATTGTTGAAACTTCTTTATTGTGATGAAATCAGTCTTATTGGGCAATAAGTAATTGTTATAAATGTTTTCATTCATACCATATTTACAATTTTCATTCATTCGCTCATTCATACAGTATTTACAAACAGCCCAGAGACCTCCCTAATCCATATGGTTCTCACTTCCCTCACATGCGAAAGAGGAAGCCTATTATCTTGGGACGCCCCAAGACGCTCCTTCATCAGCCAAGCCACGGGAGCCACAGACGCTCAAAACATGATTGGAGAAACTGGCCATTGCCAAGACTCCCACTGTCACATGTTTATAGCAGGCCACTGCCACTTTAGTTACATTAACACAACAAGTTCGCAGTTATTTATGCTGGTTTTAATTTCTTTAAATAAATAAAGAAGAAAAAAATAAACAAACAACAGCTAGCAAAACCTGACCATTCTACTACTACTACTACGACTACTAATCTAGTAGTGATAAAGTATTGAATAAATCTGAGGCTCGTGAATGCATTCTATAGGAATATTTAAAGCTAACACGTGTAAGCTGACCAGACGCCAAACATTTTATGCTACCATAAAAAAAAAGTATTAAATGCTATTAAAGTTTATGAAGCCGACAGGAGCCCTTGGGACCTAAATACATGCCATCTGCCTTTCCCTATTTATGGCCGTGTGCTTGCTGAGGCTGGCTACTGCTATTCCTGGAATGGTCATGTCTCCATGTTCCCTTTCGGTAGATTGTGATCTACATCTATATTAAATACCTCCATTTAATTACTTATAGTTGAGTGTGATAAAGCCTAATGGCACTCTAATATGAAACTAATTGACGCGCACATGTGCAGTTGATTCCTAAAATGGACCATAACATGTAGATGGTGAATAATCTGTTAATAAAACTACATTTACTTGAAAATAAATATTTAGATAAAGATTTACTAGTTCTAAAGATTTAACATTCCAAAAAGAGAAGATATTTTAACGTTTACACCATGTGAAGAAACCTCTTTCTTTTTTTTCAAAAAAAGCTTGAAGAATCTCTCTAAAAACTAATACATTATGTACATCATCAGTCGACATTTCACCTATTCAGGCATCTTCAGGACTAAACATAAAATATATTAAATGTAATACACATCAATGATAAATGATATCATTTTTGTTCAAATCTTTCACCGTTGCATATCACATTGGTAACATCTTTACAAATTATAACGAACATTTAAAATGGTAACTCATATTACATTGAAAGTAAACTTCATTAAATACAATAATCATTTTTAAATCATAAAATAAAAAAATTAAAAATTTCTATTTTCCCTCCATTTCTGCATTTATTTCTTTATATTTCCTTTACAATTTTCTTATCCGGCGTTAATAATTGTGATTTAAGTGCTCATTCACATCTTATACACAATTTCACTATATATGCACAGTACTTACAAAATCTGCCCATGAGCTCCTATGCTCCTGAGGATAAAATTTAAACAGTTCAGTACTGTTACTTGAGGAAATTTAAAATTGGCGAAACTGTACTGATCGATCACTGAACTAAATTATATTTTTGGATATAAACGAAATAAAGGGCGTACGTAGTGAAAAAAAAAATTATGAAGAGACTTTATCAAGACTCACGTTTGTTGCATCACGCTTGACATGATTGTTTTTGCTTTGATGACCCGAGATATTCAGTGTTTGACGTAAGATAGCTTAAAGTTTATAGATGAATGTTGATAAAACTCAGAATTTATATCGATACACAAGTTGAGTAGCTAAGTCTTAATAAGCTGTTAGGTGATGAAGTTTTCTTATTAACAAGCGAGTAGAACGTGCGTAATAAGGCAAACTTCATTGAAAAGTTATCCCCATCTGGTTAAAGGCTGATGAATTCAAAGGGAAAACTTCACGATTACAACTTTGAACACACGGCTAGGGCCAAATATGACAATCCGTAACATTAGCTAGTCTCCTTAGTAATATTAATAACATTACTCCAGCCAGGTTAATTTCGGTGCTTGACTAGGAACTGATCAAGAACGAACTGCTCATTCATAGGCCATATGGCCAGTGTTTTGCTCCAACTCATGCTGGTCCGGGGAACCATAAAAGTCAACGTAAGACAACGTTCGAACATTTTTTGAAAAAGTTTTACGTAAGACGACAACGTTCAAACATTTTCTGAGAATGTTTTCAGTTTTGTTTTTCAATAATCCATACTAAAAACCTATTGGAATATGGTTAGTTTTATCGACATCATTCATCACAGAGAGTTCAAAGTGTTTATTAAATGAACAGTGTTATTTTTTTCTTAAAAAACTATGTCTACCTTCTGCCACTCTGAATATTATGTTTTCATAAAATGAGAGTGGCGTACCTAGAGCTTTTGCCATCTGGGGTGGTCCCCGAATGGCTACCCTTTCTAATCAAAATCAAGAATGGTTATTAACAATTTCTGAACATAAATAAACCTACAAATTATTCCTTTTGCTTAAACAGATTGTACACTCAATGATAAAATGTAAGGGGTTTTTATATATTTATTTTTCTTCCTTATAATATAAGTAAGGCAAGTACTTCCTTCAGCAGTTCTAATTTTTACAACCATGCGACGTATCTTCAAGCGGCCAATGCCAATTCAAGTACACACGCTTTTTTCTACTGAATAAGTCTAAAAATGTCGACGTCGACTAGGCCCCGGAGGCTAAGTACGCATTTTTGTTTAATGCTTCACATATTATAATAATTGATTATGTTAATTACAATATTATTATATGACTTAGACAAAAGTATTATCAAAAATGCCGCCCCAAAATATGTACAGCCTAGGGATCCCCCCTGTACTTGCAATTTTAAATATTTTGGCATATTTAATTGAATTCCGAACTAGATGCGACAATCTCGGAATATTTTAAATGTTTTTCTCATGGTTATAATCCTTCAAAACGAGTATAATTCTGTGCACAAAAAAATTGTTCGCGAAACGATATTACTGAGCATTCACCAGACCGGGTCCTCACTTGAATATACATTCAGAATATTATTTTGTCAACAGCCTTTCGTGAACTTCGGTGCCTTGGTTTAATGACAAAGCAATATTTTACAACGAAAACTTTTGAATAATTTTTTTTTAATCAAATAACATCACCCAAGTACTTGAAGCGTTCCTATCTGTTTTTTTGAACAACAAGATGAAGTACTTTTCGATACATGTCAGATGTTGGCCCTGTCGAAGGCGGCCCCGACAACGAATTAAGATGTATCACAGATGGCCTAGTGTGTGATGTGCGTGTAAAAATTACGACTCCCCTACTATCGATTAGTCGATAAGTATACTATCGATTAGTCGATAAGTATACTATCGATTAGTCGATAAGTATACTATCGATTAGTCGATAAGTATTTTATCGATGAATTAATAAAGGAAAGCTAATCCTATCAATAAATAGAGTAAATCGTTAAT
Organism: Acanthosoma haemorrhoidale; assembly: GCA_930367205.1. Classification (NCBI taxonomy): domain Eukaryota; kingdom Metazoa; phylum Arthropoda; class Insecta; order Hemiptera; family Acanthosomatidae; genus Acanthosoma; species Acanthosoma haemorrhoidale. Next base: position 65,205,524 of record OV884009.1, read on the forward strand.
ATCACTTGTTTTTTTAGTTGACACAAATGTAAAGATAACAAAGGGAAAATACGCCTAAACTTACTAAAAAATCGAGTTTACATTTAAAAAGGTTCTTAGGTTTTCCTTAAATTAATTTATTGGCATCGTTTCGACATCCAGTGTGTCTCGGCATCAAGCCCTAGCTAGATAGAACAAGATGCTTGGAGGCTATAAGTGAGAATATGTTGGCTACTCAGCTCGAACTTGAGAAAATCGAAGAAAATGTTGAACTGTTATCCATGTGGTGGAAATGGATTAAATCTATGCGAGCAATTGCAATTGCAACCTTGAGTTGCATAATGATAAGGCTACGCTCGCTTCCTTTCGGGATCTCAGGATGTTGCCCGCTTATCAAAACTGGAATAATAAATGAATAACTTATTTGCAACAGTAGAAAGATAATATAATTCTAGTGTAATACATCACACAATTAAGGTTTTCGACACTGTTGCAAAAACAATTTTATTGATAGATTTAACAGGTTTTTGTAATTATACTCCAACTAAAGACCCAACTCATGTATTATTATTAATCATGACGAGACCTTTAATTTGATTCTCTAGTTATATGAACGACAATTTTTTTATTTTTTAATTACAATGATCAGATTAATAATTGACACTTCATTATTTATTATCGCAGAATTGCATTTATTTTTAGCATCTCGGGGGGCATCAATTAAAAATTTCCCTCATTCATCCCTCTGTTTTCGATTTTGACTGCAAACTTTTGATGGCAGTTTTAATGGTTTTATGGACCTGTAGTCCAAATAAGTACCAGCACATATTAAATATGATAGAAAATATTGTTTTCCCACCGATTAGTTTTTTATTGACCGTTTATTGGCCTGTTTTTATTTTTAGCATAATCGAAACATCAAATGGAATTATCACACAAAGTATCACGCTAAGATAATTGATATGATATTTGATCAAACATAAGATCCTGTATTGACAGCGATGCTTTTATGACGTGACTGTTGTGGGTCTGGCTGAGGTTTAGTCGTCAGACAACGGTCGCTAGTAATGAATAAATGGTTAGTCGTAAGTAAATCTGTGTATAATGAACCATTGTTAATGAGTTATCCCAGCTATTTCACCTGTACACTACTAATAGAACACGCGATCTCCAATGAACCATTACACTTGGAACACGCCCCTGATGAAGCCATAAGCGTAATCTAGGCTGACTATAAATCACTATCACTCACTACCTGTAACATGGCGGTGGGTATCTATGCCGTAATTATCTCCAAGCGTGCGTGCTTTCCTCCTTATTGCACAGCCCTGTCCATGTTGTTCAAACAAGCCATCTTTAAATTAGCTAGTACGAACATTAATTAATATTTTTAAAAACCAGGGAGGGAAAATTACGGTACGGTTGCCTGGGGTGGAAAGCATTTCTGATCCCCTAGCACGGCATACTGGCACATCCTGCAAGATTTCGTCGTTTTTTTGGTTTCTCACATGTTCCATTTCACTCATTAATGCTACTATTTTATTCTGAAATTGCTTGTGTTGGGAGTTCAGCGGATCTCAAAAAAATTTGACTGAAGTTCATAAACAACTTTGGACAACCTCTTGGTTGGTATCTTGATGAATTTTTCAAGTTCTAACCTACCTGTTTCCAAATGCTGTTTGAAATGACAGGTTATGTTATTTTCTTATATGACGGATTGATATTTTCCATGTACTTATACTATGTTTCGATTTGATCATGGTCATAGTTTTCCATAATAAGTTTCACTGGTTGTTCTTTGAACTGAGTTTTCAATGATTGGTTGTGTTCCCGCTCATCTAACTGTTTCCTCAAATCTTGAGATTGTAGTATTTTAATCTCTTCTTCAAGACATCGGATTTAAGTCATTAATTTTTCCATTTGTCTCAGACATTCTTTTTGAATTGCAGGTTACGACTTACTTTCAGTTTTATAGGTAGGTTGTGACTATTATCCAAGTAGCTTCTCCTTATGAGGCCGAGCAGACCCAATTTAAGCTCATCCCTCAAGCAACAGGAAATTGAACTGGGAAGAACTTGGACCTTACCTGGAGGGAAAGTTATTGTAGTAGCGCTACTACTGACTGGTCCATAAGCCAAGTGCAAACCTTTCTGTAAAATTCACCTAGCATTCCAATTCCGAAGCATAGATGTAAAACATATGCGCTTATCCAGTAAACATCATCTTCGTCACCTAGAACGGTGGTGGGTGGCCTGGTGATCTATTGTAAATAGAAATTTTTGTCGTGGGGTCCTGGCACAGATCATTGTCTGCATTCATGTGCTGAATGTCTGTGGTGAAACGGTCGGAGAGGAAGGCTGTTGCTGTCTGTTGTCTGAATGTCTGTGGTGAAACGGTCGGAGAGGAAGGCTGTTGCTGTCTGTTGTCTGAATGTCTGTGGTGAAACGGTCGGAGAGGAAGGCTGTTGCTGTCTGTTGTCTGAATGTCTGTGGTGAAACGGTCGGAGAGGAAGGCTGTTGCTGTCTGTTGTCTGAATGTCTGTGGTGAAACGGTCGGAGAGGAAGGCTGTTGCTGTCTGTTGTCTGAATGTCTGTGGTGAAACTGTCGGAGAGGAAGGCTGTTGCTGTCTGTTGTCTGAATGTCTGTTGCTTCCGCCCTTCCACCATCTTGCCGGAGGATTTGCCTTAAGAGTGGCAAGAATGTCTAAGAACATAGTATGATAGTATGAGCATGAATTGTACATAAGTATGAATGAATTCTCACATCACAAGACTGCTGTAAAAATAAATTGTAATTTATCAAATAAAGATCTTTCTTTATATCCTAGATGTAAAACATTTTGGTAGAATCTGTGCTACAAATCATAAAGCGACAATGATGCTGAAAATTAATAGCAGCTGTTTGTATCATTAAAAGCAGATGATACGACTTCCAACAGTCAGACTGTTGAAGATTGCTTCCAACATCGGTTTGATTGGACCATTCCGGTTGAACTTTCCGTAAGCCTTAATCGCATCACACTAGAACTGTACGGGGGCCATTGTGAGGCGTGCAGACAGACTGACAAAAGATGATTCCCCGTAAAAGTCAAGGTAAACCTTCTCCTTTCGAACATCGCGATTCGTCTCAAAGGGTAGTAATCTCGAAAATATTTCGCGAACCTTCATTTCTACAGTCAGCACGCTGAAAGTGGAGCGTTGTGAGGGTAGGGTGATATGAAGGGAAGGGTCTGTATTACCCCTTTATATGGGGCCTCGCATAACTTGAGAATACGGCTTTAATGAAAAAAATTCTTCAATAATGCACCGGTGGAAGATGCTTTTCGTCGTACACAGTGAATATTTAAAAAAAAAAAGCTATCATCGTGATACGTTTCAAGTTAGAGCCAATTTTAAATCAATCTGCCTAAGACCTTGCCAAATATTTTACTAATTAAAATAGCATGTTTGATTGATGATGACATGTATGTGTATGTATAATTTAAAATACTTGTCATTTCCATTTGTGACTACAAGGAGGAAACAAATGGATAAATATTTATTTGTTTGTTTTGATATTTATGATTTGTAATACACTAGTTGTGCTTAATGTTCATTTTTATTCTGGAATAAATGTAGATCAATATTTATTCAAAAGTAAATTCAAACTAATGTTTATTTTCTTCTTTTTTTTGTAAGCGTACAGGTATATAAATATTTTGACGTGTATATTCAAATTTATTTTATCTAAACTAAAACATACTGTTAGAGAGACATGATAGAAAGATGATAGACAAGTACATGTTTAAAATTAAAGCCCCCTCCACTGGGATCGTTTTTGAATAAAAAAAAAATAATCAATAGAGTGCCCTGAAGGGTCTTTACGTATTAGTATAGAATAAAATTACAATATTTAGTTGTCGCACTATGAAATTATGTTTATATTTTAATGTTTTCAAGCCTAACATCTTGTGTAAGGTAAATATATAGTATACGGTAACCGGGAGAACACAAATAAAATTCGCTGGTAAGAGAATTAAGCCAGAAAAAAAATTTATAATATATATTATATAGATAAATATTATATCTTGAACTTAATCTGTTTCGTAAACGTTGGTATACGTAGATAAACATTTGATTACTAAATTTTAAAATCTAATTACATTCTATGTGAGCATATAAAGAAATTAACATGTTACAGTCTAAGTAATACATTTTGTTATTCACTTTTTGCAGATATCAAAGGAATGGAGAAGATCTTGAATACATTTTTTGAGCGCTTTACTTGTTCGTTCTCGGTTATAATACAATAAATATTTCATAAAGGCTTTAGGTTCGCTTCACTAAGCGTAAGGCCATAAATACATTTTCCAGCTCGCTAATTTTTTATGTAGTCTTCTTCTATCTTTTTATTAATATCCTGGGGGGGGGGGGAGCAAAAAGGTGCTATGCAATGTTATCATAGGAGGAAAGAAAATTAGTTTTCATGATTACAAAACATGCTGAATGCGTCTTATTGAATTTAAAACATGTGCAAAAAGAGAAAAAATATGCAAATAGTGAGCGCAAATTTAATTTTTCCCCGATAAAGAACACGCGCGAAATATTGAAACAAAAACAAGCAAATATCTCTATTTCGCAAAAAGTCAGCGTTCTTTTTGCCTTGGAGTATTTTTGGTCGAAAATGCCATTAAATCATTTTTTTTATAAAACTGTCGTGACACAAACCAGGACATCTCTCGATATTTTTCTTTCATTTCCAACAGCCTTAATTTCATATATGTTTCCAAATTCGTAATATATGAAAATAAAGTTGTAAAAAAAAAAGCTTAATTCTAGAGAAGAATAAAATGGAATGGTGACAAGCTCGGGCGAACTATCAATAGCTCATAAAGTAGCTTGGTAAAATAATATGACGAAATGTATATTCTATATTGTTATTAGGGTGAAAGGGGGGGGGATGTTAGTTTTTGAGCACCTTATTGGCGAGTCAAAAGAGAGAAGCTCTTCTTTCCCTTAGGGACGTTTGTACCATCTTTCATCAAGTATATTATCTAATACAGGTGTAAAAATGATCTATTTGGACTGAAATTTTAAAAGTGTAATCCATATAACACTTAAATATGCTGATCTAAATATCATAATAACATTAAATTAAGAGGGCGTAGAACCGTCAAACAGGATCTAAGAAACACAAGACCTCATGAGGAATATTGGAACGCAGCATGGAAGTTTGCTATGTATTAGGGGTGTTGTATCGAACACCCTAAAATACATAAGCAAATATATTTCCAAGCCCTGCAACATAATTAAAATTACTGTTATAAAAACCAAAATCAAGAAAATCATAAATGATCCTTGCGGTCAACAAACCCTGAAACAAACAATACAAAATAAAACCCAGAAGACTCTTCAAAATTCTACTCAACCTTACTTAGGTTAAAACCCGAAATGCCCAATCTAGATTTCTTTATGAAATCCTCTTCGATCAGACATCTGCTACAAATGGAACCTCTGTGAAATCTCCCTACCCTAAAAACCCAACAACGTTCCAGTCTGTCGTAGTTTTGGTCACTTCATAACCATCCAGTTTTGAAGAATACGCTTATTTTCTTTTTCAAATCTCTTATTGATCTCATATCCTTGAACATTAAATTCATTACAGGATCTTATGGTGACTATGAATGCCTAATGCTATTCTTTACTCATATCCCTTCTCCGTCACTATATAACGACATTCTCTTATAAATTCTAAGGCATTCCCATCTCCTGAAAAAAAAAAAATCATTTCTAACCTTGTGTGTAACCCAATTACCGGCGCTATCCTCCCCCATCGTTCAAAACTTCAGTAATACAATTATCAGTTTTCATGGAAATTCGTCTTGACCCCGTTCGATCTGGCCCCCGGCCTGAATCCTTTACCCAATATGTTATTTTCAAAATCACCTATTTGAACCTCCAGGATTTGAACAAAGCTAGACACTCGCGACCACTCTATTTGACAATCCAAACTTTTATCCATGTCATTATCAACTCGCTGCCAAGTCCATAACGACCAAATAAATCTCCACTTCCACTGTTCCCTCTGTTTTTATTTCTTTGCGAATTGAGTAATACTGAGGACACGTATCGTATTGTGGCGGATTTTTTCATAGGAAGCAAATGAATTATTGATTATCTACGAGTATTAAGGCCCCAACATACATAGCCAATATACTGGGCCAATGTGTAGAGGGAGGGTTGGCTATTGTTGACGAGAGTTGACTTCGGGTGCGGTTTTTCTCCCCACATCAAAGCCAGCCAGTCAGCGCAAGCAAGAGTGTGCGCAGTGGCTCTCCTGCTGTGTCCACTTGTTGCCTCATCATTCAGAATTTTCTGTTCGTTTGAATTTACATAATTTTGTGAATACGTTGTTCGTTGTGTTCAATTATAATTTAATTCTAATTTTTTTAAATTAATAATTAATTTGAAATTCCATAGTAACCTATCTAACCACCCTAATCCCGCAGCACAGTCATTGCACTGCTCCACTCATCCCTATAATCCTCCTCGGAGACTGAAACGGCAGTGGCCTCGTAACCTACTATAAATGCGCAACAGTGGGAGTCCTGGCAATGGCCAGTTTCTCCAATCATGTCCTGAGCGTATGTGGCTCTCGCGCTCTTCGTCAGCCTCCACTGGCTCGTATCCGTCGATGCGGCTGACGGAGGAGCGTGGGGGACTTCCCAAGACTCCGCTTCCTCTTTCGTATGCGAGGGAGGTGACAAACATGTGGATTTGGGAGGCTTCTGGGCTGTCTGTAAATATTGTATGAATGATGAATTGTAAATATGGTGTGAATGAGAGCATTTATCTTAATTACCTATTGCCTAATAAGGCAGATTGTAATTTTAGCATAATAAAGTTGTTTGTTAACAGTAATAATTAATTGCATATTTATGTGCTTAATTGATAATACATGATCACAACTTGGAGTAATGACTGAACATTCCAATTCATCGAGGCGTATCAGAAAGAGAGATGCGTATGGGATCCCATAAATTGAAAAAAGTAAGTGCCTGGCACTCTCCAAAGTACCAGTACAGTATTACAGACTGGGCCAATGTGTGACAAGACACATCTCTAATGTTGGTGGCCAAATGTTGGGCCAACATGTAGAAGGGCATTTAAATGCTTGGAAGATAAGACGCCCGGAGAGTCGGGTTCATTCCCCGGTTTCTGCCATGGGATTTTGCCTCTAGTGGACTTGTCTGATCGGCTGATCCTCGAGAGGAAAAATGAGTTGCTACTCGAATAAAAAAGTAGCCAGCCCCGACCACGCCAGCTTCTCAGAACTAGCACCATATACCAACTACGGTGACAATCTCAGTCGGCTTAACCACTTCATGAGTTTCTCCATGGTTTTATTTATAAATAATATTTGACCGTTGAATACAGGCGTTCAATCTCCAACTACTGCGCCCGAGAGTCGACAGTAAACAACGGATGCCAGGTTGTAAAGTACCTTATATTGTATGTAATCTTAGCGCTATAAAAATGTGGAATATAAAAAATAAAAAAAAAAACACGCCAAATCTTTTAGGGGAAGTTGTATTTTAATTTCTTGAGACTCGCCTGTCATAATTGAGACTGTAAGAGGCGCTAATGAAAAAGTTTTATTTTAATTAAGAAAACCAACGTTTATAATTGAACCAAAACAGAACGAGATTGATGAACTTTAGAAGTTTTCGTTTATATACGAAGATATAAATGATTATACAATTTGGGCTTAGAAAGAAAAAATCAACCAAGATAAAAATCTACAAAATAAGTACTATTGTACGTTTTTCAGTATATTGTTTCTTCATGTGATATCACCAGAATAATCAGTACAACTCAGGTTAAAGAAAAAACGAAAACAGCTCTTATGGCACACTGGATTTTGTTTTTCAATTACTACCTAGCCCGAACCGTGAGTATGAAAGAAGAATTTTCAAACCATTATTCTCACGACCTTCTGAATACACCAGTGTATAAGTGCTACAGGAATACGTCCACTTAACTGTTTTCACTTCATAGCAATAAAATATAATAAAGTAAAAATAAAGTAAAAAATAAATATATAAAACTTTCAGAGGCAAATAGAGATCGTTTATTTAATACGTTCCGAACCAGTTTTCTTTTGCCAATAATTTTTATTCGTTGAAAATGCTGTGTTCAGAGACCGAAATAGTTTAAAAATAAAATGGAACATTTTTAATTAAACAAAATACAGAGGTGTCGATTGCAATAATTTAAAAAGGTTTTAAGAAACTCGCCCTGAGCCACGCGATACTGTTTTTACAGTTGCTACGCCTCTGATCACGTTTAAATATTCTTTGTTTTTCAAAAAAAATACAATTTAATCCATGGTTTTGTAAAAATATGTTAGTGGTCAACATGGATCAACTAGTTACAATGAACATTTTGTTTGGGAAAATATCGGCCAATGAACTAATATTTTCACTCAGATTTGGCAACATATTAGTGGATTTTCAGAATTTGTTAATGTTCTCGTTTAAATTGAATTTATTCTAATCAGTTCAACACTAGCCAAGTAATATTACCTCCAGTCTTCCTGAATACGTCTGATAAGAGTAACCCTCAAAACAACAATTCAAGTATACAAGGATTCCAATCGGAAAAATAGTTTATTTCTTAGCAAATTAGGTTTTCTCACCCATGCCACAAATAGACGAAATATACCCGACAGTTTATAAACAATCCTCCAAGTGAGAAATCTTATAAGGGTAGGAGAAAACCGCAGTGACTTCAATTGGTAAGGGAGGAGGGTGGAATGAAGGAATAGAGGGGCTGCTGCTATTATTTTCACTTAAGGCGCCTTCTTCTTCTTCTGCTGGGCAAAAACATCATTTCGATTACTGTTTCTGAACATTTCTTCATTGCTGAGCCCAAAGGGAGACAACATTCATTGTCTATCTGTCTGGATCCAACAATGTATTCCACAACACCTCCACATTTACTGATTAAATTTTGCTCAAAATAACTAGATGTACTGAAAACGAACGTGAAAACATTTTGGAAGGTTTCTGTAACTTTTAAGATTCAAAGCACACATGTCATTTAAGGTTTAAAGTTCGTTTCATTTTTATCAATCAAACCAAAATCATAATTACAGAAGAAAAAAAATATTATAATGGGGAAAAAGAGTATTGGTTTTGGTAGCAACTAGTATTTTATTTATTTATTATTTAAAAAAAAAACCCATGTGTACAACTGATGAGAACATGCTATTATTGATATTATTCATGAATGGATATTTATGGATTGCTGAATAATTTCTGTCTTGAAAATTATCATCCTGCATTTTAAGTGTACGGTTTCAACAAGACAAGCTCATATTTTGACGACGAAGAAACCTTTTTAAATTCTAGAAATGGTGGAGATCACTTATGTTCTTGAGTGACAATCAGGTGAGTTATTTGGAAAATTTTAAATATTCTCGTGCTTTCCTGGAAATCATGGAGCTTTTACGACGGTGTATATTAATAGAGTAACCTAGCGTATTTTTGGCCGGAAGGGATGCATTAATACTGAGTGTTCAAAAATAGTAGAGGCATGTGAGTTTAAAATATTGCCACCTCCGGTCGGGCGACAGCCGTTACGTTTTAAACCAGAAATAAAGTCCTCAAAGAGGAAGAAATAAAACGACGAAGTAAACAAATATTGTTTTAACAGAGTAGAAACACGCAGGAGAATGAACGAATCGCACGGGATCAGAACCCATAGGGCTTAAAAGTATTGTCATAAATTGCATTGCAACTGCAAGCTCGATAATCCAGCCGATCGTCAGACAAGCACATCCGATGTTTCTGATATCTAAAGGCTTACTCTAACGGTCAGGTCAGGTCAGGTCACATCAAGACAAGACAAGTCAGGGCTCAATATCACTATACAGTAATCTAATGAGTGCATTCACACTGCACAGTTCGGTCAGGGCTAGGCATATCGTCCCAAAGATCAAGTCGAGTCCTATCAACAACCGCCAAAAACCGGAGCGCTCCTGACTTGATTCGAACAAGTCCGTACTGTGAAGGTTCCTCAGTCAAGTCAAGTAAACATCGATATATAAGTTAAAATCAAAATTATTCAGAACCGTCGTATTTTTTTGACTTTGGCCTAACATTATTCTCATAATTCCAAATCAACGCGATTGCAGATAATGATATTGTTTATTAACGAGTGAGCAACTTTAATGAAATGACATGACCAGACCTGACCGCGAGTGTGAATGCTACTGGGGAAATCCTGGATCGTGAGTTGATCTGACCTTCCCGTACCTTATTCTCAAGTTATATGCTCGGGGGATAGATATTTTAACTATCTAGTTATTTCATTAGTGATTTTCATTGGCTGTGATAGTTTAACGAATCAAACAAATTATTTTTGGACATACGTGCCGAGTATTGGTGAGAAAGACATCTGAAATCCGTTAACAACTCAGCGGCTATGCTGACATTTTCGCCGATTTCCTACATGAAAGTTAACAAGCCCGGAGGAGGGCGGAGAAAGGCCTGTTTGTACGAGGAAATTGACGCTAAAAGCCCTTGGAAGGGCTTGGACAGGTGACCCTTGGCCAGGTTATGGGCAAACATCCTACCAACTTTGCCACTAGCCCACAGCTCAACTATCGATTAAATTATAACAACGTTCTGAGTTTGTCCAGCCCAAGACTGGCCGGAGACTTGTGAATCGGTGTAAAACTTAACAAACCCGCCACCCACCAACCCGATGCTTGGAATGCAAAACTATTAGTGTGTTTATTGGCTACCATAACAATAAAACAAATGTATATTTGTACTTTGGGTTGTTCATCAAGCTTACGCCTCTAAAAAATATTCTTTTATTGACTATGTATTATTTAAACGTAACGTTTCGCCTGTTCAGGTATCATTACGATTACACTATATAAACAGGATATATAAACATTTTTTGTTTAAAAGTAACAAACCTGAGAAAGTTGCTGTCACTTTATTTTTATTTTTCTAGAATGAATTATAACTCATAACATTCCAAAATTTCAGTATTAGCTTGTTTAAATCAATACAATAATACAAATATATAATACACAAAAATTGTATATATCTCGTTTGTTTAATATAATTATATATATATCTCCATTCCAAGTTGTAGTCCTGATGATGCCTGAACAGACGAAACAACGACTTTTAAATGATATATTGTCAATAAAAGAATATTTAGGAGAGACTAAACCCAAAGTACAAATATTCATATATAAATGTCTCTTGCTAACTATCAATACCTTGTAAAAGAAATATCCCATATTAATCATCAGATTTTTAACCATATTCAATATGATTTTAATTATAATTAACAAATGATAAACGACGGAACCGCAAAAGCTAAAGATAAATAAGGTTACTAGTTTTGAAAAAATAATATTCATCACATCAAACTAAAAACGCAGATGAGTGAATTTTTACTCTGATAATGTAATCAAACTGCATAGGCCTGGATATTTCAATCATGGCTGAGTACATGAAAAAGTCTAATTGGTCAATCACAAGCTTAAAACTACAACCCAAAAATAAATTTTAAATATTACAACACCGAATTCCAACGGATAGCAGTTTTTTTTATTCTCTTCAAAAGTTTTTTTTACAAGCCAGGGTGGCTTAAAAAAAAGAAAATGTTTTGATCCAACACCAATTAGTTTTATTATATGGAATAATTTAAACAATTTTAATATTACTATTTGGCTTGGGCCGGTTGTGGATGGATAATATTTGAATAAAGACTCCACAGTCTCTCCGTAATTTCATTTACCTTATTAATTTTCTAAGTGAATAAGTATAATTAATTCAAAAGAAAATTAACATTTTCAGATTTCGCGAATCTTAAGGAAACTTCTAACATTTAAGAACAATTTTAAGATCTTGAACAAGATAAATTTTTAAAGCCTTGGATTAAATCGGAACCTCTTTTATTACCGAACCCAAAGGGTATATTGTTTAATTAAACAAGCAGCCATAAAAATGGTCCAATCGACATAAAATTTTAATGTCTATTAAAAAAACGCTCTCTAAGATTTACAAATCTCGCAGAAGCTATAATTATTCCCCTTGGTTAAGGACATCCATTTCTAGAAATTGTTCCTTCTCCTTCTATACGAACTTTATTTAGTTTATACATTAGTCAATATAAATTTTAAAAAGTGTCGCGTCTACTGATCCATGGATAGACTAGTTCTAACAGGGTTGCATAGATGTATATCCCAAAACTGTGCATAAAATATTTATAAGCAATTTAATCCAATAAAAAGGAATAGAGATTAAATTGAAATTTTCATAAAAATAAACCTACCATTGTGTCAAGTAACTTACAATGTTTTCACAAATTGAATGATTTTTTTTTTTCTGTTTGAAATGTTTCTTGACTTATCTTCAGATCATTATCCTAATTATCTTTTATAAGTACGAATTGATAGTATCTACTTGAAACAAATTCGAGGCAGCGGTCATAAAAATGATCTGAAATCTTTAAGGAATGTTCCACAACATTTCGTAATTTGTCTGTTGATAAAATCCAATAACAAAAAGCACAAAAAAAATTAAACGTGAAAATCAGTCTGATACTCTCAATTTTATGATGTCTCAAGTCATTGCTCAGAAGCTACTACGTCACTGTTAAAACAGACAAGAAGATTTCATAAGGAATCTATCATAACAACATATGATAGAATGATAGGAACTATGATAGAAACAAAAAAAAACAATGTAATTTAACCTAGAAAGTGGTGTACTGTTCCCAGTGCTCCATGGAACTCATGGCAACACAAACTATAGGGAACTCCCTCAAGTGGCAATTTTTACTAAAAAACGAGCCAGTAATTAATATTACCATAAATAATAATTTCTTGATTCGCTGCGACGCTTCAGACGCATCCTCAGGCAAAAGTGTGCTTTGTCTACCCCCCCCTCCCAAAGAAAAACGAGAAATAAATGAAAACAGTCATCAAATCGTTGTGTTGATTAAAATACCTTTTGTAACTTTCGGTTTAGTAATGGTATTTTCTGTCGACTTCTTTACGACCGTTCTTGGACTATGTTTTTTGCGATTCTTATGTTCAAGATAGATACACTCGTACGTTCTGAGCAGCATTCCCCATGGGGTAGCAACAGATCGTTAAATGGGGACATACAGAACATCACAGAAATAAGAGATGAGGTGATTTTTTTTTTACATGTGTTAACGTTGCCGTGTACACCGGTGCTACTACTATTTTAAGGTGGGAGGGGTAAAGCCCACACAAAATTCATTTTGTGTTACAATAATATAGACTTGGGTTATTGATTCGGGGGGCGCTTGGCGAGAGGGCGTGGAGCATCGATCCAGGCTGCCTTCAGCCGGTCCTGCACAGCGACCCCGTCTGCCTCTGCTCTCTCCCTGGTACTTACATATCCCTCCCCATCGTCACTTTCTCAGTTAACAACTATCCCAGTTTACAGAAACATTTGGTTCCCGAATTTCATCTGACCCATAAGTATCGAAGAAATAATGAAATATACTAAGGCATAGTGAGCAATTTCCCACCACATGGGCGTTCGAAAAAGTCAGGGATTATAATAGTAATACCTTAACTATCCTGGGAATATTTCCTTTTAATAACTAACATTTATCTAACTTCAAGTGGGTTATTCGACAGTATCATTCCCCACTAAAATTACACAACGTGTAAAGAAATAAAATATATTTAAAAAAATGTATACATATACATCAAAGGCAATAATATTCTTCAATACTTAATTAACGAAATAAAATATCTACACACACGATTGAAGGGTTTTCTGCAAGGAGGCCATTTTCTACCTTTTTGAATTACATGTCACGCCTTATATGAAAAAAATAGTTCTTGCGTTTGGTGCAAGAACGATGTAGCAGCGGGCATTAGTTTCTTCTATTTCTGAACCGATAAAGCTCCTACTACGTTTAGGGGGGAAAAAGAGGCACGGAGCTGTGTTTATTTTTTGTTTCCCTAGTCAGAAAAATGGAGGAGATTCAAACCCTTCCATTGGGCATTCACATATGAATACCACGAAAGTAATGGATACCTATTTACAAACAAAAAAATAAAATATCTTAAGTAGATGTGTACTAATGCATAAAGTACCCTACATAATGTAATAAGAATGCAATAAAAGACAACACTCTCTTTATGCTACTACTTATTTGTTTGTAAAGGCAAATTATACCAGATCAGTAAATGCTATCATCATAAAAGTAGTGCCAAAGTAAAAAGGACAACATTGGGTTCTCAAATACCCGTGGTCAGTGGTCATGATTTCTTAATAGACTAAAACGGTTTTCTTAAATAGCTCAAAAAAAAATAAACAACATAAAACACGCTGTAAATCATTAAGTTCTGCATCGAACGAGACTTAGATCAGCTAAATAAGAATAAAATATAATTTTCGTTTATAAATTCCATATGTGAGATAGTCAGACAATGAATGCAAGATGTAAACATTTTTGAGACACATTGATGACCTGATGCAAACATACCTATTATGTCGACAACTCATCCATAAATAAGTATGGCAAAAATATAGGACATTTTTTTATCCTAAATAGATTTTAAACAAATTCATACTTATTTTCACTACTGAATACGAAGTTCAAATTTTAAGAAATGTCAAAAATCATATGTTTTTCTTATTAATGTCATTTAATGCAGAATTGGGTCATTGCTGGAAATGCATTTTCCACTGACCTAGGCAGTCCAAAAAAAAAAAAGTTGCTTTTGATCAAGCATACTGGGTAGTTTTTTAAAAATCAAGAGGTAATTGACGTAGGTATTTTTCGATGTTGCTTCATCACGTTCAACGTCCTTTATTGGCTTTATATATATTAAAAAGAAGTACAATATACTTCATTGTGTATAAGAAATTTACTAGTTGAAAACATAAATAAATAAAAAAAATGTTTCGAATACTGATTTTGAGCGTTGTCAACAGATTCTTAAATTTGGCCAGCTCCCATGTAATTTTTAAATCATTTAAGAATATTATATCAGTGCGTTTAAATCACATCCTCGAAACCAGAAAACATTTAAGAACGCAACAACGTTAGGCTTTCAATAATCTTAACATAGAACTGCAAGAGAGCTCACAATGAAAAGCCAATGTTTACATTAAAGAAAAACATAAATTTAATAATTTCAAAATGTCCTCTTAAATCTAGTAGATTGTAAAATCCACCCAGCAATAAGATATTTAGAAAACTGGTTTACTTCAAGTCTCATCATGGACCCTGTTCTGGGATTTTAAGTACCTAAGTTTCGTATTCATGGACTAGAAACAGATCATTCCATCCCATTGAGGAGACATACAGAAAAAATCACTTTGGTTTTTTTTTTTTTTTCAAAATGGATATGAAAAACCTACATAACCTGCTGTAGTTTGTAGGTGACGGTGAGGAGTACTTATCGACCCTAATTATTTCTATAACCAGACTCACTACTTCGTTATTCAAGTATCTACTCACTTTCCTCACGAGGCTGTGTGAACCCCGAACTGACGCCTACCCCGCCCAAAAAAAATCCATAGGGTGGTCGGGAGAAACACACTTTCTACGCCTTCTATTTTCTTACGTACACATTAAAAATATTCTATTTAATTTTGTTATATCCCGTGCAAAGGAGTCTGGCCAACATAAGTCAATTATTCACTCAAGATAATAAATTATACTTGTTATGCGGGTAATTTGCCACTTAAACAATACAGAAACAATATAAATAATACATATCAACGAAACAAGAAGTGAAACACATTTCCCCCATAATCAAATTACACCTGCCATACGAAATCACATGACTAATGAATAGGTATAAATATACATAAATAATACTACCAATAATAAAGCAAAACATCAAATAAACACGCTAAACTCCCTTGAATAGATAATAAATAACTAATCGCATAGCTGTTAACAACTTCAGTCCAAAAAAATGTTATTTAATTTATAATTGAAATATATCAAAAATAGCGAGACTGCTGAATTTATTTTAAGCTTAATAATTCATTTGTGACGTACATCTAAGCATATTCGTGATCATAATAAAATTGTCTATATACATAATGGCAATTAAAGGTGGATATGTATGTAAATGTAGTGCGTTCATAGTAAACAACTTCCTGCACAATTAAATGGAGTAACGAAAACCCTTTGACGAAGAGTAACATTTGCAGTCAATTAGCAGATTATGTATTAATAGTAGCTGTACAACCTCAACCGCAGAAATGACAACAATAAAGAACAAGGAATCATCAGATAAAGCGATCAATCCCATGGACTCTCAAACTGTCAAGATATATTAATGGCAGTTGTTCTACTAGCGACGTATCGATCAGCTTCCGGTACAAGGAAAGTTAGGAATGGCCATTCCCCGTGATTGCCAGCCGAAAAGCGAGAGTTGGCTTTGAAAAGGGTGTATACGGCAAATCGTTTTTTCATATGTGGCTTTGAAACAATGCTACGTATTCTACATATATTTTTAAAATTAATGTGTTAGTTATTTGCATTTATTTTATATTTGTTAAAAAGGCGATTTTCAGTGTCCAAGACGGTTTACAAGATAAAATGAAGAATGATAAAAGTCTTACATACATCTGCTTACATATGATACGAATATTACTCCACAGAATCTCCGATCCCCTGATTATATTTTGAGATAGTAACGAACATATTTTACGTTATCGGTTTTGTCTATGACTGATATCCATATTCTGGGGGGACAGACCTCATAGAATAACAAAAATAAATGTTGGAAATTGTTTAACGACAAACTAATTGACGAATCCAAGGTGAGAGGTTCTACATTCAAGCAAATAATATTTCATCAATCTGTTTGCCGGAGGGTTGTAACGGCGTGACATCGCAACTTCCACTTCCACCTCATAGGAGCGATCAGACGAGCTGGTGGAGGTCTTGCAATATAGAACCTTAGAGTAGTCTCGACTGAAAGAGTTATCCACGCTTTTCATGGGTGAGAAGTCAAGTAGGTGAGCTGGTTGAGGCCTTGCATTGTAAGACTTCAGAGTGGTCACTGCTGAAAGCGTCACTTACACTTTTCAGGAGCATACAGACAAGCTGGAGTAGACCATGCATTGTGGAGCGTAGTGTAGCAGTGTAGTTATATGGAGCGTAGTGTAGCAGTGTAGTTATATAAAGCGTAGTGTAGCAGTGTAGTTATAGCTGTTACCTCTACTCACACCTTAAATAAGAAAACAGATGAGATGGTGGACGCCTTGCATTGTAGGACCTCAGAGTGGTCACTGCTGATAGCGTCACTTACACTTTTCAGGAGCATACAGTCAAGCTGGAGTAGACCATGCATTGTAGAGCGTAGTGTAGTTATAGCTGTTAGCTCTACTCACACCTTAAATGAGAAAACAGATGAGATGGTGGAGCCCTTGCATTGTAGGACCTCAGAGTGCTTGTAACCGTAGCCTAATTAAGCTGTAGCTGACAGCGACACTTACGCCTTTCAGGAGCATACAGCCAAGCTGGAGTAGACCATGCATTGTAGAGCGTAGTGTAGTTATAGCTGTTAGCTCTACTCACACCTTAAATGAGAAAACAGATGAGATGGTGGAGGCCTTGCATTGTAGGACCTCAGAGTGCTTGTAACCGTAGCCTAATTAAGCTGTAGCTGACAGCGACACTTACGCCTTTCAGGAGCATACAGCCAAGCTGGAGTAGACCATGCATTGTAGAGCGTAGTGTAGCAGTGTAGTTATATGGAGCGTAGTGTAGCAGTGTAGTTATATAAAGCGTAGTGTAGCAGTGTAGTTATAGCTGTTACCTCTACTCACACCTTAAATAAGAAAACAGATGAGATGGTGGACGCCTTGCATTGTAGGACCTCAGAGTGGTCACTGCTGAAAGCGTCACTTACACTTTTCAGGAGCATACAGGCAAGCTGGAGTAGACATGCATTGTGGAGCGTAGTGTAGTTATAGCTGTTACCTCTACTCACACCTTAAATGAGAAAACAGATGAGATGGTGGAGGCCTTGCATTGTAGGACCTCAGAGTGGTCACTGCTGAAAGCGTCACTTACACTTTTCAGGAGCATACAGACAAGCTGGAGTAGACCATGCATTGTATAGCGTAGTGTAGTTATAGCTGTTAGCTCTACTCACACCCTACATGAGAAAACAGATGAGATGGCGGAGGCCTAGCATTGTCGGTCATAAAGCAGTTAAGGCGGATTGTGTCGTTTACACATTACGGCTCTACAAGTAGGGTAGTTCCAGCTGTTAGCACCAGTTACACCTTACTGGAGAACGCAGATGTGGTGGAGGTGTTGCATAGTAGAGATGTAGTGCAGTGACAGCTGATATCCTCACTTTCAACTTTTCTCCCTCCTCTTCCTGTTATGTCAGTCATATTTTTCCCCTTGAAGAAGCGAAAACTTCGAAAAGGCAATTGTTCATGTTCCATTAAATGTAATCATCATTTCTATTTCGACCCACAGACCTGGGACTGATATGTCGATAAATAAACTTTGAAACCAATCAAACAGACAGTGGAAAACAGCTACAATTTTATCAGTTGTGAATCAACGAACAGGCACATCACCTAGGACCAGCAAATTTAGGCAGAAACCTCAAAATTTCACTGAACGAATTTTCACTTATTAATGTAAATTACTGAAAAGTAGGAAGCATTGAACACATATAACATGCATTGAAGCATACTTGGTTGATATTATCGTGGTTTCAAGGTAAAAATTTACGATTTTAGACATTCTAATTGATAAAACATTTCGGCTTTTATTATACAGACCTCATTTAGTACTTAGTTCTGAACAAGTACTTGGAATTACCAGCTATTATTATTGTTATTATATCTTGTACATTCAAAAATCGAAGTGTCATGAAATTGACGTCTAAATATAGTTCTAAATTTAACCTGTTAAATAAAACAATACCCTCGCCATTTTTTTTTCTTATTTAAAAGAATCTTACTTCATTTTTTACCTGTTTAAATTGTGTTTGTCAATTATGAACTAAATTATATTTTTAAATGTATAAAAATGAAAAAAAAAAAAACAAGACGTTGAAAACGAAGAAACAATATCTTAGAAATACTTACTGGAGTCTGAGTTTGTTATGAAGTATTAAATGATTGTGTAACAGCTACTCGGAGTAATTTACAGAATTAGTTATTATTATAGAAAGTCCTAGCACAGAAGCAATTTAAGATATTATTATTTTATCGCACGTTGTTAAGAACACATTAAATAAGATAATGCTAATGGAATCTTGAGACATTTTCTACATGTATTTTTAAAATTAATGTGTTAGTTATTTACATTTATTTTATATTTGTTAAAAAGGCGATTTTCAGTGCCCAAGACGGTTTACAAGATAAAATGAAGAATGGTAAAAGTCTTACTTACATATGATACTAATATTACTGTACCAAATATTATAAATACTAATATAATATGCTAAATATTAAGTGTTTCAGTTTTATTACAATGATTTAATGATTTTTTAAGAAACAATATCATCTCTCATCTCATCTAAGATGCGTTCAAACAACGTACTGATAATAAACCATAAGGGATAGCACTTTTACAAGTGTGAGTGGTATCTCGAAAGTTGAGACTTGTTAAATTAAATGCCCTTAAGGCAGTGACCTAAACGCGGTAACAATGATGATTAAACTCCCCCAAGGGAAATCCTCGAACGGTGGAAATGCGTCAGGTATGAATGACCTTTCAACAACTTCGGTCTGACATTTGGGAAAGGTAACGTTCACATCAACAAAACATAGCGAGATAAACATCAAAACTTGGAGAAAAATGTTTTTTTTTTTTAGAGTGCTTTCCTTTTATAAGATATTTACTGTAATATGTATACAGTTTAATAAGGATGTAATAAAATTATGTCATATTTATGTACAATTTCCATTCATACGATATACACATTTGCCCCCTCCCCACTCTTTAGGAAATTCGCCTAGTAAGCTGGTGGAAGGGCCGGAATTAACAGACCTCATTCTCCGACCGTTTCACCATAAGGTGAAGACGAGAGAGAGCAAGAGATTCACAGAAGCTGAGGACAGAATGGAATGATAGCCAATACCAGGACCTTACGTTAGCGATTAAACACAAGGGTTTCGAACAACCACCTCTGATAAATAGTTGACTGTCCTGGTAGGGTTGAGTTCATTTACTTTCCTCGTTTCCATTAGTAGAATCTTATACCTGTTACCCTTTAATTTTTATGTATTGGTCATATCCATTTTCAATATACAGCGAGGCCACCACCGATTTAGGCGATGGGGGTATTGTAAGGAACTGGATAATCAGTTGACAAGAGGATTTGGATGAGCGGACAGGTTTTCGTGGGATTTGGAAAATATTGAGGGTATAAGGTCCATGAGAGTTAGCACATGGAGATACTGGCAAGTGATGACTTTATAATGGAATACGGTGTAAACGGTACATTCCCGAGTTAAAAAAAAAAAATATATTTATTTGAATATTGCAGGTGTCCCAATCTATTCTTCAAGCTATACGTTTAATTGGAAATCCGAGTTCGTGGAATCGAGGGCTGGCAGTTGGAGATTGTTGAGGGGTTGACAAAAGACACAAAGTGGGCGATGGAATCCCCAAAAGAACAGATACAAAACAATAGGACTCGAAATAAAGCAACGGCTAGTTAATAACAAAGTGGGTTCAATCGACTTGACCTTTTCTACAAGAAGAAAATAATATTTCAAAGCGTGCAAAAGTTTATTACGATTTTTATTATTATGTGCATAGTATCTTTGCCAAGTTCATTAATTAAACGTTTCTTGCAACGCACCCTCAGGCAAGATCTACACTCCTCAATACCTCAATAGCTTCAAATCAAGTTATAATTTATCCAAAAAAAAAAATTAATAATATTCCACTCAATGTATTTTTATTACTAATATTACCAGGAAAGCGCCATGTTTGTTATAAATTATGTTATCTAGTCTAGGTAATGACTTATAGTGGGCGGTTATCAAGGGCTGTCAGTGCAATGTGCTGCTTAATATTCTTATTCTGTCTTTGTCTATCTTAATAAAACTGAGCAGAAATAATATTTTTGGGGATTTGTTTTAAAGCACATAACCGTAATAGCTTCATTCTGCACAAGAACTAGGCAGTGTCCTTTGCAGTCTGTCCGTCTGTAATTTTCAACGATGATTTATCCGATCTGAAATTTTTAAAGATTACTCAAAAACACCCAAGGTTGTCGAAACAAAATTAATCGTCCTTTACATTACTGATTTCCAAAAGTAACCCAAAATTGAAATTACAACCTTTTCCCCTAGGTTAAGAACAAATAGATTTTTTTTATATTTAACATGTTGATAGGGTGATTTTCAGTAACCATTAAGGATTAAAAAAACAAATAGTTTTTTCATTATTTAGGAATCTCGGATTCTTTCTTTACTCCTCGAATCTGGTTAATTCCAGTCGTCTATATACGAGAAAAATATCAGATTTGCCGAATTGATTCCAGTTTTTTTAAATAAAGACAATACATATTGTTATATTGAAAAAAAATATTATTTATTATTTTTATATTTCGCTATAACACTCATAATCACTCAGCACAACTAAACAAAAAAAAAACTCTTGACTATCTCTTTTATTGAGACTTGGGAATGGCCTCAGTTTTGAGTAACAGCTTTTTGCTTGTTGCAATACCCCTTTCAGATTCACGAAAAAAAATCCCCACTTGATTAAGAATATTTAGTTAACATAAGTGAATGTGTAGGAATCCCGTTGGAACACACATATATTTGTATACTTACACATACCTCCTTTTATTGTATTTTAGCCTAAAACTATTTAATATATTTCGTGGTTTTATTGAATATAACTTTAAAATTTTATTAAATACATGGACGAATTTTTACAAGCGTTATCGCAGAAACTGTACCTGTACACCTTTCTCCGGGATCAGCAATTAAAGTAAATAAATAGACAAACAAGTTCATAATTAGGAGGACTCGTTTACTGGACAATAAAATGGGTGACTTTATAATTAAAATGGTTTAAATGGCAACGAATTACACGTAGTACTAGGTCCTTCTGTGCCGACCATTCGGATCTTGAGCTCAATGCCTTCTTCATTAATGATCCAGTTAGCTTTCTACCCTCTCATATATTGATCGTTATCGTTGTTCATCCTATTAGGAGAGTTTGGGGAGGGGGTTGTTTAGTGTAAAGAGACGACGGAGGGGAGCGGGAGAAGGGTTGAAATTCCCCAGGATTCATCGGAACTGCTTGGACATCATCCCTCGCGACTCCTTTAAACTCGGGATAAAATAGGAAATGAGCCTTAATATAAAAAGAGTTATTATTGGATGTCATCACTAATTCCCTGTTGTCATTATTTGTATGTTTTAGGACGTTGAAAGTAAATAAGCTGTATGGAGAGATAAATATGGGACTCCGCATGAATTGGATACTTTTTAAATTATTATGAAAACAACAGGGTAGTTTTTATCAATAGGTTACATCACATTACTAAGGTCACTGAAAATCACCTTTTCAACTATCGTTAGAACAAAAAAATACTAATGTTAGTCCTCTGACAATGGCCAATTTCTCCAATCATGTCCTGAGCGTCTGTGGCTCTCGCGCTCTTGGTGAGCCTCCACTGGCTCGTATACGGCGACGCGGCTAATGGAGGAGCGTGGGGGACTTCCCATGATTCCGCTTCCTCTTTCGCAGGCCGGGGGGTGACAGCCATGTGGATTTGGGAAGTTTCTGGGCTGTTTGTAACTTTTGTATGAATGAGTAAGCGAATGAAGAATTGTAGAATGGGTGAGAACATTGAACACAATTACTCATTTGTGATTACAATTATACATATCGTTTTGAGAGCAAACGATAAAGAAGAAGAACTTATAAGGCCGTTCATTTCAGGCTTTTTATTGTTTGTTTAACTATATTGTCTAAACCGCTATTTTTAGTGACCAAAACGGTGACGACAAAAAATAAAATGGAGTACTCCTGATCGAAAGTATCGAGTATTTTTTTCATCATCACTTAATAAGAAACTCATGCTGAGTCCCGCAAGTAACTTAGGGTATTATTTATTTAATTTCTGACTAAAAAATAATAAATTATACAACAACAATTAAATGTTAACAGTGAAACAACAAAAAATAAAACAACTAAACTCAAAACTTAGATTGGAAGTCTTGAAAGCAATACGGGGCGACTTTTTAATATTTGTTTTATAATTTGCGATATATTATAACCAACAAGCAATCAACATATTTCCGGTTATAATGTAACTTTAAAATTTCAGGTTGACTGAATTATTTTTATGTAGAAAATACCTACAGGTAAATAAACCACCGATAGCCTCAAATAAAAGTAGATACTCCCCCTTCAAGTTCGGAAAAGTGACGTTTTCTGAGACCTACATGCAAACGAGATTTGTCTCAAAACTTTGGACATAAAATTTCACATAAGATGCTTAAAAAATAATATGGCCAACACATCTGTTTATTTGTTACTGGATTAAGGGAGAATTAATTTTTTCAGCGCGATTCTCAAATTTTAGACAGATTAGCAAAACACGCAGACATGCGAAATGCTATCACGTGAGTATGAAATTAGCGTCTCTCCCTCCAAGCTGTTAATAATAGGGCAATCTAATAAACCTCTGTCCTAAATTGAAAAATGAAAATTTGAACCCATGTCCATTTTATGCCTGCCGATTTTCCACGTTTGAGTTTTGCAGGGGTTTAGCGGCATTAGAACGATGTTCCGAGTGCTCAATTCCATAAAGTAGCAAGGGTGAGTTCATGGCGTGTAATGAACGGTAGTTAGGTTGTTAAGTGCTTAGTGGATGGGTCGGAACGCATGACACGGCGTGGATCACGCAATATCCCGTACGCCGCTATGAATTCCGGGCTGATTTGTCGGCGACGGCGGGGAGGGGGTATGATTTACAAGGCCTCCTCAGTCGGTAAAAAAGGAGCTATTTGTCACTTTAAGTATCGGAGGGTTGGAGATCTGATTTATATTATCGTAGCAAATGCGGACCGTTTCCGTAACGTATCAGTTCAGACATGACATTGTTCCATTGTGACGTGGCCGTTCAAGGATCGCGAGTAGATCTTGACGAGATTCTTCCCAGATTTGATTTTTAACATACGATACATTCTGGTCCTGGAACGCTCATAGACCTCCATCGTGACCAAACATTGTGAAAATATCAACTCAAAAAGCAATTCATTTTTACAAGGTAATAAGTAGAGGTCTTAGTGTAATGCTTGGCCAGGATTGACGTATTCTTTCTAAATTATTCGCATCGCCTTAGTGGGTACATTATCTTGCCATATGTTATAATGTGATTTGATCTATTTCATGTTTGTAAAATGTACTTAAATTTTAAAAAAAATCACAAATTTCAATTAATACCCACATAGTACAAAACTATTTAAAAATTTACTGTCTTTGTGTTTTTGGTAATGGATATTGAATCTAGATCAAGTTCTTCGGAACTTACAATGTGTTCAGAAACGAACAAATGATGTGTATAACAGTTGTGATAGTCGCATGGTACATTTGGCACACGATTCTTCGTAGGAAGATAGTAATCCCCAACTCCATCAACCAACTGATGTGCCTGTTTCGCATTTATTGAACGCTTCAAATCTAAAGTTTGATATGCGTACATGCAGATCCTGACGTCCTGATTATTAACATATACTGTACCTCGAGACTTTAATGGACTGTATATATTATTCCTTTTTTTATTCCTTTATTGTGCTAAAATTACAATCTGCCTTATTAGGCAATAAGTAATTAAGATAAATGCTCTCATTCACACCATATTTACAATTCATCATTCACTCGCTCATTCATACAATATTTACAGACAGCCCAGAGGCCTCCCAAATCCACATGTTTGTCACCTCCCTCGCATACGAAAGAGGAAGCGGTGTCTTGGGAAGTCCCCCACGCTCCTCCGTCAGCCGCATCGACGGATACAAGCCAGTGGAGGCTGACCAAGAGCGCGAGAGCCACAGACGCTCAAGACATGATTGAAGAAACTGCCCATTGCCAGGACTCCCACTGTCACGCAGCAGGTCACGAGGCCATTGCCGTTTCAGTCTCCGAGGAGGATTATCGGGATGAGTGGAGCAGTGCAATGACTGTGCTACGGGGTTAGGGTGGTTGGAAAGGCTACTGTGGAATTTCATAAACTTGGAAGGGATGAGTTCAAGAATGTAAGGTATATTAAGATCGTTATGAAGGGTTTTGTTGCTGACGTAATAAGGGGCATTTACTATTGTTTTCAGGACTTTTGATTGAAAGGATTGGATACGCTTGATGTTCGACTTTTTTGCTGTCCCCCATAGCTCTATTTCGTATGTCCAGATTTGCTTCAGTATAACTTTGTAGACTAGTAATTTATTTTTTATGACTGTAGATATTAAAATCGTTTTTCTAGCTACAACGAAACCCTTAAAGGTGTGATGCATCACACTCGATGGGAACTATTTCACTCACCTACCATGATTACATACAGCCTGTAACATAAGCTATTGTAGACTAGGTAGCTAAGAATTGTCTCTATTATATGTTTATATATTATTATACATAATTAGAGAAACATATTTTTATTTAGGAGGCCTTTTATACACTTTTACTAGACAATAACATGGGTGTATAATAATTAAGAGGTTTTAAAGGGGACCGAATTACACGTGCTCAGTTTGCAAGTCAATTGAAGGGTTAGGCCGGTCTATGTTACATTTTAAGTTATAAGTTAAAGTAATTAAGTTCCTATAGAATCAGATTTTATTGCTATGGCACTTTACACACATGGAATGGTAAGTGCTATAATTCCGAACATCGTTCTATGTCGCGAACATGTAAGGGAAGCTGGACAGAACGTTATTCAACACCCATTTCACAAAAATGTAACCGTTAGATTGCATTAAAGACAAACATTCGCTGATACCTGCTTAATACTGTGGCAACCTTCTTTCCGGGCCTGAGGACCAATAGATTTCATAGGTTAGTTTCGTCTCCTCTCACATATTGATCGTTATCCCAGTTCATCCTGTTCATCAATAGTTTGGGGAGGGGGTTGTTTAGTGCAAAGAGACGCCGGAGGGGGGGAGAAGGGATGGAATTCCTCAGGGTTCATTGGTACTCCTCCCTCGAACATCATCACTCGATTCCTTTCGGATAACTCGGGTCAGTTATCAAAGACAAGTTTTAAATGGACGGTTGTCATCACCGATTTTATTGTTTTATGTTATGATTACATATAAGCCGATAAGATGAGCTAGGAATTATAGAATTGGTTACGGTATAGACATGCAGATACGATTAGGGCGTTCTGTGGCAAAGGTTGAATTTTGCGTCATAGGAGTATCGGTCAATCAGATGTCTTCATACTGTTGGATGCGGCCAGGTGCGGTTTGCGGTTGCAGATGGATTACCTTCGGCGGGCCGGCTCCAGTACGGGCCGTATCATATGAGAACACTACCAGCTGCTTTGAACTAATCTGGGCTTTTATATATATATCAGTGTCGTCTGTGATCAAAACTGTTAGACCATTTCGATCACTGAAGACTGTTTTTTCAACAAACAAAAAAATTGTTAAAAGCTAATATATTTGCATTTAAAAAAACCCATTGAAACAGACTAGAAGGAATTAATAACGGTATTGTCGGCTTTAAAAAAAATAATTTTTTGAGACATTTGTAATTTTGTATCTTCTTTAATGTCCTTGACCATTAGATGATAATTAGAACTTCAAATAATATACACCTGCCGAAGATCGGGACTTGAGAATTATTCAAAGTCAGCGAAAAGGGCAAGTTTTTTCAAATTTAATATTGTATTTTAACCAAAAACTAATCAGATTATTTCGAGGCATATTGGGGTATACTAATAAAATTTCAGATCTATTGCATACTATTCATGACCCCTATTGTAGAACAAACGGACAGACAGACAGAAGAACGATCACCCTCTGCCTGACTGAAGTACTCCTTCGCAAATCCGCTAGATTCTTGTATCCTAATTGAGCGTTCAACTTTCATGAAGATATCATTCTTAACCAAAAGCGGTGATGTCAGTTTTTGTATGCTTTCCGATTCCATTGCATATTAATATTTTTATTAGGTAAATATTCCAAATAAATTGATATGACTTTTTATTAAGTTATAATCCACATTGATCAAAGCTATGAAGTGTGTGCGGGCTCTCTTTCAAGAGATTTGAATTTCTTTAGACCTCGGGATACCGAGAGATTCTCGCATATCCCATGTTTTACTCTGAGAATGGCCGTTTGCTCGACGTCAATACTTCCTTGGATCTTTCCGATAACTGTTCACATCAACCGAAAACCCACCTACTCAATCTCCTCAGATGCAAATCCTCCAAAACATTCAACCTCTACTTTTCCATCTCACAGTTCTTCTTTCGTTGACCAATCTTCCCCTAGGACATCATCTGGAACTGTATTCCTCAAACCACTATCCCTTGCCTTCTATATTTAAAATCCTTCTGACATACGCAATTAGCAATTTCAAAAGAACCCTTGACGGTTGACTTCAAAAACCAAAGACTGTATCAGAATGTTTATTTTCACTACTTGTTTCTTTTCTTTGTGGCTATCCTTTATTTTAATTTTGTTGTTAATGATGTTTATTAACGTTTAAGGCTAGACCGCCTATTATCTGTATTTATGTTTGGCTATTTCAAGGAGAATTTCGTCCAAGATTTTTTTTTTTTCATTTCATTTTAAACAAATTTAAATATACTCCTGACCCGAGAAAGAAAACTTGAGATGGAGTAGATGCCAAAACCGGTTATTCTGCTCGGAGGCGGCATTTATCAATCTACCTCCCGATAGAGCGATGCAAAAATTTCAGTGGCTAACCGGATATGTCCCACGGAGGGCAACTTCCTTTGGCTGTCAGTAGGGCTCCTGTCGATATAGGGCTCATGCGCCCTGCCCTTTCCGCTCCAATATCCACGGGAAGAGTCTGTCCCAAAGAGGGGAAAACTATCTGCCTAATGGCATTGCCTTGTATTATCCAGAAGGCCGTGGACGTCGTTTCATGTCCAATCCAATTCGAGGATCCGTCGTGTGAGGCAGGAGCACTTTCAGGGGGCTGGATATCAATTCACTGTGAGCCGCAGTGAAGCATAAGCGAGGAACGGCATAATGCTATTCGCATACTACTCCAATAAAATATTCAAAAATGTTCTCTTCCATTACACTCGTATTTGTGCACAGTGAGGCGTCCCTCAGCATCTGATATATAAAAATATAACGTATTATACACAATTTGTTTGTGCAGAAAAGTCAAATTTACTTTTAATAAGCCAAATGCAACTACTAAGTGAAATTCTTCTATGTCAGGCTCGGGTTGAATTAAGGTCACGAACACGATTTTAACAGCTTTAATCATTTTGTCATTATTATAATTTAAAAATACATTGTATATAATTAAAAAGGTCGGCAGAATCTTTAATTCGATACACTACTCAATACTTAGTATTTAAAATAAAATTATTTATTTATTAGCTTGACGAAGTGTCCCTGCAATGTCCTTTTAATATAGCATATGCCATGAGGTGATGTATTTTCTTATCCGTGTTTTAAGTTTTTATAAAGATATGCAGGATCTAATGCATATTAAAAAACAATCAAGTGTGATGTATCAGATTTTACGTTTAAACGGAAAAGTTCCGAACGCGGTTTTAAAGGGTTTTTTTTTATAATTACAGTGGGACAATGAGTAGAGTAGACGGACCCGGGGGGGGGGGGACATTATAACTTTAAATCTTACTTGTCTTCTGGAATGAGACTTGGAACCCAAGCTGTATATCTGTCACAATGTTCTAGGATAGCGGTCGTTAAAGAGATTCCTCCACTTCCACAACACTACAAAATGTGCCGATCCATTTTTGATTTCCATACAATAACACAAAAAAAGACGAAAAGTCGGAACCAACTTGTAGGCCCGGTGCGCATATACGGTTTTTAAACGTACAGTACCGCTGCATGGCCGCAACAATTCAATACAGACCGTGAATTGACGCTAGTACGTATTTGGACGCAAACGATGGATGCCTATCAAAGAGTACAAAAAATATATTTTAGAACAAAATACTGGGTGCATCCAATTATTGAAACTGGTCAGAATAAAACGAATGCAAGATAGAATTACGGCACCGCACGTTTAAAACTGAGTGTGTGCATCGGACCTTTCAGAGGAAAGTCAGAAGTTTAGCAAAGTTCAGAAGCTACTTAAGATTCAAATTTTTCGCAATGATTAAGGACACTTTAAATACAGTAACGAGGGTAAAGGCGTTTTTACAAAAAATTGTCCTGAGAGCAAACGATAAAGAAGAAGAACGCTCATTTCAATATAAATTTTTATTGTTTATTTAACAATATTTGTCTAAACCACTAGTTTTAGTGACCAAAACGGTTAAAAAAATAAAATGGAGTACTTTTGATCGAAACTATCGAATAGTTTTTTCATCATCACTTAATAAGAAACTCATGCTGAGTCCCGCAAGTAACTTAGGGTATTATCTATTTATTTTCACGCTAAAAAATAATAAATTATACATGAATAAATTTAATAGTCCTGGGATCAATATAATTTTTGATTTAATACTTCCTGTTTCGGTATTGTAAAACACCTCAAAATATAATTGAGATTTCGGATCGATTGAAACTTTTTTACTATTATACTTTACTTTAGAACAAGACTGACTGAAGACGAGCCCGGTTTAAAATTTAAACCTAACCCTTTGGGCTCGGAACGTTCCTTGATTGGCCTTTGTATGTGCCGGACTGTCAAGTGTTGTACTTATCGGATCTTTGATTCAAAGGTCGATCAACATGTGGAAGCCCCGTGTACATCTTAAAGTTTCTAGTTCAAACGGAGACATGTAAGAAAACAGGCAGAGAAACAAGCGAAAACATGGAAAATGTGGAGTGGTCCAAAAGAATTACGATGCCTTACAGCAGGCCTATTTCGACACTTCCGTAAGGTGAGTTACTCACGAGTGTTGTATCGAGAAATAGGAAGTTGGACTTAAAAAAAAAATTAAGTAATCCAAATTAACTCTCCACCCCAATACACTTGGAAGAGGAAACGCTTCGTCTAAAACTTTTTTTATTTTATAATAAGGCGATGATAATCACTAGTATTCACTGGTAAAAAAAATAAAAAATAAAATAATAATAATAATAATAATAATAATAAAAACAAACGAAGGCAATGGACACATATATACCTTCAATAAAATTAAAATACCTTCGTATGAGACCTTTAAACATGGGTCAGAGTTGCTGAGTCCGAAGGGCGAGGCTCTACTTTCGTTCGAGTAATATGATACAATCGGTCTGAAAATTCTCATCGGATATTCCAAGAAATCTTAAAATATGATCAGTTGTAGTTTTTCTTTGAGCAACTACATCGGGAAGTTTTAGAAAAAATCAAACATGTAAGTGTCGGGCAGGTTTCGCAACCTTATAAATATTTGTTTTTTCTAGCATAATATAAATATGTATCAACATACAAGTATCTCTGCTTGAGTATTATTACTCTGAAGAATAATATAACTAAGAATAAAAATATATCTATTCATCTTAACCTTTTCTGAAGCTTAACAAGATTTAGGCAGCTCTTGTTGAGATTATACAAAGGCGAATATTCGCGATACCGGAAGATAGTTGTTAAAACATGCGTGAAAAGGGGATAGGAATTAACCATTCGGAAGAGGAGTTATCGACCACCTATGAATCAGATCGTCTTTCCTCTCTCACCACAGCTGTCCTGATTTTGTACTCACTTATACAGTAGACTATCCCATATCCTGACAGGCAAATACAGGGAAAAAAAAGTTCAACGCTTCAAAAACGTTGGAACAAACTGTTCAATGAAATCCCAGATGCAACATATGACAGCATTGCCTTACTAATATGTATAATAAAATAGCTTTCTAACTGCTATTGTCAAATGGATAAACGGCTGCGAAAACATTACTGACACTGAAGTTGCTGAGTGACGTGTGATGTTGGACAAGAGTTGCAGCTGACGAAATTATAGACTTTGTTAAAGGTAAGGAAGAGAAGCCATACAGTGACGATTCAAAAACCATTGACGAAACACACATTTCTTCCCAAGAGGGATTCCATGAATTAAACGTAAGTTTATTTAATTGTTCATTTAATATTTATTTTGATTATAAGGAATGTATGTCTAGTTCTATTATTTTTAAGGCTGAATTAAAATTTGTTGGACAGCACGATCATTCCACACCTGCTCATAAGGCACTGCCAAAACATCGCGGCTAGGGAGTTTTTGACAAAAAATACAAAACAAACAACTGTAAACAAATATTTTGGCGGGAAATTGTAAAGTTTATTCTAAATATATAAAATAAATGCAAAATTACATACAGTTTTCTTTATTTCGCATATGTCCTAGTCACTCTCTCATATCCGAATCACCCCCCCCACATTAGTCCGGATACGGGAGAGTCTACTGTACTTAAACTTTTAACAAAGCTTTTCTCTGAGTATAAATTATTGTTAAAAGTTGTAAATAGTAGCGCTATCACTAGTTATGAGCTTCATGAATAAAAACGCTATTATCGTTGCCTTTCTGAAGTTCTCAACTAAACTGAAAAGCGATAGTATCGAGGGGTACGGGTGAAACTTCGGTGCTGCTGATAACTTGAAACTGGAACAAAAAGTTTTTGTCGGGGATATTTTCTGTCGAATGGAGAGGCATTGCTTTAAAACAGCCACGGAGCGATCTTCTTTCAACTGTCTGTCTGAGGAATACACTATAACCAATATTTACCGAAACCCCGGATTAACCTGTACCGATATTTACAATTTGCCCTATCGGTTACCTATGATAAAAAAATCTGGGACTTATATGTAATAACAAATATAAAATATGTACATATACACGCATTCATTTTCACAGAAATATGCAACTACAACTGACAACAGTGATCGAAATTTTATAACACTATTTATTTTGTTCGTATACAACATTTATATACTTTGTTAATAGTTTTTCATTCTTTTGGTCATTTTTATACTTCTGTCAAGAAACCCTCGGAAATGAGATTTGTTAATTTTATTAAAGGCGTAAGTATTATTAAGTACGGCACAGAGCCTGTCCAAAAATATGTTAGGTGCAGCTAAGAAAGTTTGTTAAGACCTTGAATTGTATTCTTTGTTTTCGTTAAGTTTTCCTGTGCCAATATTCTGAACTTGGAAACGTCGGGCTGGTCGAAACTGGTTTATCACAGCACGGACAATAGAAAATTCCCGCATCACTATTAAATTTATCGTCAGGAAAGTCACGAACGTTTTTTTTAATTCTAAGCTACCAATATTTAGATAGACCTGTTTATTGTACACATCCGTAATTCACTGAGTAAAAGTAGAGCTTATCCCTTTGCAAAGTTGAACTGTAAATTAATTGCATTTATCTATATTGTTGACCTTTTTATTTATTTTTTTTTTTTTCTTAGCTCTCAAACTTAAAAAAATAGGATGTGGGAAAAATAAAGGAAAATTATTTTGGGCTAATGAGTGCCTTTCACTAAGGGGAGCCCCCCATTTGAAGGATGTATGAGAAGGATATAGGGTGTGGAATGCCTAAAGGAGGCGGGTGGAATCAGAGGTAGTGAGAGTCTACCGAGGGTGGAGCCTAGGGGTACCTAGGCAATGGTTTGTAGTCGGCCAGGTCAAGCCTGGCCCGCCCTGAAATAAGTCGGCCTCTCGGCCGGAAGGTCGACCCTGCTTAAACAGGTAGATGGGGTCTTGTAGCTTCGGTTGAGTCGGTCGGGAGATCAGCCTCGATCTCTCGGCTGGGTGTAGATCTTCAGTCTCCGTCAGGGGGCTAGGGTTCGATCACGTCCATCGGTCTCCAGGCTTCAGCGGTCCAGCAGTGCTTCCAGCTGACGGGCATTGGTAGTGGTTGAAGGTCGGAGAATAGTGGGTTGTGGCTGTGTCGGAGTGAGTTGAAAAATTTGATGTGCCTTCTCTTGATAAAATCTTGAATGGTGAGCACTTCAAATTTTTTATGCATCTCGTCTGCCTTCATTCGGTCGAACGGGGTATGTTTGAGGGAGGTGCGGAGAACTCTGTTCTGAAATTGCTGGAGCGTTTCGAGAGTGTTAGGAGTCAGATACTTGAAGAGATCCGTATCATTTAGATTTCTCTTGATCTTTAAAGGTACAGTAAAATGATGCACTCTCCGTGAACGCATTTGTCTTCATGAAATATTAAGATCATACTGCCTTACATTACGATCGTACAACAATTTCGATCAACAATATGGCTAAATACAATTATTTTACAGTCCAACTTTGCAAAGAGATAAGCTCTACTTTTATTCAGTGACGAATCCTTTTTCGTCTGTTTGTATATTCTGTAATTATCGATTCCAACCACCTTATCCCAACAATGGTCGGCTTGACATAAACCAAGGAATAATACAATAAACATTGGAGAATAAGTTCTGGGAAGACTGCACCACTTGAGTTAACCGTAAGTAGCAATGCTGACCCGTGGACTTGCTTGAGTACCTAAGACCTACTTTGTCTAAGTTAAACGGCGTACCCAAGGAAGGAGCCACAGACTAGCAACATTGAATCCTACACTTTGTACACCAGGTAAAATCAAAAAGGCCTATTTAAACTCTGTACAACACTGATCTGGAAGTTATTCTTCGACCCTTCACCTAAAAATATTTGGAATTCTAGAATGTATTTTGTCTGTCTGTATCTGATTTTCTACAATTTTCAGGGATGCATTAGCAGTTTAAATGCAAAAACAAATTCAGCTTGGACATCCTACAATTGCTCCAAACTGTTTTTCACCATTGGATATAAATTAATAAGTTTAACTACTACGCGTAACGTTAATATTACGGCGGCTTGGCCATTTAATCAGTGAGAGCTATCTTATGGTGGAATGTGTCATTAAAACTTTGGATCAATTCAGAACCTATCGATTCCCAAATACGTGTTTGAAAGTAAAGCCAAGTCCGAAGGCCACGGAACTGTAACGGAATGTGGACATTATATTACTGGTAAGTAATGGACTCCTGTCGGGGGAAGAATTCATTTAGCTATCGTCACCAGCCAATTCCGCAAGATTATCCAAGTAGTCATGGCGACATCTCGGCTGGGTATTCCATACCGCGATTCTTCAATGACTCACTCACAAGCCTCAAGAGAAATGTCATACTTTCAAGTGCCTGACTATATTAACTACAATTTGCGCTATGTGAAAAAACAATTTTTTCAAAAAATTGCTTTAGTCTCTCAAATTATTTGTTTTGATTTTTACACCGCCAGTCGACGTTTCGCCTATTCAGGCATCTTCAGGACTATAAATGACGTAATGATTTTTTGTTAGTGCATCTTGGATATTATACCGATTTGATGTAGAGCAGAAGCATTATTTTGAAAACGTTTAGAATTCATAGTTCTGATGATGCCTGGACAGGCGAAATGTTGACTGGCGATGTGGAAATAAAAATAAATAATGAGAGGAAACCATTTTTTTTTTTCCACATGTGTAGATTTTAAATGTAGGTTTCTCTTTTTGGAATGTTAGCTCGTTAGGCCCGGTGCATACATGCGCCGCACCGCAGCGGCATGCTTTAACATTTCAGTGCATGCTTCCTTCCAAACGGACGGTGACGTTGCGGTACCGGTGGATGTCTACCAGAAATTGGTGGATGATTTTTGCTTACTGTTCAGGGAGGAAAGTCCTGCACTCAACTCATCATCTGTGTACACTTATTTGCACCAATAAAACCCTCCATACTAACTTTATTGTAACCACTATCACGGAACACAATCCCTCTAAATGTTTACAAGTCCATACAAAGTTATCCAAACATGCTAATACCATTGCAAGATCGCTATACAGCTCCAAAAGTCCCTACTATCCTCCTCGGATCGAGGGATCGAGCCATTATCGCTTCAATCCCTCCAATAATCTCCCTCCGCTCATGTCTAGAGCGTCTGCGACTCTCATTTCAGTCAGTAATGTAGGCAAGAGCATCGTGGTAATTATTGCTGATCACTGCTTCTCTCCCCCTTCCTGGGAAGGTGACATTCTCGCATGTCAATTTGGAGGATCTCTGGGCTTTGCTGAGGGTGTACAGCAAATACAGTGTGAACCTGAAACTTCCCCTGTTATGTCCCGAAGGCCCATTCCTGAACCCCCATTTTTTTTTTACCCTACCCGGAATCCGTGTCCCAAAAGGGGTTCCCCTCTTGCTGGGTTTCGGACGATGGGGAATTTCGTTTCCTTCTGGTGCGCGTATTCCAGTGCAATTGTATGTATTGCACTGTTCAGCGCATTCCTGAAACCTAAACAAAAATTCAAGTCATTCAAAAGTCAGGTTCTCTGCAGCTCAGACGATATAAAAGAGCGCTATCCATATTGAGCGTAGAGCCCAAAGACATTGCAAACTATTGATCTCTTGGGGGTTCGAGATCGTCAGACAATTAAAACTGCTATACATACTTGGATGTCGAACAAAGTTTGTTTTTTTGTAAAGGATACGTATACGAGGTCGTGTTTGTATCTTATTTGAAGATTTTGGTTGATCCTTTGTTCATCGATGTCTGATATCATGGTCATATCGGGGACACCAATGTCCTTCTTCTTCCCTGCAACAAAATATAAACAAAAATTTTGTTAATACTCATTTTTACTATGCACTGAACTAATTACTCAATATAAATTTAATCAATAAACATAAACAAGACGAAAAATTGTCAGTTACATCTTTTCATCGTCCACGTCGTACAAGAATCGCCCAGAGCGATCGATGCTGCTTTGCGTTTGCATGGCATTATTCAATCATTACACAGGCGTGGCAGTAATTTTCTACCCCTAATTGGCCTTTTCATGCTGTGAGGTTCGTCATAATTTAATCATCAGAGAGAGAGTTTCATTGAAGATGAAAAATAACGAAGGGTGATAATCAAATCAATTATTTGTAATTAAAAAAACAAACCCTGCTATCATACTGAGTAGAGCAACTAATAAGAAATCTATAAGTCCTGATTGATAAACTTTAATAATTTATTTTAAACTTTGGTGGTCTAAGTTTACATGAAATCATTAAAACAGCCATTTAACTAGTTTGCGCGTTTTTGGATAAATTGTTCAAATAGTTTTTGGTAAAAATTGTAGTACTTTTTTAAACAATTTATCTATCTAATTCTAAATTGTAGTCCTAACGATATCTGAGAAGGTGAAACGTTTGCTTTAGATAATATATCATAAAAAATATTCATATTTGCCCTTTGGGCTGTGAATCATGCTTTTAGTCTCTCCAAAATATTGACAATATATCATTTAACAATCAAAGTTTCGCCTGTTTAGTCATAACCAATACTACACGTTAGAAATCAGACATATATGTATAATATGTATATATAATACATATAATTACAGTAAAGAACAAAATACATACGTATATTTAATGTAACATAATAATAACAAGTAACATAATACAAAGAATAATACATAAACGAGTATTTAATACACAATAAAAAATAGTATAACAACAAACCTGTTGTCATAGGTACAATTTTTATTGATATTATATTATTATTATTTATTTATCCAGTACCTTGGAAAATAATAAAAAGATTAGTTTTGAGAGACATTTTTTATAAGATGTACGAGTATAAATATAATCGTTAGTCCAATATTTTTCAAACAACTTATTTAATTTAATTTGTGTAACTCTGTTTCAAACATAATGAAAGCCATTATTTTAATAGTGTAATTATTATGCTTAATGGGGTTTGTTACGAAATTTTTAGTTTCTACAACTGTAACTTGTGTAACTAGATTGTCAAGGTTTTTTCTTTGAGCTGAGGTAGAAAATGTGCATATTCCGGGTACCTAAAAGCACCTTCTTCAAACAGGTTACATATATTCCTATAGTGCACATGTTGATTATGTAGCTACTTTCTAGTCAATACAGGATAAGCCTACTGTATTTTTTTAGGCGTTGTACCTGTATATGTTAGTAATTAACAATTCAATAACAACTTTATTATGATGAAATTACAATCTGCCTACTTAATAGGCAATAAATAATTGAGATAAGTGTTTTCATTCATACCATATTTACAATTCATCATTCGTTCGCACATTCATACAATATTTACAAACAGCCCAGGGGCCCCCCAAGTCCACACGGTTGTTGCCTCCCTCGCAAGCGAAAGAGGAAGCGGAGTCTCGGGAAGTCCCCCACGCTCCCCACCAGCCACGTCACCGGATACGAGCCAGCGGAGGCTGACGAAGAGCGCGAGAGCCACATACGCTCAGGACATGATTGGAGAAACTGGCCATTGCCAGGACTCCCACTGTGCGCATTTATAGTAGGTCACGAGGCCACTGCCGTTTCAGTCTCCGGGGAGGATTATAGGGATGAGTGGAGCAGTGCAATGACTGTGCTACGGGATTAGGGTGGTTGGATAGGTTACTATGGAATTTCATGAATTTGGAAGGGATGAGTTCAAGAATGTAGGGTATATTAAGATCATTATGAAGGGTTTTGTTGGTGACGTAATAGGGGGCATTTACTATTGTTCTCAGGACTTTTGATTGAAAGGATTGGATGCGCTTGATGTTCGACTTTTTTGCTGTCCCCCATAGCTCTATTCCGTATGTCCAGATTGGCTTAAGTATAACTTTGTAAATAAGTAGTTTATTTTCTATTGAGAGATGGTTAGTAATTAAAATTTTGATTTTCATTTTTTATATGTTGCACAGGAGTAGGGGGTTTATGTAGTTATTTTATCTGGATGGTCCTCTTATTCTCATAAAACTACACAGGTGGTCTGAAAAGTTTCAAACCTCAACATGAAGATGATAATAAAATAAATAAAAGATAGTGAAATAAAAGCTTTGTTAGGTCAGAAACTTTACAGGCCACCCTCCCTGGTTTTGTAGTTATACAAATTTAGTTTCAATTACTCATTTGTGCCATTGAAAATGTTTATGTACTAGTAAAAGCCAGAAAAGTAAGATGCTTTCACTCTCAGCAAATCTGCTTGATCAGCGTTCTGACTGCAGAGGAAGATGATAATTTGCCATTTGTACTTTAATTTCGAGCACTGCATGCTGGTGGAGATATCCTTTCGTATTAAGTTTTTCTCTATGCCAAGCCCTTCGATATTCTTAACACCCAATCCCTGCAATCCAGGATCCTCCGTAAGATAGCCAATGCTCCCTTGTATATCAACAATCGTAACCTCCACACTGATCTCAACATCCCATTCACCCAAGATCTAGCCACCTCCCGCTATCAGAATTTTCGTTCTCGCCGGCCATCATAATCCGTCTGCTAATGCTCTATTCTCCCACCTCATCCCTGGCAACCCAGATCGATGCATGTGGCGGATATGCTTGTGACACCCTAACCAACTAGCATTTTGTATTGTGCATTTTGCAAGATTGTATTGTTTGCATGTAAATATTTCAAAAATGAGTGATATAAGTATGAAGAAATCTTAGTTTGGACTATTTAATTATAAAATTGTATTATGAGTGATTGCAAGTATACCAATACTTATAATATCAGCCGAATCGGTTCCTCAAATATTCTCATCACTGTGACCCAACCATTTTGATGATACATTTTATGATAATATGTCTCACGTTTAAATGGTACTTCTGGTACCTTAATAGCTACCGAGGAGGTTTAGATTTAAGACAGTATGATCCATACTTGGCAAAATTAGGAACGATTGGAAGCTAAGGAAAAACCAGTGAAGCGATCACGAGTATAATGTAGAAAATCAATATGCCTGTTGGCCGCCTCAGGGGAGAGATGCCCTACCCTAGGGCAATGTTACATCCCGATTGAATACGGTTCTTTCGTCCTCATTTCAAATCTCATTTCCTCACCCCTTTCACATTATTTCAGACCTTCTACTGGATTTCTATGGGACTGATTTTGTTTTTTTTTCCATTTATTTATCTGGGCAGCGAAATATATATTCAACCATCTTACAATAGAATGTTCTCCACTGCAGAACCCCATTACTTCTACCTCCCTCCCCCTCCTCACACCTCTTTCATACCATTCCTAGATTAAATCTCACCTTTTCGAAATATGAAACCCCGCCTATATAAGTATTCTTAGGTTTTACATACTATTTATGTATGGTATATACGTCTGTGATACATAAAAACCGTTAACTACTATACTAGACAGTTCCTTCTTCAAAATCGCAATGGCAGGAACATTCTTGCCCCCTCCATTCATTGTGCACCTTCATTAATATAGATTGTTTGGTTATTTACTTTTTCAAACTAATAAATAGTTGCATAAAGTAATATAGTGAACTCTTTAAGGCAATTGGCGAACTGAACTTTTTTCATTTCGTAATAGTTCACTATTCTCCCAAGACATAAAATAAATGATTAATCAGGGGGTGCCTTATTCCAGGTAACTGATAATAAAATATAAACATTCGTTGACTACAACACTAAGCACGAGTTCAGAAATGTAGGAAAAATTTCCCCCCTGTAGGAACAGGTCGTCGGATCGGAATACCATTAGCAGGTATAGAAGGGTCACCGAAGCAATCATTGTTAATTAGCCGGCTTTTAACGACTCAACCTCACAACGGATGCCAGCTAACCAATCGTTTCAATGCCAGTGAACGCCTCACGATAACATACATATATCATTTGTACTGTCTACCGCTTCTGTAGGACGGTCTAGTATTGAACAATCCCCTTCCAACAGTACGCGTATATTACTAGTTGGATATCAAATTAAAATCATTACTTCAATCATAAAAATATTTTTAGACTAAACTATTATTACAATAAACCATTATCATTAAAATAGTGTGCGTAGCTTTAAATCAACCCGGTTTTTTTTCTAGAAGCAAAATATTTTTCGCTGTAGATCCTTTCATGCCCCAAGAATAAAATCAAATGAAGCGGCAATGGCTTCGAGATCTCCTATAGTTAATCCATAACTGGGAGTCATGTTACTGGCCAGTATTCTCTCCTCAGGTCCGGAGCGTCTGCGGCTCTCCCTCTCTGCCTATAATGCCGCTACCTAGCAGTAATGTGGCTACAAGAGCAACGTGGAGGATCTCTCTGAACCCTTCTTCTTTCTCCTTTGCTGGAAAACGTTTTCATAGATCGCTGTGTAGGATTTCTGGGCTAAGTACACATGTCTATATCGTATGTGTGTATAGTGAATAATATGAATGAGAGAGTGAATGAAATAAGTATGGGATGAATGAGATCATTTATCACGTTTACCCATTTTCATTTTAGGCCACATTGTAACTGTTTTCAAAGAAAGAAATTCTGGAATTCCTTAGATCACTTTAGCAGCAGAAACTAACATTTTGACTGGTGCTGGTTGTAGGTAGCAGAACTGAGGACACAAGGCACTACCATGACTTCTCAGACATCATAGTCCTATTGCTAGACTAGAGATTACAGTTTGGAGCTTAACAGGCTTTATTGTCGCTTTTGGTTCTCATCATAGCAGAGGGAGCGAGAAGAAATGGGCCGGCCTACTATTAATTAGTTACTCCATTTCACCACATCTACCAAGTAAGTTATTCTTACACCATTATTAACCAGGATCAAACTCATCAGGAATTTATCTGAAGCAACCTCAAGTCATCAAGCTTCATCGTTTGCACCACCGCCCACCATTCATTCTGTAGTGTATATTATATGCTTTATTATTCATTTAAAACCAATAGGCAAACTTTTCTTTACTTACATATTATTATTTAACTTTTCTTCTATTCCATTTATTGATATACAGTCCACTACCTCATTTCAGCACTGATACAAGCGCTTAATACAATAATGGTGGTAATATCTGCTCTACACAGATTATCATCATAATTAAATCAAAGATTTTAAAAAACACAGAATTGACTGTAGTTACAAAAAGTCATTAAAACAGTCAACTAAATTCTGTCCAGGAGTTTTTCGCAACACCAATATACTGCACGGAAGTCATACTTTACACCCCAAAAATAATAAAAAAAATAATGAATAACGATTAGTCCATTAATTTATATTTAAAAAGGAATTATTTTCCTACCACCATCGTATAGGCTATCGAATCAATTCTTCATTGAATGACATCGATCTAAACTTCTTAATTAATAGTTTGTGATACATTAAGTTTTATTAATTCAATAACAGACAATTCTGTCAGGAGTTGCTGTAACTAATTTTAAACATAAATCTAAGAGTTATATACACGATGCGATTATTATATGAAGATATATATTGTGGGTTACACACATATACGAATACGACACAAATGTTTATTTAAGTACAGGTTACAGTGAAATAAACCAAAGATGAAGAAAATATTTCTGGAGTTGGGAAGATGACGTATCGACAGTTCCGGACTCGCAGGCCACTAACGTACGTAGACGCTTCATGAATCAATGACAAGCTCATTGCGATTCAAGCTCCGCCTTTACCGGTTCATTAACGTCATACGCCCAAGGATGCTTTTGTTTTTGATTTCGTTGCCCGTTTTTATGAGCTCGTCACATTTCCGGGTCAAGCGCGTTGAAAAGAAGAAAAATATCTTCAGCCTTTAGTACGTCGGCCGATTTCTAGTAGACGCGTCCTTATTTTTTTAATATTAGATATCCCAAAGGGATACGTTTTCTAGCTACATGAAAGGATAGGAGTTGAACCAATGAAAAGTAATGTGGTACAACAATAACAGGATGAGATTTCTTTTACATACAACATATACTGGCCTGGTTGATTGGAAAAAAAAATTGTTTTATAAACAACACGACAACCCATTAAGCCACTAGTGACAGTACGAGGAGGGTATGGCTGACAATATTCTATAATAAGTGAGGGGGGACCCTTTATAACATAAAGGTGAGCAAACCACTGCCAAGGGACTGAATATAATCCTAAAGAGTTTCTGGTTGATTAGTGCAAATTAATACATATTGAAGAGTGCAATCTTTGAACTGGAGATATTAAATTAAAACTAATGATAAATGGATAATAAAATGTACGTGAATGAGGAGCATG
Organism: Acanthosoma haemorrhoidale; assembly: GCA_930367205.1. Lineage (NCBI taxonomy): Eukaryota > Metazoa > Arthropoda > Insecta > Hemiptera > Acanthosomatidae > Acanthosoma > Acanthosoma haemorrhoidale. The sequence continues at coordinate 65,247,669 of OV884009.1, forward strand.
CTGACAGAAAAGGGGTGGAGTCGATCCCACTTAGCACAAAATATTTGCTAGCATGAGAATTAGCGTTGGTGCAAACGATGAAGCTAAAGGTTGATGACTTGAGGGTGATCGAGATAAATTCCTGGCGAGTTTGATTTTGGTTAATTATGGTGTAAGAATAGCTTACTTGTTAAATGTGGTAAAATGGAGTAACTAATTAATAGTTGGCCTTCCCTCTGCTCGGCCGAAGTGTTGTTCTACTCACCCCTGGTCATGATGATAATCAAAAACGATTCTCTGTCTGTTAAGCTCCTTACTGCAATGAGCGTTCTAGTCTCTTGTCTAGCAATAAGAACTTCTAATATGTCCAAAGGGTAAAATATAGGCTTCATACTTCAGGCCCTAGGACTATGACGTCTGAGAAGTAATGGTAGTGCCTTGTGTTCTCAGGCCTGCTACCTACTACCACCACCAGCCAAAATGCTAGTTTCTGCTGCAAAAGTGATCTAATGAAAGTTCTTCCTGGAATTTCTTTCTTGAGGAAGTTTGTTACAATGTGCCCTAAAAGGAAAATGGGTAAGTATGATAAATTATCTGATTCATCCCATATATATAATATTTCATTCACTATATACACACATACGATGTAGACATGTGTACTTAGCCCAGAATTGTTATCCAATATATAAAAATGGAGGGTTATAAACCAACTTGGGTACAGCAGCCTACAATAAAGGTTTTTTCACTTTGGAACAACGATTCTAGACGAACTTAAAATAAATAGAATGAGTATAAATAATAAATCAAGCTTCAAGAAAGAGGAAGGAGAACGAGTGTCAAAGCGTCTTAGGCTGTCTGGTTACCTAGCATTCAGACGTCACTTCTTTCCCGTGGTAGAGGCTGTCTATGTTAAGTTTGCCTCTCGTGCTAGAACAAATGTTAATATCCCCATATTTTTATTATTTCTTTACTCCTAGTAAGGGATTACGTATGTTCTAACTGAAGGGGAATATTGGAAAAGGGAACATGTGTGGAAGGAATCAGCGGGAAGAATGTAGTGCTTACCTTTTTCCATACTACCTCACTGGTAAACCCAAGTTAGACGGTCTCTACCGTTCTTTACAACCGTTTCGGCCATCCAGCCTTGCTCTTTACCAACTTAGCAGATTCACACTCTACACCGAAGATACATACAATGTATAGAGTATTTAATATTTAATTAATAATTCCATAATTATTATATTAATAAATGCTTCAACTATAAACAGCTGTATTGTATGTTATCTCAACCAGCCAATTCTTCAGGCGTATAAAATATTATTTTTACCAGGCGAAGCTACGAGTTTCATTTTTTCAAAATTACGATTTTTACGAGGGAACCGTACTCAAAAATGCCTGTAAGCTACAATGTCAAAACTGATTCCCACGGATCCTACAATGCTACTAAAGGCATTTTTTGAGTAGTGCCCCTTTCATTCTGGATGAGCGATATGTGACATGACGGACTTACCACTAGATGTCCAGGTACCGTGAATAATAATAACCTTGATACATGATGCAGTTATTACGGTGTCTTCTACTGCGTAATAAACCTTTAGTGTGAACGATTAAAAGCCAACAGTTTGGAAAACAACAGTTGCGAACATGGAGCGCGAACGTAAAAAACGGATTTGAGAACAACTAGGCTATAATTTAACGGCGAGCCGGCTTCTTTGCTTGCTTTTTTCTTTCATCCTACGTTTGTTCGCATTATCGTAAAATCGGTTTTTAACATTCCAGATGGGTAGCTCCAATATATGGACGGTCAGAAGATGAAAAATCAGTTTGAAGCGCAAAAATAATATTGGAACGTCACGTACTAATTGACAGTTTAAATATATACAGCAAAGTATAAATATGTGCAGTTTGTATAAATCGGACAGGGATGCGCAAATAACCAGGCAAAACCGACATTCATAGAGCAATTATTGAACAAACCTGACTAATGAACCTGACTAAAACAAACAGGACAAAAACATCACAGTATACTTTGAGTTGTATTAGTCAAAGCGAACCGGGGGGGGGGGGTGAAAAATGTGTAGCATGGCAAAACGGGTCGAACAACGCACTCAAAGGACTAAACTAAACAAATTCATCCCAAGCATAGAAGTCTACATCCACAAAACCCGAAATTTTACACGGCTCAGAAAATTACAGATCACACGGAAAACTAAATTCTTACTTACACAAGCTGTACAACTTTAGATTTGGGTGCAAATTGGGTACTAAGATTAGGTTCGACTCCGGAGCCCAGGAACATTTATTTGGACTTTTTCCATGAATACAAAATTGTTAACATATGCTACATACAACCAACCCTGCTGATTTTGACTAATACCTGCGAACACCCTATGACTGTCACTGAGCGCAGGAAAGCACTGCAAATGAAGATGTCGCGTGACGATCCTAGCACAAACTCAGTTAAATCTCAGAGGCAATTTCAAAGTTTGAAGTGCAAAGTTGTGAGCTTCGTCTCTTGGCATGAAAGATGTAATTTTAAGTAATTGACCAATACAAAAAAAAATTGATTAAATTCTAGAGCAAACATACCCTCTCGTAAATTCTATCAGACTTAATTAATTTTCAAACAACCCTCTCCTCCCCCTCCAACATTAAATTAGGGGTATCAGCAAAATTTAATCATTTAGAGTGAGTAGACGAAAAAGGGACCCTGGGCGGAATTTTCAACAGGAGCTCGATTACATAAATTCTGCAGTGTCCTTACCCACTCTGTTTAATGAGAGTACTGCAGTGAGTACAAGAAGTTGTTTGTCGACCCGTTGTCGTTTTCTTGTCAGCACATTGTTTGCTGGAAGAACGTGAATATTACATAGGTGTTCATAGAGAGCGCCAGCGGGCATTCTACATAATTGGTGACTGATACATGTTGCACCACATGTTCAAAATGCCCTCGGTATGGGCGCCAATTTACTACTTTAACTGATCCGAGATAAGCATGTGAGAGACAACAATTATTTTAACATAAATTATGAAATTAATTAGATTTTAGGTCCCGCCCGAACGAATTTTATGTATTGTTTATGTGTTCTACGTCGTAATGATTGATAAATCTTCGAAATATTGTTATAAGAATATTGTTTACTTCGATTGATTGCTGAATAGTTTTTTAAAAAACTGAGGTATTATTTATCATTATTTATTTAGCACACATTAAAACCCCTGGACGATATTACGAATCCAAATGACCTCCAGTGATAAACGTAACGACGGATGTCTTAATCTACAAACCCGTTTTCTGCTCCCAGTTGACTCCTCGTGTCTGAACAGGGTCGTCGGAAGACGATCGTTTCATTTCATGCGTTATTTAATCCATTTCATACAAGTTAGACGAGACGATAATGGTAATCTACGAAAAGTATTACTTAAAGGCGCCTATTTTCTCAATTATCTCGAAATGTGTCTCTTTTTAGAGTGTTGACTCGTTGGAATATTGGAAACATTTAAATAATATGTCTAGATTTACATAATTAATAATAGTTATTTCAGTTTCTCTCCACATAGTGCAAATTTGAGCCACGTGGTGAATATGGATTCGGTACAAATGAGTCGCCACACGTTGAGACATTAGAACTTTTACCTGGGAGGTGACCGGGAGCAAGGTACCTTGGTAATTGCACCAGTCGGTCAAGGATAGAAGGCTGCAATCATTCGCTTACGGGTCTCCCAATCGGGCTTCGTCCGTATGTCTGTATGCTGTTTAATCGATTCATTCCATCTGAAATTTTGAACAATTATTTCACAACCCTTTAGATCTTCCTCATTAGGTTTCGGTTAAAACTATCATTTTATTTGAGTACGAAAAATAAAAAATTAAGCGTAAAAATCCGTGCCACACAGTGGGGTAAAACAATCGATTTCCGGAAAATACTTCTAAAAACTGTAGGGGTAATGTTACATTTCCTGACGAAATCCATGTCATATGTCATATTTAGCGCTGAACCGAATGAGACAAGTCCCAAAACGGTTTGACCACTTCTGAAGGTCGAAAACAGGTCACAAAATAACAAAACATTATAATAACATTATTTTTAATCGAAAATACTTTACTACATTTGTTAAACGATCTCGGTTTTCCCATTTTCAATAAATAAGAAAAATAAATAATTATCTAAAACACTACTGATGTTCTTGGGAGTAATAGTACTCAAGTAGAGACACTTGATGATGTTATTGACAATGATTGTATGTTATTTATATTACGTTAGAAATAAAGTCACTCCCAGTACTAGTCATTTGAAATCACAGATTTGTATAATGTTGATGTTTTTTTTTTATAGATTTATTTCTTGAGGCAATATTGATTCACTATTTTTAAATTATAATTTATTTTTGTAGTAAGGTTACCAATTCGGTACACAATTGATTAATAAAAAAATGAAACAGATTGTATTATATTGGCCATATCAACCTGAGATCTTTCCCTGATATGAAACTTTTGCTTACACATGGAAATTTTGGCGATCTGAAATTTGCTTACAAAGGGTTCCTTAACGTGCTATGTACGACCTTGGCCAGCCTGTTAAAACTTATTTCTGAGGTAACGCCTTTTATCAAAACTTAAATTAAATTTCAGCTCACACGCTAGGGGCGTGATAAGTTAAACACACATGATTAAACAAATAAATTAATAGCATTCTGACTTAGAGGAAGATGTTATTTTTTGAGGGTCCGGTCGCAGATAGGTAATAAACAGGTCTTATGACACGAATACCTGATTGAAAGAAAATCTTCATTCGTAGCGGTCCAGGAAGCGATCTTGAATGATCCATTCTAAATCGTGTTTAATTCTTTATTTAGACATTCTCCGGCCTCCTCGGAAAGGAAAACTGGTAATGACGCGCATTCTACAATTTCTCCTCCGTGCATAAAAACTTTGTGCACCGTCAGCTGCGTAAACTCTTAACATCGACTCGTCAAATCAAAGCATTACAGTTAATGACTTTCAGTATTACTGCCAGTCGCTGAATGAGTGTATCATCTACACCAGTAATTTGAGCAGTGAGTGAAGGACTCCCGGAAAAATCGCCTTGAGGCGTTTCCACTGTTAGTGCCTGATCCCTGCTTGACGATATCTTCTTGTAACCCCATTTTCCCAATGAATTACTTTTGAATTCGATTCTTTGTTTTATCTTTGATCTCATTAGTTAAACTTTTAAGTGACGACTGCACCCTAAATGTTTTTACATTTACACTTAATGCGTTCATGAAGTGGCGACATTCCCAATCGGAGGGCTTATACATTGGGTGGTTCAGAATTAAGTAAGTGGAGCGAGCTTTTACAACACAGTTTTTGGGTGATGTATTCGTTATGATTTGTGGAGCTTGATGATTGAACAAGATCCCAGTAGATAAGATGCGTTACACTGGCTTTATTTCCCAGGTGAGTGGCTTTGTAAATACGCGTTGAAAACATTACCGTTTAAAATCCAGCAGAGATCACAGTCGGCAGACAGCTGTTACGCTACTTATGTGGTAAACACATAAGAAGTGTAGTGGCTATCGAAAAAAAGTAATACCAAACCAGAAACATTATTTAAGCATTATCGTAAATTCTATTTTCATATTATCCTCTATGTCCAACTATGCGATAACTTTTCAGAAATCCCAAAAACTAGAACTATAAAAACTCTCTCAAAACAATTGCATTCATAGCCTTTATTACAATAGTAATTAATAACTTTGTCTTATAATCATATAAATTGAGCCCCACAAAAGTCTTAAACACTTACTTAAAGCACTTGGAATGGAGAAGACCTAAGAGAGGGTAAAAGAGCCACAGGCGCTCAGGACATGATGGGGAAGTGCCAGGATTTATATATCTACTTACAATGGATCGTGATGTCACCGCCGGATCATAAGGCCGATGGATAAGGAATTGAAAATCTTGAGGGTATTAGGTCAAGGACAGTTGGCACATGGAGATCACTATGTTTGTAACGTAGAATGGTGCATTGACTACAGTTCAGAGGATTTTGGATTCGTTTGTTGTTGGAAGGTTTGGCTGTCCCTCATAGTTCTAACCCGTAACTCAACATTGGTTTTAGCAACATTTCTACATGTGAAGTTTGTTTTCTAATGTGAGGTTAGATTTTCTGTTACTTTGAGAGTATAACTGTCCAAACCATCTGATCATATGAAACTAAAACTAAAATACAATTAATACTTACAACTGAAATATCGACTTATTTACAACTAGAAAGACCGAAATAAAAAACCTTACAACTCAATTTCTAGTGGTCGTTTAAGGAAAAACCTAATGCCTTCATTCCTATTCCTAGTTGAAACATTATCCAAAACACTTTTTACTAAATTAAGAAACCTTTGAGTGATTTATTGTATTATGTTATAAATAAATTCAATGTAGTATCATGTAGTCGGGAGACGGGGGTACGCCTAAATGAATTTGTTATAATTCTTAGGAATTTATTTATTTAATTAGGAATTTATATACTTTTTCTGTGTCTACTAGTACAGGTCACTCCAGGCTGGCAAATGTTAACAGAGTTTGATCATGAGATCATTTTTGTAGACTAGTGTTTTATATTTTATCGGTAGTTTAGATGTTTTGAAAAGGAATGAAAACAGAAATGAGATGGCAGCCTTTTGCTCTAATAGAATCTACGTGAGGTGTAAAGGTTAAGCCTTTATAGAAAATCATGCCTAAGTCCTTAACGGTCTGGGAACATTTAAATTCACTATTGACTAAATTAATTTGGGCGTACGTTTAGTGAATGGAGTTTCTACCGTTTTTTGTCAATATTTTAAACATTTCCATCGGTGAAAGATCCTATTTGCATTGTGTACTTTCCGAGCCGGCGAGTGATTATGACACTATCACCATGATGATGTAACCATTGCCACATCGTCGGTGAACACACATACATACAAATCGACTAGGTCAGTGGAGACGAAATCGTAATGAAGGATTATTAATCTATGAATTGCTTACAATAAATAACTATATGTAAGTCTATCATACTAAATAGGGTATTAAATTAAAGAACCTGCCATCCTGATTAATAATATGTAAAATGTCTTGCGAATTTTGTGGATTATAAAAATCGATTAAAGCTGAAATTAAAATTATTTTACAGCCGTAACGGAAGCTTTGGTTGAATGATGCAACAAGCTTGATTTCAACCTTTCATCCGAGAAATGTAGACGGGTCAAAACGTCCTGAAATATTTGTCTTTCTCCAAAGAAAAAAAACAAAGTCGGTCAAACGGTTTCAATGTGCGATTCGTTCCAAGATTTGCCGAGCCAACGCGCTTATTGTGGAGACCTGGAGGTTTCGTGAGGAAACAATCGGTATTGCATGAAAGTCACTTGGCTGTGAGAAACACTATTTCCATTTCAACCGCGCGCAGTTGGACGAAAACTTGAATTATTGGACATCGGTATTCTATAAAGTTTTTTTGTGTTTTTGTTTACAATATCAAGAAAGGATTCTAGTAACCGATTTATGGACATATGCGAGCCCAAATGAGTCTTCCTAAGAAGACTGACATCGAAACTGTATTCAATCAAAAGCTCTAAGAATTATCATATGTCCACTATTTTACGTACACAATCAGACCGAAATCCCTCGCGACTGCATTAGAACTTCATACAGAAACTTTTACGAGAAACTGCACGGACTGCCAAACCCAATTAATTTAAGAGGACAGCCTACACCTGGTAACATTCACCGACTGAGGAGAGCTAATCTTCCATAATAATAACAATAAGACAACGTCAAACTTAGCTTCAACAATATAAGGAAGGTGTATCAGACATGTTAGTTTTTATCATATTTACATCACATTCGCTTGTTGTGGCGCTGGTCACAGTTACTAATCAATAAAGAAAGTTAAAAATGATATCAAAATATAAATAAAATCATTTTCTATTTCTCTTTTGAGTATCATATTTCTTCTTATTCGTCGTAGCCATATTTTTCTATATATATAAAAAAAACTATTTCTCGAGTAACAAGATGTTCCTTAACTGATACCAATTTCCGAAGGAGTAAAAGTATTGTATGTTTTAAAAATATCCACTTAAAGAAAATTATAGTCTGTCCAAGGGCAGTAGATAATTGTGATAAGAGATCGCATTCATAGCATATTTACAAATTTAAATTTACTGTTTCATTTATACCGTATTTACAATATACATTCGTACAATACAGGACATTCAAAGACCAGGTCACTCCGCAGCTAAAGAATAGTTAATAATTTTTTTAAGAAAAACATAGATTATTCCTGTGAGTATCTCTCAATACTACTTCTTCACTTGGTACGTCTTATATTTCGTTTGTATTTAAAAATTAATAAAAAACGAAGGCTACTTATCCACTGACAGACTAGTTATCATCACAAATCTACGAGAAGTAGAAAAAACAAGAACTCGGTAAGACAGTAGACCTATGGAGCCATCCTCTTGGAATCACAGCGCATAATTGATACTGCTTAGGCGCGGAAATTGGAACGACCATGCAAAGTGATTATCCTGCTAGATTGATTACTAAACGGTTTATGGTGCCCTCGTGCCAGAGCGATGGGAAAGCCGTGCGGCAGGGAAATATCGATAACTCCTTACGTGATTCTCAAAACCGTACTGGAGTCAAGATGGTCACAATCTCGACAGCAAACGCGACAAGACATAAAATTTAAGTAGTCAAATATTTTTTTGTGAAATTGAAAATTGATTTTGAAATTTCTTTACTTATTTTATAAGTTTTATAGCCAACAACAATAATAATGCAAAAAAAGTGACTTCTTAATTTTTGAATGGCCGACATACGTCCGACCATAGAGATGTCTTTGGCCCCTAAGTCGCTAAATTGAAAAAATATTTACGTAATTACGTAGGGAAAACTCAGCCATAAACTTACCGCTCCTTACCCATACCCTATGACAGAATAGAAGATCCACACCTACACCAACACTTCTTTCAGAACATAAATAATGAAATGATATTTTTTCAAAAGCGACATAAGTACACTTTTCATTAGGGGGCGAAGCGGCCAACTTAAGATCAGTAGATTTTTTTGACTTCTTGAAGTACAATAACAATTTCTTTTCCTCATTTGACATCCACTATTTTAAAAAAACTCCTACTCTTAAGGACTTATATGGTTACTACCCTTTAACTTGATAGAATATATATTTGTCCGAAGTAAACCCTAAGCAGAAATAATATATGACGTTATGGTGGGATTATAAGTGAAGAAAGTTTGGAAAGATAGCTCAGAATGAGTGATGTCAATATTTTTCTAGTAATGCTTTATTTGTAAACTTTTTTATATTTGTTTGATAATGATGTTTTTTATGACCGAGTGAGATGTTTAAACAATTAAAATGAAAACTACATATATATTTAAAAATACAAATAAATTCATCTTCAAGCAGCAGACAATATGTTGTTCTATGTTTCATACATTTTAATTACATTACTTAAATGTTAACTACATTTTAATTATGCTGCTTGAAGATTGATTAAATGTGTCCAAAAGGCAGCAATAAAATAAATAAATTATAAGTAATTCCTTTATTGTGCAATATTTACAATCTGCCTTTATAAGGCAATAAGTAATTAAGATATATGCTCTCATTCATACAATATTTACAGTTCATCATTCACTCGCTCATTCATACAATATTTACAGACAGCCCAGAGACCCCCCAAATCCACCGCAAAGAGAAAGCGGAGTCTTGGGAAGTCCCCCACGCTCCTCCGTCAGCCGCGTCACCGGATACTAGCCAGTGGATGCTGACCAAGAGCGCGAGAGCCACAGACGCTCAGGACATGATTGGAGAGACTGGCCATTGCCAGGACTCCCACTGTCACACGTTTATAGCAGGTCACGAGGCCACTGCCGTTTCAGTCTCCGAGGAGGATTATAGGGATGAGTGGCGCAGTGCATTGACTGTGCTACAGGATTAGGGTGGTTGGAAAGGCTACTGTGGAATTTCGTAAACTTGGAAGGGATGAGTTCTAGAATGTAGGGTATATTAAGGTCGTTATGAAGGGTTTTGTTGCTGACATAATAAGGGGCATTTACTATTGTTCTCAGGACTTTTGATTGAAAGGATTGGATACGCTTGATGTTAGACTTTTTTGCTGTCCCCCATAGCTCTATTCCGTATGTCCAGATTGGTTTAAGTATAACTTTGTAGATTAGTAGTTTATTTTCTATTGAGAGATGGGATGTCCTTTGAAGTAGTCTGTACAGTTGTCCAAAGCGTCTGTTTAGTTCTTGTCTTTTTAGTCTCGTATGTGGGTTCCAGGTCAGTCGTTTGTCAAGATGGAAGCCTAAGTACCGTACTGTCTCGGATACAGGGAGAGGAATAGAATTAAAATAAACTAGTGGACCAGACTTGCGACAAAGGGTGAAGGTAATGTGGGAGCATTTTGCTTCATTAACTTTGATCCGCCATTGAGGAAATAAATAAATTAAAAGAGAAACATTTTTTATGATGAAGTAGGGAGTCCCGTTCTTGGTAACGATTAATTTTTATCTTTTAATTAATTATAACTATAAATAATAGTGGGAAATACCACAATAAAAATTCCACATAAGCTAAATTAGTTATCACAAAAATTAAAAGAGGCATTTTACACTTTTTTTTTACCATTGATTGAGGTTGAAACTTGCGTCCCATTAACAAATAAACAACACATTAAAAAAGGAAAAAAAAATCGTGTACTTTAATAATCATGGACTGTTCTAGTAATATTTAAAATATAATCAGCTTACCGAAGTTTCCCCTGGAGTAAGGCGGGTGATATGACTAGGGCAGGAGAGTGGATGAGGACATGGCTGATGAAAGTGAAGCTAAAGCGATTAGGGAGGGTGATTGGCTCGGGGGTTGGCCCTCATCAGCCAGCGCCACCAGATTTCCTGATAGCATTTACATGGAGGTCACCCTTAAACCAATTAATCCTCGCCCAGGTTCTTCTCGGTAGTACTCCATGTGACATTTAATATTTCGAATAATACAAAGCGTACTGACAGGCTTGAGAAGAAGCTCATGTTATTGGTTGGAATTCAATTCAAATCACACTGTCAAAATCATATTTATATTTAATTTTTTCAAATGCATATTAAAAAACTGAACTATTTCTTTCTCCTGATAGATTGGCACATATACAATATAATTACACAAAGTTGAAGCAAGGTTATATGAATAATAATCAAAGCGTATAATGCACAATGTAAGTAAATGTAGAGAGAAAAGACAAAAATGATATGCAAGGAAATTATTAGAGACTTTGGTAGATAAGTTGGTTATGGGATCATTGCAATCGCATGAAGCTGTTCGTTTTTGAGTTCCATGAAAATTCCATGAAGTGGTTCTTGAATAGCGTTAAATGATTATTCAGTTTTAATTAATTCAGTACAGTTAATATTGTCGTCAAATTGTACCTGTTATTGTGATATATAATCAGCTGGGGTTTCGATATTTAGTCTTGCAGCAAAATCTTTTAGCGTCGGTCTCACGGTAAGCTATAATAATATGACTTAACAGATTAACATTTGAAGGCGGAGTGGGGGGTTGGTCTACTTGGGTGTTAAATACGGATAAGGGACATGAAGGTTGGTTTGAAGCTCTCACGAAACTCATCCCTTCCAAGTTCATGAAATTCCATAGTAACCAGCCTAATCCCGTAGCACAGTCATTACACTGCACCACACATCCTACGAGGAGCATTATAGTCCTCCTCTAAGCGACAGTGGCCTCGTGACCTGCCATAAATACGCGACAGTGGGAGTCCTACCAATGGCAAATTTCTCCTATCAAGTTCTGAGCGTCAGTGGCTCTCGCGCTCTTGGTCAACCTCCACTGGTTGGTATCCGGTGACACGGCTGATGAAGGAGCGTGGGGGACTTCCCAAAACTCCGCTTCCTGTTTCCCATGCGAGGGAGTTGACTACTAAGAGGACTTCAGGGCCTTGGGAGTCTCTGGGCTGTTTGTAAATACTGTATGAATGAATAATTGTCTATATGGTATGATTGAGAGTTCCGAGAGGATTGATCACTATTACTTATTGCCAAATAAAGCAGATTGTAATTTTATTACAATAAAGATTTTGTAAAAATCTTTTGTATTTTCAAACTATAATGCTATAATAAATCCTGAGCACTATTTAAACCAGATTTGTTCAGAGGCATGGTAGTTCCATTTGATATTCCTTAGTTATACTAAAAATAAAACCAGCGTATGAAAAAATGATCTTAATAACATTAATCGGTAATAAAAATATACATATTATACTATTGTATCGAGCCGCGTATCAACATAAATAATTTCATGTCCTGATTAATGATGTTTATTATATGTTGCTGATAAAGTGGAGTATACAGTACAACCTTGACTATCCGTGCCTCGATTATCCGGGTACTCGATCAACCCTGATTTTTTCGGTGTTGATTGGTTGTTTATGAAATTTGTTCCATACTTTCGCAAATATTTGTGCGAAAACGGTCTTACTACCAATGCTGTTCTTTAACTACAATACGCTATCTCGCCCATCTGAAATCATTTTAAAACAGACGAAGGACAAATTTTCGTCTATTATCTACTGCCTTCGTGGTAGTAACCCAGTGGATTAAGGTGTCTTAGCAAGTTTAATATGAAGGCACAGAAAGCCTTTTCTTGGTTTTATTCTTGAAGCAGACTTTGCGAAATCTAAGAAAGATATCTTGAAAATGTGGACGACAAAATAAGCAATTTTAGTTGTCTGTTAAGGATAAAAAGATCCTTTATAAACAGAAAAATTATAGATGTCGATAAGGATGTTGGAAAGCAAAATCCACAACATGTTGAACAAAACGACATTCAAACTTGTCTTGAGATAGTAGAAACAATTTCTTGTTTTAATAAAATAGACAAATGCACGATATGGCTCAGCGGATGAAAAGTGACAAGAATAATAAAGGGTACAACCAGCTCAATGGTGACGAAATAGTTGAAATTCATTTGCGAAGTGAGCCTAGCCCTTCTAAATTTTAAGCAGCTGAGTTGACCTGCTTCACCAATTTTGAAGATCAAAATTCTGAATATGGAAAAATTACAGCTTTATTAAGTGTTGAGATTGTTAGAAGTGTGAAAATGATGAGTGCGAAAAATATTATGTCATGATTAGGTTTTATTCGTTGGATTTTTACCAAGTTTATTAGGTTATAATTAATTAATTATATATTAATGATTTACATGTTTTGATTTTCGTCAAGACGATGCCAACAGGCGAAACGTTCACCAATGTGAAAACAGAAATAAACATTGTAAAAAGCCTTGTTTGGAAAAATTTGTGCTTTTCATATGGTATTATTTGAATTTTGACGTACAGTTGTTCTTTTGACCGACTAAAGAAGGAGCGCAATAGAACGACGCTAAGAGAAAGTCTGAGTGGTGGTAGCACAGCATGGTTTTTTGCTTGTTTCGTTTATATTTATATGTGACGGTCGCCGGTTGAGAGCACAGCTGGTCGCGGGCCCCGCTCACAAATGGCTGTACGCCGTGGACCCCCCCACCACTCAATAAGAAAGTGTGAAGCACATACTTGGAAAGGTCGGACTGAATGAGAGGGTCCTCCGATTCGTGAGCAAGATCGGTTCCAATGACTCAGTCAGGCATCTGAAGAATTCCTTCCGGTTAGACGAGGCCTCGTGTCTGGGTGATGTGCTTGGTTCTCACCCCAACTTCGAGTTACACTTCACTTCCCTAGGCTTTTAGTAGATACATACCTATTACTACTGCTAGTAAGTGGATCCAAGTATGAGAGGTCTCGCTATAAAATTTTTATTATTTTCTATATCTCATCATACAAAATGTAAAAATAAAATCCTTAGTAGGATGTAGGAGTAACTTAAGTAGTTGAGATGCGGAGTAACAAGTACGTAATGTACAAGCTTTTCGATAAGGTATGCGAACATAATATATTCATTGAAATTGAATCTAAAAAAAAAAAAAAAACTATTTGTGCAATACGTAATTGTGACCATTAATCTCATTCATACCACAGTTACTGTTCATCAGCCAATCACTCATTCATATATTGAAGTACAGGCCTAGGGATCTCCCAACTCCGCATGATTATTGCCTCCGTCCCATACTAAAGAGGAAGCGGAGATCCTCCAGGCTCCTCCATCAGTCGTGTAACCGTATTGGGACCAAGAACTCGAGATCCACAGACGCTCAGATGATTGTATCAACAATTGCCAAGACTCCTTACATAAATTTACAGCAGGTCACGAAACCACTGACGCTTTAATTTCCGAGAAGGATTGTTCAGAGGTGTGAAGCTTTATATCGGTTTTGCTAGGTGATTAGAATGATAGAAGTTTTGGAGACATTTCGTGATCTTTGAAGAGATTAAATCAATGATGTAAGGTAAAAATATATGTAAGGTATTAATATCATTAGGAAGGGTTCTATTTCTGACGTAATGAGGGGCATTAACTATTGTTCTCAGTCGGTTCAAAGGCCTTGATGAAGCCGGTGCTTGATGTACAAAGGAACTAAAAATTGTCTTTGGACTAGAGAAATCAGTGCACTGCACTTAGACTGCGGTTACAGTTTCAAACCCAATACTCAAGTGCAAGAGTCCAAACGCAAGCTCCAGAATAACAATGAATGAATGATCTGTTCTTTTGTTTCCGTAAAAACACACACAATCAAGTGATGGCACATTAGAGTATCAGGAAAGAGAATGCTGAATAATAATTGTGTGATGTATTACACAATTAATGGTTTCATTGAGAATTTCAGTGACTTGACGTAATTATAGTCAACTCAAGACCCAATAAGTGTGTCATATCATTAATCATGACTTCAAGATCTTTAATTTGATATCTCACACTATTTGCATAACTAATAAATTCATTGATGACCCTTTATTATTTAGACGTTTAGCATCGAAGGGAACTACCGTGCAAAATATCATGCCTTTTACTTTAAACACATGAAATTTTACTAATAATTGACCCATTTGTCAATACAAAAGGACGGGACTGATTTTCTGATCGTCCAGCAATAATAAATGCCCTTGCATTGTTAGTATATTAGGCACATCCCTAGATCTGACTGAAAATACGCGGAATGAAAATTGCGCGGATATCGCATTACATACGCTAGATACAACACTGCTCCCATTATCCGGAGAACTATTGTATAAGTAGTGTGATTGTGAAAGCTGTTGTAAGAGCGAGAGATTGGAAAATAAAACGTTCAATGGGCATAAGGCAATTGAGTCGGGGGAGTGCGGCCAAGGACGATACAGGAGCACAACCTTTTTTTCTTTCTCTTTTTTTTCCCCTCCCCCCCCCCCCCGACAAACATCTTTGTCCCCGACCTGGCAGATCCACCAGTTAGGGCGGGACAAAGCGAAAATATAATTTAATTCTTTTTCAGGCGTCCCTTAAGTCCAAAACGGAGGGGTTTGGGGATTTTTTGTTCCCTTTAATAAAATAGCGATAAAGGAAATTGTATTATTATTTTTAAATAAAAAAAAACATTCAGTTTAGTCGCTTCAACCCGTCCAGACGAGTAGGTGATTTTGGGTCAGTGACCTAATTTTTTAATAAGAATGAGATGATTCTTTCTTCTTTTTTTTTTGGATCGATGTAAAGGAGTGAAAAAAAGTTATTCACAAATTTCGATTCTTTATACTTGACCATATCGATTCTTAATGTTATTGAGACGTGATAAAAACTTGAATTAATTTGTTAACTAAAAAATAAGTTATGCAAGTTAATTTCCACGATAGTACGTCTGAATGCAATAGTCTCAAACCACTCTCTAAAGAATTCCAAATGTGTATTTGTTGTTCTTTTGTCAATATTTCTACGGTACGTATTTTTACGTTTTTTTTCCATTCAAGCTAACAATTATTTATAATGGCAACGGAGCGTTTTATCTGCTTATTTATAACTACAACTTTTTCCTGTCCAAATAATAGACGGTTATAAAAAATAAACTTTAATTTATAAGTTTGAAAAAAAAATTGAAAAATAACCCTTCCACAAAGTTTTAATATCTAAATATTTTATAGTAAAAAACTTCTATTTATCATAAGTCAGTATTTTTATTACTGTAATGATATTTATTGAATTTTATAGGAACGTTTTGGAACACTTCGTTACGATGCACTTCATAGAAATAACTTACTTTTACTTGAGTCTGTTAATTAAGAACTATCAATGACCTTTTATTTAATCACAAAATTCACAATGTTGTTCTCATTTTTAAGATGGGCCTGCGCTCTTGTTACTTTTTACTTTGTAATTTATCAATCAAGTACTTGGATATTTTGAGATGGGTTTCCAAAAAGTTAGTAAGCCTTTTTGGAAACCCATTTGGAAACTCTAATGTTGCATGATGTAATGTGTGGGTCCATCTTAAAAATGAGAACTACATTGTGAATTTTGTGATTAAATAAAAGCTCATTGTAGTCCTTAATTAACAGGCTCCAGTACAAGTTGCTTCTATGAAGTGCGCCATAAACATTCCTAAACGGAGCTATAAAATTGAGTAGTCTACAAAATGGAAACTCTAATGTTGCATGATGTAATGTGTAGGTCCATCTTAAAAATGTTTTCAGTTTTCAAACAATTTTATTAAGATAAAATTACAATCTGCCTTTTATTAGGCAATGAGTAATTGAGATAAATGTCATCATTCATACTATATTTACAATTCATCATTCACTCGCTCATTCATACAATATTTACAAACAGCCCAGAGGCCCCCCAAGTCCACAAGGGTCACCTCCCTCGCATGCGAAGGAGGAAGCGGAGTCTTGGGGAGTCCCCCACGCTCCTACGTCAGCCGCGTCACTGGATAAGCCAGCGGAGGCTGACCAAGAGCGCGAGAGCCACAGACGCTCAGGACATAATTAGAGGAACTGGCCATTGCCAGAACTCCCACTATCACTTAGTTATAGCAGGTCACGAGGCCACTGCCGTTTTAATCTCCGAAGAGGATTATAGGGGTGAGTGGTGCAGTGCAATGACTGTGCTAGGGAATTAGGGTGGTTGGATAGGTTACTATGGAATTTTATGAACTTGGAAGGGATGAGTTCAAGAATATAGGGTATATTCAGATCATTGTGAAGGGTTTTGTTGCTGACGTAATAAGGGGCATTTACTATTGTTCTTAGGACTTTTGATTGAAAGGATTGGATGCGCTTGATGTTCGACTTTTTTGCTGTCCCCCATAGCTCTATTCCGTATGTCCAGATTGGCTTAAGTATAACCTTGTAAATAAGTAGTTTGTTTTCTATTGAGAGGTGGGATGTCCTTCGAAGTAGTCTGTACAGTTGTCCAAAGCGTCTGTTTAGTTCTTGTCTTTTTAGCCTCGTGTGTGGGTTTCATGTCAGTCTTTTGTCGAGATGGAAGCCTAAATACCGTACTGTCTCAGACACAGGGAGAGGAATTGAATTTAAAAAGACTGGTGGACAGGACTTGCGGCAGAGGGTAAAGGTTATGTGGGAACATTTTCCTTCATTGACTTTGATTCGCCATTGGTTGCACCAATACTCGATCTCGTCGAGGTGTTTTTGAAGGTTTTGGGATGCTATATTAGGGTCTGGATGGGTTGACAGGACTGCAGTGTCGTCTGCGAATGTTGCCAAGAAGGTATTGGTGGTAGAGGGGACATCAGCGGTGTATAGATTATAGAGGGTGGGACCCAGGACGCTGCCCTGTGGAACTCCTGCTTTAATGGGATAGTAGTTAGAATATTCTAAACCACAGCGGACTTGGAAGAAACGGTTTGAAAGGTAGGATTGTAGGATTAGGAATAGGGTTTGCGGTAAATATCCTTTGAGCTTGTAAAGCAAGCCTGCGTGCCAGACCCTGTCAAAAGCTTGAGCTATGTCCAGAAAGGCAGCAGTGCAATACTGTTTGGTTTCAAGGGCTGAGGATATGTGATCAACAACGCGAAGGCCTTGTTGAGCTGTGGAATGTCGTTGGCGGAAACCAAACTGATGAGTAGGGTAAAGGTTTTTGGATTCAACAATTGGAAGTAGGCGTTTTAATAGGAGTTTTTCAAATATTTTTGAGAGGATAGGGAGTAGGCTAATTGGACGGTAAGATGAGGCGTCATTGGGTGGTTTACCGGGTTTGGCGAATAAGACAATAATGGAATGTTTCCAGAGGAGAGGAAAGTGCGTCGTACGGATAATGCAATTATATATATAGGTTAGGAAGATTATGGCTTTAGGTTTAGGAGGAAGTTGTTGGAGGATTCGAGGAGTAAGGAGATCATATCCTGGAGATTTTCGGTAAGGTAATTTTTTCAGAAGATATTTAACCTCGGAGGGGTTAACGGCTTTTGGTGGTAGTGAGAGAGGGATAGGTGAAGTGAGGAAATCTTCAACAGTTGGACGGTGATTATTGTTTTGAGGAGTAAGATGAGGAGTGAAAGTATGGGAAAGATGCAGTGCAAATTCTTCCGCCCTCTCGCCATCCGAAGCCGCCCAGGACCCATCATCACGACGGAGTGGGTGTGAAACAGGATGGTATTTTAGGATTTTCTTAGTTAGATTCCATAAGGAGTTGTCCCTGGTAGACAGGGAGGAGAGATAGGAATTGAAAGAATCGGAACGGAAGGATGCCAATTGCCGCTTTACCAGCCTGCAGTACTGATTGTATGAGCGACGATCAGCAGGATGTCGGGATCTTTGCCACACTGTTCTTGAGTGGCGTTTGGATTTGATTAGGTCTTTGAGATACTGAGGTAAAGGATTTTGATTGTGAATTTTTAGGTGACGGTGGGGTGACGATGCCTCCCAGGCCGACCTCTGGATCAGAGTAGTGAAGGAATGCACTGCATCGTCTAGGTCTTGGGATGTTTTCAGAGGTACTTTGAGGTCTACAGAGTCTGTAAGAATCTGGCGGAAGTGGTCCCAGTCCACTGGGCCCCTAATAAATGAAGGAGGAGGCAGTTTGTGAATTGGATTTAGGGAAATGGTTAATAATAAGGGGCTATGGTCGGAGGAGAGGTCATCGAGGCGCTTGAGTGAATAGTTTAGTGTTCCTAAACTATTGTAGAAAAAGAAGTCAAGGAGATCAGGATTTCGGTTGGGATCAGATGGCCAATAGGTGGCTGTGTCAGGAGAGATAGTGGAGCAATGTCTCCGTGTGAGTGCAGACAGCAAAGCACGTATCTTAAAAATGAGAACTACATTGTGAATTTTGTGATTAAATAAATGCTCATTGATAGTCCTTAATTAACAGGCTCCAGTACAAGTTGCTTCTATGAAGTGCGCCATAAACATTCCTAAACGGAGCTATAAAATTGAGTAGTCTACAAAATGGAAACTATAATGTTGCATGATGTAATGTGTAGGTTCATCTTAAAAATGAGAACTACATTGTGAATTTTGTGATTGAATAAAAGCTCATTCCTTAATTAACAGGCTCCAGTACAAGTTGCTTCTATGAAGTGCACCATAAACATTCCTAAACGGAGATATAAAATTGAGTAGTCTACAAAATGGAAACTCTAATGTTGCATGATGTAATGTGTAGGTCCATCTTAAAAATGAGAACTACATTGTGAATTTTGTGATTAAATAAAAGCTCATTGTAGTCCTTAATTAACAGACTCCAGTACAAGTTGCTTCTATGAAGTGCGCCATAAACATTCCTAAACGGAGCTATAAAATTGAGTAGTCTACAAAATGGAAACTCTAATGTTGCATGATGTAATGTGTGGGTCCATCTTAAAAATGAGAACTACATTGTAAATTTTGTGATTAAATAAAAGTTTATTGATAGTCCTCAATTAACAGGCTCCAGTACAAGTTGCTTCTATGAAGTGCACCATAAACATTCCTAAACGGAGATATAAAATTGAGTAGTCTACAAAATGGAAACTCTAATGTTGCATGATGTAATGTGTAGGTCCATCTTAAAAATGAGAACTACATTGTGAATTTTGTGATTAAATAAAAGCTCATTGTAGTCCTTAATTAACAGACTCCAGTACAAGTTGCTTCTATGAAGTGCGCCATAAACATTCCTAAACGGAGCTATAAAATTGAGTAGTCTACAAAATGGAAACTCTAATGTTGCATGATGTAATGTGTGGGTCCATCTTAAAAATGAGAACTACATTGTAAATTTTGTGATTAAATAAAAGTTTATTGATAGTCCTCAATTAACAGGCTCCAGTACAAGTTGCTTCTATGAAGTGCACCATAAACATTCCTAAACGGAGCTATAAAATTGAGTAGTCTACAAAATTCCTATAAAATGTAGTAGTCAGTATGCAAAATTGGAAAGCGGCTCAATCTTGGAAATCACAATCGCCAAGACAGAAATGCAAGGGCGAAAACCTGCGGGTTTTTTGCTTTGTAAAACCAACGGCCCCCTAATGTTCTCGAGGACAAACAAAGAAAACGAAAATCAACACAACGTAATAAAGACCCGCTCCGAGTGAATGGATCATAACAGTGTAAGCGTATTTTTTTGCTACGCGGTAGGTGCGTGAACGGAGTCGGCAATATATTTATAAAGTTAACGACTTAACAGTTCTCTGAGATCCTATCGACTCCCTGGCCAGTGTACGCTGATAATACGCAGTCAAGTATATAACTGTATATAGAACACAACGCTCGATTGTAGTTGTAAAGTCATAACAATCTGCCAAGCTGTAAACGGCCATGTACGTTGCCAGCTAATGTTTACATTTTCATGCTCGGCTGAAAATTAACGGACACTCCGGGCATAGTTCTCTCAAAGAGACCGTCTCAATCAGAAAAACGCCCTCGTTGTAACAAGTCCGCGGAAGGCTAAGGGAACATCGTTAAATTTTTATTTCGGTAGACAAAGGGTCAATAATGATGATTAATAAACACCACGGCAAACCAACATTTTGTAACCAGCCAATCAGTTTGATTGAGATTAACTCTCATCCAGGAATGGCCTGAATTATGTCCGTAACCCAAAATATAAAATTCATGCCGGCCTATGGGTTTGAAAACCAAAATCTTCATCTCATGTGGTAGTTTTTTTTTTTTTTGGGGGGGGGGTCTCTTTCTGTGGATATCTCTGGGCTGTTTGTAAATACTGCCTCGTGACCTCCTATAAGTACGTGACAGTGGGAGTCCGGAGAGTTTCTCAAATCATGCATGTCATGAGCGTCTGTGGCTCTCGTGCTCTTGGTCAGCCTTCACTGATTTATACCCGGTGAAGTGACTAAAGAAGGAGCGTGGGGGACTTCCTAAAACTCCACTTCCTCTTTCGCTTCCGCCACGCGAGGGAGGTGACAGCCATGTGGATTTGAGGGTATCTGGGCTGTTTGTAAATACTGTATGAATGAGCGAGTGAATGAAGAATTTTAAATATGGTATGAACGAGCGAGTGAATGAAAAAAATTGTAAATATGGTATGAATGAGAGAGTGAATAAAGAATTTTAAATATGGTATGAACGAGAGAGTGAATGAAGATTTGTAAATATGGTATGAACGAGAGAGTGAATGAAGAATTGTAAATATTGTATGAATGAGAACATTGAAAACAATTACTTATTGCCCAATAGGGCAGATTGTAATTGTATACAATAAAGATTTGAATATCATTAATGGGTTTCCCTGGCCTGCCTGCCTGGGTCCTTTGATAAAGATACCTGAAATTTTCCACGGAGGTCCTAACTGAGAAGGCATTTCAAATAGCTTTCTATAAATGTTCAGGAGGGTATCAATTATATATCTCGACTTTCTGATTAACAATATTTGCTGTTTTGTTTTTTTCAAAATATAACAACAAAAACTATCATCAACATAGAGTTTGCAGCTCAACGAGAATTTTTCAGGGGGATTATATTTTCCATGGTAGTTCTATTTGATACCCCAGTAAAGTTTAAATAAAACCAGCGTGTGAAAATATTGACTTCTGGCATAAAACTAATAAAATCGAATTAAATACCTCGGAGTCTTGATTACAAATACGTCATCATGCGTTTTGGCTTTGATGGACTTTTATTAAATAAAGTCATTAAAACGGTTATTCGTTTTCGTAACTGAAACGAAGACCTTAATTGTGAAGTCATTGTCTTGTTTTTTTTTTTTGTTTTTTTTTTAAACTAAGCACCATATATAAATATCATAGTATAGTCTTTAGAATCCAAAACCAACATTTAAGCTTTTCTAGCTTTTAGCCATTCCTTGGTTTAGTAAATTAGTAAATCAAACTGCCAACTAATTTCAAATGCGTTGCCTCATATCTGTACCCATTTGAACTATTCTACACAACAGTAACATCTAGATCCAGTTTAGACAATCGGCCTAAAAGTAATAACTATTTATCACTTTCTATTCTTAAGAAAGTGTTGCTTCACGACTTATGGTTATTTATAGTTGAGATACAATAGGTTTTCTCCGAGCTCGGTGAAGGATTAGGTAACCTTTTTATGTAGAGCGCGTACGCGCCACGAGCGGCTTCTGACCCGGTAGACAGACAGGACGTGGAGGCCCAGAAAAATCCGTGTACCTTGATACGGTAAAATAATTCTATTTTCGAATATTAAATCAATCGTGATTTATTTTTAAAATCAAATTGAATAAGAAGAAAGAGTTTTAGTTACATATTTACAGTGCAAAAATGGATACACTTCAATGAGACACCTTTACGAGATCAAATATTTGAGTAAGAAAATAATTTAAACATATTCCGTCACTCCAGATGTATTATTTGTAGGAAAAGTAGAAAGAATTTAATTGAATAAAATCATAAATATTATACAGTAGACCCATTTATTCAAGGAGTCCTCTAATTTCCTGACAAAATACAGACTGTCTTCTTGAGAGAAGGAAAGCGAAGAATACAGGAACCAATCCTTATAAATATGATTTAGAACTGCACGTTAAAAAAAAACTCTGATTTAAAAAAGTAGAGCAGATAGAGAAAAACTGATTTCATATTTGGACTCTTCTACAGCTGTGTTATTGATAAGTTGGCAGGAAGGGGGGTACAGTGTGACACGCCTCAATATGTGCAACCCTTGGTTGTGGCACGCGTTACAAAAAAAGTTGGGCACCCTTGGAAAGACGGAAACAACCCGTTTTCAAGATATTCCACAAAATAGTATTTTTGAACCAAAAAAACAAATCAAGTAGTCACGTATTAATGTCGTTCATACCTTAAATAGTATAGCTATTCGTGTAGTTGTTTTTACAAGAAAGACAGTCGTATTTACTAGAACAACAGTCGTATAAATGATTCTTCTGAAATGTGAACTCAAAACAAGAAGTGAGAATTTTTAAGAATTCATTTAACATGAAAAAATAATGTGTTCACGTTTCTTTAACTCTTAAACATTAAAAAGCCATGGCAAATAAGCTATTTAAGATCCCCAATGATATTTGAGATATTAAAGACGTTTTCAAGGCCAACAGTAGAAATACAGTTTAAAAACCTTATATATTTTTGTCAATATGGTACTATATTTACGATAATATGTAATACGGTAGTTATTTACGATTTTCTTTATTTGTCGAAAAGGTTCCTTTTTATGACCAAGTTGGTTTAAAAAATTATATTATGTTTTTTGTAGGTAAAACTGGATAGTTTTTTTAACCAACATTTAATACGTTTTTTATTTCACTCGCGTATGTGACCTGCGAGTATTTCTCGTTATTTTTCCTTCGCTTCACTGTAGAAGAATGTACAGTTTTGTTTGCACATATTTTAAAAATTACACCTATTACATAATACGAAGAACTGGCTGTGGTACAGTCTATAGCAAGCACGTAAAATTTTGAAGTGTTACGCTCAAAGAAGGTTGGGTTTTGAGCTCCCTCAGTTTAACTGGAATTACAAGCTCATTAGCGTTAATTAACTCACTGAACTAAATTAGAGAAGGTACATCATTTTTAATGGACGAGTCAGTTACATTTTTTTAAGTTATTTAAACTTGAGACAGGGAAGTTCCAATGAAAGATTTGGGGGGGTATATATATGTGTACAGCAGTACCGAAGCATATTGAACACTTCTTTTCATATCAACACGGTTGGATTCCAGGCTGTGACAAGTTTCTTTTAGGAACGCCGTTTGATTATATCATAAAGCATGGAACGTCCTGGTGGAAAGAAAAAATGTCGAAATATAATATATATTTACTACAACAACATAAATCGTCTATAAAAGTGACCTATGGTCGTTCTGCAGTGATTTTGATTTTTTATGTCTACATAAATTGTGAGATGTTCCATCTTGTTTTTTAATCTAATTTCTTCTTGTTGGCACTATCGTTATAATACACATTATTATCGTTGTAACTTGTACATCAAAACTTTTATACAATGTCGCATACTTTTAATCTTCATGCTTGAAGACTTTTTCCCACCATTTCCGAGAAAAACGTTTCAAGCAGGTAAAGATATAGAAACCCACTGAGTATAAACTAACACGTATTGTTAACGATTGTTTGTTTAAAATGTTTGATTAAGTATCAAAATACAATTGACTTTTAACAATTGGTGTAAGCTTTCAACATGTCAAATGTTCGTGGCGTTCTTTCTTTTAGTACAAATAACTTCTTTATTATTATGTGGGCGTGGCAGACCGGACCAATTATCAGAGCCGGTAATACAAGAATACGCCACATGCGCGTCATCTTGGGGCAATAGAAGCAATGTGCTTAGGGCAATCACGTGTGTAAGTCTGTAGAATCTTCTAGAAGATTGTGGAAACTAATGTAACTCGGTGTTGGTTTTCCCAAAGGGATTCAACCCCTCTTCTCGTCCCACATCAGGTTTCACCTCATTCCGTCGGGGTAAGAAACCCAATATGTGTGATCATAAATTTGTTTTTTTTTGAAATAGCGATTCAGTTGTTTAACATTTAAAGATCTAATATTTTTTTTCTGGGTAAGGGCGCATTGTAGACAGTAAGATATTCCAAAAACTAAAACTTTTGTGAGGTTGCAATAGAACCGATACTCCCAAAGTAGGTTTATTTGTACTAATGTCTTATTTATTTACTGTACAAGACGGTTAAGGGAATGAAATGAAGTATTTTTCTCAAGTTCTCGTACCGAGTCTCTCAATATTATTCCTTCATTTTCTGTCTCTTTGATTTTGTTCATGTATTTAAGAAATAAAATTGAAATCATAAACGGAGTAAATAAATAGTAGTCGGTAAAAAATGAAATAATAATATTTTAAATAAGAAAAAAATGGCGAGGATACTGAACTATGATACTATCCAACTGATAGTGAATAATTAAAATATAAATACATAATAGTATTGTGTAGTTACATTTCGAATAGTTTAAACATTATGTAATATTTTTTATGACAATCAGGCTAGGGATTCCACAATCTAAGTAACAAAATAGGTTCAAAATATTTTACTGTACCCAAAAAATTGCTGATCACGTGAAGGGTATCCTGAACATACATGAGTAAATAAAATTAAAGATTAATTTTATTTTATTCTGTAAATATTTGTATTTAATTTGTAAATATGTAAGGTTGTTTTTTATTGGGTAGGTTTTTATTTATTATACCTACCATTGGAAAATTGTGTAAATATCTCATTATGTCATAGCCATACAAAATAACATGAAAAGGTTCATATAAATACAATAAGTAATTGAATATGAATTGTAAATTAAAACTTAAAAAAGTTCTTTCTTCTTCTTTAAAACAATTATGTAATTTCCTAATTTCCAAGGATATCATACTCTCTCGAAAGGTATAAATAGTTCCCAATCATTAAGAAATGTACAGACAAATTATCAAGAAATGTAGGTGCAAAATGCTGCAAAACGTTCAGGAGTGTCGAAACCAATAGTCCACTGACCCCAGGCAACATCACGTCCTGAAGGCCACGAGATCCTGAACTGCATCCAGGATAAAATATTTTCAAAAACCGACGTACGTTTCTGGGATAGACACGTTGGAACGTCAATAATTATTTAAGACTCTTTTTTTGGTTTTGCTTTTTTTTTTTTTTATCTTACCAAAATAATTTTATTACTATAACGAATATTATTATTTATATGAATAAAATTTTATTTTTTAAATATGTGCGAATGAAATTAAGGGCGTAGAAAATGAGGAGTATTATTAACAGGATCCAGCGTGAGTTTTCAGAAGTCGAAAATCATTTTGAAAAACTATTTTTGATAAAAAGTACTTCATTTTGTTAGTTGAACCATCTCAGGCACTGATGATCGCTTTCTGAACAGAAAATAAATGCATACATCATTAAAATAAAAAAAAATTAAAAACGGAACGTATAAGATATCTTTTATCCATTGTTCGATTGTACTTAACTTTCGTTCTGGTACAAACGAGTTTCGTCTGTCTGGCTGTCTGTTCGTACTATTAACTCTCGAAAATATACAATTGAAAATATTTTTGAGAAACCAACTCTAAAGTTTTTTGTTTTGTTTCATATCCCCTTGTTACAAATTTAATATATGTTACAAAATATAGATTCTACAAACAAATCTATTTATTATTGCTTCATTATATTTCCTGTACTTTGGCTACTTTTTATACAAATTCTGTTTTCTACTAATAGTGATCTGCATTGTACAATGATGTGCATTAGACATTAATTTACTGAATTTATTAAAAGTGATGGGGCTCACCTAATTTATCATAGACTTAAAACTAACTTACATCTAACAATAAAAATTTAAACTAAATCTTAAACTAATTTTCCCTGACAGTCTGTTGCCATCGATGTGGGAAGGGTGGTGGGGTCATGGTCAGAACTAGTGCTTTGAAAATCTTGAAAGTTCAACATGGGGGACTGTGCACTTTTATTTTGTATTATATATAATATATTGAACATTAAAAATCTATATTAATGACGAATCCATAGTTTTCGGGGCCTGTAAGCTGACCAGCATATTTATTCCGTTTTGGCCAAAATCTAATCAGCATCGAGTGAATTGTTTTTAGGCTATAGTTATGCAATGCAAGCAGAAATACATTTTCGGACTCGGCAATCATTGATATAGTTATTATTACTTTTTACATCAGTCCATCATAAGATGAGGCCACCATACATTTACAATACCAAACATATTGCAAAATAAAACGAAACCAAAAAATATAAACGTATAAATAAGTATCAACTTGAAACTGATAGTTTAATACAAAAAGTTTTTTCTTCTTCACTCATATCATCATTTAAAAAAAAAAATACTTTAGTATCAATAACTTTTCATTAATAAATCTAATTTGAATAAAATTCCAATCTGCCCTATAATAATAAAATATTACATTCATATCATATTCAGAAATTTACATTTACTGTTTCATTCATACAATATAGGCACATATAAAGTACTAATGACTACTTTTGTGGTCCTTTTGATCGCTGTTGTTGCGTTATTATTTATTTTATATATCCGCCGATTGTTTTATTTTAATGGGTTGTTTTATATTGTTGACAGTAGCTATCATAATAAGTAATAAATTCGTTTATCTGCAGTTTGTATTGGATTTGCCAAAGTAGTCGCCCTTTAAAATATTTTAAGTATCAGTCGGCCAAGTCTAGTTTTAATTCAGGTACATATTAGATTTATAATAAATAACATTCAGGTGCTTATTTGAATACAAATATAATAGAAACAAATCGATAGTTTGTTGTAGGGACATGTTATCTACGAATGAAAACAATGCACAAATAATAAAATCCAACTCTGGCCAACAAAAAAGTAACAATGGGGAAAAAATAAATAAAATAAAAAGCATACATCAAATTAAAAATATCATCCAAGAATTTGTTTAAATACAAAAGAAAAAATGTTAATATATTAAATTAAAAAGAGAGGGAAAAATAATAATAAAATTAAGTAAATAAATATTAGTGGTTACTCTTTTACAAGGTTGCACCTATGAGTCTATCAACAGAAAAGCTGAATGATAGCAATCGTATATAGTCAAAATAATAATAAGACAATAATAGTCAAAATTAATGCAAAAATCCTAAGTTAGCAAGCGTCTGAGTGGTACGGAGGTGCTGGAATAAGAGGGTACGTCAGGATGAAGCATGAGTGATATTATAAACACATAAGTATCATAACAATTTTTGTTATAAAGTTACAATTTGCATTTGTAATTAATAATTGTCATTTAAGAGCCCATTCACACCTTATAGTGGAATTATCAATATGCTACATTGACACTCCATGAATATGCTGTAACAATTCTAAAAAACGTCTTCAATTCTTCTTACATCTAACGGCACCCCTCTGTCTCCCGTTCATGACCATCATGCAATCAACTGGAACACTCTTATCATTGCAGCTGATAAGACAAAACCTCGTCCTCGGGATATTATCACATACATTAAAAAAACCCGCTAATATTTCGGAATTAATCGATAAAAAAGACTACTTACTAGCATTGAAAATATTTATATTACATTAAAATAAATAAATTTAAATTACAACAAGGAATCGCTAATAAAATTTTAAAAAAATTAATTGACCCTTAATTAATACTAAATCCCTGGCTTTGGACTGAATATATATACTCGGTGAATATGACGCAATGAAGTACCAGCTCCCATCCGTTTCCAGTCGATTAATCAGGCGTAACGTCAATCTGACGGTTACATAAGCAGTCCTGTTGTATTTTATCTATTGAATAAACTTCAGAAAAATACATACCAGTCCCGGTCGGAACCATGGGACGGTATATAACACGTTAGGTAAAATGAAGAAAGAAGATACTTCTACAGTGAGTGGTTAGGACAGGAAGGGAGACATTGTTCCGATTGGCTTAACCGACCGTGATGAAAATTACCCCCGCTCGTCTGTTGCCAACTGTTGCAAATCGATATGCGCACCAGCGAGCTGCACGGTACAGCGCAAAACATTAATTGCAAGTGAACTATATACTGCATTATTATTTCGCCCTCACGCGAACCCCTGAAATGTCAGCGATTACTAGGTTAAAACTGTATAGCGTTGGGTTTACCGGACATAAGTGCAAGTACAGGGTCGTAAAACTATCTTTAAATCTTTCTAAAAAAAATCTATTTTAAACAAGATTTGATCAATCAAAATAGGCTCTCTTACAATAAATTTTGCTAATAAGTTCAAAGTATTTGCATAACCTGTGAATAGAAATATCCTCAATTATGTTTATGCTTCAAAAAAAAAAAACTTGGAGTGTCTCCCAGTAAACCATTTTTTATCGACGTTTCGCTTATTCAGCCATCATCCGGACTAAATTCAGAACAAAATACATAAATTTAAATATAAAGAAAAGCTATAGCATAAAACAAAAACACTTTATTTATTACATAATTTTTCAAATCTAATTATTAATTAAATTAAGTGTTATTGATTAAATGTTTTTATTATGTTATTCTTCTTCTATGTAAATTTATGTATCCTGTTCTAAATTGTAGTCCTGATGATTCTTGAATAGGCGAAACGTCGACTGAGGATGGTTATCAATAAAAAAGACTAAGTGGGAGAGACTCCAAGCTTTTATTCTAACATATAGAATTGATGACACGACCCCCCCCCCCCCTCTTCCCTATACCATTTCATTAGCAATCTTCCCAAATCTTCCAAAAACGCCTTTTACCTTCCTACTTAGGATATGAATTTTTGATAGTTGCTTAGAACAGATTGTAATTTAATACATAATCAGGCTCATTTTTTTTATTTTCAAATTTGATTAATAATTAAATTTAGCGTTATTAGAATAACACGTATTTTCGTGCTGTTCTTCTAAATATGAAAATGTATGTATCCTGTTCTAAATTGTAGCCCTAATGATTCTTGAATGGGTGAAACGACGCGTCTTAGGATGGTTTATCAGTAAGACTAAGTGGGAGAGACCCCAAGATTTTTTTCTAACATAATATAATACCAACATACACAGGTGGTCTGAAAAGTTTCCAACCTCAACATGAAGATGACAATAAAATAAATAAAAGCTAGTGAAATAAAAGCTTTGTTAGGTCGGAAACTTTTCAGACCACCTCGTACAAGTGTCTCTGCTAAAGTGATACTTTTTTGTGCGGTCTTTTAATTTACGGAAACAAACTTAATTTTTATCACTTTAGATTTTGCCTATGGCCAAACTGCCAACTGGACATTTCACCGCAACTTCTGGAATTTGTCGTTCTTGGATTTCCCTTCACAAAAGTTAGCAGATATTCGTCGTCAACAGAATGATTCCTTCATTCTCTTTAATGCTAAAATCTAACTCAAGAAATTTTTTGAACGATGAACTCACTTGAACTCCCATCGCCTCTGACCCCGATCATGTTTCTTTCTGGCAGTATGGGCCTCGTTCAGGGCGAGTTTGAAGGAGTTAAACGAAAGCCACAACGGACATCGTCATAAAGATTGAATTATTGGCTACCACGATATACAAATACAATTGAATGAGGATCGATCCGTGGTGAAATTCATTTATACCTACAATTCAGCAAAAGTAAACAGCTATTGATATAGAGGATTGAACTGAAGGAAATTTGATATCCTGCATTACTTTCTGGGCAACCGAATATATACCAATGGAGTTGAGATCCCCTTCTTATTGTACCGTTTCTTTTTAGCCTCCATCCCATCCTCTCCAAAATCTTCCAAAAACGCCTCCTAACATCCTTTCCTTTCCTTTCCTAAAAAAAAAGGTGAACAATCATGCGTGCTTGTCACGTGTTTGGGATGTAAATATATAACCTATACTTTTATCTTCATTCATTCAGTATTTACAAACAGCTCAGAGATCTCTCAAATCCACATAGTAGTCACCTCCCTCGCACGCCAAAGAGGAACGGGGTCTTCGGAAGTCCACCACGACCCTCTATCAGCCGCGTCACCGGATACGAGTCAGTGGAGGCTGACCAAGAGCGAGAGAGCCACAAATGCTCAGGACAAGATTGGAGGACGAAATGTGTGGTGCAGTGTAATGACCGTGCTTGGGATTAGGGTGGTAGGGTGGTTAGATAGTTACTATGGAATTTCATGAACTTGGAAGGGATGAGTTCAAGAATGTAAGGTATATTAAGATCGTTATGAAAGGTTTTGTTGATGCCGTAACGAGGGGCATTGACTATTGGTCTCGGCTACTTTACGCTTGATGTTCGACGTTTTTGATGTCTCCCATAGCTCTATTCCGCATGTCCAGATCGCTTTAGTAAAGTAGTAATAGTAATTTATTTTCTGTTAATAGTTTGGATGTCTTTCGAAGTAGTTTGAACATATGATTATGTTAGGTCAAGGCCTTAACTCTAGACCACACTACGTTTGACCGGAAAATGTTTCTTTTTTAATTACTAGGTAATTGATAAATAATCCTATCTTATTTTTTATAGGATTAATTTTATCTTTTGCGTTATAGAGTCATCATACGGAACCACCAGGCAACAAATCCTGCCTTTGGTTTCTTGTGTGCTGTTTAGGAAGATTTTTAGATCTTTAATTTGATACCTTGATGATTAGGCTGATTGAGATTATTTTAACGAAGCTGAATTGGACATGGAAAAAGTTGTATCGGTAACAGCAGACGGAACACTTGGGTGTGGGAAAGGCTTGGTTCAGCATCTTTCGTCAAAACGTGTTGAGTCGAACTATCAATCCCTTTATTCATCATAAAACACGAATGGTGATACAAATAATTCCCTTCATGAAGGCAAAATCAAAACCATGGCAGCTTTATAGGGATCACCCTCACCAACATGCCCCCCAATTTTAGGCAGGTCGTTTAAAAGAAAACCTGCCATAAACTCATCTTTTAACGTGACGTGTACGCTGAATTGGTATGTATTCCTATTTTTTGTCACCTAGAATTTATCAAATTATTTAAAATTATGTTTCTTAAAATTCCTTTTGAATGGTATTCTATATGTTGGTAATTTCGAGATGAGGTTGTCATAAAGGAAAACTGAACGTTGACATAAGATGATTGGCCAAGACTAGATTCAAAACTGTTGTTCATAATCAAATTTTCGGTTAAATTAATAATATAGTAAGTAAATGATTTTTAAACTGTCCTTAAACTTACCTGTAAATAAAATTACCTCGATTTTACACTATAGACAGAATCATTTTCCTGCTTGATAGAAGATTGGGACAAATGCCCGGGCAACACTGGGTAAGCAAAGCCTGTACAAGATTAACTCAGGAACTAATTTTGACACAGGAGCGTATTTAGAAAATTCATAAGTTCCTTACTTATGAGCTAATATACAGGTTTCAGGCTAACTATTTAAGGGGCAGGGCAGTGACCTTAATCTTTAAGACGGGCACAATGAAAACAGTCTTATCGCGTTGGTTTAAAAAAACTGACCCGAGTTCTGTCCGTGTGTGAGCCAGGTGTAAATTACAGAGGTATGAGCGGGGGGGGGGGGTGTGGTATACATTAGGCGACTGGCGGGTCAAAGCTAATTGACTGATTTCATGACCATATTTTTTTCTCACATCCTTGAACAAGGCAACAAACAGTGCGAAGGGTTCATTATATCAAGACCCATCCCACACGCATTAATTTTCATTGTTTTTTTTTTTTTTCAGCCCAGTGGGAAAAAGCAATTGTTAGGCGTTCCTTCCGCCGGACCCTTTCTTATATGAGGCACTGCTTAATTATTTAGACATACAATCTTTCGTCCAAGTAATTTACAATGTGCCATAGAATGGCAATATAGGCGATTGTGATAAAATATTCATTCACATTTACGAACACTCATTAACTATTCCACATACCGTATTTACAATTACATTTATACAATATATACTCTACATAGCCCAGGGATACCTCGATTCACTCGCAGCATCCTAAAATACAATAGCATAAAAGTAATACACTGTTTTTTCGTTGTTTTTTTTAAACCGCAAACCACTACGTTTTCACCCATGCGCCTGTCTATCAGTTGCGGTCTTGGCGAGTCCTCTATTCAGGCTTGAGTCATAGAATTTTACATGGATGCCCAATTGGATTTTAATTGTATTAGTGACATTAATTGATTAATCACGCTGTGTTCGCCAACTTAATTCAAGGAGTAATCGGTAATAAAAAAAAAGGATTTTTCTATTATACTGAGTAGAGTATCAAATTAACGACCATTGATGCAGGAGGATGTCAAAGTGATTTTATAAGAGAAAAGAGTCAATATATTTAAATAATTAATATTTTTATCAATATATATTATTTATGTTTTTTTTTTGTTCTTGTCAAGAAAGTACAATATTCCTTATCGGCAGTATTTCAGCTGAGCCCATACAGATTTTAGATAGACTATAGACTAGAGACCATACAAATTGGATACTTTGTTTTAGTTAAACTTATTATAATATCAAAATTTTATTGTGAGAAAATTACAACCTCCCTTATTGGGGGCAATAAGCAACTGTGTTCAATCTTCTCATTCATACCATATTTAAAATTCTTCATTCACTTGCTCGATCATACAGTATTTAAAAACAGCCCAGAAGGGTCCAAAATCCACATTGTGGTGGTCATCTCTCTCGCATGCGAGAGAGGAAGCGGAGTCTTGAAAAGTCTCCCACGCTCCTCCATCAGCCGCGTCACCGGATGCGAGCCCGTGGAGGCTGACCAAGAGTGCGAGAGCCACAGACTCTCAGGACTCCCACTGTCACGTATTTATAAAAGGTCACGAGGCCACTGCCACTTTAAGGATGCGTGGAGCAGTGTAGTGAATGTGTTATTTAGTTAAACTAGATGTCAAATATAAATTAGTCAGAAACAGTATATGTTTTACTATCGGTTTTATTTATATTGGGCATGTCCTGATGTTTTTTTTTGGAAAATTTTCCCGAATTACGTTTAAGATTTTAACAGGCCACAACGAAAATATTTTGTCGCAGAGGATGAAGTTTGTCTGTAACTGTGCCATTTCTTACTGTCATTATATAATTTTGCAAATAAAATTCTTTTCTATCTGTCTATCTAACGATATGAATTATGTGTTGGGACTTTAGAAAAGATGCACTCTCAGTCCGAAATTTCAATGGCTGGCCAGGAAAAGCCACCCTTAACAAAAATGCAAATGAAACAACAGGTGTGAGATTAAAGTAAAAAAACATGACCTAAAAGTATCGAAGTTGGGGCCATTGGAGCGTGCCCTGCAGGCGCCGACCAGCTGTGCCTGTCCGCCTCTTTCCTTCTGGTGGAAAGTGGAATGGATATTGAAATTTAACGCACAGCTGCCGTAATGGTTATCACTCAACTCTTTTTTTTTAATTATCCTACAAAAAAGCCAAACTGGATGTGATCGACTTTTTTCCGTTAACTTTTTTTTATTCGTAATTTTTACAGTACATTTGGTATGTTGAAATTGGGTATGAATGAGCTGTTATGAAATTATTATTAAGACGAATTGTAATGGAATAAATAAAGAACTCAAAAAACATTTTTTAAATATTATTTTATCCCATAATCAGCACATTTAGTGGTCCAATATACTTTGAAGATTTAACATAGATCGGATCATTTTTACGACTGAAATCGTAAGACATCCAGAGTGAAATATTGACATGCGAAAGCCCTGTTTGATAGCAGAGGCAATCATCAGAATCATAAGATCATCAAGGAAGAATCATCTATAAGTGTCAAGCTTAATCACGCTTCTTTATCTTTCTTGCTATATTCCGTATGTTCAGCGTATATGCCTGTGCTGCTATTGTGTTTTTAAACATACATCTGTGAATTTGCACTGATGAAAAAAGCATAGAGATTCTGACTTTCTTATAATTCACGGCTTTCTATTAATGTGTTAGAAAGTTAAATGATGTTAGAGTGTCCCGTTTTAACAATTTTACACTGCGAGTTAGAAAAGTATAATGCACATTATACATTCATTGTCTATACATGTTCAAAAAGTGATGGGACTCACCTTATGAATCATAAACTTAACACTAACTTACATCTAACAACAAAATCATAACCACCATAGCCATCGATGTGGTAAGGGTGGTGGTGTAATAGTGTTAAACACTGGGTTTGTGAGGTGCTGCAACGAGTCGAAAAACTTTATGAGTTTCCGGTGGATGAACTCTCCAATAGTCCCCTTCTCAAACCGGAGATGAAATTTAACACATAGGTCTCGTAGCGTATAAGGAAGACATGAAAATTCTCACCACATCACCGATAAGTGTCAATAAAATTGTATTTGTAACCGTGACGAACCATTTAATTGCGTGATGTGTCACATTTCACTTGATCTTACACCAAGTCTCTTATTAGATTATCTAGCCAACAAAATTGAAATAGCGGCCCTTTGCGTTATTTTGCTATGGAATCCTGGATCGAAATTCAACGACAGCGTGGAAGGATGTTTAAATAGGCGAATGACAAGAATGAGAAGAGCACGGCCGAGGTTGAACCTGAGGGGCAGATGTTGGGCCAGCTGTCCGCAGTTGCCCACAGGTGCCTGTCTACCTGCAACCTCGCGTCTCTTTTGGCCCCCTCCCAATATACCTATACCCAAAATTGTTGTAGCCTAGGAATAATACTCAGTCCGTTGAATAGAACACAAAACAAAAATTATATAAAATCACCGCATAAAAATATTTAAAAAAAAGAGATAAATCACAGTTATATTTGAAAAAAAATAAAAGCACCGAGTAACTACCCATTTTTCTTTTTTAGATATGACACCATTAAGCCATTAACAATTCAGATCAACAAACATTATATCATAATTTAAACCTCTACTGATGATCTCATATGAATAAAAAAAGATTATTTGCTTGTTAGAATAGAAATTATATTATGTTAATATAATCAAATTCAGTTTGATTCGAAGGTGTTTACTACTTTAACAAACATATCCGCTGGGGGATACCTTAGGTTTTCTCGTTTTGAAAACAAAATCCTTGAAGCTATTCAATCGACATGAAATTTTAAAATTTTAAAAGAATATCCGACATCAGTCCAAATAACCTGATCACTTTTAGATAGAATAATTACTGTAACGGAGAGTACGGGGGAAAAATTAAAACGTGAAAAAAGTCGAGCAATTAAATATTTTTATACAAATGAAAATAAACAAAATTTAGACGACCCTCGGACATCAATTTATGTCTAATATTTGTAATGTTAAGTCTTAAGAACATCAGTTAATTTAACTTTTTATCTCACAAACAGAACCATCCCATGAAATTCCCAATAACCAAGATCGCATTTCTTCAAAATCCTTAAAATTCGGACAAAAAATTCAATTAAAATTATTCCCCGACCACCGAAATCCTTCCTCTGAAATTGAAGTGGAAGCGGCCACATGATCTTTTGTAAACATTGAGTAACTGGGAGTTATTGCATTCCCTCTACCCGGAAAGGTGGCAATTCCGTGGGTGAATTCGGGGGTTCCTTGCGCTATGTTGTAGGAATGTATATTGTAAATCCGAAATGAATGAGAGCAAATTTGTAAATATTTTATGAATGAGATCATTTATCACATGTATCGATTCCTCGATACATAGGCAGATTGTAATTTTGCTTTACAAAATATGAATTGAAGGGCCTAAATACCTTCAATCCACTAGTTGTTTTTGCTTTTAATTACTTAAATTAATTAATACCATATTTTATGAGTAATTTAAAGAAATAGAATAGTTGTAGAACTGGAGTATTGACGCTGTTGTGCTAGGACAAAGATACGTCCGAACCTAAATAGATGTGTGCTTTCAAGTAGTGGAGCGTGCCACTTGTTCTGTTTAGGACGAGTGATGGGACAATGGCACTTCTGCTGTGCAGCTGTTGATTAGCCCCTAACTCATTGTACTTCCGTAGAGTAACCTCTGTTTGCCTTTAGAAGTCACATTGCTTTGCCCAAACAAAGCGATAAAACTATACCGACATATCCTAACTAACATGAAACATTCAAATTAGTATATTTTTCTTTTACTACGCTCCGCCTACATAGAGCGTACGTCAGCATTGTGCTAATGGAAATGAGAGGTATCGATAAGCAAATATCGAACACATATTACATGTAACCAATCAAGATTTTGAAACCTTTAGTTTGATTACTATGCACTGATTTATTAAGTGATGGCCCATCGTTAATTTTAATCAAAGTGGCTTATATTTTGATCGTCTTAGGGGCATCAAGTATCACACAAGTTACATATTGCCAATCATGATAAGTCGTATATTTGATAATTCACTAAACAATTACAGAAAATTGATTATGTTTAAAAAACGTACATTAAGACTTTATCAATTGTATGTGGCAATGTTTCGGACTTACGCAACCAGAAAAAAACCTTTGTACAATAGCACTACTTTTTTCTAATAAAATTTGTTTCTTAAAATCAATATTTCACTCAATGCAAAGCATCATTACTTCTTTTATTCTAGTTGTGTAGATGTTGCCTGAGGATGTACTGATCACTCTCTGCGTGATTGTTGCAACAACCAATTGATTTGATCAACCAATCTGATTTAAATAATAATAAATTTAAGAACAATATTATGCACATTTTTCAGACTTGACAACATGGGGGATAGCTGGTCTCACAGAGTGTGTTAGGTCCGAGGTAAATGGGTGGATTTGGGTCATGTTTATGAAATGTGCTTATGTTAGGTGGTTCACATGATTTTTACCCACACCCTCCGAACGGACCTCGCTCTTACTTGCACGTGATTGGAGTCGTGGACTTTCAAAGTAAGGTTAAATACACCAAAAAACGATGTTGATAACCCGCGGGTCTTATGCGAAATCAACTCAACCATCCAATTAAACAAAGAAACTTTCCCATATTTAATAATAACATACATAACTAAAAAGCTTTTATGATCAAAACATTATTTAATGAAATTCAATTGTGTTTATGGGAGATAGATAGCTATACTTTTCATGTTTTCCCAATATCAAATGAGATCTGAATGAAATATATCACCTACTAAACTTCAATAAGGAACACGCGAATAACAGACAGGCAAACCGGTTCTAACATGAGGAATTCTGGGTTTGGAAAAACAAAAACCTTAAAAATGGTTCCCCACTCAATTCGCGAAAAATCCAGTAATACAACCAAATAGTTTCATTTTGTCTTTCTCCGACTTTAAAAATGTACGCTTTTAAGATTTTAAAGTGCCATAAGGCCTCTTTCGTTTATTTTATTTTGTTCCTTGATGTTTTCTTTATTAAAATTTTCATCCGAAGGAAAGGTCGGAAAAACGCTTACATACCCAGAGCGAAAAAAGAGCTCGAAATTCGTTACATTGATTCGTACAAAGGCGATAAAAAACAGCATTTAATTTTTTTGTTTTTAATGGCCATTTTGTGAGTAAAAAAAAACCTAAAATTGTGAGTTCAATGTCACCCACGAGTATATAAATGACATCCGATATCCCAACAAACATTTCAACCCATAAAATAAATTGAAATTTTCTACAAATTTTATTTATTAATGTTAATCCGTCGTTTTCTTTAATCCGGCAATACCGCGCCGTCTCGTCGGATAGCGGAGATTGTTGTACCGTCTCTATTTTTTACTATGTATTTTTCCAGGAATAAAATATCAACTGCCTCCAACTCGCCAAAGAGCACTTAGAAGATCTTCCCAAGCATAATAAATTTCATTAAATATAAAAAGCATTGCCGTCACAGGAGAAACAATTGCAGAATCCGTGTAATAGGTAGGCAATTAATATTTTTATACGGTTGCATCAAGAAGAACTTGTTAGTTCGCGTCGACTCAACAGCTCCCATTCAAGATGTTCTGGATTTACGTCCGATTACGCCCTGCGATATGCCATTCAATTGTCCAAAACGAATTCGGAACTAAAGACGACACGTGCCTAAAATATGCGTACTACATCGAGAGAACAGAGAGTTTAAGAAAATACTCATAAATTATACTTTTCAAGTATAAATTTTGAATTGTTGAAGTTTTTATAAACCTCAGATTTGTGAAATGGCTTTTGTTTGAACAATGTTACTTTTAAATGCAGTTATTACTTATTACAGACGCTTTGGACAACTGTACAGACTACTTCACAGGACATCCCATCTCTCAATAGAAAATAAACTACTAACCTACAAAGTTATACTTAAACCAATCTGGACATACGGAATAGAGCTATGGGGGACAGCAAAAAAAGTCGAACATCAAGCGTATCCAATCCTTTCAATCAAAAGTCCTGAGAACAATAGTAAATGCCCGTTATTATGTCAGCAACAAAACCCTTCATAACGACCTTAATATACCCTACATTCTAGAACTCATCCCTTCCAAGTTTATGAAATTCCACAGTAGCCTTTCCAACCACCCTAATCCTGTAGCACAGTCATTGCACTGCGCCACTCATCCCTATAATCATCCTCGGAGGCTGAAACGGCAGTAGCCTCGTGACCTGCTCTAATCGCGTGACAGTGGGAGTCCTGGCAATGGCCAGTTTCTCCAATCATGTCCTGAGCGTCTGTGGCTCTCGCGCTCTTGGTCATTCTCCACTGGCTAGTATCCGGTGACGCGGCTGACGGAGGAGCGTGGGGGACTTCCCAAGACTCCGCTTTCTCTTCGCATGTGGACTTGAGAGGCCTCTGGGCTGTCTGTAAATATTGTATGAATGAGCGAGTGAATGATGAATTGTAAATATGGTATGAATGATAGTATATCTTAATTACTTATTGCCTAGCAAGGCAGATTGTAATTTTAGCAAAAAAAAATTACTTATCTTAAAAATTTTCGTAGTAGGGTTAGCAATATATAGAGATGGATAAAGATAATTTCATCCAAAGGGATGCTGTTATAATATTTTCATTGTTTTCCAATCTTATTATTTATTACGTAATAGTCTTTTATACATGGAAATTTATGTTTCTTGTCTGAATTGTAGTCTGAGAATGACCGAATAGATGAAACGTCGAGGATGATATATCAACAAAAAAGAAATATTGGGAGAGACTCCAACCTTTATTTCTAACCTATATAAATAATACAGATACTCAAATAGATCAGCATTTAAGCGTAGATAAGCATTTAAAACACCACAATAATAATTATAATAAAACTACTTTTAATTAGTAAACTTGAAAATAAACTGTACTGTTATATAACACCAACAAATGGACGACTATGTGAGTCACAAAAAAAATCGTTTCGGGCACGCCGAAATGACAAAAGGATAATATTGCTCTCCAGAACTTTGCTCAATGCTCCAAGTAATTTTATTCGCAAAAACAACAATACTGGCTACCACAGCAAAAACCTTTAATGGAAGTTTGTCCGATAAACGAGACCGATCTGTCGGCAAGCCGAATCCAATTACTTCATTCCTGATTTTTCCCAACAAATCGACTGATTTTCATCTCAGAGGTGATCAAGATAGAAACGGTTCAGGGCAGTGGATTCAAAATTTAGGTCATATTTCAGAAACTCGATGGTAACAAAAATATACTAAGTTTTATTACTTGTAATATGGAATCCATTTATTTTTTTCTAGACAGATAATAACTATTCAGGTTTTTTTACATCGATGTTCGTCATTCGACTATTTTATCGAGTTGGGATGAATAGAATTGAATAAAATTTCAGTTAATTTCAGACACAATGTATAAGATGGAAAATTACTGCGTGCATTTTATTACATTATTTTATTAACAATTTTATATGAATTATATTTATACATATGATTGGGCGTATGATGTATATGTGATATATGATGTTAATTTATAAATGATTTTATATTTTTGAACGATGCAAAAGTTAAAACAGTTGGACGGATCAGACAAAGCATATTAAACAGCGCATTGCAGTGACAATCCTTAATAGTCCTAATAGTCCTCCCACTATAACTCATTCCCGTAGGAGTAGAGGCTGGATAACAAAAATTACTTTCAACTGACGTGACGATTTCCTGGCCAAGAATTTTTTTAAAAAAATATTTTTTACGGTCGATTTAATTTATTTACATTTTTTATTAGAACTGCATAGGCGTGTCAGTAATAAGCGTTTTAAATCGAGTGAAATATATTGTTTAATAAAATTAAAAAAATCTATTTATTATAAAGTTTTAGAAATGTACACATATTTCAATCAAAAGAAACCGTTTTCTCAGCCTTCTGGGAAGTGGCTGTATTACCTGTAGCATTGCTACATTATATACAGGTTTTGTTATTTTATAAAAACTTGAAATTTATTCGAAGCGAATGATTTTAAGAACTCAAAATTTTCTTTGCCTATAATTTTGAAACCAATTGGACCACACAACACAAGTAATAATCATTAATATTATCAATAAATATTCCCGATAAGGCGTTAAGATCATTTTTTAGAGTCTTCGAGTGTGATCACAATAAAACAGCTATTACCTATAATACCTAAAATAGATATAAGGTAGAGTATTAAAAGAATTTTTAAATTACTATGAGCTTAGAAAAAAATGCGCCACGATTAATTATGACAAATTTACGACGGTACTCTAAAGAGGGAATTTCCCGAAAATCATAAATATTATCCCTCATTTCCCTCCCCACTCATTCACTTCTCTATAGCCCTATCTGTCTCTCTTTCACTCCGGCTGTCTCACTAATTACTGGCTGTATTTCAGACGAGGGAGGTCGCTTATTAGGGCAGTCAGACTGACAAACAAGCAGTCACAAAACACTTGATGAAACATTTTGTGATCATTGGAAGCTCACAAATTCACTCGTGAGTACAATAAAAGTTACTAAATACATTTAATTAATATCCATGGATGAGTCACATGACAAAATTTTAGCGATATTACTAAGTTTGATTTATTCAATTGCTTTAAACCGCCTTAGGCGTTAATTAGACGCATTATTTACAGGATATCTCGAGGCTAGAAAAGTTGCAATCCTTTGTATGATTTCATTGAAGAGTATTTCTTCTGTCAGACAGTATGTACAAAATACGATAGAGGATATGTTTAATTAAAGGTTCGTTTCATTAGAGACAATTTGAAGTTAAGAGCAGAAAAAAAATAATTAAACAGTAAAGTTAGGAATCGGG
This sequence comes from Acanthosoma haemorrhoidale, assembly GCA_930367205.1. Lineage (NCBI taxonomy): Eukaryota > Metazoa > Arthropoda > Insecta > Hemiptera > Acanthosomatidae > Acanthosoma > Acanthosoma haemorrhoidale. The sequence goes on from OV884009.1 coordinate 65,289,634, forward strand.
CAAGAAAGTACTTTATTACAACACTGAAGTAGCAATGCCTAAACCCAAGAGACAAAAATTGTAAATACTAAAAATCCAAGTACTATTGCAGAAATTGTTTTAAATACATTACGATGTAATTATTTGCCAAATCAAATTAATTTTTATATTTTTTTAACCAGGCTCTCAATAATAACTGTAATTGTAATTAATAATGTAATGAATTAATTTATATAAGCTACATTATTTGGTAGAATCGTCGTATATCGTATTCAGAAATAATAAATAAATAATAAATTTTACAAAAAAAACAACGGATTTTTAAATCTGGTTTCTACTAGAGTCTGAAAGACTTAACGTTATTACTGGTGAGAGATTTTCCTACGCTGCTACTCAAGAAAAGAAAGATTCGTTTGGTTCTCAAATATATATCAGGAACCTGGGCAACAACCAAAGCCCGAGGTCCTCCAAATATTCGAAATGAAAGAGGTATACGAATAACTCAAAGACAAAAATATAAGGAGCCTAGGGAGGATGGGCCATGTTGGACATATGAATGATCGCACGATACCGAAGAAGTTAAGCCTCGTTTACACGTTCACAATTTACTGTCACTGACAGATGCCGTGATTGCTGCCGTATTGACAGCATGCAGTACTGTCGCGGAAGTAAATGCTGTCATGACGGCCATTTTAGGCGCGGTAAAACATTGTTTTGATTCAGGTACGGTGATAATATCACCGTTTTAATATTACTGAATGCTTGCAGGAGTATTAAAGGTTCCCCTGTTGATGGAGGAAATGCAATCCAGAGTTCAAAAATCGCGAGAAGCGGCAGAGTGATCCCTTCTTCATTACTGACGCTTTAATCTTGGTGCTACGAAGGAATTGAGGCCAAACATTTGATTACTCCTGAGAATCCAAATTTTAGTCCACTCTTTTTTTTTTTTTTCATTGTAGGGCCGTTTAATTTTATACTTTCTAAAACTACTGCAGCAACCAATGCGCCATTTTTCCGACTGACTGTCATCCTGTAGACAAGGGCACTGTGCAACTGTGACAGTACTACCACGATAGTAAATTTTCACCGTGTTAAACCACGCTTTACTGACAGCTATACATGGAAGAAGGTGGGTGGGGGAGGGGGTGAAAATACAAAGGTTGTGATGGTCATACAATGCGGACAATAGCGTCAGGAACATTCGACACTGGATGTCAGCAACACTCCTGGCGATTCCTGTTGGAAAAAAACAAGACTCGTCAGCGGGTTGCTGTTGAGTTGGGTTACATGAATGACCATTCGAGGGTTAAGTAAATGACCCACTGAAGCTTAATTTAAGCCGGCACAACGACAATGGTCAGCGGTGGTGAGATCTTGCGTTGTGTACACGCTGCCGACGGCTTCCTGTGCTAGGATACATTGCCGGGACACAGCGGGACTGTTTGATTGGTGGAACTTCGAATACACCAACAAATATCGACACTCCATATACCAGCCACGCCAAATGTTTTCTTTGTACACAAATATTCATTTTGACAGCGTAATTCAATTTTTTTTTTAATTTTAAGATACAAATAGTAACTTTTAGGGTCTTGAATAGACGGTAAACAGACATATATACTATCCTTTAACCATCCCACCCGAAGAAAGACCTAATCTGACAACTTTCTTATATGAACCATAGCCAACTTTAAATTTAAATATTTTCTGAGCTGGGACTTGAGCGGTAGTAAAGGTTTTAAATATTATTTTCATGCATCCCGTTCTGTACGTTAACAGAAAACCCGTTAAAAATCAACATATTGCGAGATTTTTTAGAATATACCTTTATAATCCTGATCGATTGAATAAATTTATGCGGCTTTGGTGAATTTTCGGATGATTTCCCAGTGGACTTACTCAAGATAATAAATTTGCTCTAATGCCAAAAAAAAAAAAGTATACAATGCAAAATGTTCCCACATTACCTTCACCCTTTGTCGCAAGTATTGTCCACTAGTTGTATTGTCCTGTATCCGAGACAGTACGGTCATTAGGCTTCCATCTCGACAAATGACTGACCTGGAACCCACATACGAGGCTAAAAAGACAAGAACTAAACAGATGCTTTGGACAACTGTACAGACTATTTCGAAAGACATCCCATCTCTCAATATAAAATAAACTACTAATCTACAAAGTTATACTCAAGGCAATCTGGACATACGGAATAGAGCTATGGGGGACAGGAAAAAAGTCAAATATCAAGCGCATCCAATCCTTTCAATCAAAAGTCCTGAGAACAATAGTAAATGCCCCTTATTACATCAGCAACAAAACCCTTCATAACGATCTTAATATACCCTACATTCTAGAACTCATCCCTTCCAAGTTCATAAAATTCCATAGTAACCTATCCAACCAACCTAATCCCCAAGGGAGTCCTGGCAATGGCAAGTATCTCCAATCATGTACTGAGCGTCTGTGGCTCTCGCGCTCTTGGTCAGCCTCCGCTGACTCTTGACGCGGCTGACGAACGAGCGTGGGGGGCTTCCCAAGATTCCGCTTCCTCCTTCGCACGCGAGGGAGGTGACAGCCATGTGGACTTGGGGGGTCTCTGGGCTGTTTGTATATACAGTATGAATGACATTATTTATCACAATTACTGATAGCCCAATGAGACAGATTGTAATTTTATCATAATATAGTTGTTGTTGATCTAATGCGATTTCCTAACAAGCTCATCCACTCATTTATTAAATGCTTTTCTTTCATATCAAACTGGGTAGCAAAAGATATATCTTGATTAATAACAGGTCTTAGAATCGTTTCAATCCTATCAAAATTGATTTGATATATTTTCTTTTTTTGGCCTAATATTATGTCTCTGAAGGTTCCGGTCTCTTTTAAGGGGACGAAGAAATCATCAGTGGATTGAATTGTATTGTGTCAACGAGTCCAATCAATTCACGAAAAGAGCACGCGCCACTCCGATCAGCAATTCCCGCGGAGACGAAAAGGAAGACAAGTGCTTGTGACGATAAGAAAAAAAACTATTTGAAAGGTGATGGTTTAAAGGAGTCGTTAGCGAGTGACCTACGGTAGCAGCTGATGGTTCAGCTGTTCGCACTGAGTCACCAAAACACCTGGTCTTAGCCCAGCCTGCTAACTGTACCTCTGACGACACACTATCCTTGCATAATTTTCAAATAAATCAAAACATTTTTTTTTATTAATTAATTCATATAATTTGGAGAGCACGGAGGGAGAGGATCTAGTTTAAAACAGGCGCGGGGCAATTGTCAGCTTGTCCGTTCGACAGTAACTGTCGAGTAAATAATCGATTTAAAATTTTGAACATATATTCCACAGCAACTCGAAATATGCAGGTTAGTTTTTGGGTAAAATACATAAACGGAAAGTCAAGAGAAAAAAAACACGCTCTCATTGTTTTCCCGTGGTTGAAGGCGCATTTAATTCGTTCCAAAACGGTTTAATCGATTTTTTATGATGATAACTTAGCTATTGCAATATTTATTGAAAGGTTAATTTTCAATAAATTGAAGCACTTTTATCACAATCATTTAATAGACTTTTAAGAAAACCTCTCGAGTAACTTTTTATATTGTTTCATCACATAATAAGTAATTTATTTTATTTATAAATTTTTTAAATTTTATTATTGATGTAACCAACTTAAAAAATAAATCTATGGCATAGTAACTAACATCCTATTCATGAGGTTAAGGGCCAACCGAAGTTGGTAGATAGTGCTGATGTACTAATGCTAACTGAACTTAAACTTGCACACGGTCTTAGTCGGATTCGCAACTTCTTCAGTCAAGTAGCTCCTCATTTATCCTTACGCGACTGAGTCAAAGGAACCCGTCCCCGGGCCTCCGTAGTAATAAGTAGCCATTCTCAACAACTAGGCTAACGGGGAAGGAACAGTTTTTAGTCAGTACAAAGGTTTTAAACAATGAAAAAAAAAAAAAATGTTAAGGCTACTTATCCTCTGATCAACTAGTTTAATAAACTTGAAAATTGTTGAGTAGGATAAAAGGCACCAATTATAAAACGATAGTTAAACTGACTTGGACAAATATTTGAATCAAGAGATTATCAAACGAATGAACCGTAGTACAAATAATAACCTACTTCCACGAAGGGCAGATGATTCATTACACAGACAACGTACGATACGCAGACCTAGAATTCGAAGAATTTTACTCCCCCAACCTGTTTTCGTCAACTTATGTTTTCGATTTACTTTTCTTATGGGCAATAAAAAACAAAACAAAAAAACGTGGCTATCAATTAAGGTTCCAATTTCGGGTCCGAAGATCGTTCCAACATAGGTATGTACAATACAAGTCATTCAAGTCTTGTTACTTATCAATTCAAGAGCGATGTTACTTATCGTGTCTTGGATGGAATTGGCTTCACAAGTCCAAAACTTGAAAGAAGGACGTTTTCCGTGGCCGATTAGACTTAGTTAAATTATATTTCGTTGCATGATCTGGATTCTGCTACAATCCACTGATAAGATTCCGTCAAACGATACGTAAAACGGCTTCAAAAAAAACTACAACCCATGTTTTCATTAAGTGGAAAATTAATCACATAATATTTTCGGAGCCTTGATAGGCATTATTGTATATTAGCTCTAATAAACATAAATAACAGGAGAAAAAAAAGTTTTACTATTGGTATGAAGGATTTGTTGAAATCATGAAACGGTTAGTTTGACAACAAACCTTTTATCATTTCATCAGCTTGTACCCGTTCAGTATGGTCGTAAGTTATATAATCATTGTAGAGGAGAGTATTTTAAAAAAAAGAAAGAAAAGCCTTTTTATGAAGTACAAGCAAAACACTGGTATATACAAATGCTAAGAGTTACGTTACTGCATACCGGGTGGAATGTTTAGGGACGAGTGGGGTCTGGGGTGTTTTTTTCCCCCTTTCAAAACCTCTTTATTGATAATATATACAATGAAAAAAATAAATTTGGAATTAATCTGTCTCCTCGTGCTGCATACGCAGATGCATTCAAAGGAGTGCATAAAATATAATACTTTGAGATTGTTGTTAAGAAGTCCAATACACATACACTCACTAGGTTATGAGGCTCACCTTTAGCTTGCAACCGTGGAAAACACTAACACTAAAACCTAAGACTAAAGCGTTCCAGCCGCGACAGCGTCCTGCCATCGATGGGGGAACGGAGCGGGGGTTATAGTGTTAAACACCGGGTTCGTCAAGTATTGCATGGAGTCGAAAAATTTGATATGTCTGGATGAATTCATCCACCGTAGGCAGCTCAAAGATCTCGTGAACTGCTGCTCCGCTGCTCGAATGAAGTACCTCTGACCACTTTCATCAGTATACCGTTTTGCAATTGCTGGAGTCACCGAGCTGTCGTATACGTCAGATAACGAAAAACCGGTGCACCATACAGCAGAGTAGGCCTTAGTACTAAAGCTGAGACATGTATGTATTAAAGCGGATAAGATTCTGGGAAGTAGGGAGGGATGAGGCTGCTTACTTAAAAATAACAGGAATCATCAGTGACTTCCATGAAGTCACGAAGCAGGTATACAGCTCTGCTCAAGACCTTTCTACTTGTTCTTAGCAAGACTATAAAACTGTAGATCACGTGACTACATGTTTCTCAAGGCTCGTCAACAATTATCCTATTATAAGTATTATCCTACAGCCATGAAAGCTACGTTGCTATACTTCAAATATTTTATGTGCATTCCTATTTTTTCGATAGGAATTTTATTACCTTAATAAAATTTGCCAAGAAAGCACTCATGTCCTATCCGACCAAAGCCCGATCAGCTGATTGAATCGGGCCTATTTTCTGCGTAGCAGCACCTCAAATGTCGTTGGTTGAGAAAAGTAAAAATGTCAAAGCAAATAAATGTTTTCCGGTACGGTATACCGTGAATGTTTACAGGCGAATTTTTATCAGCGATGTTGCGCGAATCTGCTGTTATTTACTCTAGACTTCGACGGGCTGTGACATTGTGTACAGTGAATGAAATAAAATTAAAAAGTATCTGTATCAGGGCTACTAATCTAAACACTATAGTTATTATGCTGCGCTAGCGTGTTTGGTACTAGGATGATACCTCTCGACCTTTACTAAAGTTATCTGAACTCTCCGCTTTTTTACTCAATCAACTACTCATTTTCCTTTACGACGGCGAGTTAACCCGACCAGACCCTTCAGAAAACCCCTCATAAGAGAAGAAAGGAATCAAGTTTCTGCATTGAAGTAAGGCATTCTAACCCCTAGGTATACTGCAAAGGAGGACAATGTCATTTGACAATCGCTTTTCGGTGATGTTCAATTTGACTAGTCTGGAGATGGCTAGTTGTCTTTCCTTCCTAAGATCCCAAATTTTGGATGCTTAGTCACCACATTGTGTTATACCTTCCTAAAGTGCATGTAATTAATACAGGTGATTATAATTAAATATCGATATGGTTCCATTTAAGTGTGACCGAAACCGCGGCTCGATGATTCCGTACCCTGTCAGTTTAGTGCATGTAATTAATACAGGTGATTATAATTAAATGTCCATGGGCTGTATTTGAGTGTGGCCGAAACCTCGGCTGGACGATTCAGTTTGCATTATAATCGATATACAGCTGACCAGACCCCTCCTGTGGCGTCCAGCCTTCCCAGCGTTGCTCGCCAATTCAATGGGGGTACAACTGCATCAGCCCAATAGAAGTACAACAAATATTAATAATAGTATTTTACTTGGGTATTATGAAAGAATTTGGCAGCAGAATCCTGGCAGTGGCAAAAGTCGTCTGCAGTTTACCGGATTAAAAAAATATATAATAAACGGACAATAAAAACGATTAAGATAAATAGCAAGAAGTTAATACCTGGAGTAGAGTCAAAATTGACAACAAAATTTCAATCCTGTTTCTAATAAAGTAATATTGTAAACACTCCAGAAAATTTGCACTGTGTAAAAATCAATTTTTTTTTATAAAATCTTTAATTTTTAGTTACTAGTCGACGTTTCTTGCCTGGCATCCTCTGGACTTTGAATTTTATTATCTTTAAATTTATAATTATATTCTTCCGTATTGCATAACAAATTGGTAACCTTAACGAGGTATATAAAATAGATAGAAAAACACTTCTATTCAACTCACGAGAAAACAAGCTCGGCTATATCACTCGTGATTTGATGATGCCTTATAGTAATAGTTGAAACTTCGACTGGTGATGTAACAATAAATAAAAGATTTTTCGTTATGAAAATTTTATTTTCACAGAGTAATAAATAAAGTTTTATAACAGGGTTGCATTTTATGAGGCTTTTTAGTACGTTTCATATGTCGAATTTAAGAAAAAAATGCTTATAATAACAGCGACAGACATCTTTGATGTCAATTTGATGAATACATCGACTACTGAAGAAATATAAAATTCGAGTATTATGACATATGACACTATTAAGGACTCGTTACGGGCCCAAACACGATTATAATAACAGATTTAATGACCTTTGGTAATTACAGTCCACAAAAGTTGACCTATTACATATTAAATAATCAATCAGGAAGGTATTTAATTGGATACCGTATTGGAGGCGCCGTATATTTATACAGGATTTACTTGTGCGAAATCAAAATTAGACAATACAATAATAGGAATAAAATATGGCAGTAGTAGGTAGACAACCATATAGTAAAGTGGTTCGCCTTTTCGGTTCCAAATTTGAAAATGAACAAAGCTTATATACCAAACGACAAAATCCAATTAAAGGCCATTAGATCATATAAATCTAGAGCAGCAATTAAAGGGTTTTTGGAGAGACTTGGTACTATATCTTATTTTCACAAAGTGTCATAACAGGTTTGTATTTTATGACGCCTCTTAGCCCGTTTCATATCTTAATCGAATTTAAGAGGAAAACGCTAATAATAATAGCACCATACATCTTTAGCGATATCCCAAATGACGAAATTCATACATGAAAGGCTTTTGTTTATATATATATAAACTTTATTATGGTACAATAACAATCTCCCTAATTGAGCAATAAGTAATTGCGATAAATCTTCTCATTCATACCATATTTACAATAAAGGCTATTAGATAATATAAATATAGAGTAAAAGGGTTTGAAAACGCTAAGACAAAAGCTAATGATATGATGATGAAGAGGGAGATTTCGTTCATTAAATTAAAGTAAATTACATTCTGGCAAAAGGGAACATTCACCAAGAAAATGACATATTTCTAATTGGAAAGCAGAGCATTTTCCCAAGATGACGAATTTCATCTGGTCGAGGTATGTGCTTGAAACAGATGACTTCTCAACTTGAACAACTATGAATTTTTTACGAAAAAAAATCTACCAAAAAGGCTCGCATGAACATTACAAAATGTAACAGGCTCTCCGAATCCTGTCAAGATATGCATTAAACTGATTTCATAAAAAAGTTCACACTTTCTTGTACGTGAGACCCCTTGATTTTCACCCCCTAGAAGGAACGATGAACTCAAATTCAGCAGCTCGTTTAAGCTACTGAAGTCGAGGAACTTTGAACTATCTGGATGCCCATTTTTTTACACCGTAGCAACAAGAACCTTAATACGTAATCAAATTTTTTTGATAAAAGTTAACCCGGCACTCTTGTCTTTTTTCTTTGACTAAAAATTACAAACACAACAACAAAACAAACAAAGGGATTAACTACGAAAACTAATACTCGCTAAAAATTAGCAGGCATATGCTGAATATTTCAATATTTAAATCCCGAATAGGAAAATTAACTCAAAATATAAGTCTCCTTTGAAAGAATTCTCTCTGCCTTAATAACTTTTTGAGGTTTACAAGAGCTTACACGATAAGGATAGCTTAGCAGGAAGAGCACCTGACCGGAGATATATCGCTTCTATATGATAACTATGACATATCTCTAATTGGGAAGCAGATCCTTTTTACAAGATGATTAATTTTATCTAGTCGAGGTATGTGCTTGATATGGAACATAGAACAACTATGATTTTTTTAGAAATGTTGTCATGTGATCGGAAAAAAATAACATTCGTTACTTTAGCTAAAAAAGAATAAATGGAACCATTTTAAATTTAGATTCTTAATTTATTTTCAAATACAGGTTTAAAGCTCTTCATCACTGTTTGTTATTTTACTTTTAAAATTATTTTTCTGTAACTTCTTTCAAGCCGTTCTAATTGGCTTTATCCTCTTACAGCAGACATTAAAAACACGCTTAAGTTTGGCTTGGCCTAATTTGAACGGGGCTGCTTCTTTTTTTTTCTATATATAATTCCTTTATTGTGCTAAAATTACAATCTGCCTTGCTAGGCAATAAGTAATTAAGATATACGATCATTCATACCATATTTACATTTCATCATTCACTCGCTCATTCATTCAGGACATGATTGGAGAAACTGGCCATTGCCAGGACTCCCACTGTCACTTGATTATAGCAGGTCACGAGGCCACTGCCGTTTCAGTCTCCGAGGAGGATTATAGGGATGAGTGACGCAGTGCAGTGACTGTGCTACATGATTAGGGTGGTTGGAAAGGCTACTGTGGAATTTCGTAAACTTGGAAGGGATGAGTTCTAGAATGTAGGGTATATTAAGGTCGTTATGAAGGGTTTTGTTGCTGACATAATAAGGGGCATTTACTATTGTTCTCAGGACTTTTGATTGAAAGGATTGGATACGCTTGATGTTCGACTTTTTTGCTGTCCCCCATAGCTCTATTCCGTATGTCCAGATTGGTTTAAGTATAACTTTGTAGATTAGTAGTTTATTTTCTATTGAGAGATGGGATGTCCTTTGAAGTAGTCTGTATAGTTGTCCAAAGCGTCTGTTTAGTTCTTGTCTTTTTAGTCTCGTATGTGGGTTCCAGGTCAGTCGTTTATCGAGATGGAAGCCTAAATACCGTACTGTCTCGGATACAGGGAGAGGAATAGAATTAAAATAAACTAGTGGACAAGACTTGCGACAAAGGGTGAAGGTAATGTGGGAACATTTTGCTTCATTAACTTTGATCCGCCATTGGTTGCACCAATAATCGATCTCGTCAAGGTGTTTTTGAAGGTTATGGGATGCTATGTCGGGGTCTGGGTTAGATGACAAGACTGCAGTGTCATCTGCAAATGTGGCCAAGAAGGTATTGGGAGTAGAGGGGACATCAGCGGTGTATAGGTTGTAGAGGATGGGGCCCAGGACACTGCCCTGTGGAACTCCTGCATTTATAGGATAGTAGTTTGAATATTCTAAACCACAGCGGACTTGGAAGAAGCGGTTTGAAAGGTAGGACTGTAGGATTAGGAAAAGGGTCTGTGGTAAATATCTTTTGAGCTTGTAGAGTAAACCTGCGTGCCAAACCCTGTCAAAAGCTTGAGCTATATCAAGAAAGGCAGCAGTGCAATACTGTTTGGTTTCAAGGGCTGAGGAGATGTGATCAACAACGCGAAGGCCTTGTTGAGCAGTGGAATGCCGTTGGCGGAAACCAAATTGGTGTGTAGGAAAAAGGTTTTTGGATTCAATAATTGGAAGTAGACGTTTTAGTAGAAGTTTCTCAAATATTTTTGAGAGGATAGGGAGTAGGCTTATTGGACGGTAAGATGAGGCGTCATTGGGTGGTTTACCGGGTTTGGCGAATAGGACAATAATGGAATGTTTCCAGAGGAGTGGGAAGTGCGTCGTTCGGATAATGCAATTATATATATAGGTTAGGAAGATTATGGCTTTAGGAGGAAGTTGTTTGAGAATTTGAGGAGTAAGGAGATCATATCCAGGGGATTTTCGGTAAGGTAAGTTTTTCAAGAGGTATTTGACCTCAGAGGGATTAACGGCTTTTGGTGGAAGAGAGAGAGGGATAGGTGAAGTGAGGAAATCTTCCACAGTTGTGCTGTGAGTATGGCTTTGATGAGAAAGGTTAGGTGTGAAAGTATGGGTAAGATGCAGAGCAAATTCCTCCGACCTATCCCCATCCGAAGCCGCCCAGGACCCATCATCACGACGGAGCGGATGTGAAACAGGTTGATACTTTAGGATTTTTTTGGTTACATTCCACAAGGAGTTATCCCTGGTAGACAGAGAGGAGAGGTAGGAATTGAAAGAATCGGAACGGAAGGATGCCAATCGCCGCTTTACCAATCGGCAGTACTGATTGTACGAGCGGCGATCGGCAGGATGCCGGGATCTTTGCCACACTGTTCTGGAGCGGCGTTTGGATAGGATTAGATCTTTGAGATGCTGAGGTAAACTATTATGATTATGAATTTTTGGGTGACGATGGGGTGACGATGCCTCCCAAGCCGACCTCTGGACCAGAGTAGTGAAAGAATGCACTGCATCGTCTAGGTCTTGGGATGTTTTCAGGGATAATTTGAGGTTTATGGACTCTGTAAGAAGCTGACGGAAGTGGTCCCAATCGACTGGGCCCCTAATAAATGAAGGAGGAGATAGTTTGTGAATTGGTTTTAGGGAAATGGTTAATAATAAATGGCTATGATCGGAGGAGAGGTCATCGAGGCGCTCGAGTGAATAGTTTAGTGTTCCTAAACTATTGTAGAAGAAGAAGTCTAGGAGATCTGAATTTCGGTTGGGATCTGATGGCCAATAGGTGGCTGTGTCAGGAGAGATCGTGGAGCAATGTTTCCGTGTGAGTGCAGACAGCAAAGCACGACCGCGTGTATTCGTGGATCTTGACCCCCAGTGTTGGTGCTTTGCATTAAAGTCCCCACCCACAAGGAAACAATGTCCTATGGAGTCTAGAAAGGAGATGAATTGGGAATCGGAAATGGATTTATTGGGAGGGCAGTACACTGATGCTAGAGTAAGGGGGAAAGGGAAGGTGCTGATTGACACTGCAGTGGACTGAAGGAAATCATGTGCTACCAAAGGAACTTTGTGATGAGAAATGGAATTATGAACAATGACAGCGGTACCTGCATGAGCTCTTCCATCTGGGTGATCAGTTCGGTAAGTATGGTACTGTCGAATCGTAAATGGTCGTTTGATAGTAAGTCTTGTTTCAGTAATGAGAGCTACGTCGATGTTCTTGTCGTGGAGTAGTGCTGTCAGTTCGTTAGTGTGGGTGCGAACACCATTCGCATTCCAAAGGAGAATGGATAAGGAGTCGGAAGGATCCACTTATGGATTTTGTTTAACGGGGATAAGGTAGGAGACCAGATTTGTAAGTAGGGAAATGAGAGGAGTAATTAGGGTTCTGAACTCTGTAAGAAATGAGGTTAAAAGGCTAGTGAGATCCGAAGAACTTGAAGGTGGAGGAATGCACGAGATGTGTGGCTGAGGATGGGATAGAGTTTGTGGGATGACGGGATGAACGGAATGCTGGGAAAGGTGATCTTGTGTACAGGGGGTGGGTGGTGCCTGTGACTGCTCTCTGTTGCGAACGGCATCGGCGAAAGAGACTGTAGGCCTCAAGTTTCTGGCTGGGCCGCTTCTTGCTGCAAGTTTTTCCACTTCTGGCTGACGGCGTTGTTCGGTCCTCGACTTCAGCGTTCTGTAAGCCTCGCAGCCCTTGTAGTTGGCCGGGTGGCCTTGCTTGCATAGTACGCATACCGCAGGCGATTGTAGGGGCTTTTTGCACAATTCGCTTTTGTGCTGCCCACTACACTTTACACATCTGGGAGGGTGGTGGCAGTAAGATTTCGTGTGCCCATATGCCTGACAATTATGGCACTGGACGATGTCTCGTTTGGGGAACGGTTTTTCAACCTGTACCCTTGTATAGTACAGGTGTGTTAGTTCATAAATCTTCTCTACTCCAGGTGTTCGCTCGAGATCGACGAAGAACAGTGGTAACGCCGTTTTTATTGATCCCTCTTGTTGTTTATCCTCACGTAACACGTTCGTTATTTGACGAACTTTGAATCCAAGAGCAAAGAGTTCATCTTCGATTTCGTCAGCTGGTGTGGTCGGGTGCAAGTTTCTAATTACTACTCGGAGCGATCGTTCTTGTTTCAGCTGATAGGTGTGAAAGTCAGCATTGGTTTCGTCCAAATATTTGATAATTGCCCGATAAGTATCGGGAGTGTCCGGAGATATTTTCGTGTCCCGAGAGCGATTTAGGCACGTATATTTTCCGGTACCAACAATTTTGCTCATTTGTGAGCATAGCAATTTAAAGTTGCGTACAAATATTGGAGGCGGCTGGGGCTGTGTTGGAGTTTTGTTGACTTCCATTTCTTCTGCTGGGATATTTTTCAACGCCTCAAAGGTGTTTGGCGTGAAGAAAGGTGACTCTATGGCGGGATCATTATTGGATGTGCTGGCCTGTGGAGGTACCTCTTCCATGGAACTAGCCGCAGAAGAGGTTATTTGTACATTCCTGGTTGATCGTCTTGGTTTACGCTTTACAGGCGACGTTGTCGGGGTTGGACCTAGTGATCTCGATCTTTTTTTTTTATTTTGAGAAATCACTTGTTGATAAAATTTCATTTTATCATAACAATGGCTTTTAGTTTGTAAGGAAAAAAGTACGTAGCGCCGGTGGGAATCAAGCTCGCAACCTCCAGTGGCGAGTCACGGGTCTTGGCTCTGAGCCACAAGACCGACTGGCTCAGAAACAATTGCACGACGTTAGTGAACGATCCGAATGTCTAATGGCAAAATGGCCGACCTCTCCTCCGATTTCACTTCACTTTTGTTCTGCACAAATGTAATAAGCTATTCACTTACGTGTTGAGGGCTTCCTCGTGACCAGCTCACGTAAGTTGCCTGGTAGAACAAAATTTTTTGATGTACTGTGGCCCAGAAACGGTAGAATAAAGTGTTTGAAGGACGAGCGAAGTTGAGAGGTGTTTCAGGATGTAGCGCATGCGCAAAAACTGCTTCTTTTTAATGATTGTTATTACAAAATTTACTGCATAAAAGTAATAATACAATATGCAATTCAATGCTGTATCCATGACCTGGGTTGAATTTCCGCCTCCCCTAGAGATTTCTAGACGGAGTTCACTCAGCATCATAATGTGAAAGAAGCAATGGAAGTATTATAATTATAATTATTATTCCATTGTCGTTTCAGCATAAGGGGTCGTAAAAATGATCCAATCAATATAAAAATTAAAATCTGCCTCAAAACAACACGAAGTACAGTGGTGGTCAAAAGTTTCCTGACAGATCATATAATAATTAATGAAACTATAATGATGATTTAAAATATTTGTTTACAGAATTAAATAAGAACATAATTAAAATAAAAAAAATGATCAAATTTATTTTTTAATTAAGAAAATTATTTACGGTATGAGTATTTTTTTTTGTCCACTAATCCTTTTTAAGGTAATAAAAACAATATTTTCAATCAGTTAGTTAAAATGGTTCTTCGGGAGCTTTTGATCACTACTGTATGCTGATCACTTTTTGGTTGAAATAAAATGACAAATATACTGATATGACAAATATAATTGACAGTATTGACAAATATACAAAATTAAACGTGAAAATAAAAAAACAAGCTCTTTTCGCAACCTTTTATTAAGAAGAATTATATGACAGGCTACACCGACGTAATATATCTATCATTTGACAAGACTAATCAGAACATCATCCGCAAATTGTACAGCTTGAGATTGAGAGGTCACATGGTGACATTTATCAATCGGTTCCTCAGTCAGAGAGAGCTCTCTCGACAATTACGAATACGAAATTCAGAAACAAATTAATGAACAACCATAGACAGTTTTAACCTTAGTACTACATCATTTGTCTTTGCAATTGAATTGATAATCAGCCTTCCAAAATTCAAACCGATGCCTTACGCCCACTTCCAGAGAAGACAGGGAGAAAGTAATGCACCGAAGTACAAGAAGCAAATATTACGATGTACGGCTGGTCAGGAAATCAGAATCAAAGTTCAACAGAGAAAAAAACCAACGCGCTGGTTGGGCTTAGGGTTGCATATTTAGTATCCGCGGACTTAATAAGGTTTGGACTTTTCCAAGGAAGGGAAGGAAAGGAAGAAACAAAAACCTAAGCTTCAAAGAGTTCATGTTTAGCTTTAAGGCTATTGAATCATCAACGTCAAACGCGAATGTAATACTACTAGTTAAAATCAATATTTCGGGATCAAAACCTTCATCCCCGATGAATGAAATAAATTGGAGTCCTACAGGACATAAAATAATTGATGACGATCTGAATAAATCTGATAAATTTTTATTTGATCTCAATCTCATCAGTTTTCTGGTTTTTTTTTAAAATGTTTACAATATATGATCAAAAACACCGGGTTTGTCAAGTATTGTTGTGAGTCGAAAAATTAATAATTATTATAATAAATTAATAATTAAAATGATATGTCTACATTGAATGAATTCATCCACCGTAGGCAGATCAAAGACCCCGTGAAGCTCACTGTTGGTCCGCTGCTCGAATGAAGTATGTCTGGCCACTTTCATCAGTATCCGGTTTTGGAATTGTTGGAGTCGCCGAGCTGTCGTATACGTCAGATGACGAAAAAGCGGTGCACCATACAGCAGAGCAGGGCTGAGTACACTATTATATATCATGAGCTTTAGGCACAGTGATAGATTAGGGGAAGTAAATAAATGCGTAGCGGGTAAGACTTCGTGCAAGTTTGCTTCAACTTCCTCGCAAAATGGTTACTAAAACGGAGGTGTCTGTCCATTTGAATGCCCAGATATAGAGTTTTGCTGCGTTCCTACTGTGTATGTAGTAGGCAGTGGACTTTTTCCCTATAGGGAAGAGAAAATTACGCTGTCAGTCTTACCCGTGTTTGCAGAGATATTGAGTCTCCCCAATCTCTCACTGATCTGGTTACAGGCTACTTCAGCCAAGAGCATAGCCATGAGCTACCTTGGCGCTCATGCTCCTGATGTACACCACTACGTCATCAGCGAAAGCAGTAATTGTTGTGTTATTAAATCGGGCTCCTACAATTTCAGACGTGTACACGTTGAAAAGTACTGGGGATAACACGGCTCCTTGGGGTACTCCACAGGTCAGTAGCACAGCTTTGGAGAAGCTATTACCCACCCGTACCCACATCGATCTGTTGTTCAGGAAGCTAGCCAGAATTGAATAAAGTTGCTCCGGGCCTTATCGGTCGCAGAACATTTGACACAGCGTCCCGTCGAATGCTTGAGTGCAGTCAATCGAAATCATAGCCGTGGCTATGTTTTTATTCAAGTTATGGCTGGCTTCTGACTGTAGCTTTCTTTAGTAGGGGATGTTCTTTCTGTCCTCATACTGGATTGAAATCCAGTCTGTTCTGGCGGAATAATGTAATTTTCCGCGTAGTAATTTTTGAGATAATTCAATAGAATTTTCCTTAAAATTTTCCCCGTTTGCGGTAGCAAGCTGATCGGGCGGTAGTGGGCTGGGTGATCTCCGCTCTTCGCTGGCTTGAGTAATGGAAACAAAATGGCTTGTTTCCATTTGTCAGGAAAATACCGCAATCTTATGCAAGAGTTGTATAAGTTTGCTAGTTGTACTATCCCTCTCCTCGGCATTTGTTTGAGCAGCACTGTTTGTATCCCGTCGTGCCCTGGTGCTCGGTTTCCCCGACACCAGCGAAGAATAGCCTTGAGCTGCTTCGGTGATACAAACATGTATGTTCAGTATCTAGCGGAGGGAGGAGGCATATGGTAGTAGCCCGTCCTAGCCGTAATATCCCTAGCGTAGTGGTCGGCCAGTTTAGTTGCCTGTTGCTCAGCAGTTAGAAGATTGTCGCCTTCGTGAAGGCGGACAGTAGCTGTTTTTTGTAGTCTTCAACAGCTTCCAGAACTTTCTGTGATCGCCATGAGTGCTACGAAGTCACTCATGCCACTTTCCTGTTTTCCAGAGTTTCATCAAGCCTCGGATTTGCGTTGTTAGAGAATTCACATCTACCTTAGCTTGATGGTCTCTCGTCCTGTACCATCTATTCTTCCAATTGTTGCGCAAGGCAATAATTTTAAAAATATGGTCTGGTGGAGGTCGCAGGGTCGGTGGCATGGGGTTAAACGCCGGTTCGCAGTGTCTGCGGCGTCTACGACCACATCGTACTCGCCGCTTCTACCCCGGTACTATCGGCTGATGCATATACTATAACCGAGATCGTCGTATAATTCGGCTAGTAATATACCTGTATAAATTCATAAAAAAATATATTATCTATCATATAATTATAATTATGTGTAATGCGCAATAATAGATAAATAAACGATATACTTTTTTAGGGCGAGTTGTAGTTAAAAAATAAAACCTATTTTACGACAAGTGTAGTTGACGCATCAGATCTTGAAAAACCAAGCAACAAACCGCTGCTCCTCTTGTTGAACGAATATACAAACAGTCTACAAACTGTTCCCTCGCACCCGCCAGAAAGTAGATCTCCATTCGG
Source organism: Acanthosoma haemorrhoidale (assembly GCA_930367205.1). Classification (NCBI taxonomy): domain Eukaryota; kingdom Metazoa; phylum Arthropoda; class Insecta; order Hemiptera; family Acanthosomatidae; genus Acanthosoma; species Acanthosoma haemorrhoidale. The sequence continues at coordinate 65,306,997 of OV884009.1, forward strand.
GCTCGGCAATTATCCACGAGACAACAATCGACCGGTCCCGTGACTAGACGACAATGTCCACTATCGCGAGGAAACTCAGTATCTACAACTATGTTTGTCGCTGGCGAACACAAAGCCGGGCATATGGCAGCCGAACAAAGAGAGCTTGTCCGAGCCTGTCTCTTCGACTCCTGCCTTGCTCTGTCCTCCCGCAACAATGGGGGGAGCCGTACTTTCAAATACCGTTGTAAGGGCACCTCTGATTCCCAGGCCACAATGTACTTGCAAATCTTAATTAGTACAATTTTTTATTTCTTTAAAACCTCGGGTCCGCTCGATGATACAAGTTAAGACCAGTAAAGATAGTGGGCATGCATAAATGTGAAATAATTAAAGAAATAGAACAGTAATTAATTAAAATAATATATAAAACTTATTAGGAAATTGACACTGCATGAAAATTCAAACAAAAGTTTGAAGTTGCTCCCAAAATATTTTTTATCATTGATATTACATCAAAATTCCATTGTTGCAACAAAACACATTATATTTTTATCACCCTATTAAAATGTATTAAATGTGTGAAAAAGATTTAGATTAATCAATCTTATTATTTATTATTTTAAGTGTTTTGTTTGAATTTTCGTCTTGAGGATGCCTGAATAGGTGAAACGTCGACTATCAATGTAATATCCATAACACAAGAGGATTTAAAGTTTGTTTTAAAAACTGATTTTCACACAGTATAAATATCAATATACAGGTGTCTCTTTTTGAGTGTTTCTCTTACCAATATTATAAATCTTTCATCTTCCATTATACAAAAAAATATATATATATTTCATCTTTCATTAGACAAATTTGAGCTTCTAAGTTTACCCAGTTAATATTGCAAGAACAACCAATAAAGAGAATTTCACGTTCATTCTCCATCCCAAAAATGAAATAATTATAGAAATAAAACATCAATAATTAATTAAATTAATATACAAAACTTATAAGGATATTGATAATGTGTAAAAATTTTAACAAAAGTTTGAAGTCTCTCCCATAGTATATTTTATCATTCATACATCAACATTCAACGTTTCGCCTTCCCAGGACTACAATTTAGAGGACACAAAACATAAATAGAAAACAATTACATACAAATACATACAACAATCTAAAGAATAAAACGACACACAATGATTGTATGTTTAAATTGATCTTTACTCATTGTTGTTTGCCGAAACGGTAACGTTTCCGAACAAAAATCAATTTAATTGATAAATCGATACTGTTAGTACAAGAAACCATTTGCAAACCTCTGATAAATGAAATTTTTTGAAAACATTCTTTGTATTTAAATGAATCTTTGACAACCTACTGTTTTTTGTTACATAAAGTAGGGAAAAAAATAACGGTTAGCTTCCTAAAATTGTAGACTGGACTAATCATTACTTAACAAAACGTTATACAACTTCATCGTATTATATTATACCATTTTTTACAGCTTCAGGACAGTACCTTTAAATACCTGAGGGGTAGACATAGTTCATTTGCAGTTCCTTAACCATGATTCCTGGGGATATTTGCTTCATCCCTACAGCAGATAGCCCTCAGGTTCTTTTAGATCACAAAGTGGATTTGGAGCAAGAAAACACTACTGTATGTGAGGTGATGATGTATGTTTTCCTGGCAAGCCTCATCAAGGCAGGAGTCTGGGACGGTATTTTTAGTTTGACTACTTGAGATGAGAATAGTCCGAAGTCTTTAAATTCAGGGTTTCTATGAAACTCGAGCGACTTATCAAATGGTATGATTTATCAAGGTTATATCTCGCAAACTATAAATGTTGAATCGCCAAGCTCAAAGGGAGAGGATTTAGTTCCAAACAAGTTCAAACGATCTGAAATTTTAAAGGTATATTTAACTACTTGAAATATTGCTGGTTATGATTTCTTTAAAATACAGGAATGGGAAGTATAAAAAAAAATAATTAAATTTAAATTCTAAGAAGGTAACGCAACGAGAATTTCAGTAATATTCGTGGAGCCATAAATAAAAATATCAAATTTTTTGTCCTAAAATATTATTGATTTCAATATTATTTATTTTTTATTTTTTACTATGATTTAATAAATATTTAAGAAACTCACCTAAGTCATTTTATTCCTATTTTAAGAGATTTTGAATGGGAATATTTATCTCTTTACAATTTGATTGATCGTTCATAATTATGAGTTCCGAGATTTTTTAGTCGTTCGAATTTCAAGACGAATTGTAGTTTTGATTCATTTACCTCGGACGAATACATCAAGTTGGCAACACAACGTTGAGTCAGTATTTGCAACTCTATGAGACTACTTAGCTGTTAGCCTATTGCCTATTCTTGGACTACAATACATGCGCCTGTTTACATCCCCACTATAACTGCCATTTTATTTTAGCTAATTCGCATGTATAGTCAATCCATAAAACATTATTTTTTTTCAGTTTTGTCGATTTGATTCACAACTAAAAAGAAGTGAATCTCAGTGACTAGTACAATGCAGTCTAGAAGTTACAACCGTTAATCGAAATAATTAAACAAAACCATCCCCTAAGAGGGGTGTTATATTGTGCCTGTTACTTGGGGCTGGGGGGAGGGGGTGTTTCATCGCTGAGTGAATCATCCCCCCCCCTTCTCGTCCACATGGCTTCTAGTCTTGAAGGACCTAATCGTTAAATAGAGGACTATGAAAACTCGGGGTTTTATACTGAGCTAAATTATTTAATTGTAAGTAATAGTTGGCATCTAAACTATGAAACGATGTTAATACTATGTATGATTAGAAAACAAAGGAAAATAAAAAGCTCTGATTATTATCAAAAGGAAATTAGTGGTTTTATGTTTCAGCGCATTTCACAAAGAACTTCAAAAATAAGCCGGGAAACAAACCACTATCAGGTGGGCGTACCGACACCAACTGGTTCACGCTGATCAAATGGCACACGACGAGTCATTAGGCTTGTACTTGGCTCAACGACATAGTCTGCCGACCTCAAACGATGATCGAACCAAACGGACCACCTCTGATATACATAAGTCGGTTCAAACAAAATTTGCAATGATACAAAAGCCCCCCCCCCCCAAAAAAAAGTCTGACAATTCTCAATTAATAAGTTCATACAGTAATATGTTACCGCACTGAGCAATATTTTGTTTATTCTCGTTTCACAGTGTATTCGTTACATCACATCATACGATTGCAATGTTGATGACTACTCTTCATTTGCACTGGGACTAAAATCTTTAATAGGAAGAATAGAAAGATATTAGTTAAGACCCATGAACTCGTTTGATTAACAGATTTGAAAGCGTAACAAGACCATAATGTAAAACAGAATTACTAGAAGCAAGTCGTAAACATCCAAGAGGAATATCTTGAATCAAACAATTAAGGATCTTATAACGGGTTGTGAAATGACATATTAACTATAACGTTTAATAAATGAAACCTAAGAGACATAGTCCCGGATTAATAAAGATATTATTTATCTATTATATTATTTTCCAAGGCATTACTTTAAAAAGAGACATATACGTATGTATACTTGCACTCTGGGTAGTTCATTAGTATCTCTAAAATATATTTTAATTGACAATAAGTAATTTAACAGTCCACGTTTCGATAAAAATAAAGTTGTCTATAATAACACAAGTTTAATATTTCTATGTGTGTGTAACAAATGGGATTGGCACATAGTGCAGATATTATTAATAGTTTACATTTGTGCTCTTCGTCAGCCTCCACTGGCTGGTATCCGGTGACGCGGCTGACGGAGGAGCGTGGGGGACTTTTCAAGACTCCGCTTCCTCTTTCGCATGCGAGGGAGCTGACAACCATGTGGATTTAGGAGGTATCTGGGCTGTTTGTAAATACTGTATGAATGAGCGAGTGAATGAAAATTGTAAATATGGATATTTAATATGTTAAATCTCATAAATATAGTTGGGTATTCTTGTGGTATGGTTGGACGTATTTATTTTGAGATTTACCTTATATCCAATTTGAAAATATCTACTTAACCAAACATTGAATTTTAGAACAGACTATTAGTCGATGGAATGTAGTTTACAAAGACATTGTTTGTTATTGAAAGAATCGAGAATTCATTGCGAAAATGTTTCAACCATCATTTTCGCTGACTGTATTAGAATATATCAGTGAATAGAAAACATTCAAACCCCCCCCCCTCCGTTTCATAGTATTTACATGGCCTCGTTTACATAGAGTTAACCCCAGTTCGCCTCTAAACTACTGGGTTGGAAGGGGTGAACTGTCAGAATTATTCATTTTAATGAATTCATTAAAGTAAGAATCCATCTCTTGTTGACTGACTCTAACACATTGGCTATTAAATTAATATGTAGACATTTCTCTTACATCTCCATGCTATCTTTCAGTTTATTGTGAGCTGTTCCAAGAATTAGTGTAATTTTTGACTACCAATGGAATCTGAGCAATTACGAGTTATAATATTCTTATATGAATTCAAACTCGGACATAATGCTTCCGGAACCTTTCGAAACATCAATATGGCTTTTGGTTTCAATCCGGGAACACAAGTCTCGAGAATGAATCTCATGGCCAGGAATAAATCTCGATGAACTAAAGGCGTTTAGTAGAGGTCAATCAACATCAGGCAAATAGAGAACTTTCAAAGCACTTAAACGTCAGCCATACTTATGTTATCCTATTGGGAAAAAATGGCCCAGTGGGTGCCTGGATCTGAGTGATCGCCAGAAACATAAACGTTTAAGTTTTAAAAAATTCACCATCATTGCCAGCTGACTAGAATTTTTTTAGAGTGTTTGACGCATTTGTAAAAAACAAAATATTCCAAAATTTTCATTACTCGAATTTATTGATTCAAAGCCATCAAGTTTTTTGAACAAGGGATAAAAAAACCTTGTTAGGCGTTGGGATAAATTAATTAATTATTGAGAGAAACGGATGTATCATGTAGTCGGGAGATAGTAATACGTAAGATGCCTAGGACTCGACTCATTCATCTTTTTCTTACCAAGCAGAAAAGTCATCAATGTGGATTTATTTTTCGTCTCGAAGGAGCGCTAAATGAAAACTCCATGTAAAATTTTACGTATTAAGGTCAAACTATTAAGGTTTTTGTCAAAATAAATTACCTCTAAACGAAAAGTTAACAAAAGCGGATCAGAGCTCAGAGCCAAACCATGTGCCTCCTTAATCCTCCTTGAGATTTTGAATTATGACATAGGCCACCTGAATCCCTCATGAGTTATCATGAAGGTGTGTCAATGAGTCAGAAAATGAGCTCTGAATGAACTACGACGCCTTCATGGTGGTCATTCATCAACGGAAAGATCCCTTTAGAACTACAATAGTGATGACGGGTAGAGCAATGAGTTAGTGAGACAAGTAGTAAAAAATGAACCTTTGTACAAATAGTTTAGGGACGCACCTATTTTTCCTTTTTTACAGTAGATACATCCGAGAATTGTGAGGAACGATTAATCAGATTACTGTACTTAACAATGCCATCGGTTAATAAAATCCAAAAAAAAAGGCAAATCTTTATCAATGAAAAGTATTGGAGATATGTAATGATATAAATTTGGTGATATATGAAGGTATGAAAAAATAGCAATTTTTTTTATGGTTTAGTCTCCACCTTTATTAATAATTAACTAGTAGAAAGTTGATAGAGCTAATGAATAAAAATTAAAAAAAAAAAAATTTAGTTAGCAAATTAAAGACAATTTAGGTACTTTCGTGATGGTGACTTAAATAATTCAGCAACATTTTTGCTCAGGAGTCTTATTTCTTTAACCATCATTTTCCCAATCCACAAACATAAACGTCGGAAAAAATTAAATAAGAAATGGAATAAATTTATTATAGGATCTGTTCCTGAGGTTTTTAAATAGAACCTTTCCCAAGTTCTCTTTTTTTATTCCAATTTCAAAACACCTTGTGCTTCTCAGATAACTGACATAGATGATCGATGAGATTTGGGTTCAGCGTGAAAAACAAAATTTGATAGATTTTGCTTAGTAAAACACATGTAGTTTAGCAAAATCAATATTAACTAGAAAATGTTCAATCACACAACAAATCTCTTATTAATCAATCAATTAGAGAATATATTTCCGCCAATCGTGGAAGTTGTATAAAGTCCATCTCGAAATGAAGTAATATGTAATGAGAGCTCGGAGAGAGGAGAGAGGTGTTCAGACCGTTCTTCGAATGTTTCAGTTTTGGCCAGTAATTAGCGTAAAATGTCTACTGAGATCGCTAAGACATTTGTGGCTATATGAGACAACCAAGAGATCAACATACGTCTTAAGTGTTCCGCCTACTGCTCAAGCCAGCTGCAAGGAGGCGGAAGAACGACGGACCAGATAACTTTGACTTCCATCACAATACCAAGACTGCCTATTGAGAGGGAAAGTCCCCTTGGAGAAGTGACTTGATCAGGAACTGTCAGGAATCAGACACCGGATTTGGAGTTATCACTGCTATCTCGTCTAACTTCTTCCCGTCACACCTCTACCCGTCAGTCTCTCTAAAGTGATTGTTCAGGTCATCTCCAGAATTAGTATGTAAGTTAGTTTTAAGGTTGATCAAAAAGGTGAGCCCCATCGCCTTTATTAATCAGTTTAGTCCAGTCACGTATAATGTATAATTGTTTATTCATTATATAATTTTTATAAAATAACAAAACCTGTATATAATGTATCGATGCTACAGGAAATACAAAAATAATTTGTAAATAGATTCACCTGAGGATCTATAATTATCGGTAAATTTAAGGAGGTATGAAAAAAAAAAAAAAGTCATCTATTTCTAAAGGATTTTTAATTCTTTTAAGTACACCCAGGTGCAGATTGTTTTAGGGAACATTAATATTAATACTAAAAAACATATGATGTAGTATATAGAGATATTCTTGACAGGCGGTTATCTGATGTTTCTGTGCTGTGTCTGAAGAAAAAGATGATCCAAGAACATGAGGACTCCATAGATGTTTACATTTTTCGTTTATTTTCTTGTGCGATAGGAATTTATTTTCTTTTTTATATCAATTAAAATATCGAGAAGATAATCAGGGGACTTTGCGTGACCTTCTTAAATACTTATTAAACAATTTTGAAAAGCCCACTATTGTATTCAAACATAATACTTTATTTAGTAAAACACATTTGGCCGTTATAAATCGCTATTAAATAAATACAAATTAGACATACAGCGAAAGATCAAATTGGCGAGTTTACAAAAAAGTAATACAAATAAGACTCCTACTCTTGATTCACAACATTTTAGAATTTATTTTTCCTTTTGCCGGGGGTGCCCGCCGGGTGAGGTTCGTCGTCCCAGCTACTCCCCGGCGAGCGTCAGAAAGTGATAAATAAACCTGTGGACTTTGAGCTTTGCTGGCGGCCTAGTCGGCGGGCAGCTTAATTCCTTTTTGTTTATTGATCTGACTCCATAAGATCTTAGAAGGTGTGGCCCGACAGTGCACTATGTTCAGAAGAAGAGGTACGAGGGTAGGTGTTATAGGTAATTTTACGTGGTCTTGGAATGACCACGAGTTCACACTCGATATCTGAGGGTACGCGAAAGCCGTCCCCAAAGGCAAGTGTGAACCGGAAAAAGACAGACTGGAGCGCTGGGTGAGACGGTACTAGGTAAATTTTGTAGGGCTCCATAGATCGTCGTCTGAATGGAAGGGTTCCGTTCCGAGGATATGCTTATTTTAGCGAGACAAAGAGAATCCCACTAGGAAGGTGTGGGGTCTGACAACGCCGGTCTAAAGCTAGCAAGGATAGGAAAGAGATGTGCAGAGGTAATTAAATAAGAAAGCCATGGTTCGAGCAGAGCAACAAGCGACAGTGCTGAGAGAGAGAACAGTGTTTACTTCAAGTGTCTGGTTCTGACTGTCTGAAGCTCAGAATTTCTGCCTTATATCGGCAGGTCATTCCCTCCCTACAGTGAATGAGAGAGCTGTTTATTTTGGCCAATCAGGGGCTACTACCCCCGCGCCCCTAGTGAGCTCTTGAGGAGTCGCGATCGTCCTTTCTCTGAAACTGGCGCCAAAGATTTATAGATAAAATATGGAAAGGTAGGCGAGTGTTTTCTGGTCCAAGAAGAGGGTAACTTCTATTTATTCGTGGTGGATAAGTTGGCAGAACACCGATTAAAATAGCTTTCGAGTTATAACTTCAGTAATCTTATAAGTTGAAGAGGAGCGGATTCTTAGATAGATAGAAGGATTTCAAGCAAAAATTACTTAAATTTTAATCATGCTTTTTTTTTTTTTATTATCATATTCCGATTTGAATAGGTTGAGAGAATATGGTGCGTTGAAGACATTTTGTATTTTGAACGGTTTCAATCATTTTACGACTGTCACACGTTCAAACTGAAAAAACAGGATGCTATGACTCTTTTTTTTTTGGTAATATATCCTCTCTTTTCGGGCAGAGAGGTAATAAAGGGTAAATAAATTATAGGATCTGCACGACAGACTGGGTGGGGTTTAGGAAGCAGGTAAAGAGGACCCCATCTGTTTACCGAGCTGTGCGCCGATAGGAACTTGTCAAACACAAGGCTTCGTCGGCCGGGCCTCTATCTTATCGAAGTGTCAGAAAGAAAACATATGTGGGCTTAAACTACCTGATCAGGTGCGTACACAAGGGACGTAGAGCTGGTAAACTGTCGTATCATATACATCTCTCGTGAATGATGAAAACTAATAATAATAATTAATCACAAGAATAAAGACTATTTACTGGGACCACCCTATCAGTACTGACCACATGATTTTGAATAATAGGATAGCCATCTTAGCGATAGGCAGCAAAAGATAACTGGAGGAGATAGAAGTGCCTGCGGACAATGTGCTAAAGGAAGCAGCGGAAAAGAAGCGAAAATACCATGGGACCCCCCCCCCCTCCCCCATAATTTCCTGCAATTTCTTAATCCCGGAAGACACGCTGGGATCCATCCTTCCAATAAAATACTTGACAGGGTTCAGCCAACAAAACGTTTCTGAACAGCTATAGCATAGTTCGAAAATTGAGTGGCAAAAACTGTTGTGAACATGAACACTTAATTCATAGCCCGGAAATGTGAATATTCCCGGAGTACTTGGACAGTATCAGTCCCAGTTAATTATATAATGTGCAGACCTGCGAGGAAAATTAAAATATCTACACAATTACACACATTATAATTCTCACATTAATATTAAATAAATATATACCTACCAAGATTTACACATTAAAAATAAATAAAGAAAGAAAAATACCCTAAGCAGGTAAGTACTACTGCATAATGTTAACCTGTTATAAAGAAATGAAATAATGTTATACAAATTAACACTAAATAATTTAAATACATTAGACGAAGGCGCGTGGAGAATGGAGGGGGTAAGGGAGTTCCAGAAGGATATTGTGATTAGATTTTTTTTTTTTCTTTCAAAACCTCTTTATTGATAATATATATACTATGACAAAAATAAATAAATAAATTTGGAATTACAGCTGTCTCCTCGTGCTGCATTCGCAGATGCATATTAAGGAGTGCATAAAATATAATACTTTCATATTGTTGTTAATAAGTCCAATACACATACACTCACTAGGTGATGAGGCTCACCTTCAGCTGTGATTAAGATGAAGGAATTGTATGCTTTTGTAGTACTATGGGGTAAGGACTTGACGAGAGCGAAGGAACAATTCTTTTAGAAAGGCAGTTACAAAGATTTTTTTTTTTTTAGGGCATGTCAACCACAAGGTTAATTGATGCCTCCAGGCATCAAAATTTTTAATAGCAATGTTAAGAGCCCTTTTGGAATCAAGTCGAAGTCAACATTTTACTACAACCGCAGTAGTAACTACGAACTGAATTGTACTTTGTAAATGCACACACACATAAACGAACGCATGATTTACTTAATGAACTATGTACTTGTTATTTCTGAGCAAAAAAAGTTCATATTTTAGTAAAATATTTGCAGATGACACTGCAGTCTTGTCATCCCATCCAGACCCCGACATAGCATCCCATAACCTTCAAAAACACCTTGACGAGATCGAGTATTGGTGCAATCAATGGCGGATCAAAGTTAATGAAGCAAAATGCTCCCACATTACCTTCACCCTTTGTCGCAAGTCTGGTCCACTAGTTTATTTTAATTCTATTCCTCTCCCTGTATCCGAGACAGTACGGTACTTAGGCTTCCATCTTGACAAACGACTGACCTGGAACCCACATACGAGACTAAAAAGACAAGAACTGAACAGACGCTTCGGACAACTGTCAGACTACTTCAAAGGACATCCCATCTCTCAATAGAAAATAAACTACTAATCTACAAAGTTATACTTAAACCAATCTGGACATACGGAATAGAGCTATGGGGGACAGCAAAAAAGTCTAACATCAAGCGTATCCAATCCTTTCAATCAAAAGTCCTGAGAACAATAGTAAATGCCCCTTATTATGTCAGCAACAAAACCCTTCATAACGACCTTAATATACCCTACATTCTAGAACTCATCCCTTCCAAGTTTACGAAATTCCACAGTAGCCTTTCCGACCACCCTAATCCTGTAGCACAGTCAATGCACTGCGCCACTCATCCCTATAATCCTCCTCGGAGACTGAAACGGCAGTGGCCTCGTGACCTGCTATAAACGCGTGACAGTGGGAGTCCTGGCAATGGCCAGTCTCTCCAATCATGTCCTGAGCGTCTGTGGCTCTCACGCTCTTGGTCAGCATCCACTGGCTAGTATCCGGTGACGCGGCTGACGGAGGAGCGTGGGGGACTTCCCAAGACTCCGCTTTCTCTTTGCGGTGGATTTGGGGGGTCTCTGGGCTGTCTGTAAATATTGTATGAATGAGCGAGTGAATGATGAACTGTAAATATTGTATGAATGAGAGCATATATCTTAATTACTTATTGCCTTATAAAAGGCAGATTGTAAATATTGCACAATAAAGGAATTACTTATTTTAGTAAAATAATATAGTTTATCAATCTCGGTCACTTAAAATTATCTTTAAAAAAAAAAACCACTGTATACGGCTTAAGTATAGAAACAAAAAAGAAAGGCTTGAAAATGGTTCTTAATCATTAGAACCTCAACTCGAAAATAGATTCTAAGGTGTGAAATTTTAAAAGTTTTCATATAGGGGACAGAGCGTTTTCACATTTAATTATTCCTAATTAGCAGCCAGTAAAAAAATATATATACAAACATGATCATTTATCACAATTACTTATTGCCCAATGAGGCAGATTGTAATTTTATTATAATAAAGTTGTTGTATTATTATCACCTTCTTCCCTAAATGTATACCTTAAAATGAGATAATTTCAGATGTTTCGCCAGGTTTTCATGACCCTCAAAAAATTGAAAAACTTTAATACATTATTTTTTTTAATTTCCATACGTTTATACCTCATAAAATAAATTTTAAAGCTTGTAGATTTTCGGAAATCGGCACGTATTCACAATGTATTCCTTTATATCCCCAGGAAGTATAATTTACACCTCCTTTTCTTATATATATATATATATATTTGATATATGATTATTTGAAGAAAATTTCAATCTTCCCTAGAAGGACAATGTAAAGTTGTGATAAAATGTGGCATTCATAACATATTTACAAATTTACATTTACGCTTCCATTTACACCGTATTTACAATATATATATATTCATAGTCATTATTTATATATAAAATAGATATCCCCAAATGCACACGCAGTATTGTATCCTTCGGCTATTAAGGAGAAGGATATGAAGGGACAAGGAAATAGGGAGATCCCACACGCTACTCCTCCAGGCGCATCACCACCACTAGACAGCAGAGGAAGTTGAATCTGAGCGCGAGAGCCGCTGACACTCAGTACAGGGGTAGAGAAAACTGAGTGCCAAAACTCCCAGTGACTAAATATTTAGAAAAGATCACGGGGCCAGTTCCGATTCAATTTCAAAAGAGAGCTGTAGGGATGGGGGATACTTGAAAGTGGCCTTGCTAGTGGATTTGAATGTCCAGATAATTTTTTATGGAACTTAAAGAATTTTGAGGAAATTTGGTCTAGGATAGAGTGAATTTTAAGGTCAGGTCATTACACCTAATTATAACTGTAAATAGTTGGATCTTTCTGAACATTCGACAGTGGACCTACTATGTTTTTTTGATAAACTTCCTAGTATTTTTCCCAACGTTCCAAGAACAACAAGGCAAATTTTTCTGCAACCTACCATTATCTCTACAGTTGTAAATCTTGACAGGCAGCCTGCAAGCGGGCGAGGGTTCTTTACCTGCATTGTGACCTGAAAACTGCTCACTAATCCTCGGTCCCTCGCCTAGGCACTTGTGTAGACCTGAACGGGCTTTCTATGGCGTTCGCCTCAAAGACTTTGCTTCCACAAAAGGATCCACTGCGACCTGCGCTACCCACCCATCGGCTTCCATACATTTCCTACCAACGGCCTAGGAAGAGTAAGATAACATAACAGGAGATGTCCAAAAATATATAGCTCTGTGTCTAAGGACCGGGATATCGAAATAAGTTGAAATACAGGAGTTCCGAAGTATACAGGGAATTATCAGCCGTCTGTCTTTTAGTAGTACGTAAGAGGACGTAAAAACAGGTCATGTTTGATTGAGCGTTTGCGGCTCTCACTTTCTTACTTGGCCTTAATCTATTCACAGGTTGTCTTCCAAAGCCCTGCTCCCTCTTTCGTACGGAAGGCAGCAATCATGCGGGGTCTCCATGAGTTTAGTATTTATAGTATGAATTACAAAATAAAAGCGGTTCTATAAATATGGTATGAACGAGACTTTTCATCAAGATTGCTAATGGCCCGAATAGTCATCAAATCACAGATGACGGTTATCAACACATCGTCGTAAGAACATTGTATTTTTAACCATAGTGAAAACTATGTTATTTTTTATCATGCATATTGTATATTAATAATAGCCTTGTCCGTATCCTATCGGAGTGCGTAACAAAACTTTCTCAACATCTCTGGCGAAACCTCCTCCAAAGTGTGCTCATGGAAGGAAGTCAAATAACACTCTAATGCTAGTCATTACCACTTCTTCCTAAATTCCACTCATCAGAAGTAATTTCTTAATGACCTTTCACGGCATAAGGAGGCATTTGGGGATTTAAGGGAAATTAATGACAATTCAGCATCAAAAGCGTACACAGCTGAGATAGTTGTGAATACCTTTTTTTACCATTTTAGACTACAATATTTGTTATCCTATCCAAACTAACACACAACAATAACTACAGTTCGTTGGCTAAGAGAATGCCGTTGAAATTTGGAAGAAGAAAAATTAGACAAAAGAAGTCATGAGTCGAGAGATCGGTGACGTCGGTAGAATAATCTGGAATTGGTGCAATAATCCAACGTACCAGCCTATTCAGTTCTGAGAAATTTATATCCGAAGTGTTGCACTCACAACACACGTTGGTGAATCCGGTCAATTTTGTTAAACGACAATGACCGACATATGTGCAACACGCCTGACATTGCAAAAACGATGGGAGCTTGAATATGGGACTTGCATTAAAAGTGCATGGAATGCTATGGAGCCCGTTTCAACTGATTAAATTTTGTTTAAAATATATGTTTTCTTTCTTTTTTAGTTTAATACCCCCCAATCATTTCACCAGACAACCCAGTGTATAATCAACCAATTTTGGCATCGCAGTACTCAAATACATTTCGTTATTATAATTTAAAAAAGTACGAGGGCGGGCTGAAAAGTTTCCGACCAAACAAAGCTTTTATTTATTTTATTATCATCTTCATGTTGAGGTCGGAAACTTTTCAGACCACCTGTGTATATTGCTCATGGAAACATCAAATGTTATAATAATTTTGGGAGCTAAAATTAACCGAAAGCAACGAATAAACAAAATACTTAAATGAATACACGGTTTTATCGGTGTCTAAAATATCTATATAGAAACTTCTTTATCGTGATCAAATTACAATCTGCCGTATTGGGCAATAAGTAATTATGATAAATATTCTCATTCAAACCATATTTAAAATTCTTCATTCACTCGCTCATTCATACAGTATTTACAAACAGCCCAGAGACCTCCCAAATCCATATGGTTTAGAATATCGGTGATATTTTTCGTAAGCCTCTCACAAAATAAGCATTTTTTTTTACGATCCAACGTAAACAATACTAATTAGGACTATAATAAATGTTAAAATAGTTTGAAACTTAATTAATTTGATATTAATATATACGTGCATTTATCTGTCTTATGTTATATAGTTGGGCAAGTCGACTATTATTATTGTTACTTATTGCTTTATTATATGAACTGTAATTTGAATAAATATGTTATTTATAACAAGCTCGCTAACAATTTCAACGAAGTAGGAAGAGGGATCTTAAGTGGATATTTCAACAGATCCAACATTAGAACATTCGCTATTTTTGTTATTTCGTCGAGAAGCCATTAAGAATTGGATTAGAGACGACTAGGGTTGATTAAGTAAGTAGCCAGGGGAGTAGGGTTGTCTGGCAGGGTTGTGGGTGTGTCCCTGAACTTCCTTCGAACCAATATCTTCCCACCCTCTCAACCCATGACTCCAACATTATTATAACTTTTAGTTAGCTTACGAATCATCATGGAAGCCTGTCCAGACTCTTAGCTAATGCTTTAATCTTTCAATATGGCAAAAATGACAACTCTCATGGTACAGAAATATGCCAAAACTGAAAGCGGCGTTGAATGAATCAAGAATTTTCCCTTGGGTTCCTAAATCTTCATAGGATTGGCAAGTCATACGATTGGTGATAACTTTTGTGGACATGGACTTAGTATGAATTATTTGACTTTGAATTGTTCTGTTAAAGTTCTCAAAGGTATTTGTCCTCTGTCGCAATAAAAATAGCGCGACTAGTGCGTCCAATAATACAATGCTAATACAGCTGTTTGTCCGGAAAGCATTATCAAATAACATATCGAAGCAATTAATTAAATAATAGTTGCTAAGATAATATGCAACCTCCTTGCAGGAAAGCAGATGAAGATTTCCATCACACTCTCTTAACAAATCATATCTTCAAGAGAATTACTTTTCTACAGATAAAAATAGGCATTTATTTTACGATCCTACGTAACAATACTAATTAGGACAGTTTGACAATCAAGTAATTTTAAATTAAGATATATGTGCATATATCTGTCTAATGTTATATAGTTAGGAAAGTCGTCTATTATTATTGTTATTTACTTATTGCTTTATTATGTCAATTGATAACTATAAAACATAATAGCAAAGACTTTTTTTTTGTACGACGTTCCTCCTTCCTGGCTATCATCTCTCCATATCTTTTGAGTTTTAAGTCTCTACAGAAGAATATCTGCCCAAGACGGATTCTAACCAATCCAAAACATTTTATTACTAGACATGATGAATAATTTAATCCAGTAGCTGAGTCGAAAAAGAAATTAACAAAGACAACAATCACTATTTTCTTGGACGTGATTAGTAATTATAGTTGGAATGGGTTCAATCGGTGATGACATAAGATGGCTGAAGATTCACATCTGGTTGATTTCACAACCAAAGGTCTGCTGTTGAGATTAACTTCATGTATAATTTCAAAATGAGTTTTTGTTTTTAATGCGAACCGGTTTAGCTTGATGAGTGGTGATATAGAATGAGACTTTTTTTAACAGATTCATGATGAGACTTTTAGTCATTTAAAGTAGTCAGGTCTGGAAAGATATTGGTTGTACACCTTACGGTGGCATAATGAGAAATGTCACTTTCATCAATCCAAGACAACCCCAAACAAAACTAATTAACATACTGAAACCTGCGAGCCAAGTTGTGCGTTTATTCGGAGCGATATTCAGTCCGTGTGTGTGTCAATTTCAGTCGCAATTGGAGCCATCATTGAAATGGTGTTAGATTCTCTCACGAGAGAGGAGATTTAGCATTCCTGTTTTGGATTGAAAATGGAGTAAAATGTACGCCTAAATACAAAGCAAACAGGCACTTCTCATACGAAAGGATTTGATTCAGCTGTTTTTCTTGTATTCACTGTCGTAATAGGACCTTAGGAAATTTAATAATTTTTTATAGTCGTTATATAAATATTCTACTCTTAATTTAAAGATGTCAGTGGCTAATGGTATTTTATGTATCTTATTCTGTACATACGTACGTAAATATTCACCATCCCCATGATGCTTTGTATTCAGCTACTCATTGTATTGAGCTGACAACTATCTGTAAAATTATTTTGAAGATAAAATGCTTTTCTCCCAGTTTTTAAATGCGGGAGCCCTAGTGACCAGCAAGCGGCTCCTCTACGCGTTTTCGACTCTCTTTGGCGTTCATTCGACCTTTCTTTAAACCGTAAATGTCAACTTAATACCCAACTGCAATAGACGCTAAAATCTTAAAATAATTCAGTAGTGAATTCGTACGTATCGTAGAAGTAACCCCAAAACGCTGCCTATCAGCATTTCCTTTTTGCTATTCTTAGGGTACCAACGAACCAAAATAAATTTATTTTTGCATCAATTTTAATAAAAAATGAGTTATTTTTACCAAAAAAGCTTAGCAGACGGATTAGTAAAATTCAAATAAAATATTATCCTTATCAGAGACTAACTAGAAAATTTTGAAAGCAATTAAGGTAAAATGATATTTTTAGACACATTTCTCCAAAATTCTAATTAAAAAAAATGAATCATTTATCAGTTATTACTTATTAAGGAAGAAAGCCTACATATTTTTGTGCAGTGTTCGAGTCTGCACAATTTTCCTTTCATTTTTGCTACTTAATAATTATTAGATATTAGAAAACATGATTCATTAGACATTTTTTGGCAAAAATTGTTTAATATTTTCATAAAATGTGTTCTCGTCTTGGACAGTTCAGACAATAGAACCAATACTGTTCTCAAGTCCTGTACTCTACAGAATTGGTTGCAAATTCATTTTATGTCCTTTTAGAGTACTTTTTATTTATCAAATTACAATTTTTAGCTCATACATTGTATAATTTATTACTTGTATATTTAATTTATTTTTTTTTTAAAAATTTCAGTTATAGAATTAATCTGGTTTCTGGTCAACAAAACAAGTTTAATAACAAAATCTGTACAGCGTGCAGTCAGATGCAAGTTTAACGTCAAAATATTAAATTTCGCCAGGCGTGAATGAAGTGCCCATTGGTAAATTTTTCATGGTTTATTTATTCATCATTTTCGCATGTTTGTTGAACAGCATAGGTAAATCTGTCACATGCCCTAAGGCTGGGGCGGGTCTTGTCGTCACCACCCCCCATACACCTCATGCACCCCCGTACTATTGACTGCATCTGTTGCTAATTCTCTTATTTAATAATAAAAAAAAATATCGATGAAAAGAGCAACTATGAAAGTGTACTAATCAGTGTAATTAAAAGAAAATGTGACATTATTCATTCTGGAGAGTATTTAAAAATTAAATAGATTCATATCGCTATTTCGTTAAGTGAACTGATGATTTTACGAAGAAGAATATTTTCTCCTTAAAGAAACCATTTAATGCGAGTTTTTTTCGTGGTAGGAGCACTGATATTGAACCGTAGCGGCTAGAGATGAGTTGAAGATTGATAAGACAGTGGAGTGATAATAGATAATAGATAAGCGATAAGACTCACCCGGGTAACAAGACATGGTGGAGTTGCGAGCTGTGAGAGAGCGAGTTGATACAGAGGAGAACACTCTACTAGCACACTACATGACCGGGACGGGACTGAGCGCGCGGTGGCCGGTTGGTATGGCAACGGCCCCTCCCTGGGGTGGCCACCCCTCCACCCATCGATCTCTCGATCTGGCCACATCTCTATCGATGTATCTACAAGTCTACTGACAATTGTTATTAGTAGTACATACTAGTAATTCTGACAATATATGTGTATTATATTACTTCGTGTTTTGTTTTTATATAATACATATTTTTGTTTGATATTGTTTAGTCTGAGGTATACCTGTTGGTTTTGTGTTATTGTTATTTTATTTTTTCGTCT
Source organism: Acanthosoma haemorrhoidale (assembly GCA_930367205.1). NCBI lineage: Eukaryota > Metazoa > Arthropoda > Insecta > Hemiptera > Acanthosomatidae > Acanthosoma > Acanthosoma haemorrhoidale. Next base: position 65,325,079 of record OV884009.1, read on the forward strand.
TAAAAAACTTTACACAAACCTACATATAAAATAAAACAAAAATAAAGAATAATAAATTAATAATAATACTACTAAATAAAATATAAAAGAGATGAGTAAGCATTAATTAAATGGTTACTATATTTAATTTTATTCCAACAATATGTTTTGTTTTATTAATGGGTTTTTGGATATGCAAGTTAGCAAATATGAATACTCTGTCTGGGTGTGTACATACTGCTACATTATGGTATCATTGCGTGTAGTTACCAAAAGCCAGAGCACCTCTAAACTAAAACTAAAATAGAATTAATACATAATTTTAATTAAACTAAATCATTCAGAGTCCTATAAAGTTTATTTACATAGTTTACAATTTTTCTCACAAGCAAACATTTAAATAATAGATGCTTTGGTGACTGAGAACGTATACATGTGCACACAGCAATATTTTCTTATAATGAAATAAATCACGGAAACCTTCAACAGTAGGAAAAACGTAACAAAAGCCTACATAATAAAAAAATACAATAATAATAATGCTATTATAAAATATAAAAGTGATAAGTTAACAAAATTATGATAAGTTGATATAATTTTAATTCTCTAAATGTTATTCCAACTATATATGTTTTGTGCGTTTGTGGATGTATCATTTTGTGGATATGTTTACTTTTATTGCCTATTTCTCTTATTAAATTCTCTGTCTGGGTGGGTACACACTGCTGGATTACGGGTAATTGTAGGTGTGTTAGCACGGTGGTTATCTTGGTGTATCGAAGGTGGGTTTTAAGTATGCGCTTACTGATGTTTTGTAGGACTTCCGATTTCCTGTAATTTGAAGTACAAGTGTAACTCCAAACCGGTGCAGCATACGCTACTGTGGGCGGTTTACTGTTTGATTATTTTTCAGAGATCAATTTTGATTTTTAGTGGAATTAGGGCGAAATTTTATTAATGAGGTTTTTAGTTTTGTTTTATTTATTGTTTACTGGGTTTTTGAGCGTGAGGGAACGGTCTGAAGTTAATCCTGGGAAATAAACGGAATGGGACCAGGGTAGTTGGGTATTGGTTAAGAATTAATGGTAGGTTAATATTGGTCTACGTTTGATGAGTACTATTGCCTTTTTATTATTATTCTATTTTATCACTTGATGTGATGTATTTTTTCGTTTTTGTTGGCCAGAGCTGCATTTATTTATTTGTGCATTGTTATTCTACACAGGGGGCATGGTCCCAGAATAAAGATTATTTTTCTATTCTAGTCCATTCTATTATATATGAATAATTGTATCATAATTGTATAATACAATATATGCTGTGTGTAATTGAAAAAAATCAATTCAAATACCATGTATCACACAATTAAGAGCTGCTTTACGGTTTTGTAATCATAGTCCATGTGAAGTATCAAACTTCCTATATGATACCCTTCATGTGATAGAAAAATAATGTTCATTATTAACTATCGGATTGATTATGCGTTATTTTTTATGGGGGATTATTTCACTTATAGCACCATGAGAACTTCAAATCGAACTGCCGCACAAGGTGGACAAAAGTATCTCAAAGAAAAATGTCTGATTGATGCCAAAATTGGGTTATGTATGTTTTGTGGGGTGTAGATTACGAATACGAAGCCAAATTTGAAGTTCATAAACAGTCGAGCATAGAATCGAGAGATGGTTTATATAATATGCAAATGAACGAGTTTTTTCACTTCAAAATCCTAATATCCAACAAAAAAACGTAGAAACTTATTTAGAAAAGAAAACGAGGAATATCTTGTGTTAAAAGGTGCATTTTGTTTGCTTAGCACAAGCTGTGTTATAATTTGATGATTTTAGTTAAAAATTAATGATCTTGATCAAAATTTTCTTCGGAATCTGAGGTTGAATCATTTTCCTGATCTGCAAGATTTCAATGAGGACCATTTGTATGTTAACGATCGGTTTTTTCACTTCAAATTCGTAATTCATAACCAAACAAAAAGGTAGGAACATATTTAGAAAAGGAAACAAACACTGTCTTGTGTCAAAATGTAATACTTTTATTTGCTCAAGTAACATTACGTAAGATTTGATGAGTTTTAATTAATAATTAATGATCTTAATCAAACTGTTCTTTGGAATGCAGTGGACTCGCTGAACAGGGGATAAAGTTATTTTTTGTGGAAAATGAGCATTGATGACCGGGTCAGAAAATATTAACATGTGGAATAAGTCGGTTAATGTTGAAACTCTTGTAATTTTTCGTGAATGGTTTTCACAAAACCTTTTACAGTCCTTATTCCTGGCTTCTTCAGCCTCTTCTGATAGTTGACCAATCGGTAACGGCTGTGTTTTATGATTGAAGAACAATTTTGAAGAGTTTACGGATCCTGGCTGGCACATAATACCATTAAAAAAAATCAATGTGAAATTTCGTTGTGATAAATGAGTTTTCATCAAAAGTTTCTGCAATTGGATAACCAGATGATGTAGTACGCAGTATTGCCGAGAAGCGATGAATCAAATCTTGGCCGACACCAGTTATTTCACTTGCAGGACCTTTTTGCAAAAAACCTGTTGGCAAAAAACCTAAATGAATCACCGTCATTCTTTTATTCGTTCAGTTTTATACAGCTGATTATCATTTTTTATTCATTCCTGAGATATGGACATTTCTGTGTCAAATTTATTTACAATCAGTAACAATCCTACTTTTAAGGTCATTTTATTCAACTCATTTAATCGCCATACAAAATAAGCGTTGAGTTATTTTCATCTGATCTGTGTTCAATATGTATTATTTAACCCACCTGAACTATCGTCGTTCATTATTCCAATTTGTTTATTAATTTTTAATTAAAACTCATCAAACTGTAAAACATCTTACGTAATGTTACATAAGAAAATGTGTTACATTTGAACACAAGATAGTCTTGTTTCCTTTCCTAAATAAGTTCCTACATTTTTACAAATGCTACTCATCGAAATCTGCAAAAAAATAAGTGGTCCATTATCCCCTGTTCAGCTGGTACAAGTCCGCCGCAGTCCAGGAAAATGACTCAACCTCTCATTCCTAAGAACACTTCGATTAAGATTGAATCATTAATTTTTAATTAAAACTCATAAAATTATAACACATTTTACGTAATGTTATATAAGCAAATACAATTATTACCTTTTAACACAAGATAGTCTTTGTTTTATTTTCTAAATATGTTTCTACGTTGTTTTCTTTGGTTGTATATTACGAATTTCAAGGGGGCCAAGACCGTCAATTTTATACCCTACATAAAATTATAGAAAAATAATTTCCTTTTTTAATAGCAACTAATTAGTTACTAATTATTGATTAATTAATCACTAACATTTTCTCATTATGGAGTAATATGCATTTTGTATATTTTCCCTCTATAAATGAGGGCCACTATGAGCGAGAGAGAGAGAGAGAGAGAGAGAGAGAGAGAGAGAGAGAGAGAACTATATATATGTATTGCTATTCCCCTTACATACATTTATGTACAAAGATAAGAACAGATTGAATACATTATTAATTTTCTTCTTATTAGCTTTTTCAATAGATAGATATATTGATATACATGCATTATTATAAATATATGTTATATACTTCAATAAAAAACCTCTATCAGATTGATAGTTTACAGTTAACACCTATTTTTTATACGCTTTAACTTACCTAATAGTACAATTTATACTATTAGACTTACATGGAAAGTTGCATATAGTCGAACTTAAACGGGGGGGGGGTCCTAACTTACTCAAAATGACCATGGCAGACAGAAACAAAGGTGGATACATAAGGGTCCTGGTTTTGAAAATAATAATGACGAGACCGTAAAAAAGTATCGTCAAATTTTTTGTTTCGGTTTTGTAATTATTGTCCACTAAAACCACAAGGACATCAAGATCTTCAACTAGAACCTTTACGACAAAAAATTATTTATTTTCAATTACCTAGTACTTGATTTTCAACTTTGGGCCATGTAATCAAAAGTCAATTGAAAATATCATATATGTTGGTCAAGGTCAAGGTTTTACTAAGGTTGTGAAAAAGTATTGCATATAAGTTTAATGACAGTTGTACGACTCTTTGTAACTGCCATTGAAAAGGAAAAATACAACTTACATGTTGTCATGACTTTAATTCCATATGCTTTTTTTTATATCTAATTAATTCCCAAGTACGGGGGGTGTCAATTCTTGTTTTTACAAATACTGTCCTAAAAATGATTTAATCTACCTGAATTTTTAAAGGCATATTCCACTGTATCTCGAATAGTTCTGTTTTTTTTTTTGTTTAAATACAATAAAAAGAAGTATCAACAAAGAAATAAACATGAAATAAATCAGACCAGTTTTGCTAACGTTCAAGATTTCTCAGCTCCAGCTCAGTAATTATTTAAGATATAAAATACTGATTTACTAAGTGTCCTGTTAATGACACCTTAAAGGTAGTTACGCAATATTATTTGCAAAGACATTCCAAAAATAAAATTTTGAAATTCAAAAATAGACATTGCCTATTCAATAATTCCAGCTAACATCAATGCGTTTTTTTTTTTAAATAATGTTTAATTATTTTATTTTTTTTGTCAGTTGAAAAGAAGATCTTTCGTCATGTGATGTAATGCTTATTGACTTGATTGTTTGTAATTACTACATTTTATGTATTTATATACAAAAACTGTATCTATGTATGGTGTATTCACAAAAAAATTATAAAAGGGGCTTCCCTAGGAAACATTCAACATGTTAAATTAATAATAACATTTATTACAAATTGTCTTTTTTTTTTTATTAAAAAATAAAATTTTTGCAATTTCACAATGAATGCTTTTATAAACCTACCTGTTAATCATAAAAGGGCAGTAGATAAGATGTGTAACTTTGATGATCTTTATCTCGCTTAATATTGAGTAACTCCAAAAATGTATCCAACAAATCTAGCATATTTTAATTTTTTATTTTAACTAAAAACCGAAACAAAATGCAAAATTATCGTGGTTTTATGGCTACCAAATATTAACCCGAGGGGGGAGGTCGAAAACTCGTATTCTTCTTACTACTAATAATAATATCTATAAAAAAAAACCTTTAACCCAACTTTTGTAAGGTAAAGTACCCAGTGACTAGACTATAGCTTTAGTGATCACACGTCTGTTTTTTTAGTGGACAGTATTTTACTTCGCATAGGATACATAAGGCTAATCAGGTGTACTTCTAATCACGAAACACAATGATCGGGGAAAGAGAGGTTAAAACAGCCAAAAATGGACAACTACGTGCAAGTTTATCTACCGGTTTTAACCGCTGGAGCAGAGAGTCTCGGCTCGAAATAAAGAGACAGAAATATAGGATGTAGGGAGACGAGATGAAGTTCCCCCAAAGAGTAATTGGGGAAACGAGATTGGACAAAATAAGGAACCCCTCCAGGACATAATAAATACCAGAGCACTTCCATGGTTCAGTCACGTCTATAGAATGGCAATGAACAGCATCCCAAAGAATGTAATGGAAGCAGTTCTGAAGGCAAGCGACCCACAAGAGGAGTGTCTAGAGCAAAAGGAATTAATCATACAAAAGGGAATTAGTCTTAAAGCGATTGGCGGAGACCTGAGACAGAGGAAGTTTTTTTAAAGCTCCGACCCAGACACAATATAGCCTTTCCCCATGGAGTGTGGCGTGACAAACCCTGAGGTGCTCGAGGTTCATACTTTGCGAGGTTGAATTCCGACCGTGCGCTATTTCCACAGCGCGTGGTTTGACAAATCTCGAGTGGTGCCCTTCTCGTCAACACGCTATTGCCTGACGTTCCTTTTTCAGTTTCATTTATTCGACGAATCAGACATTGTGAGGGTGTAGCATGGCCCGCAATGGCTTATGTGCTGTTGAGTTGTTGAAGAATAAAACGGTGATACGCAAAAGGCGTTGGTGGTTGGTGTCATTGAATTGAAAAAGTATGAGAAACTAATAATATATCTAAATACAATACCGAAAATAATAAATTAAATATAAAATTTGAATGAGGCTGTTTAAACAAACCGCAGGCTAACTGACACCGATTTATAATAGGTTCTCTTTTGTACAAATCGAAAAACTCCATAATAACTTCATTATTTCACTCCATTATGAAATATTTGAAAATGACTTCTACAAAACAAACAGGTTGTGGTGGCGGGTGCACTAGCAGTACACCCGTTCCTCTGCCGGACGTCTCAAGCCTTTCATGTCTGAAGGATCCACGGGAAAGGACGAGCCAACCCGAATCACCTAGAGCAATGACGAGTCTTTTTTTTTCCACGGCACGAGGTTTGACAAACAAGGCACCCACGGCGTGGGAAGTTTATTTTGTTTCACTACCTTGTTCTTCGGATTTTTCTCTTTCCCAAATAGCAATTTGGTTGGCGATTTTGTTAATTGAAATATTAAATTGGAAACAGGTGCGCACTAGAAGCTCCACCGCAAAAACATGGCATGGTCATTGGCGCACCTGTGGGCGAAGATGGAGAAAAGCGTTTTGTTCGTTCCCTGTGCTATTAGCACACAAATAAGTATTAATGGTTACAAATTAATGGTTAAGAGTAATGGTGACAAAAGATGAATTAGTACTTCGGTTGGAAACTTAAATACTTCTCAGACAAAATCGATTTAAAAATCTTGGGTCTCTCCGGGTTTAATGCTATTCCTGACCAGGGGTATATCTAGTGATTGGGAACAAATTATTTAAAGTTAAAAAGCGAAAGGATTTATTTATAACAAATACACAAAACTTGTATTTAATTGAAAAATGCTTATTAAGTAATAAAATTATTATTTATAGGATTGTGTTTTTTATATATTTAGTCTTATTGTGAAAATATAAGATATATTTTAATATATCGTTTTTTTTTTTTATTAATAATGTTCGCTGTCAGGACTCGAACCCGGAACTGTCCCAATATCCACTACAAGAGAGGACTGTGGACCCAAAATGAAACTTCTTCGGCACGGCTCTCGCAGCAAGTTTAAGGGCTTACAGCGGTCAGATAATAGAAAATGATGGAACATGATTTTGTGCAATTACAGTTCAAAATAAAAAATCAAAAGTTTCATATTATTAATCAGAGCAACGGGACCTTTAATTTGATACCCAACTCAATATGATAGAATTTGTTTTTTTAATCCCAAGTAATTCATTAATAGCCCTGAAGTTGGTTTCATAGACTTTAATAAATATTTTGTATCGTTGATTAATCGTGTGAAATCTCGATATAAAATTTCATGTTTCTATGTTTGTTTTTAATGTTATGTTAGAGTCCCCTTATCCAACAACATATTATACATATTCTAGACCCGCTCGCTGAGATCTTTGATTTGATACCATACACAATACGGTTTTTCTTAGTAATTAACTGATTAATGACACTTATTATTTTTCATAGAATTACTCTTATTTTTACCATTATCAGGTCATCAATTGGAACTACCGTTCAAAATTTTATATGTATCCTTTGTAACATAGATTTAAAATTTCGAACACGATTATATAAGTGTAGTTACACTTAAAAAATTACATATTACTAATCACGACAAGATATTTAATGACTAAAATTATTTTTTTTAATTTCCAATTAATTAATTGTGACAAGTAAATTTAACATGGGACTGATTTTATTTTTAGCTCCATCAAGTCAAGAAACTAAATGGAACTAACAACCAAAGCAGCATACCACTTGTAAAACACGAGTTAATGAGTTTGTGTAATTAAAATTAAAAAAAAAATACACGCTATTAATTCCTTTCATTTCAAACTCTTCTCAATATGGCAAAGTGTTTCTTAATTACTAATTGATCAATTGGTAACAATGAATAATGCTTTATGGAGCTCAAAGTATTTTTTGTTTCTTCAGGTAACCACATGAAATCACGATTTAAAATTTCATGTTTAAAGGTTAAAACTTTTTTTCTCCTAATCATCAGGGCAAACAGACTGACAGAAACAGAATTGAAAACGGTATCTGTTTTGCAAAAAAAAAAAATCCTTAAAAAAGACCCCAGCCCACCAAATCCACAACCCTTTAAATACACCCTTTTCGGCCCAACCTCATAAGAAATAATGCCTATAAGAGTCAACAAAACCAAGGAAGCTTATCACAAATCATTGAATCTTAATAGTAAATATATATTTAAAAAAGCATGGTAATAATTAGGTTTGTTATTTTTTACTTCAATTTTGTCTACATAAGTCTGAAAATCATAAATAACCCTACCATTTCAAGTTATTCTTTAATTTCACATTGTACATTATCGATTTCATATCATTTCTATTCTCTTTGTAAACTACTAGACACGTATAATATATGTATGTACATACCTACCTATATGTATTGCTCATCCGTTTTCTAATTTAATCATGTTCTATATTTATTATATGTCTCTCTTCGTATATTTGTTTGTGGATATATATCACATTATTATTTGCTAAGTAATTATCATTTACATAATAGTTTTTGTTAAACTTTATAATGAAATAAAATTGCAATCTACCCTGTCGGGCGATAAGTAATTGTGACCAATAATCTCATTAATCTCATCGTTACAGTTCAGCATTCACTAACTCATTCATACAATATACACAAATGCACACAGAACAGCGAACTATCAACCCCGTAAGATTGTCACCTCCCTCGTATGCGAAAAAGGAAGCGGATTCTCGGGGGTCCCCAGGCTCTTCCATCAGGAGCACCACAGGTTACAAACCAATGGAGGCTGACCAAGAGCGCGAGAGCCACAGACACTTAGGAAATGATTGGAGAAACCAGCCTTTGCCAGGGCCCCCACTGTCATGAATTTATCACAGGACACATGTCACTGCCGCTTTATTCTTCGAGAGGGAAGTGCTAGGAGATCAGTTTGACTGAATATTTTCTGGAGAAATTCCGTGAACTTACAAGGGATGAGATCAAGAATGTAAGGTATGTTGAGATCGATATTGAAGGGTTCTGTTTCTTACGTAATAAGGGGCAATAACTATTGTTCTCAGGACTTTTGATTGAAAGGGTTTGATATTTGACCGTTTTGATGTACCCCAATTGGTTTTAGTATGACTATGTAAATTTGTGGTTTATTCGTGTTCGATAGTTTAACTCATTCCGTGTTTTACAAGTGAGATGCTGTTTTGCTTGTTAGTTTTATTTAGTTGCCTTGATGGTGATACAAATAAAACAAGCCCCACCTTATATTACTACTCTTCACAATAAATTAACTACTTAGTGTCGGGATGTTAAGGTAATTGGGGACGCCCGCCGCAGGCTAGGGCCTCTACGAACCGGCCGCTGTCTAACAGGCTTCAAGAAAGAGATAAAATGGGTGGAGCTGTGGTCTTTGACCTTTCCTGGCGGCCTATTCGGCGGGCAGCTTTATTCGTATTGATTTGACTCAATAAGATCTTAGAAGGTGTGCCCCGACAGTGCAGTATGTTCAGGAGAAGAAGAACATGGTAGGTATTATAGGTAGTTTATGAGGTCTTGGAATGACCATGAATTCACACTCGGTATCTAAGGGTAGTCGAAAACCGTCCGAATCGCATAGGGGAGTGGAGAAAGGCAGACTGGATCGCTGGGGGAGACACTACTAGGTAAAGTTTGTTGGGCCCCAGAGACCGTCGTCCGCATGGAAGAGATATCTTGGAGCTAGTTTCAGCAAGACGAAGGCGGAGAATCCCACTAGGAACGTGTGAGGTTTGACAACGCTGGACTAAAACATAGCGAGGTAAGGAAAGAGAGATGCAGAGGTAGTTGAATGAGAAGTCCATGGTTTTGAGTAGAGCAGCAAGCGCCGGTGCAGAGAGAGAGAGAGAGAGCAGTGTTCAGTTCAGGTGCCGGGTTCCGAGAGTATGGGAAAAAGCCCCATAATATCGGACTTATATAGCCAGGTCAGAGGCGGTGCTACACCCCCCGCGCCCCCTAGTGGGCTTCAGCTGTGTCGCGCAGTAGTTTCCACCTCTCTTAACTGCCGCCTAAGGTTTTTATTATTACAATATGGAAACGTAGGTGCGTATTTCCTAGGCCAAAACTGTAAGAATGACTTAATTAAATTAAGAATGAGGGTGTTAATAAGAACGACCGACTTAATGGAATGTTAGAACAGAACTATATTGTAACAGCAAAACAAAGGTTACGTATTATACAAGGCATAAACAAACTAATTCAAGTGACGTCATCATTTGCCTGCTGACATCCTTCTTCTTTTGGATTTGAAGCTTCATATGTAGTCTTCTTGGTAATGTTGTCAGTCTTATTGGTTGCTTGATTATTCTTCTTTTATCAGTCTTCTTGGTTCCTTGATTAACCTTCCACTTTTGGTTCGGTATTCTTCAGTTTTATTTTGTTGAGTAGCAGATTTGGTTAAACTCATATCCTCAGAAACAGGTGGCTTTGGTGTTAGACTCTTTGGTGGTGTGAACTGTGTAGAGATCGATTTACGAGTAACCACTGCTGGAGCTGATTCCATACGTTGTGGAGAGGAAACCACACTCTCCTTAAATTCAAAGTTTTGGGGTTCAGTTATAGGACGAAGGAACCATGAGTTGCGGCGGTACTTCACACCATCTTGGGTTTTAATAATGTAAGAGTTGGAGCCTTCATTTTGCTTAATAATTGTTGCTGGTACCCATTCACGAGGTGCTTTCTTCCATAGGATCTTTTCTCCATCACTGAAGGTTTTATGCGACGTTTTGCCTATGTCAGCATACCTTTTCTGCTCGCTTTGCCAATTCTTGAGTGTTTGTGTGACCTTGTCTGGGCTGATGAGTTGAGGCTTAAGAACTGAGTCCAAACAAGGAATCAGGGTTTTCGTTCTTCTTCCCATGAGCCTTTGAGCTGGGGATCCAATGCTATCCCTCGGAATGTTGCGTTGATTCAGTAGTGCAAGGTGGATATCCGTGTTTTCCTTGGCGCATTTTCTTAGTAATAGTTTTGCTTCTTGTACATATCTTTCGATGAATCCGTTAGCCCGCGGAAAATGAGGGCTGGATACTTGATGGGTAATGTTCCATGATGTGCTAAAGTCTTGAAATTCTTTGCTGCTATATTGTGGACCACCATCAGTTTTTAGTATATCAGGTATTCCATGAGTAGAGAACCAATTCTTTAGTTTAAGGATAACAGCTGCACTGGTGGTTATGTTGAGCACTTGAAAATCATAGAATCCTGAATATACATCAGCTATAATCAAGTAATCTTTTTGATTCCAATGGAACAAATCAGATCCTAAAATTTCCCAGGGTCTAGTTGGTACCTGATTTAGGCACAGTTCTTCTTTTGGTTTATCTTTTTGAAGACACTGGCATACTTGACATCTTGCCACAAAGTTTTTTATGTCTGAGGACATTTTGGGCCAAAATAAATTTTCTCTGGCGAGTTTTAAGCATGATTCAGCTCCTCTATGTCCTCGATGAATTTCATATAGAACCAAAGGCACCAATTTTTCTGGTACTACTATTTGGGCCCCTTTGATCATTACTCCTTCATAAAGAGCCAATTCTTCTCTGAAGCTGTAATAGGCTTTTAATTCATTAGATAATTCAGTTTTGGACGAAGGCCAACCATTCAAGATAAAATTTGACAACTGTCTCATAACAACATCTTCTTCTATAAGTGTTTTTAATTCCTCAAAACGTGTTTTTGAAAATGGTATACTTACATGTATAACTATGTCAACTGGCTCATCTTTTAATGCTTCATTTGCACAATCCCTACTGAGCAAGTCAGCTATGTACAATTCGCTTCCTTTTTTGTATACTATATGAGGGTTGTATGGCATTACTTCGAATAAGATCCTCTGCAGCCTCGCTGGAGCACTATTGAGTGGTTTTTTGAATATTGCCTCTAATGGCTTATGATCGGTCTCAATGATTAACTTAGGATTCCCCCACACATATTCGTGGAATTTTTTACACCCATTCAGAACAGCGGTGGCTTCTTTTTCGAGCTGGCTGTATCTAGTTTGAGCAGGAGTGAACGCCTTGGATGCATAAGCAACCGGTTGGTCATCCTGTAACAATACTGCACCCATCGAATGTTTTGATGCGTCAACTGAAATTTTTACCTCTTCTTTAGGGTTGTAGTAGCGCAAAACCGGAGCAGATTTCAATTTGTTTTTTAAATTAATGAATGCTTGTTCTTGATCCTGATCCCAATGCCATTCTATGTCTTTTTGTTTGAGAAGTCGTAAAGGTGCTGTGATTTCAGAAAGGTTTTTTATGAACTTCGATAAGTATGTTACCATACCCAAGAATCTTTCCAATTCTTTTATATTTGCCGGAGGTTTCAACCTATCAATACAAGCCACCTTTTCTTGATCTGCTTCAAGGCCCTTTTCGCTGATCACGTGACCCAGAAACTTAGTTTTTTGTACGTTGAAGATACATTTTTCTTTGTTAAGTTTTAGCCCAACTTCCTGTAATTTTTTAAGGACTTTATCCGTTGTTTTCTTAAGTTCTTCTTCGGTTGGTGCATGAATTAATATATCATCAATTGCGACTTCCACATTTTTTATTCCTTCCAGTGTAGCTGTCATGAAGGACTGGAACACTTCACTGGCACTTGATAAGCCGAATGGAAGACGTAAACAGCTGTATCGTCCCCAAGGAGTTGCAAAGGTTAAAAATTTTGAACTTCTCTGTGAAACTCGTAGCTGCCAGAATCCTTTTATACAGTCAATTTTTGTGTAAAATTTTGACCCATGCAACTTGGCGGCTATCTCTTCCATTGTTTGTAAAGGGAAGTGTCTTCTTTTAATATTTTTGTTCAGGTCAGTCAGGTCTAGACAAATTCTTGGTGATTTGTTTTTCCACACTACCACCATTGGTGAAACTGATGGAGTGGGTTCTATCATGGGAGTAATTATTTTATTGTAGACCATTTTGTCCAATTCTTGTTTTATCTGATCTCTTACTGCATAAGGAATTTTGCGAGGTGGGTGTATTTTGAATGAAGGCTCATCAATCAGATCTATGTCATATTCATATTCTTTTACGCATCCCATACCTTTGAACAAATCGTCATAGTTTATGGTCTCTATTCTTTTCACTAATCCAAGATTTTCACAAGAAGCCTTGCCCAAAACACACTGGTGTCCGGCTTCAACTATCAGGAAAGTCAAATACTCTGTCTGACCCAGCCTAGTTTTTATTTTTACTTTAGATTCTCCCAGAACAGGCGTTCGATTATTGCAGAATGAAATCAGTGATTTGACGCATGATGGAATTATTTTTAGGCCACAGTTTTCTACTTCTGTGGTTGTTATTACATCTCCTTGGGCTCCTGTATCCAATTTAAAAGAGACTTTTTTGTTTCGTGGGAAATGTAATTCTTCTATCCAATCTGAAATTTGATTTTTTTTTGTATTTTTTAAATTTGTTTTATATTTTTGTGTCGTGCCTATATATATATCAATATTTTTATCAGTGTTTTCGTCATTACTCTTTAAGACCATTTCCACCTTTTTTGATGATAAACAACATTCTGTAAAATGACCCTTAAAATTACATTTTTTACATTGAACTTTGTAAGCTGGACAAGCCCGTCTGCCATGGGTCGTATTACACCGCCTGCAATGGAATTGGTCGGGTTTGGCGTGTATTTTTTTGCTTTGATCCCGTCTGACAGCATTTATTTCCGATACGGATCCTTCACCACCTTTCATAGCCGACATGTGTTGTTTAGCTAACTCAGACGCCCTGCATATTTTTACCGCATTATCGTATTTTAAATCTTCTACTTCCGATAATGTTTTTCTAACCTCATCATCTAATATTCCAATTACAATTTTGTCGCGCAAAAATTCGTCCCTCATGGTTAAATAATTACACTTATTGGATTGATTAATCGCTAATGTGAGAAAATCATCAAAAGATTGTCCATTCTGCTGAGTCATGCGATTAAATATCAATCTTTCATACGTAATGTTTATTTTAGGGGTGAAATACGATTCAAACAATTCAATAATTTTTTCAACTTTGTCCTTATCAGCTGTTTCGATCTTAAATGTTTCATAAATTGAATAGGCTTCCTTACCAATAATAGTCATAAAAGTTGCGACTTTTTTTTTCTTCGATTTTTTGTCTAGGTTTATAGCCTCTGCGAACCATTTGTATGATTGTAACCATGATTTCCATGCTGTTGCCATGTTTGATTCCTGGGAAATCATTAAAGGTCCAGGAGGTCGAAGGCTAACAGCCGAGTCCGATTCGTTTCCACTCATCACGAAAGAAAATTTTCGTTATTATCACTCGCGGATTTAATAAATCAAAACTAACTAAAATAAAAAGGTTTCGGCACCATGTAAGAATGACTTAATTAAATTAAGAATGAGGGTGTTAATAAGAACGACCGACTTCATGGAACAGTAGTTAGAACAGAACTATATTGTAACAGCAAAACAAAGGTTACGTATTATACAAGGCATAAACAAACTAATTCAAGTGACGTCATCATTTGCCTGCTGACAAAAACGAGGAGAACATCTATTTATTCGTGGTGAAGAAGTTGGTACAACACTTGGTAATTTAAAAACATAATTTTAGTAGTAGGGCGACATTAAATTTATCGTTGTCGTGATTAATAATATGTAATTTTTGTACGTATATGTGTATGTATGAACTTTGTATATATAGTGTAATAATATTATTTTTTGTAATAAATAAATAAAGTTAAAGTCAGAGACAGGTATGTATTGGAAACTAATAGGATCGTGGAAAGTAAACATACCATGATCTCATATATGTCGGATTACAGAGAGAAATAAATCAGTCTATTTCGAGAACTTGAGTTAGTCTTTTGTTCCTCTTTTCTTTATCACATCTTACCTTGTGAATAACTGGTGCCGAAACCCGGGAAATCGTACGGCGGTGCGGAAAGCTATCGTTTATTCTATCTCTTATTTCGTCTCTCGGTTGTTTATCTCCTTTTCCCCCCTCTTCTATACGGGAATGCCGGAGGGAGTGCTAAGACCAGGGGTGCTCAACGCATCAGCAGATATACCACAGCTTCCCCAGACAACTACGGCAGCCGCTCATGCTAATACTATGGCCTGGATGAAAATTCAGGCAATTACGGCTCAATATGTGAGAAAATCGATTTACGATCTGGAGAGATTTGAAGGAGAGACCGGGGAACTGAACCACTTCCTGAAGGGAGGTGACAGGCTGATGACGCGAATAGAAGGAAAACGAGGGGAAGACCTTATCACCGAAGGAGACGCTGAGTCGCTGAGAGCAGCGCTCGTGTGTAGGGTGAAGCGAAGCATCCGGAATATGATTCAGACCGATGAAGTGACCCCGTGTAGTTCCGTAATAGAACGGTTAAAGTAAGCGTTCGGACGGGGAAGATGGACCCAAAGAGGATATCTTCAAGATGTTCCGGGAGATGATGAAGCCACCACACGAACGGCCAGTATGCGGGAACAATTTTAGCGAGATACAATAGTATCACCGAGAAGATGAGGGAGTCCGTGAGCGCGGTCGAGGTAAAAGCAAGGATGGGGTTCTTGTCAACGATTTTAAAATTGCAGTTGGCAAAGGAAACAGGAAGAAAAGAGGGGCTTCCTAGGTCGCGCACGTTTCTAGAATGTGCCAAGGAGATGGTGGACACTAGCTCCACAGAAGAGGAGGTTACAGGCTGTCGGGTCATCACTAGGGGGCTCAATATACCTGGGTGTCCCCCAAGTGGCGAGGAGATGCCCGCCGCGGGCTAGGATCACTACAACCTCCAGATCACTAGCCCCGTCCGGCGAGCGCCCAGAAAGAGATATAGCGGGTGGACCTATGGTCTTTCACCCTGACTGCCGACCTAGTCGACGGGCAGCCTTAATTCGCTTTGATCTGGCTCCATAAGATCTTTAGAAGGTGTGTGTGCCCCGACAAAGCACTGTGTTCAGGAGAAGAGGTACAGGGTAGGTTTATAGGTAGTTTATGTGGTCTTGGAATGACCACGAATTCACACTCGGTATCTAAGGGTAGGCGAAAACCGTCCGGATCCTAAAGGCGAGTGTGAACCGGAGAGAGGCAGACTGGATTGCCATGGGAGACACTCCATTTGCAGGGCCACGGCAACCGTCGTCCGCGAGGGAGAGGTCTCTCCCAAGAAGGTGCTAGTTTTAGCGAGACGAAGGCTGAGATTCCCACTAGGATGGTGTAGGTCTGCCAAACGCCGGACTACCACATAGCAGGTTAGGAAAGAGAGATGCAGAGGTAGTTGAATGAGAAGTCCATGGTTTTGAGTAGAGCCGCAGGCGCCAGTGCAGAGAGAGAGAGGAGTGTTCAAGGTTCCGGTTGCTTGATGTCTGGTCTCTGACTCAGGAGCTCGGGCTTACATAGGAGGCCAGCCAGTAGGGTGGGGATAACTCCCTACCTACGACTGACTCCCCCACTATCTATCCCCCCACTCTCCTACTGGCGTCATAAGCTTAATTTATTAAACATATGGAAAAAATTATAGATATGATATGATCTGATCGAGAAGAGAGTGACTTATAATCTGGGAAGATAGCAGCCATCCAAAAGATGGCGGTCCCGTCCGATATCAAAGGAATCCCACGCCTACTAGGAACGCTAAATTACTATAGAAGATTCGTCCCGGAAATGGCGGCGTATTTAGTACCTCTCAACGACCTCCTGAAAAAGGGACGGAAGGGGATCATTACCCCCGACATGGAGGCGAACATCCGAAAGTGCATGAGCCGTTTGCAGGAACACCCGGCGTTGTCATTTCCCGATTTTAGTAAGCAGTACGCAATTACGACGGATGCTAGCGAATACGCGTTGGGGGGGGGGTCCTATCGCAGGCGGGAGACTGCCAGTAACGTACGCCAGTAGACGCTTAACAGAGGCAGAAAGCCGATACAGCGTACTAGAACGGGAGTTGCTAGGGATCGTTTGGGCGATTGATCATTTCCGGCCCTTTGTGTTCGGGAGATGATTCCGAGTCCACACGGATCACCGACCCTTACAATAGGTAGGGAAACTGAAGGAGTCATCAGCGAGGGTCGCGAGATGGAAGGATACCTTAGCCAGTACAACATGGAGATTGTATATAAACCCGGCAAGGAAAACGTCGTGGCGGACTGGCTGTCATGGGTCCATGACAGTCAACGCCTTAGATTCAGAACAAGGGGAATCATCCAGGGATGTCCGGCAGTTCCTCCGGGAATGGACGCCAGAGGGAGAGAGTGACGAAAGAGAATCTGGTTCCGCGGAGGAGGAGGAGGAGGAGGAGGAGGAGGAGGAGGAGGAGGAGGAGGAGGAGGAGGAGGAGGAGGAGGAGGAGGAGGAGGAGGGGTGGTCGACAGGAAGAGGGAGCTCGGGAGGTGACAGATCCGCGGAGATGGAAGAAACGATAAACGTCGCCAGATAATCTGGAAGACGATACAGTGGGACCGACGAGGATTGCTTTCGGCGGTTACAACAGATCCACAACTACCATCTGGTTGCAGCCGGGGGGTAAAACAGGACCAGGTCTGCCGCCTACTCAACGACGCACCATATCTATGTAGGGAACGGGACCATTTGGGAGAAAATTAAGAGGTTATGGCGAGCGGATCAGATCGCGATTGACCGGAAGTTTGTGCGATGCACACCATGATGGTGGAAACGGTCACGGATGAGACAATGAAAAAAGAAACTATGCTTGCATACATCCATCAAGGCAAAACTAATCATCGGAGGGAATAGGAAACAGTGCAGGAATTGAAGCGCAGGGATTTCTGGAGGAAATGCGCAAAACCATCCAGGATACGATAGGAGCGTGCGGGATCTGTCATCGTGCTAAGTGCGTTCGATGGGACCGGAAGAAGATACCTCCACGGCACAGACACCCCTGAACGACCTGCACCGGATACTTTTACTTCAAAGGGCCACAAGTGGGTTCACGGGGCACTAACGTTCGCCTATTCAGCAAGGTGGCCATGACATACCCCGTCCGCGAAAAGTCGTCAGAGGCCGTATTAGGAGCGCTGCGCAGGTGATTCCAATTTTACGGGGTCCCCGATCGAATAGCATCAGATGGTGGCAGGGAATTGGACAACGCCGACATAACCGAACAGATCAAGTTGCTAGATGTCAGATGGCATGTCAAAACCCCAAGATAACCAATGAGCTGGGGCGGAATTGAGCGTCTCCACAGTACCCTGGGGGATCATCTCCACGTCTATCATGCCGATAAGGGGTTGGAGCTGGCTAGCGGTGATAGCATATAATCACTCCATACACACGGCCACGGGGTTATCACCCTTCGAGATTTTTTTTGGCCTGCGGGGACGTCGTCGAGACACCTGAGGAACGGTGGGTGGGGGAGACGAGACGGCCACACAGCTCGTCAACAACCGCGCGGAGTTGAGGAAACTTTGGGGAAGACCTACGCGAGGATTACGGCCGAAAAACGTAGGAGAGTGGCGAGGGAGAACGTGGGCGTCAAACCCACCGAAGGTCGCGTCACAAAAGGGACCACCACATACCGCAAGGTTGCATCGAACCGGGGTAAAGAGCTGATCAGTTACGAGGGCCTCTTTAGGGTGGTTGCGATTCGCGAACACAATATTGTAACCATATCGAGTGTTCGTGAACCGCGGAAGCGCAGGAACGTGCATTTAGAGCAGCTTAAGATACCAGCGGGGACATTCTCTCAGCGAGAGTCTGGGGTAACGCCCTCACCTCCATACACTCCTCACTCCAGATCATAAATCGATCTCAGCTTGTGTATTGTGACCAAGATTATTTTTGTTTGTTTGTTTTAGTTTTCGGTTGTACTATTTTTAGTCTGTGTATGAAGTGATAAGGTTTCTGTTTTTTTTTTATTTATGGATGTAAGGCAATATTGTATTGTCCGCTAAGAGTATCGGGGCACGATACTCTATCAATTGTACATAGCCCTGGCAGGGGGGGAGTTAAAGTCAGATTCTTCTTTCTTCTTTCTCTGTATTGGAAACTGATACGATCATGGAACGTAAACATCCCATGATCCCATATATGTCGGATTACAGATAGAAATAAAGCAGTCTATTTCAACAACTTGAGTTAGTCTTTTGTTCCTCTTACCTTTATCAGATCTTATGCGGTGGTGAATAAGTTATATATAAAAGTTATCGTCTCACGGCTGTAGACGATTAAATAAAACAAGAGAGAATAAGGATGGTAATAATGCACACAGGTTCGATTGTTAAGTTGCTTTATTATCTTCTCATCCTCTCTCTATCTATACACTAGGCCCTCTGATATTAGGCTTAACATTGTCTTGCCACTAGCCATAACATATATATTATAAATATATGGCTTATTGTTTCAACCAGGTGTCCTCTCCAGGCATATAATAACAGGTAAAATAAATAAAAATTTATCAATATTAAATTAATTGACGTCAAATTCAACTTCCTAGAAATATACATTAGATTTCATTGGTTTAGTTAAATTCAACTTCTTGAACAAGGACTTCATTAACATTATATTAATTTATTTGTGTTCAAACGCTACATTTAAAAGGTTCTCGATCAGGAATTCCATTATACTTCAGGACTTTTTTAGTGTCAAGGCAAAAGGGACTTGTCCTGTGGTGGGTAGAGAGGTATCGAAGTTTATTTTTATACCAACTTTTTTCATGGTTTCCATACCAAGTAACATATTTTAACGGTTACTAAAATCAAATATTTTAAACTTAACTAAAAATGTATGTGATAGTCCTATTCACGTTGCTAGGTGAACGAAGATCGCTCATGTCATTTTTTGCAACCGGCTGACGTGTTCACAATGAATTCTTCCGAGGATATTTATGTTCCGTCGGATAAAGAACTTGGTGTTATATAATTTTTCTCTGAACCTGTATCAACTAGCCATGTCTGTTCTTTTAAATCGGTAAAATGTGGTAATTCATTGCTAAGGTTAAATCTGTGTTCACGAAGGGCGTGGCTTCGGGCTTGTCTAAGTCTAAAAAATGTTCGAATCTTTCTTCTAATTCAGCAAGTCTGTTTTTTAGTTGGTGGTTCTTGTTTTCTAAATGATGCACGAGGTTACTTCTAACAGTTTGCATTGATACCGTCTTTTGCGAATTAGTATTAAAAGGTTTTGAAGGAAAGTCATCTTTCGAATTATGATGTTATGCCATGCTTGGGGTCTGTTATACTGTTGTCCGTTTTCATAACGATTCCAGTTTTCATATTGGTTATGCCTGTCGTTATGTTTTTCGTTATATCGAGATCGTTTGTGTCTGCGGTAATTATTTTGTTGGTATGTGTTATATTGTTGTTGTTCGAAGTTATTCTGTCTAGGGGGTCAATTATGTGGTCTCATATCTTTTCTTGGGGTGTATCATTATTTGGTTGTTTAAAATTGTTTCTATGATGGTTTTGTCAGTATAATCTCTCCATTATGTGACTACAATCGTTTAGTATCGCGTTTCTTATATTATCGATATGTTTAAGTATCATGTGTGCTAGTAAGTCTCCTAATTGGGGGTGTAGATTTCCTAATATGTGGTAATTTATTTCCCTATCCTGATAGTTCATTAAACTTTGTTTGTCACTTACATGCTCGTCTATCTGTAAACGTGAAAATATTAACGATCTTATTTTAGCTATATTAATTCTACTGGATGTTCGTTTTTGTGTGGGTACGTTTGCATCAATTCTCGATTTAATTGTTCTACTGTACGTACGTCTTTAAACTGCTGTGCTAAAAAAATGTAAGAGATCTTTGGTGTGTTTAAATGTATTTGTTAATAATCAATTTTCAAGCAATCATTCGATCAAGCAAGCTTGTTCGGTAAGCCTAGATTTTACAATAGTTAATAGTCTACCACGGTTTTGATCCCTAAGAGTATTATTAAGAGGGCATACGCTATTATATATTTCTCTTACGTTATTGACAAAAAATATTAAATCGTCAGGTTTTCCATCATAATAAGGCAAATTACCGTAGCCTTCTTAAGTCATAGATTAATTCATGTCTGTATTTGTATTTTCAATAATTTCAGTTTCTATGTTTCGTGCTTGGTTAATCCTATCACTAGTTTTTCCCATATAAAATTACATAAATGAAATATACCTCAAGTATCTGATAAAGGTGTTCTTGGAGCTTCTTTATAATAATGTAGATGTAGATGAGGGTCTGACTCCGAGAATACCTGCGATGAGTCTCGTGAGCGGTGTCTTATGGTTCAAGCAAGAGGTTCCTCTGCCAGGTTGACGTATCTGAGTAGTTCAGTGGCAGAGCTTTCCCTGTTGTCGTGAAGAAGAATATGACTAGAACGGTCAAGATTTCCTCAATGCAGTCTAACCCGGTCCAAGTTCGGGCGCCAATTATAATTCTACTACTAAGACTCCGGAAAATTCCAGTAACCATTGACTATAGAAAATTTAATGCGGAAACGGTACCAGATAAATTCCCTCTTCCGAATATAGAAGACTTACTAAATCAACTTAACGGATCTTGATTGTATGCGACAATTGATTTAGCTTCTGGATTTCATCAAATAGAGATAGAGGAAGATTCTATACCAAAGACAGCATTCTCGACTGACACAGGACACTATGAATTTACTCGTATGCCATTCGGACTATGCAATGCACCACCAACATTTCAAATAGTCATGAATTCTTTACTCAGTAATACACCTAACTCATTAGTATATAATGATGATATAATTATATTTTCGAAAACTAAACAGGACCACTTAGAACGAGTTTTCAAAAAATTACAAGTACATGATTAATCGATACAACTTGACAAAACTGAATTCTTTCACACTGAATTGCCATTTCTAGGACATATATTAACATCAGGAGGTATCAAAACTGACCCGAGCAAATTAGAAGCTGTTGAAAAATTCCCCTTACCCAGGACTGAAAAAGAAATTAAACAATTTTTGGGACTGACAGGATATTATCGGAAATTTATTAAAAATTATGCTCGTATAGCACAGGCATTATCACAACGTTTAAGGAAATCAGATGAAACAATAAACCCAGATACATATAAACATGCGTTTGAAAACATTAATGATTAATTCTCTAATCTTAGCATACCACTTTACCAAACAAATGATTCTAACGACCGACACAAGTAATGTAGCAGTTGGAGCAGTACTTTCCCAACTTTCAGAAGGGAGTGATCACCCAATCACTTTTGCTTCTAAAACACTATCACAGATAGAATCAAAATACTCAAACATTGAAAAGGAACTTTACGCTATTATCTTCACATGCAAACACATTAAACCATATCTTTATGGACAGAAATTTATAATTCTAACCGATCACAAACCACTCCAGCAGATTTTTTCTATGAAAAATAATAACACAAGGATAATGTGGATTTTTCTGTTAAATGAATTTGATTTCGAAATTAAATATGTAGAAGAAAGAACTAACTTTGTAGCAGATGTGTTGAGTTGTGTAAGAATTGAAAATAATACAAAAAATTATGACTTAAACGGAATCGAAGAAATGGAAGTAGAAACAAACGAAGAATTAGAAAACTTACTAACCGAAACAGAAAACATAATTCCGACAAGTTCAGACGAATACCAACAAACATTAGAAGATCTATAGATGGTCTTACATTTCCTTATGAAACATTAGAAGCAGAAAGCTTAGCAACTAAACATTCACAAGAAAGTACCACAACCAAATATTTATTGCAATAGACAAACCAATTAATATCGAAATGAATCAAATTTTTTATAACAAAAGGTAGCAATCTTCGAGAATTAGAACGACCCTTTCACAAATTCCGATACCAAACAGAATCAGCACTCCCATGGAAAAATGACATGAAGATAGGATACTAGAAATAATTAAACCAAAATGTAAATATTGTATATACTGCGAACCTAATGTAGAGACAGTTAGAAATTACTACAAAGGCTTGTTTAATAAAACATCACAAACCATTGAAGAAAAGTTCCCAACAGTTAAAAGAAAACGTTATTTTATTAAACTTGGCACTTGACAATTACTTGACACTTGACTTGACAATTAATAAAAACTTAATATCAAAATTTAATGAAGACATACAGCTATTAAATAAAAACAATCAGAAAACAGGCAACATTTTCTTACAGACAGACAAAAATAAATACAAAATTCATGTTGAAGAGTTATACTCTACAGTAAATATATAACTATCCAAATTCTTGACATTGAAAATTTTTTGGAAATGTGTAGACTGGGAATCCCTCATTCTAGTATAATCAGGCAAACAAACTTAAAACCACATTATTATATTAGCAAAGATATTGAAACATTATGGATAACAAGTAAAAAACACTGTGCAATAAAAAAAACAATACAATACATTACATTCTAACTATTCCACTGATGAAAGCAATATATCTATTACCTGTACCATCATTACACGAAAACACTTATGTAACAACTATTATTAATAATAAACTCATATTATTTTATGCCAACGAAACTTATTTAGGAAATTGTACATTTATTAAAAATAATTATTTTTGTAATTATAACGATGTGTGTAAAACTAAACCAATTAGAAATAATATAGATTCATGTATAACTGTTAATTTAAGAAACAAAGAACCATTTATAAAATATATAGAAGATATTGATGTATATTGTTGCGATATTTTTATATGTTGATTTTTGATGGTGTTTTTGATAAAAACTCAAAGTTAGCGGGCATAAATGAACAGTGGAACACGATTCATGAATGTTTAAACACTATTCGTTGCGTTGTATCTACCATTAATATTTATAATAAAAATAATATCAATAATTAAATATAAATATTTTATTTTAATAACGTCAAAACAAGAAAAGTAATCATATATGAGCCAAAGAGGATTGAATAACCAAAAAGGTCAAGAGATCAAGATGGCAGCGAAAAGTCACTTGAATCCGACCCGGCCATGAGGCCACAAGGTCACTCTTTCATCGGAGACGAGACCTAGGTAGCAACCCACGCTAGGTCACTCTTGCACGGATGGCCCAACAGAGAAGACCCGGGAGACCAGACCAAGATCACCACGAGGTAGCAACCCTTTTCACTTTCACCCGGTGCGACAACAAAGGAAGACGATCCGGACCACGCTATGCACCAGAAAAAGGAAGAACCCAACAAAAGACACAACATAAAAGAAACACTGGCCAGCTACGTAGTAATTAAGGTACAATTTTAAGTTAGTTTTAATAATGTTATTTTATTACGTATGTAGTTTAAATGTATATTCAATGTTTAAATCAATTTGTGTAAATAAACGATTATTCCTTTTGCCAGAATTATCCTTTTTTTATTAACAGAACCCTAAGATAAAGTAAAAGGTAAATATATAGATTAAAAATAAAATATAAAAAATATATAATTAAAATATATGATAATAAATATTTTAATAATATATATCCTTTAAACATAAAAGTATTAGTCTTAAGCAAAAGGTATGTATACCCATTCCTATTCCTCAAATTTCTGTAACTAAGCTTAGTAATAACGAATCTTTTATAAATATGACTAGTAATAAAGATAATAGTATAATACCTTTATCATTTTCTCACGAACTATTGACGTATCGCCATATGAATGTCTCTTTTCATGAATTGCCTTTTGTTGTACCCAATAATATAAACCTAGTACCTTTAACATAGGGTAATTATATAGAAATTCCTAATATAATCCAAATTATAAGCATAATAATTGTATTTTACCTTTTCTTGTATCATGTACACCTCAAGTATTCTGATTTAAGGAAATTCCTTAAAACGAGGCTTCAGCAACCTTTAGCATCACTACCGGCAGAAGCTTTCCCTTTACAGACAATGTAGTTCATCCCTTGAGCACAGGCATTTCCTCCACAATATTCTCCCAGGTGCTCGAATCTTCAGATGGGAGGAGTTAGGTAATAATACTAATCACACTGTTAACAATAACAATTGATTCAGTAGAACTATATCTCCTATCTTGTGATTTCATAAAAATCACTGATTTTTCTCTATTGTAGCTTGCAATAGGTTATTCAAACATTCACTTCCTTTCCCAGATCCCCTTCTGAATTATTTGTTCCCCACACTATTTATCTTTACTGTTACCATTTCTTTGTATGTATATATACAGCCATCCAAGGGGTTTTGTTCTATTTCCTTCAGGCATTCATGTAGCTAGTATGCTCTTAGTTTACTACCATTGTACAATTGTGTTATACCAAATAAAGCTCTTTTTAAAGAATTCATGAGTAACAGAACTATAATTGTCTATAACCTTTTCAGGGTCTCCGCCATTATCAGTACACATTTTCAGTTTGCAGGTAAAATATAAGGAATAAAACTCATTATTTTTTTTTAACCTAATTTATTAAACTCAATACCTTTCATAACATTAATTAAATCATAAATGCATAGCTGGTTTAAAAATAAAACAATCCCATCATCAATTTGCGTTACATGGTAAAAAAAACTACTTTAAAAACAAGAAACAAGGCTAATATAGAGTCAAAGTGGGAAATAAATAATTAAACAAATCAATCACCTTTACATAACCAACTGTAAACATTTGGCAAAGATTCATCATCTCACCAGGATTCCAGCTTTTCTTGATAGATCTCAACCACAAACAAACGCTTCCTTACACCTATTTTGCCTCTTGACACTAAGATACTTCTAGGACTGGATATTTCCTTTGTCAGCGTGTTGGCGAAATTTTTGCTTTTATCACAGAATGCATTTGTCATAAATATTTGCTTCTCTGGGCTAGCACAGGATTACTGCTTTCGATTCTAAGGGTCAACAAAGATCAGTGAGATTTTACTTAAAAACCTAATATATCTGAGCATCAGGTTTTGATTAAAAACGTAATGCATATGAGGATCATAGGACGCATATACCAATACTATTAACTTTTGAGGCAAGTAAATCCCTCTTCTCACAACTTATCCACGCTTTGGTCTAGATAGGTTGCAGATTGGCCAGCAGTTCCAGCAACTGCACATAGCAGGTTATAATTTATATTGAGCCTTAAAGAAAGCTTTGGTCCATTAGGACCTCATTGCAGTAGATAAATTGGCATAATCATGAAATTTATATGCAGGATAACGTAAAATCCTTCTTAAAGGTCCGAGCTGAGCTAGGCCGGTGGAGAGGGCACGCAATTGTGGGGAACACTACTAATTTGGAATAATGAGGTTTCCTGATTTAAGGAATTTCGAATAATTTCATTGAAGTTATTTTTATCACATCATTATCAAAATTTAACTCTCCTCAGAACGTACAACCTAGATAGACTTTATTGATGCCTGAGTCGCTGAGGCTTGAATTAACATAGCAGTTCATAGTGACTAACTATGAAGCTCACCGAGTTTAATAGAACCCGATTTACTGTCACAAAAGGTTGTCAAGAACTTAGTCTATAGTCCACTAAACTATCCGATGGACAATTATAGGGCTCTAGGATGAAATATTTGAGATTGATCCTTTCCTCTAATTGATGGGAACTGTTAATTTAATTTAATCAATAATAATAAACGTTATTTTACTTTTTTTTTTAAAGGAGAAAACGTTTCAGATTTATTTTATTGTTCGTTTCACACCACTGTTTAGAATTTTATATTGACCTACTTTTTACTGTAATTATTAATGTCATCATTAATTTTATGGCTATAACTATAAGCATGTACATACAGTTATAACTACACTACATTTGGCAATGTATATAAAAAAGCAATATTTTCAGTTAATCCATCAATCGATTGTATGAAGTTGATAGAATATGGACAATAAATTGTGAGGCACTATCGATAATTTATCATCCCACCAAACCTAATGTTGGCGGAACCACACATATGAACAGTAGATGTGATAATAGCATTTTGAACTGGCTCACCAGTAGCTTCATACATTATTAATTATTCAGTGAAATGAACATTAAAACAAGCCAAAGAAAAAGTATAGTGACAGGGTTGGGATTTGAACCCTGGATTCAGGCGATTTCCATATGAGAAACCATAGCCAACTAGAATTGTGGTTAAAAAAAAATCAAAATATATGCAATTTATAGAATTTTTTTTAACAAACCCCACACAAAACACAAGCCATGTGTTCACAAGTTAACCTCATAGTGGACTATCTGGAGATAGTTATGAATTATCATAACCCAATCTATAAGATTAACCCCCCACTCCAGCCAAGTATGGACTGATGCTCCTTCCATCATTACCGACCAATATGAATTGACAAGGAAACGATACCCTTCATCAGACTGAATTAAGGTAGTGTGGAGCACACAAAATAACAGAGCTAGAGCTCCCAATTCTCTTGAAAGCCAAGTAACAATCCAATTACTACCCACCAATGGAGCAATGGGCAGTTTGTGAAGTGGAATTTCCTAAGGATAATCCAACTACGTTTACATGTTCTTTCAAAGAATTGTCCAACCTAGAAGGGGCAGGCTTATATTCCGCAATAGGAGATGTGGGCCAGCACTAACTAATCTGTGGAGCATTATATTATGGCACTGATTTCCGGTCAAAGGTGGCATCCTTCATACAAAGAAATCAAGTGAACTATATTAACAGGCGAAGTGATGGCGGAAAGGCTAAAGCAGTACTACACTTTACTAAAACCCTATGTTCCCTAGTTTTGTAATGGAAATTAGACCTTATTAAGATATCATCTCAGACCTAGAGAATGAGGATTTACTAGGTTTCTGGCTATTTATGATTCATTTATTTATATCAATATATATGGTTTTGGATAATGGTGGAGATATGAACATTCCATAACTATTTTTAGAGTGATAACATTTCAAGTAAATAATAGAGATATCAGTCAATATTATTTGTTAGATAAATAAAAATGAGTGTGTTATTTAATTGCATCTCATTATGAAAAACAACCAACAATGCATGTTGTAGACCAATTATGGCAAAGAGACATCAAGTTAACTAACATTTGTAGAACTGTCCAGCCTTAAATAACAATTTCAAACAGAAATGTTTTATTTATTGTAGAAGTGGACTTGATATTTATGAAATTTGTAAATATGTGAAAATTATATCAAGAAAATTGGGGTGAGACAAATCACAAGAACAGATGTCTTAATATATAAAAAAAAATCAAAATATAAAAATATATGTAATTTATAGAATTTTTTTTACAAACAAACCCCACACAAAACACAGGTAAAACACATATTTATGCACTGACTTAATATAATTTATTTTTTTAATGCTTCTTAGAAACCTATATAATAAGTCATTAATAAGAAGTTTTATATTAGAATATTAATAAACCTGAATATGAAAAATAACACAGATTACATATTTTAGTTGCATAAACTGATTTAGATTCTTCAGTAAAACATACAAACCAGATGTTATCAAACTTTTTGAATATTAAAAATGTTTTTAAGTATACTACAAATTCCAATATTAGACAGTAACCTCTCCCAACAGAAGTACATATTGGAGAAACAACATTGTTAAAGCATAATCTATAGTGCGAAAGATTATACTATTACTCTATAGCAATATTTTGTTGGTAGTGCTATTTACGTTTACATGAAGAATTGACAGTAATGCACAATTTCCAATTTTTTTTTTTTTTTTAAATGCATTCCAAATACAAACGCTACATATATACAAAGGCCGTATATGATAATTATTAAATAGTGCCACATCATTAATCCGATTAATAAGATAACCCTTTTTTTTTTTTTACTTCTGTCTTAAAATACAGTTTTTTGTTATTTTTAATTTTGCAGCAATTATAGAATACAATTAGTGATATACTACTATGAAATAATAATATAAAATATTTAAAAGTAAATTTAAATGACTAAGAACTGATAGCACAATATTCTCTCACTATCATGATAAATAGACAAATCTACAAACAGAATGAGATGACATTAAAATGGCCAATTTAATTCTTTTCATAATGGTTTCATATTTAAAATTTAATAATCGTGATATATTACAGCTTTGAGAGCATACAGTCAGTGACAAAATGATAAAGGCAAATTAATTTATTCTTACAAACACATCCACGAGATATTTATTGTGTCTGAAAGGTAATGATAAAAAAAATACATCATGCAAATACAAATGATCTTAATCAGTGGGAAGATAATGGTAATAAAAATATATTGATCCTACAGTACCAATTTACAAATCAACTTGTTTATTTATTCCTTAGGGCCACTTAAGTCAAAAAAATGTTAAAAAACTGAATTTAGTGGGGATTTTTCATTGCTGGTGAATTTAATAAATGGAAAGTGTTTAAAAAAAAAAACAGTGCACTTACAAATATGGAACAGGCGTAATAAATAGATCACAGTTATTCCTATAATAGACAACTTAGGTAAACACCCACCTTGGGCATCCTGATGGCAATAACAAGGAGGGAAATTTGTTAAAAATAGTATCAAATTATGTGCTCAAGGCATTTCTTCTATCTGAATTTTTTTTCAAAAACTGTGGGTTTATACTAATGACCACAAATACTAACATATTTGGTAACAAACCAGCAGAATAATTTAAGAATGAGAATGAACCTCAACCCTCCCCAAGACTTACATTTTTCAATACCTTGCATTGAACCAAAGAATTGGCAAAATAATTTTTTTCTTCTTCTAGAAAATAGATCAATTTAAAAATGTAAGTTTAGAAGATATTTATCTTCCCTCATCGTTTCATCGGCTAATGAAAAACTTAATTTAGTTTTTATCCTGCTAATTACTGACTTTCAAGATGCCCTTTAAATTTTGTTACTGACTTTAATTTGCTTACATTTATATTTATAAACATCAGTTGTTGAACTTGCATACAATATTGTACATAATATTTTATTTGTATAATAACAAGGATCAGATGACTTTATATGTCAATACATTTATTCTAAATAATTAATACTTAATCTTAATAAGGAAATACAGCTTAATGCAATTCTAGTCTTTAACCTAAAAAAAGCTGGCAGTATTATGGGGCTATATATCTTATTTTGTTTCTGAATTCAAATATACATATTCAAAATTATAAGGAAATTATACATAATTATAAATATTTAATTTGATTTTCAATATGACTGCGGAGAGCATTATATTAAAAACAAATACATAAATATATTATTAATTTGTCAGGAATTTGGAGGAATGCAGGACAATATGCTAATTTTAATAAAGTAGGCAAATGGAAGACATTAACTGTAAGGCACATTTTTGACCATTATTGGAAGTCTTCAGTTAAAAAACAAACACACAGCAATATATTGAAGATTTGAAATCTATAAAAATATTCTTTCCACTATTGAAAAAATTCCCACAGAAATATAATGACAATAAAAAGGAGCTAAGCGTATGAACACTATTATTTTACTTTTAAGGAGATGCTATAAGTCAGCAGTGCAATTGTAAAATAAAAAGTTTATTAATTTGGTCAAAGGTTAAACTATAAACACAAAATATTTTGTATAAAATTATAATCAATATTACAAAATAAGATGATAATAAGAATCAACCAGTGAATTAAAAGATATCAATATTTTAAAATTTGTACCAACTAACATATTTGGAAACCATTATTTTAATAACTGGGAAAAAAACACTTCAAGGTAAATAAATAAAATCAATAATTCAAATTTGTCTTTCTTTTAAAAAAAGATAAATAATTTATTCTTCAAAATAGCTATGTATTATTTAAGGCGGAAATATACTACCTCTTAAATATACTAAGTTGGCCACGAAAACATTAATGTTTTTAAAGTAATTAAAATGTGTATCACAGATAACACTGGATAATTGATAAAATTTATAGGAAATAAAAAACAGATTTTTGCTAAACAAATACACCACAAAATGATGTGTTTAGAAATACTTACTTTACAAATCTAAATGACTAATTATATTTTTTCTAACCAATAAACCCAAAATCATTATATGGCATGGAAAAGGGAAAACAAAAAACCAGACTAGCAGCAGTGAGACTTCGGATCTCAGATCTTAAAGCGACATTTCAAGACCACAGACAAAAATTAATTCTCATGAGAACTTATTATACAAGTATGGGTTGAGCAAACAATAATAATTCAACATCTAAACAGAGCCCATACTAAGAGTATAAGAATTAAGAATGCGAAAAAAATTGAAAATAGCCATTTCAGCCCAAGCCATGAAAAAAAATAAACAAATAGATGATTAATAACCCACAGCCATGTTAAAAGACAGTGGGTTATAAATCTAGCAAACTTATTTATACCAATCATCTCAAAGAAAAATGTCTTGATCATATTTCATAGAAAAAATTATAATTTATTCATTATAAATAAAAAAAAAAACTCTGAAATATGTTCAAAAACATGAAACTATGCTGTTTATTATTTAAAAGATATTTAATCGGTCACAGCAGAGAGGATCAGGAAAGCGTACAAAGACTGACTATAAGCCATTCGTTCATTATTAGCAATATTTAGAAACTAAACAATTTTATATTATCAAACAAAATAATCAATATTGTATCATAAAGTGAACCAAAAGAGTTGATTTTTACTTTGAAAAAATGATTCAATTAATTGAAGTCGTAAACAAAGCAAATAAACAGTACAGAAAAGATATGATTACCAAATTTATTATGCCTGAAATCATCAATTAATTATTAAAAAATTAAGTAAATAATATTTCCGAATGAAAGAAATTTTCTTTCTTAAAATAACTTGATTAATTATATTGATTATAAATTAATTAATAATTAACAAGATTAATGGTAAAAATTACTAAAAAAAATATAGCTAATTTCAGCAGTTTGGATATCTCTTAACTTTGACTTGCTAAGGACAAAATGTATGTAATTATCATTAAAATGTCCTCAAATTGATACAAAAAAAGGATTCTTTATTTTTTGAAATGGCATTTTTCGAAATTTACAGCACTATACAATATTGTTAATGTAATGTAATATAATTTTAAGAACAATAAAAAAAAGTGTTAACTCTTTCCACATTCTTAGTAAGAAACTTTATACTTTAAAAGAGATGATAAAATAAATAAAAAATGGTAAACAGATAAATGGCTGTAGTTAGTCTTTATAAGTGAATCAAGAAATTAGTTATTTTTACAATTCATTTCTTATTTTAACAAAGTATAAATTATGGAAGGTGGAGAGATAGTGACCCTAAGGACTACTTTAGTAACTAATAAATGAATTGTTAGTAAAATTAGAAAGCAAATCAAGATAAAATCACAATATCAAAGAATGATGAGATGAATGGAAAATAGACAAGTATACCACAAAGAAAAGTTAAGATTCATGAAAATTCTTTGCTCCTCACAAATGAAGGTAATAAAATAAATAAAAATAGATTAGTAAGGAATAAGAAAAATACAAAGAAAACATAAGGATCATGAAACTAAAAATTAAATTAAAATGCCTAATTTAATATTAGAGATAAAAACAACCCATCACCATAAACCACCATAAGAAAGTAATACAAAACAGTAACAAAAAAAGAGGAAAAACAGAATGAAATATTATCAGAAGCTAAGCTAAAAGAGAAACACATATTGCCTAGGGATGTCCAAAGCATTCGGCAACAAGTCATTAGAATATTAATGATACATACACCCCAATATCACGAAATATATTTTTCTTATTTTAAAAATTTTATTTTATCATAACTTAGAAATACATAAAATCGTAAACAGTCAGAGGTGGCCTCTTGGAATAACTCAAAAGTAATCATAATAACTAAGGATGCGATAAACATGAAAAATATTTGACACAAATTCTACTCAACAACACACATTTTCAATTTCAATGAAAATGAGTTAAAATAAGATTTTAAATATAAATAAAAAGAAAGTAACAGTATTTTAAACAATGCTAATATTTAATATATAATACCTTAATAATGATTATAAATAACATATTCTTACATTCACATCAATAGTAGGTAGAAATGTTATCTTATATTAAAATTACACTAGAAAAAAGCAGTCTTTTAACAAGGCGTATGGATACAGACTGCTAAATTTACAATGTACATACATTACAATATTACATAGTAATTTTTATAAAGGAAGATCATTTGTATATTGACAGTTAAATCAGTCAATTATCTTGTAAATAGCATACAGAAGGCAAATACTATATGACCACTACACTAACCATGATATAAAAATAGTTAATAAATGAAATTTTTTAGACAATGCTATATAAGCCCCTATTCTGTAAAAGTTGGCTGAAACATAAATATTTTCAAAATTTTTACACAATTAAAATTTACTAAATATCGGTCAGCTGATGAAATCCTTACACATGAAAAAAATATATTTATGTACAAAATTGCGCAAACAAAGGTGTGCGGTGGCTTTATATTATTAAAAAAAAAAACCACCTGTGTTAAAAACTAAACTAATAACATGAATCAATTGTATACACTACATTGAGCTATGCAAGTAAATGTGAACAGTCAATTTTATATATTTCTCTTAAAAAACTAATTAACAAATCGGTAACAAAAAAATGTATAATATCCGATACTGAAGTTTATTCAACTGGAAAGAACTTGCTGACCAGTTAGGAACAATTAAATAAACGTGAGGATACAGTGATTTATACAATTTGGAATACATAGTTTTAAAAAATGAATTTTTTAATAGTTATCTCTACCAAAATACTTTGTTCTTGAACCATCATCGGTAGTGGGTTCAGTATATGTTCTTCCTCTCTTCTTATCTTTTGGTCTTACATCAGCTACAACAGAAAAATATAAATAATTTGTTAACTACATGTCATAGTGTTAAATCATAATGTAAGCAGGTCATCAGTTTTAGAGTATGAGGGCATACCCAAAAGAAACCGAATTATTTTTGTACAAAGTGATTTATTTAATTTTTTTTTTAACAAAAAACCTTTAATCTCCTTTGAAGTCAATACACTTGTCCAATCTTTTATTCCACTGTTCGAAACACTTTTTAAACTCCTCTTATATGATGCCAGATAGCGCCTCCGATGTTTTTGTCTTAACTTCTTCAATGTCTGCTAACGCTTTCCTTTCATGTCCCTTTTCATTTAGGGTAATAAAAAGAAGTTGCAGGGGGCTAGATTGAGTGAATAGGGAAGATGGGGCACAGGGGTCATACCATTTTTAGTCAAAAATCAGCGCACAGAAAGGGCTGTGTGAGTGGGAGATTTGCAGCCACTTTTCTCATCCCCAAATCTTTACTTAAAATCCGCTATATTGAACTCCAAGTCACTCCAGATTTCTCCACAATTTATTTGATCTTCCAGGACAATTTCGCGATTTTTTTCGACATTCTCGTTGGTTTGGGCTGTTGAAGGACGCCCAGAGCTAGGTTGATCATCAATTGACATTTTCCCACTTTTAAAATTGGAAAATCATTCAAACATTTGACCTTTACCTGTAGCATCATCCTTGTAGGCAGCTTTTGACATTTCAAGAATTTCTGAGCCAGTTATCCCAAGCAGGAAGCAAAACTTCACGGGCAAGCGCTGTTCACAGAAATCCGCCATCACAAAAACGACAAGCACACAAAATAACTGTCTCCAGTGACAGCACTTGATATAGTGACTGGTGAAAAGTTGCTTTACACAGTCATACCAGCGAAACCCGGTATTACAAAAACTCCACCACATAAAACATCAGTCTGCTGTCTTTTGGGTATGCCCTCATATTAGAAATGAACACTATAAATAAATGGTTCTTGTAAATTATAGGGTTCCTGGACAACAATCATAAAATATCAATGACATATAATACTTTAAATAAAAGAACAATAACTAGAAAAGTATGTTTATTGAAATAAAATATTCATCAATGTATTTCTGAACCCAATTTACATGAAAAAAATCACTGTATGAGTTCTAGGAAAATTTTCATGATGGGGATAAAAAGAATACAAGGCAATAAATTTAGATAAGACAATGGATTAGATGTATTTTAAATTTTATTAGTAAACTATTAGAACTAAAAGTGTTTATAAAAGTCAGAACTTAATTAGAGACTAGGTGTTATGATTGGGCATCATATTAATAACTGAATAAGTAGATGTTGGGGAGGGTACAGCAATAATATATGTAAATAGTGTTTGATAATAATAGACAAAAATAACTAGTTAGGGATAATAGCAAGGAATTTCTTTATTACCGGTGTCTAATAAATATATGCAGTAGTTTAAACAGACAAAACAATCTATAGAATTGGTTTTATATTACTGGTATAAAACCAGTAACTGGTTCTAGAATTTGGCGAGAAAGGATAAAGGCACAAATATTAGGGCGAAAATAAAATTCTTTCAAGAAAAAAACTATAACTTCCAACAGCACTTATGTATTAAGTGAGACAGAATGCCAGAACTTTATCTCAAAACTTTGCACCAGTAATTCCACCCCCTGTCACTATGATTTTAAATAGTTGGCCTAAATTAAAGAAAACTCTTCCTATTAAATCCCACTTCTTAATAGTTATTAAAGTTTTTTCTTACAAGTGGTTTGTTAAATTTATATTTAAGAATCATGATTAATTTTAACTATTAACCATAGATTTATAGCCATTATCATACATCATATTGTAACTATTATTTTAAAAAACTCAGCAAGATAATTATAATTATTTTGGGGTCACTCTCAAATATATTACAAAGAAAGTAATAAAATTATATAACCAGTAATTGTTTCTGAAAAGACTACTTATCACTAGGCTTATTTCATTAACAGGTGCTTTTTTAATTGAAGGGAATTGCATTTTTATGAATTAATTAATTAAGACTTACATGTCTGTTCAGTTCGATGTCTCCCAGAAGGCAGTAACCTGCCAGATCCAATTGATCCGGTTCGATTTCTAAATTGAATGTAATTTTTAACATTGTCAATTGACCTACCATCCTGAAATGCTGCACTAGCAGCACTTTCACTAACACATCTATTTCTGCGTTTATTATTGAGTAAAGGACCACATCCTCTTTCTTCATTAGCCTGTCAGGAAAATAAAAGGTAAATTAATGTACTTTTTACATGAAGAGTTGTAAGTTATGATAAAAATTGAATAGCTGGCACATATAACTTGGATAAGAGGCCACTGATGACGACACCAGAGTTGGTAGGGGGTCACTCCAGTCTAGGAAGGTCAGTACTGGGTAATATTCTCGATTTTATTTCTGGGAAAGATTCTAGTAAATTTTAATTTTAGGGAAAAATTCTAGTGTCAGGAATATAATTCACCTCTCTGTTTTGTATGAGGAATTGACCAAAAACAAATGAAATATCCACATCAAAATAATCCTGTTTTCGTTATTAACCTGTTAACTGAGCTGGACGTATAAATACGTCAAACGTAAAAAATATCGGGTACGGGTAGGACATATGAATACGTCCTTGAAATATATGTTGCGCCCTGGAACGGGCGGGACGTATATTTTCCAACAACAAAGGTATTAGTCATCCATACATGTCTCGACATGAATTTAAGACACGGAGGGAATCAGTATCATTTCACTATTGAGAATGGTGGACGTGTTCTGGGTGAGCAGTGACGGGTATGTACTTACACTTACCTACCTATTTTCATATTATATATTATTTACTTATATTTTTAATATTTCCAACCTTTTTATTTTAGGATACATTTTTATAAGTATCCATCAAAATGAATGAAACCGATATCAGCGATGACGAAATCAATGCACCGGCAGGTAGAAAAAGGAGATGTATTATGAGTTCGCCGTCGGAGTCATCTGACAGTTATTTTGACTACGGCACGGAATTGAGCGACACTAAGAATGAAGATGGTGAAGAAGTTGGTCCTAGCAACAGCATTGTTTCTGAAAAATGGCTACCTCAAAATGCAGAAAGACCACCATTTCCCTTCACTACATATCCTGGAAAAACTTTCGATACTCTTCCAAAAAAAATTCATTTGTTTTATCTTGAGAAGTTTTTGGATGAGGAACCTATAAAATTAATTACAGAGCAAACAAATTTGTACGCCACCCAATTTTTTGATAATGATCCTGAGTTGAAACCACGTTCGAGAATTCGAAATTGAAAGGATACAAATGAAGCTACTAAAATGAAGATTTTTTTGGTGGTATTATTTTCTATTTGTTTGTAATTTTGTATTTTCCTTTGTGCTTTATATATAAATAAACAAAGAAATATATATTTCATAGTCTTTTCATTTATTTTAAGCATAAATAAAAAAATATGAAATTACGTCCTCCGGGCGTGACGTATTTACACGTATGTTCAGAACTCTTAATACAGCAGAAAATTAAGAACAATGTTGGTGGATGAGCACTATTGGGTTCAAATCTTGTGAATAAAGCAGGGAAATTGTTAAGATAACCACAATTGTAATTAAGTAGTGATCTAAAAAAAAAAAGGCTAATTTCAGCGTAGACCATAACCATTACACATTTTCAGTTCTCCACATTCTCATTATTTTCATACCTGTATGTAGGTACAGTTTCATTCTTCAGTAAAAAAACAATTCATAATGTCCAAAATGTAGTAGTTCTTGGGCCTAATGCAATCTGACTTCCTCTTAATAACTGAAGAACTCCTTGTGGGTAGTTCTTACCCAAGTTAGTAAGGGTATCTAACACAAAAGGTAGCTTCATGAAGTCAGTTTCTGACATTGTCACCAATGAATGTGTCCTGCAGTCTCATAAGGAGTTGTGAAGCACCTGTAGTACTGTGATATTGTAATCGCAAAATCATTGTGCGAGTAATTAATTGGAAAAATCAATCCTTCATTTCAATAGCATACCATCTCAATCAAAATGATTCACTTTTTAGCAGTAGTCAAGTAGAGTAGCACTCTACTCTTTGAAGTGTGAAGTTCTTCAGCAATGGCCTTTTAAGTTAAACCAGCTCGAAAAATATCAATTGCATATAGAGGGGTTTCACAATCTAAATAATGTGTTTTCACGTGTTAACATAGCAATGCTAAACAAATTTAACAATGAACCTAAAATAAAAACAAGGATTAAAGTGGTAAGTTTGATGCCTTGAGATAACAGAGTTTAAATTATTGTTTATAATAAAGAAAAAATGTATGCAGTATCAAATAAAATATCTGTAATTATTATTAAATAGTTCAAACAATAAAAATTTACAGATATTAGTGAGTTTGTCTACTAGATTCTTTAGATGAGTGTATACACAATGCTACTACCATCTAATAGTTTTGTAACTATTAGAATACAGGTATGATATCTGTACATGAAAGTAACGTATAATTCATTTTTATTAATTTACAAAAACACTAAATCTATATCCAGTGGGCACTAGGTATGATACCCATGGTGTAGATAACAATGAGAGGGCATTCCTAAATGTCCTGAGCTAGAAGACAGCACCATTTGAACGAGACGACTGCCAAAAGAAGACTGAGAAAGTCTTGAGCCAGAAATGGGTTGTGCCATATATGAATGAACAATCCCTATTGGTTGGAGTCTACTTTAATGATGTTATGTTGCTTATCAAAACTTGAAAAATAATTACAATTATAACTAAAAAGCAATGAAAAGTTGTATGAAAAGCAGTTCTTATTTCCTATTCATGAATGCTTTATTCAAATATTTTGTTGTTCACCAATTTTTGTTTTTAATGAATTATATACAAATATTAGAGCATAATACCTCACAAATTCGAAAGTCTTCAATGCTTTTGAACTGCGATAAGTATTCTTTTAGCTTTGGATTAACAGCTAACTTGGAGCTGTGTTTATAATACTTTAAGAAAGCCCAAAATTTTTCTAAACCATATAACTGTCCTGAAAAACAAACAAACATAAATTGGAAAATATTATAATTCATGAAAAATTAATCATAGAATATTCTATTCTATAATACAGAATGTGACTCTCAACAGCCCATTGGATTTTATGATGCATAGAAAATTATTTTTCTCGACTGAAGAGGGCAATAACACTATTATTTTAAAGAATAATTCTGTAAAATACTATACTGTTACAGCTGGGACTTGAACCCAAGGATCCCAATTAGTTCTCAACCAACCAGCAGTATTACTTTCCAGCCAATAGCTCTATCATTCTCTTAACAAGTTCAGGTAACTCTGAAAGTCTTGTGATTTTAGAGGTTACTAAACAATAATAATATAGTCTATAATATAATATACTATAAATAATATAGTCTAGATAAGTCCTCTATTGCCTTGGTTTCAGTGTTTCATGGACCCGCTTAGAGAATCAAAACACTGGTTGGATAGGAGTATGGCAGTGGCTGAAGTTTTTGACCTTTTGCCGGTTCAAGTTCCATCTACAGCACAATTTCCCTCTAACATTATAAATCTTGATTTTAAGGATTTGACTGCTATATTATAAACTTCATAAATTAAATGACCTCATTACAGTAATCATAAATAATAATACAACAGATTTTGGCATTAGAATGCAAACTAACCACTTTCATAATCTGCAATTGTTTCTGTTTGAAAATCTTCATACAATTGAGGCCTAAAAATCTTTTCTAGTCCGTAACTGTAATATCTGAAGAGGCATTCTAATCCATACCTAAAACAAATAAATCAGTATAAAACATATGCTTCGCAAGCAATGACAAAAATTGTATTCATTAATATAGTCAATTGTCGATGAAATATATGCAAGTAACATTATTTCAGCAACCAAGAGAAATTGAATTAGTATTTTAGGGTTGAAAATTGAGTAAAAGTCACTATTATAAACAGTAATCAGTACTAGGCAGGATGTGACCATGCCATACAGCTTATTTGGGGCTAATTAGGTAGGAGGTACCTATGGCTAGATTTATTGTCCAAATCGAGTTTTGTTTTAAAATAAATATATGGTTAGATGTAAAAGCTGGAATATGTATTGTTAAGACCTTAGGAATAAAGAAGCCAGGTATTCAAGGAGCTACCACTGGGAAAAAAACACAAGACAGACATAGGGTGAGGGCAGTGTGACCTATAAATAGTAGCTGGCAGGAGGTAGAGAAGTCTCTTCATTCAGTCAGTTGAGTTGAGTTTGAGTCATTCATTCATGCAGTTGAGTTCAGACTGGGATGTTATTTACCAAATCGATGTGCTAGCGAGTGGAAGCCAGCATGGAAGGAAGAAACCAGGACTTTTACCTGGGGTCACATTAAATTCAATGTTGTGAAATAAAAGGTTATTCTTTACGAATTTTTAATTTACTTAGAATCCTTACAAATAAAAAGTAAATATTTTAACAAAGAAGCTGATTGTTATAATATATTGTTGTTTCTTAAGTTTTTCTTAAACATTTCTGATTCAAGGCTTTGTTCTTGACACAAGTAGGTTTACTTTTTTAAATTACAGCATAAATCAAATGTTAATAATTTCAAAACAATCATCCACACTAAATACGATCTTGCATTTTTGGCAACAGTGCTTTTTAGTCTTTGGTTGGAAGTAGTATTTCAATAAAGTGCCTCTTATTTAACCATACAATGTTCCTGCGAAAGATCCTTTTTATTTTGAGGACTTCTATTCGAGGAACAGGTAACAACATATCTAACAAGCTTTAGCTGATACTTATCTACTGTGATTTGATTTTTAAACTGATAAAGATTACTATGTGCGTCCATTGTAAACTCCATGATACAAAAAACGTTTATATTTATACCACTCAAACAATTTTGATTTTTCTTAAACCCTTACAATTCACAGGGTTTTTGCATGGCTTGGCATATAGAATACTTTTCATAGAGCCTCAGAAACATATCCGGACTTAAGGCAATTATAAATGTAGATAATGTGATCTTTGTTGAAGGCTATAATAAAGTGTAATGGGTATAAAGAATAATAAAGGAAGAGAGAATTTTTATTATGGTGAGATTCGGGCCTAGTAAAATAAAAACCCACAATATACAGTGGATTTCATTAAAACTATAGCATCTTAAAAAGATCCTTAGATATCGCTGAAAGATGTAAAAAAAGTGGACAAGAAACCGATCGTTACTAAAATGGCTACCAACCAGTCTTCAGATGCTTGCTACCCCTTATCACTGAAGAGGTGGTAAGTTTCTAAAGCATTAGGAATGTCAATAAAAATGTATTTTAGAATGTTATCAGTATGTGGATGTATTATCTCAAAATAGGCTTTTATTAAAAATAGTAAAATTAATTGCAACATTCATAATTTGCCTTCAATGATATTTTGAGTAGTTGGATAGTCAGCATTTGTGTAGCCAATAACTTAGCACGATGAAAATATGAAAACTTGATATCTCCTTCTTTATCACTACATACACCAATTCATTATGAACCTCTATCCACTGCCACAGTCTACTTTAATTTTCATAGGGGCTCTGCCACTGAAAAATAATTATATGCACAAAATTTTTATGTAATTGAACTTTTGTTTTATAGCACTAATATTTCATGAATTCAGGATATAACCTTTCATTTGCAATTGCTATCCCAACTTCTCCTATGGACGGACATAAGAAGGGTCATACAAATTTAAACTATTGTTATTAGGTAGTAAGTATTGATAATTTGTTATTATAGGATTGAAATTTTTTTTCTTGTAACAAATTTACTTTAAATATACAGAGGTTTATTTTTAAAGTGTATACTATAAGTATTTAAGGTATGAGTTGTTCTTTGTTTGATAAAATCATAGGTTTATGGTTCGTGACAGTTTTGAGGTTGGATCCCTACCAGCACTAAGCCTTTACTATAGTTATGCTGTGACAGTTTCACAAATATTTAACACCCAACCATCTTTTAATATCAATGGCGCACTGAAATATGGCTTTCTTTCCAGTCACAATTCAAAAAAATCAATGGATTCTAGTGATAAATTACAATATTTAATTATGCCCACTAAACCCGATTCAATTGTAAGACAGATTATGGAAAGTTATCCTAGTACAGGGTAAATGTATCCTCAAGTAGTTAAAGCTGCTTACAGAATTTTATATTCGTGAGTCATTGAAAATTATTTTGCAGAATACTAATTCTAATAATAAAGTATCTTTGTCAACAATTTATGACATATTACATTGCCACATGCTGTGCCAACTTCACCATAGACAAATAGAAGTTACCCTCTTCACAGACCAGAAAACACCTACCTACTTTTCTATATTTGTATATACCAATAAACTTAAGCTGTCAGTATAAAGAGATGGGACCAGTTCACAATCCTGACACCACGAGCCCCTCCCAGTGCTCTTTCCAGTTCACACTCATCCCTTTGGGATCCAGACGGTTTTCGCCTACCCTCAGATACAGAGTGTAAACTCATGGTCATTCCAAGACCGCACAAACCACCAATAATACCTAGTATGTACCTCTTATCCAAGTGTACAGACAGGGCACACCTGCTAAGATCTATTTTATGGAGTCAGATCAATAGACAGATACAAATTAAGCTGCCCACCAACTAGGCTGACAGCAAAGGTCAAATACCACGGGTTGATCTCTTAGGTGTCCATTAATAAATTTGATGAAAACCTAACAACTCTCTTTCATTAGCCAAAGCAGATCTCCCAACAAACCCTTCTACTTATTTATATATTCACGACTAATAATTAACTAACAGAAAAATCAATTAATTTATATTGCTTTTTACTTATTACATTTTATAATCTTTACTATCATAATTTTAAAAACAATTGAGCGTTTTTACGTTTTATTTAGAAATTAAAAATAACTGATTTTGCCTGTTATGAAAGTTGAAACTATAATCTCAATTTACAACAATAAAAAATTGTTGCTACATATATATAAATAGATATATACTATCCTGATGCTCTTCTATACAGGAACTTTGTATAAATTTTATTATTAATAATAGTTTTAAACTGATTATTTAAAGCAACTCTTTTAAAGAAAATATTTAAAAAAACAATAAAATATTTACCTGAAACCCAGTTTTGCATCTTCAAGAGCAATCCTTTTAAATTCTTTATACATCGTTTGATTAAAATGTTGCCTTAAAAAAAATGACCAAAACCGGAACAAGGTATTCATTTCTTGAGACTGTCCAGAGCCCAAGTATTTTCTCTCTAAAAAAGAAAAAAATGTCGAAGTAGCAGATTCACCATAAACAAAACAAAATTCACATAATGAATAATCAATCGATTACTGTTACATATAATAATTCAGCAATATTAAATAATCATTACTTCCAGCTTCTGTTTTTGTTTTTTCCCCACTTTTTTTTGTTTGTTTATTCTTAATCAGCAGTTATGGATCTGATACATGAACCTAAGATTCTGCTATTTACAAATTCAATATCAGGAATCATACCATACAGTTCCTTGAAATGTAAAGTTAAATCCCGTGTCCGATTATCTAAATACATTGTATCTTCTGATTCAGTATTGCAATTGATACTGAAAACAGATTTAACATGGAGCACAGATTTGGGCCTCAACCTCAAACTGAACTAATATTACACCACAAAGAGGAACGAGCAATGATCTGAAATAAAATCAAGGGAAAAAATAGAAACTCTGTGCTTAATATAGTGAAAATCATAAATGCACTTATAAGTAGTTTTAGTATTCATACGTTAATTCATTTGGTGAGTGTTAATTAAAACTTGTTTTCACTGTAATTATGATTTATATTTTTAATTTCTAATGATATAATTAGGCTTTATGTTTTTTAAAAAGAAGTTTAGCAGTACATATCCACCTAATGTATTAGGAAAATAAAATTTATGATAACACATTCATTATTATACTTCCATAGATAATAAATGATAGCAGTTATATTTAAAATGTTCTCATGCCAAACATATAATTAAATAACTTTGCTTTGAATTTATCACCAATAAGTTTATAAAATGATTTGATTCATGGCAGACCAATGCAATTATTTATCATTGGGCAATCTAAAATCCCGTCTCTTATAAATGTGCACATCTTCAACATTAATGCTCAATAATTTAAGCTTTTTTATTGCTTATTGTATTTAAAGCTACTAGTTTAAAATAATTAACCTTCTTCGATCTTTACAATGTTCTTTGTAAGGAACTAAACAGCACCCGTACCAAATTTTTGGGGAATCTGACAAATCTGGTTCCGATCCTTTTTAAGTTTTAAGCAAGATATGCTGATATATCAACACGCCAAATTTGGTGCCTATAGCTCTAATTCCTACTATATACTTAATAGATACATGTCCCAATATACTAGCCAGCGTTTGTAAACTAGTAGCATCGCTACTGTATTAATTACTGCCTGCTGCGGTTATTAAGAAAAACTATCTTCAGAAAATTACCCAAGCAGTTGCTATTGTGACGGAGAACTCAGTTAACATTAAACACATGAGTGCTATGATCTAGTTTTCGTTCCTAGATCTAAAATATTGTGTGAACTACTGTAGCAGTTGAGAAAAAGTCACCTATTACTGGCCAACATACACAGACCTGACAAAGACAAGTGGCAAGAGGTGTTTGCCTACCACTAATTTCAAAGGGCCATGGCTGAGAGTGCGAGTACGCAGTTTTGGGAGGTTTGAGGCCTGCCTTCGCCACTCCTTTTTTACTAGTGTTTATTTTCTATTAATTTTTGTTATTTTATCTCCTGCTAATGCATTATTATGAGTCTTCATCGCATGTTTAGGCGAGTTTACAAGTATTACCACAATCTAAGACAGCTGCCATACCAATGGAAGAGTTGACACCTCAACGAGGATCGTCAGTCTTCCTCTGACTTGAGAATCACCCCTTTTCACCTTGAATCCTTTCAGGCCACTACAACAACTCATTTCAGACCAAGACACCACTTGCCCCACAACACCTAAGCAACCACCTCTAATATTTGTCAAACATATTAAAGATTTCAAAATGATGTGCAACAATTAAAATAAACTTAGGGTGTTGGCAAGTATACCAGCCTAAATAGATTTAGATATATGAGGATCATGCCTGTCTGATACCTCAGACAA
Organism: Acanthosoma haemorrhoidale; assembly: GCA_930367205.1. Classification (NCBI taxonomy): domain Eukaryota; kingdom Metazoa; phylum Arthropoda; class Insecta; order Hemiptera; family Acanthosomatidae; genus Acanthosoma; species Acanthosoma haemorrhoidale. Next base: position 65,369,963 of record OV884009.1, read on the forward strand.
ATACCGAGTGATAGTCAAATATCTTGAGAACACAAAAGGAGAATTCCTACCTATAGAACTAGAGCAAACTGTGCAAGAAGCATCTTCATTATGTCTCAGAATGATGGGAATTATTTTTGAGGTAAGGGCCGAACTTTTAAATCTCAACTATGTAATACATAGAGACAAAGAGGAATTGAACTGCTTGGCGTGTGATCGAAGAAACAGCTATTTTTCAATTTGTGAGAGTCAATTTCTTGTTAAAAACAGATGGCATTTTTAATGAGTTAGAATAAAGTGAGTGCATTGGGTATCTGAATGGGATATACTGGTCTGTGTATTTCGATTTTATAGTTATGGCAGCAAAATACAGGAAATTCTGTTAATGATAAAGATAGTTAAGGCTAAATTAAAATGTAAGTGCATGTTTTGTATGTCAGAACCCAACCTTGAGATATTTCATAAAAGTAAATTCATCAATAAAGCAATCATTAATAAAGTGTTTATTATTATATTATACAGTGTTTATATATTTTATTATAATATAAAACCTGATATTCTTATTTGTTTGTAACCAAGTTGCTACTTAGTGTCCCCACATGTAGAAGTAATTTTAATAAATTGATGTAATTCTTGTGACATGGTGTCCCCACGTGTTCATATATTGACATACAGCCTTAAGAGGTTAAAATAGCATAAGCAAAGTAATTTATTTGGGGTTTTCATATCAGGTAAATTGTATTATTAATATTATAACTTTAAATATTACTATAATATAAAAGAGAAAATTGTGATCTACACAACCATACTTCAAACTTCCTACTCCTACAGAATAGAAGTTTGGGGGAGTGACAAGCCCTACATCATTTGAATCCAATCCCTGCAATCTAAAATCCTGCTCCAGGTAGCCAATGCTCCCTTTTTTTTCAGCAACTGTACCCTATGAGTACAGTACTTTGTGGATCTCAACATTCCTCTCCCCCAAGATCTTGATACCAGAATTTCCATTCCAGCCTCCCTGATCAGCTCAATTCTTATTAGAATACCATATTCCCCCATGTGATCCCCAGTAATGCAGAACGACAACTAAGGTGGAGGTGGTCTCATTGTGACATCTGAAAGACAACTAAAATATTGTATATAAGTGAGCCAATAAGGTTACAAGTGAAGCAGTTTGGCTTTCCCCCCTAAAAAATACAAAGCCATAAAAAACACTGCTTAGAATACTGTTTAAATTGATATCATTGCACATATTTCAATATAAAAAACAACTCAGTAGTACCATGTACCCTGCTTTATCATACACCATAAATATGCCATGGATAACATTACCAATGATTTATGATTTAACTTATGAACTAGAAACATCATCCTCCCTGTCAGACTGAATATGTTGCAGATGAGCAATTACAGTACCTAACAATAGTTGAGAATTATTTGAGCAGAACTTATATACTATTGTGTGGATAAGAGATTATAATTATTAAATAAGCTTGAACAGAAATAATTAACGATAAAGCCAATTTTACAGCTACTCAGTACTTTGTAACTGCAATTAAATTTGATGTCATGATTCAAGGGGGACTGCAGTTTAGTTTAAAAAGAAGTAGATAGGAAACCAAAGTTTGGTCACCTATAGCTGCTCATCTTCAACATTAATCTGAATAAATCAATTAATGTGGAATTTTATTATTTTTACAGCAGAAAATGAAATCACAACTTACCTTTTAAACAACGTGAATGGTATTTGTGATACACCTGATGAGTGAAATTGTTTTCTTTAAGAAGGGAGTGTGATGGATGCTGAAAAGTGGGGATGCTTGAAGACAAACAGCCTTCGTTTGGACTGGTTCCTGCACTACTCCTAAAGATGATTAATTGGTCAAATTAACTATTTTAGTAAACAAATTTTTTATAATTAAAAATTCATACTCTATTGTATAAAAAAATGAATTTTCATTCGCCATCCACCTATAATCACTGAATGAGAAGGATGATCATTTAGATTTTTTGAAATTATATCAGGTACCTTATACTGGCACAGGTATTATTGCTATAAATCCATAAGCCAGTTTTTCAAATAACTCTGGTGTTCCAGCACAATGTGAGTGGCATACCTTGACTTCTAATATCTATTAGTTACCCAATACCTACAAGTGTTATTCGAATCAACTTTCACGCATTAACTAATAATCAATTTTGAAGTTGCCAAATGAGGACTTGGTTATTACCCCCTGCCACCGAGTTGTATACTGATGGGAGTGACAATAACCTAAATTCTCAATAACCTAAATGATCTTCCTACTCTCATGATCGAAATCTAGCCCCTTTAAATACTTCTCTTCTCTCAATAAACTAGGCCTAAACCTTAAAGGCTTACAGGAGACTGTGGCACAACACACCTCCACAAGTGGTTACTCAAACCTCTCCTTCCCGATTCATCTCATCTATGCGAGGCGGGCCCTATTAAACTGAGTAAACTAGTTCTAGATGGTGATAACCAATCCCTGCGGAGGACTAGGCCAATGAACATAAAAGAGATTGAGTCCTGATCTGTCAGCACAGTGTGTGCTGGCAGCAGGGCACACAATTAGGGTTAAAAAGACTACATGACAGAGGACATAGGAAAAATCTTGTCGGAACAAAATTAATGATAAAGCACAGGTTACCCAGATACAAACAGGAGAGGATCTTCACAATAACGCTCAAGGGAAGATTGCTTAGTATTTCAATGATTAGTGTTTACACCTTGAAGAAAGTGAAGTGAAAACAGCATATAGCACTCTACCTAAAGTTGAGTCGCCCAGGATATCAACATATAGATTGTCCCCTTCTACTCTGCCACACCTCCTTCACAATACACCTGTTACTTGATACGAATGCCTAGACTCTAGACACCTTTCATTGCAGTGTTAACTGCCTCAAAATCAACTAGGGGTTCAAGAGGAGGCCCCATAGGCAAAGCCCATCTCCCAACCACTCGTGTCAGTACACTCATTGTCCCAAGTATAGTCATGAAGTGAAGCTGGTAATAGGAGATCTAAATGTCATAATAGGCCAGGAGAACACTTTCCAACCTACAATAGGAAAACATAGCAAACATGATAAAAGCAACAATAATATCTTCCGTGTTATCAACTTTACAACAGAAAAAGATTCAACTTGTAGACAATCTACAAGGAGTAAGTAGCACCTATTTTCGTTACAAGACTATCCATAAGGATACTTGTGTGTCACCAGATGGACAGGCTAAGGCTAAGAATCAGATAGACTTCAACCTAATATAATTGAGGCATTCAATTGATATAACAGAAATAATGAACTACATCCATGATCTACTAAACAGAAGGAAAACATCTTCATTACCTCGACCAGAGAAAATAAGGGAATACATCGTAAACGTATTACTATGGAAGTAAGAGTTTAACATTTTTATTCAACTATCTTTCAAAACATTACCCAGTGGAAGTTGTTCGAGGCCTGTGCTCCTTAACGTCCATTATCCACCCAACATGATGTTCAACTGGAGGATTATCGCTATGTTTGGTTTTCCTTTTAAAACCTTTTTCAGGTCGCTCTGGATCTTTAACAACTGCATAAAATCTGGAACTTGTACTAGTTGTAATCTTTTGATGATCATGTTTTATATACTCTGTATTCAGTTGTGTTTCCTAAAAAGAAAAGAAAACATGAATTTATAAATTGATATTGACAAAAGATCTACTGATAGTTAAGACAAAGCTATTTCTACCAAAAAACCAGACAAAACGACTGATATTAAAAAATATGTAATAATAGAATATTTTTATATTTATTACCAAATTTGTCAGGTTTACACAGCGAATATTGCGTAAATTGGCATCTGCCCTTAGTTGGAAAGAGTTGGTCACCAATTCTAATATTTGCTCCTGGTTTGTAGCAATTCTGACTATTGTGAGCAGACCATCCAATCCAGTTGATATCAAAGCAAATTTATCATTTTGTAAACACTGACTTCTATTATTAGTTTTTATTGAAGAAAATAAATTCCAAAATTTCGGTAAAATCATTTCGACTCATGGTGTCGGAATAGAAGTTAGGTCCCCATTTTTGGTTCCATAAATATGAAAGTTGCAATGTTTTTTTACGTATAAGTGTGCTCCCTGTGCATACAAAATTCCAATGTAAGCTTCTGATTCCATGCAAGATATTACATATTCAAGCATATGGATGCCAATTAATAAACAAAATGTGTCATTTACGTCTCCTTTCATAATATATTTTTTCGTAAATCCTGCAGAGCCAAATATTCTTTCAAAATATTATGTAGTGATAATCTTCCAGTAGTATAGAACCTTCTGGTATTTTTCCCCAACTGGTTCCATCATAACTTGAAAGCACAAGTATGTTTTCTATTATATAAATTCAAAATATTTTCTGAAATTCACTTTTTATAATTCACTTTCTGAAGAATCCTGAAAATTTTCTTTGTTTATAATCTTATTATCACTATAAAGCTCAAGATCACTTTCTTCACACTCTTACAATTCAACACCTATGACACCAAAGCATTTCATTGGTATACTGTTCAATATTTGCAACAATTCAGAGGTTTTCAATAGTTTTACTAATTCCAGGGCTTGTAAAATATACAAAATTATATATATATATAAGCACAACTGCACTGATAATTGATTACATTATGTTTATATTGTTTTCAATTACAGTAAAATTTGGCAGTTGGTTAGACCGTCACATTCGGTAATCCGTGAGTGTGGTGAAACACATATCTTTTTTTAACTATCACAGGAGAAAAATTATCTAGTAATATTTCTAATGAGGACCCTTTTCAAAAGAAATTTGAGTTAAAAATCCAAGACTTGGGTTTTCTTCCATAGCAAGAGTACAACGTAGATGAAATTGGATTATTCTAGAGGATGTTGCCACATAAGACCTTAGTGCACTGTTTAGAGGAAAATAACCCAGCAATCTACAATGTTCTCTGGTCAACAAAGGTCCTGATGCTGGTCTCTGAAGATTTAAATTCACAACAGCAAGTTTTTTTCCAACAGTTTCTGCACATATTGCTACTCTCCGAGTTGTAGGAAGAAGTTGAGCAGTCTCAGTAGCAGTCGAAAACCGATTCCAAAGCATGTCTAGTACAATAGACCGGCAATCTTTTGGACAACTTTATCCAGGTCTCAATATATTTTTTGGTTCTTAAACCTTTAGTATTCCCATGATTGAGATTTTGTTTAATAAACTAGGCAATCTCCTTATTAGTTTATAATGCCTTATTAATATATCCCTAATCACAAATAAAAAATATCAATACTAAATTTTTGTTAGTTGCTTCATTGCAGTTTAGAGGGGAAAATGTAGTCGTATTTCTTAATTACTTCTTAATGTTAATCGATTACAGAAAGCATTGTTAAAAAAATTACTTAGAAAGGTTATGAAAATATTCTGTTAAAACTTAACATGCTTTATTGAAGGTATGGGTTCTGAATTAATGGTATATATGAGCTTTTTTGTTAAATTTAATAGTTAGGAATGTAAAAACACTGAATTTTCAACAAAATTTTTTGTAAGACCTTGGTGAAATGTAGTGTTCTTACAATTCCTTAAAAATAATTAGTTAATAATTATATTTATATGGATTTCATTTAAATATATAAATGATAGATATGGTATATTAGATATATTACAGGTTGAAATTTTTTGGGAGGCCATGAATCAATTGCTTTGGGTTCTAGACTTTTGTACCCTGCTTCAGTAGTCATCAGTCTGACAGTTGAGAGAAGACAGTCAAGACCATAGTTTGATAAAAAGAATGTGAGAGTTGAAAATAGTGGTTAATAATTGAAAACACTGGCACTGGTTAATCGAGTGAGAATATTCAAGAGGGTTGAAAATCATCCATAAAAAGCAGCAAGAGGATTTCTAATTTCCTCTTTTCAGCTTTCAGTACCTTTCCTTTCAGCCCACGATCTCATTTCCCTATCATACAATCTGGATGCCATTCTACCCTCCCCCAGGAATATCACCTACCATAATCTCAATTCTCTGACATTCGTGACCATCCAACCTGATCTGGAGACAACTCAATAGGACCTCTTATATTCCTCCTTTCTGTCGATCCTGTTGGGGGCCAAGGTGCACAAAATTAAAAATATCAATAATAGTGAAATCCCCGAGCACCCTAGTAAAATATGCCGATTCCGTTACCTCTCACTGTAGTACAACTCGAGCTGCAGGCAATATTGAACAATAAATTACTCTAATAATTGAATAGAAAGGGCATCTGAAAATAGAATTGTAACAGTGCAACTTCATCGAAAAAATGCTGTCATAAACCTGATATTAATGAATTGTGAAAGAAAATAAGAATAATAATGATAATGCAAAATTAAATCACAAAATCAAATTTATTGGAAAAATAAAGCATACATATATAATGGCGAACCACATTAATTCCAATTTTCTTTTCATAAACAAAATAAAATCATGATCCTTCTAAGTTAATAATGAAATTCAACTTAACAAAATAAAATTCTAAGTTAATAATTAAATTAAATTTAACAAAATAAAATTCTAAGTTAATAATTAAATTTGTTTTGGAGAGAGAGAGAGAATGGCGCAAAATAAAAATGGTTAGATCTGACCTCTCAATCTGTGCTAATGTCGTCGTCTTCTCAGTGTCGAACCTGGCAATTTGATGCAGTGTCGGCAGTCCTCTGATAAGACGAAATTTCACGTTGGATTTCTCCAACTTCCACATCCAAATTGCGTGCGAAATCATTCGCAAATTTGGAGAATGTACAGGCCGTTCAGGCAAGATGGTATAGTTTCAATAGGCTTGATCTGGCAACACTGACTTACGATAATCCTTTACGTACACGTACAGCAAACAATAACTACTCTTCCCTAACTCTCTCTCTCTACCGTCTCCTATTTATTGTCTCTCTCTCTCTCACACACATTGCTCTTTTCTTATTTCTATATCTTTATATCTAATTTATTTCACAACTCATTTATATAAAAAAAACAAAAAAACTTTTACTTTCGATTTACGTAATTAAATAATATCAAAATAAAGGAATTCTATTTACATTTTTTTGTCGGCCCTTTCATACATACCGCTAACATACCGCCCACCTAAAATATTTATGATTTTACTTTGTGTCGTTTAACATTGGAAGGGGGGCGAGATTGTGAATGGTCCTCTTAAGTAATCCGCTGGCGCACTTTATTGTTGCGACCCTCACAATACCATCATCTCCAGAATGGAGCTCTACAAGTCTGCCCAAGTTCCAATTCAGAGGCATGGCATTGGTGTTCTTGATCATCACTAAATCTCCTACTTTGGGCATAGAAGATGAGTTTGTCCATTTTACTCGTGCTTGTAGTAAATGAATGTACTCATTACTCCAACGTCGCCAGAAGATCTGAGTAGCATTCTGAATGAGCTGCCATCTGGATTGTCTGTTTTCATTGATTTCAGTTACGTCCTTCTCTGGTGGAGCAATTAATGATGAGCCAATTAGAAAATGCCCCGGTGTCAGGTAATCGAAGTCGTCTGGATTCCCAGATATTGTGCAAAGGGGTCTAGAATTAAGGACTGCTTCAATTCTTGAAAATATAGTTGAAAGTTCTTCAAAGTTAAATGCTCTGTCACCCAATGTTTTTCGGAGATGTGTTTTGGCTGATTTTACCGCAGCCTCCCAAAGCCCTCCAAAGTGAGGTGAGGCTGGGGGGTTAAAATGCCACTGTATGCCCTGCTCTGAAGCATGAGTGGCCAGTATTTCCATAGTGTCTGTCTTCCTATACCACTCAATCAGTTCTCTTAATTGACGAGCTGCTCCTACAAAATTGGTTCCGTTGTCAGAATAAATATGAGTTGGCAGACCCCTCCTGGCAACAAACCTATCAAATGTTGCTAAGAATGCTTCAGTTGTGAGGGCGGACACTAATTCCAAGTGTACAGCCTTTACCGCCATGCACACAAAGACGCATAGATATGCCTTTGAAACTGGAGCGTTTTTACGTTGACTGAGTTTTATTGCAAAAGGCCCTGCGAAATCGACTCCAACCATTAAAAAGGGGCGTCCTTGGTTCACCCTGGACAATGGTAAGTTACCCATGAAAGGATTTTCGGGTTTGGCCTTCATTTTAAAACATCTAAGACATCTCCAAATTATCTTTCTTATTAAGCTTCTTATACGAAATATATAAAACTTTCTTTGAATATTAGATTGTAGTGCCTTTGGGCCCAAATGAAAATATTGGTGATGAACGTGGTCAATTAAGAGAGTGGTGAAAGGGGCCTCGGAAGGCAGTAAAATAGGATGTTTAGTTTCATCTGGTAATTGTGCATAAGCCAGTCTCCTGCCCACCCTTAGAAGTCCAGATTTGTCATGGAAACAAGCAAGGGTTTTAAATCGAGGAGAGATATTTGTTTTAGTTCCAAAATCATTTCGCTTGGTGATTTTGTCCTCGGTGACTGAATCCACCTGCTCAACCTCAAACGAGAAACAATCTGATTTGCAGTCCCATAGCATTCCTAGAACCTTCGTTGGAGCCTCCATAGGGAGAAATCCTACTTGAGCTCTTGCATCACTAGTCACTGTTTTTAAAAACTGCTCACAATTGCTTGCCCATTTATGAACTTCAAATCCAGCTGTTTGTAGTAATGAAATCAATTGGGACTTCAAGTCTAAGGCTTCATCTAACGAATTACTTCCTGTAATGATATCGTCGACGTAAACGTCTTCTATTAATAATCGACTAGCCAGTGGAAATCTATCGCCTTCGTCCTCAGACAGTTGCTTGAGAACTCTCAAGGCTAGATAAGGGGATGAAGAAAGACCGTAGGTTAATGTGCACAATTGATAAATTTGTATTGCTTCCTCTGGTGAAAACCTCCATAGAATATGCTGAAACTGTCTATCTTGCGGTCTGACTTGAATTTGGCGAAACATCTTCACAAGGTCTGTACAGAATGCAATTTGGTGAGCCCGGAAGTTCAAAAGTATTGTGCTAATATCGCGTTGCAATTTTGGTCCTACTAGCAATTTATCATTTAAAGATCCTAACGATGTTGGCATGGAGGCATCAAAAACTACTCTTATTTTAATTTCTGAATTGGCTGGTGAAATACGCTTAAACACCGCATGATGGGGTATTATGTAAGCAGAATCTGAAAGTGCGGGCTCCATGTGTCCAAGCTCAATGTACTCCTTCATAAATTCATGATATTGGGTCTTCAAGGATGCCTGTTTAGAGAATTTAAATTCTAAATTATAAAATCTTTTCATGGCTAAATTCTTGAAACAGCTGAACTTCGGGTTCGGGTCACGAAACGGCAAGGCTACCATGTATCGCCCACATGGTAATCGTTGAAAATTGGTTCTGAAATGTTCTTCACAAATAGTTTCAAATGGGCTGATGTTGTTGGTGAGTAGTGGCTCCTCCAGTTCCCAAAATCTTCTTAAAGTCTGTTCCACATTCGATGTGTCAGTTATACTTAGGCATATGCCTATGGTAGGCTCAAATTCCAGATATGGAACCCCTAACACTACGTGACCAAAAATTGTCGGCAAGGTCCCAAATTGATCTGATACCTTTAACGGAGGCTCGTTGCACAAAATTTGTAAAAACAGATCAGAACCTAGTAAAAATTCAATTGGCCTTGATTGCCAAAATTGATCGTCAGCCAAATTAATTGTTCTAAAATATTCACAAAGTGAAGATGGTAACGGAGTTGAGGGCAAATTTGAGGTGATTGATGGCATAACTAAAGCATCAGTTTCAAGAATTTTCCTTTCATTTTGAAGAGGACTAATATGACATCGAATTATGCCTTTTGAAGACGGTATCTGCGTAAGACCAACTCCTGTCACGTTACGTTTTTTAGGTGACCATGTGAGTCCAAGGCGACGAGCGCAACTCACAGTGATAATAGAAAATTGTGATCCAGTATCTATCACAATTCGTACGGGTTCTTGATTCCCTTTCCAATTTTTAATATTAACGATGGCTGTTCCTAATAAGACAGTCTTAGAACCAGCAGTTGTAGCCACGACCCCTTCTGTCTCCATTTCATTTGGTTGAGTAGCTGATGATTGGTCTGAAGAAGGAGTTTGAGGATTATTGAATTTTCCAGTTGTCAATCTTAATTTAATGGCCTCATGAATTAAGGTATGGCCCTTTCATACATACCGCTAACAGATCCTATAGTTGATTTCCTTACTGCCACCCTGCTCATCACTCTCAACATGCATGCGGCTTTTAAGACTTTCTGAGCCCTCCATCCCCAAGCTCTCATGTTGACTCAGGAAATTTAAGATTTAATAAGGTGACGGAATACAGCAAGGAGATTTATCCGCATCCCAAAGATGAATCCCTTTTTAAAACCCTCCATAATCTTACTCAGTCTAGAAACCACCTTGCCCAATCAAAATTTTTCCTTGAGTCGTTATTTTATGCAACTAACTTTCGCTCCAAATAGGATTCCTCTGCAAATTTTATCTCATTAAACACCTCTCCTGCTTGCTATATTTCTCCCAACACCCTTAATTTTCACTTTCTGTCCATCCCATTTTTCTGGCTTCATCGCAACTCCATCGCTCCAGTCCAATCAACACCTGCAATTTCGAACAAGACTTCTTTTTTCTTACATATCTCCTTCCGACCTCATTTCATCAATTATTAAATCAAAAAATAATTCGGTAGGTCCAGATGACATTTTCGTGAAATTCTTAAAGCTTCATCGCCCTACAATTCTTCCCTTATTGCGTCACATTTATAATTTTTTTCTTAAAAATTCCACATTTCCCTCTTCCTGGAATCTAGCGAATGTTCTTCCATTAAATAAAGTTCCTAACCCCACCTCTCCCAAAGACTATCATCCTATATCAATCATCTCACCTTTTTAACCTTTCCAAACCCCTCAAAAGACTAGTTCAATATCAAATATCCTCATTTTTAGAAGGTTTAAATCCCCGACTAAAAATAGCTTCCGGCCATGATTTTCCACCTTATCAGCTCACCAAAATCATGCAAGAGATGTGTGTGTGAAAACAACACAGATCTATCCCTTATCCTTTTAGACTTTACAAAGGTACAGGGCACATACTTGATCACTTACTCCATCCTTCTATCAAAAGATGTATCAATGTCCTTCTCTTACAATGCCATCAGCTGGTTTAAATCATTCATTTATAATCGCTCCCAGGTAATACTCATCACTGATCAACCTCCATCACAGCCCCTTTCATTGTCTTCTGGTGTAGCTCAGGGTTCATATATTTCACCATTACTTTTCTGTGTCTACATCAATGACCTCAATATATCCATCACTTCTCATTCCACCTTATATAATCCATATATACTGAAGACATCAAAATTTACCTATTCTTTCCTCCTAGTCAGCTCCAGTCCGCCTCCCAACTGATTCAGGAAAACCTGGGCCATATCAAGGGCTGGGCCACTCTCCGTAATCTTCGATTGAGAATGATCTAAGCCAATTGTCATTGGTTCACGTCTTCTCCTCAAAAGCCAAATTGATATCCCCACCTTGCCCATTGATGGTCCACCTATCCAATTCTGTACTTCAGTCAAAAATCTAGGCTTGGTCATCATCTAAATATATCTATAGTAGTATATCATGTGTGTGTGTAACTTATAACTTAGACATTTTAGGAATTAGAACAGGATAGTACGGCATATAGTTAGTTATTTCAGTGATCGTTGAACCACCAGTCTATTATCTCTAATCTGTCCAGTCTTCAATAAGAAGATATAGATTATATTAGTATTATATAATTTGCATAAAATATAATTGGTGTATGGCATAATTTGAATTTGTTTATTTAAATTCAAAAATAATAATTTAGTTCTAAATAGTTTTAAAATAAAAGCTTCCACTTCATGTTAAATTAGGACATAACAATTTTATCAAATTATCTGTCTCCATGATATATTGCAAAATGTGTCATGAGTCATTTATTTGTTATAGCACTTAATGAATGATTGTGTAACACTATCAAATGGTATTTCATCATCATGGTGCTCATAAATTGAGTGTTTATGCTGAAAAAAAAATTTTTTTTGGAGGTAAATTTATTGATTCATTACATAATTAGTCCATAATCAGCTCCTAACATATAATTATTAAATCATATATTTTTTAAAATATATATATAAACACAAACAATTATTCGAAAACTTGAATGTAAAGCAGTAGGAAAATTTATTTAAAAAAAAATGGGAAATATATAAAAATACCTCTTCAATATGTTCATTTGATTTTATTTCTGTCTCATTTGTGGTTAATGAGGGTGGTGGAGGAGGCATTTCTTGGTAAATTTTTTTGGGTGCTCTAGGAGCAATTTTTTCATAGTCTTCTTGTGTTATTAATTTAACAGTCTTGTAAATATCTGAGCGAACCTGGAACCATTATTTTAAAAATATAATATACTCAACTTATGTAACTTAAAAAAATAATTAAAGGCAAATTTTTTTTAAAATAAAGTTTTAACACTTATAAACAGATGTGATTTAAAAATAGAATCTAAATTCAGGTTATATATTTCACATGAAATGACATAATGATGTAAAAATCATAAAATGGATTTAGGCATCTTGAACAAGAATACTATACAAAATTTAAATTGCCACTAAAATCAAGACGTCAACAAGAGATATTTAAAAAATATTTATTTATTGTTTTAAATATATTATAGCTTGAAGGGTACACAAAGCAAGCACAAAATGGCTGAAAAATTTCAAGATGAAACCAGACAATCAGAAGTAAAACTCAAAGCAGATGAAAGAGTGGCAGAGACTATCAGACATGAATTTACTTTGATTATGGTAAGCTATCGTCTCCCGGCTGTAGACGATCAGGAAAAATAATGAATAAGGAGGTAGATGATATAACGTGATGGTTTAGTTTATAACTGGCTTTATTCTCCTCCTGATCCTCTATACACACGTTACGGGTTTGTTTACCTTAGGCTATGTGGTATTAGGCTTAACATTGCCGTACCACTAGCCATAACTCCCCCCTACCAGTTTACGGACATTCCCCGTAAACTCATAACATATGCGACATCAGCTATGTATCTATAGCAAAACAAAACAAAAAGCATACTCTGATAATGATAAAAATATGAAAAGAAAAAATGTCTTCCAGGTCCATCTAAAATCACAGCACAGACCCATACAACAAAAAAAAACACAATAAAAAAGTATATAGGCCTCTCGGGACTGGTACGCTCTGAGGTTGCATATTTCACTCAAGTATATACTCTGTATATATACTATATACTCAAGTTGGTCTCCGCCACCTGCGACCAACACCAGAGTTATGTGTCGACGACGGGGCTCCCAGGCTCCACCGCGGGGAACTTGAGCTGTTCCACATGTACCGTCCGCCGTTTGATCGGGGGTGTAATCCTTTTGACCATGACCACGTTATGTTCGCGGAGAGCGATCACTTGGAAAGGACCCTTGTACCGCACTAGTACCTTACCTCTGTTTGACCCTTTTCTCCGGTACAGAAGCGCGCCAAGTTTAAGTTTGCCCAGAATATCGCCCACTTGGAGGTTGTCGCATGGCACCCATTGCCGTTTCTTGTCCTCAAGCCTTCCCCGAACAGACGCCCACTGTTTCCCTAGCGCTATCCGATTACTGACTACCTGCGCGGCCAGTTCTTCATCAACCGCTGTACTCCTGCTATCGCGCCGGCATCTTCGAAGTCCGAACAGCGTCTCGACCGGAGAAAAACCGGTGGCAGAGTGGTTATACGCGATGACTGCCTTTTCCATCGCCACATTGGGTTCTAACTCCTTCTCTCCATGGTAAATTCGTAGGTGGTCACTGAGCGTGCAGTGCATCCGCTCTACGTCTCCTCGACTTTTCGGGTGTCCTGGGGTGTTGAGATGCCAACGGATCTCTAAGGCGGATTTCGGCGTTATCGAACTCCCTACCGGCGTCGGAAGCTATCGTGTCTGGTACGCCATAAAATTGGCACCACGTGCGTAGTGCCCTTAGGACTGCTTCCGCTGATCGTTCTGCTATCAGATGGGCCATCGCTGTTTTCTCGACTGAAGACAAGGAGGTCGTCCATGTATATCTGGCAAAACGACTCCCCAATCCCTCTTTAAAATTTGTCCATCAGCCTCTGGAACAGCATTCTGGTGAATTCGTAATGTCCCCGCTCAAACGTGAATGCCGTTTTGAGTTGGTCTCCACGGCGCATCCGAATTTGATGGTAACCCGCCTTCAGGTCCAGTGTACTAAATACCTTTGCTCCACTTAGGTGGTCCAGGATGTCTTCAAAGCCAGGAATGGGATATTTTTCATCTACATTATTGTCTGTAGTCTTTACTACGCGGTATTTTTCACCACCGGACGACCCTTTCTTTTTCACTGCCCAAAGGGGACTGTTGTATGGAGACGTACTATCTACTATGATGCCCTGTCGTTTTAATTCCTCAATTTTGTCCCTTATATGCTGTCGAAGGGCCTGCGAGTCCCTATTGCCTCTCTTTGATATATTATTACGTTTTTTTATCTTTTATAAAATTTTTATAATTAAATCAACTCAGATGCTGTTGAACTTTTTAAAAAGCACTTTATTGAATAAACAATACACAAGATAAAAAACAAATTGTAACTGACTGGATGAATGGGTCCTATCTCTAAGTGAGGAGCGTATATATAAGATAGGAAAAGGACAGTAGTCAGCATTGTGATAGTGAGCTGTGTCAGCCCTTAACTCCTCCCTGGGGAAACTTGGACATTACTCCTGGAATGGGATAGCTAGGAGTAGAGATTACGTAGGGATTAGCCATAGGTAATAGTGGTATAAAAGGGGAGGGGGGTGTTGTAGGAGTAGGTTCATGGAATTTCTTAGTTTTACATTTATCATAAATAATAATTCCTACAGTACAAATTATTATGGCTAAATTAATTATAATTCCTCCATGTATAAAAAGAAGATCAGAAGTGTCTTCTATTTCAATAAATTGAGGTACAGTTTGATTAATAGTTTCAATATTTTTTAGTTGGGTTACATTTATAAATCTATACATTGGTAAAAATACTAAGTTATAATTATGAGTGTATGTCTTGTTTAAAATACAATCTTTTTTTTGTAGTATTAACTAATGCTATGTTAGGTACATTCCTTTATAATTGAATTCATAATAATGTTATTAATACAAGTGTTGTTAATAATTTCTAAATTGTTACAATAATAATAATAATCAAGGATACAATCTCCTATATAAAATTGGTTTTTTTTCTTAATAATTAACTTGTTAATAATATTTATTTCTTTATAGGTTTGATTAATAATAATAGGTGTGGGTACAATAAGGTATCCTGTATAGGATTGTTCGTGGATAGGTAATTTTACAATTACATGGACCGAAGTGTTTGGATATGAACAATAAATTTTAGTATTTTCCCAAATAATAGTGTTATCATTAGAAATTAGTGTTACATTGTTTGATATTCCTTTAAGGATATCATTTAATAATTTGTGCATAATTCCTATTTTACAAAATTCCATGGTTAAAATGAGTTCGGAAATCTTTTTCTCTAATAGCTGCATATGAGTAAGAACTGAATAGGCTTTTTCTTCTGTTTACATGTGAGATTGAGTTTCTTTAAAATTTTTATTAATTCGTCCTATGTCATAATTAAATTTGTCAATGATTTGTTTGTTTGTATTAAAAATATTTAGTTCGTTAATATTAGCTTGTCTGTTTGCTTATGCTATCTTTTCGATTACGAGTCATAATGTTCCTTGTCTTTGGCATCCATGTTTCCCGTGATCCATGAAATGACTTCACCTAAACCGTTTATTATTCCACGTTTCTGTCTTTTGGAATGAAATTTTATTAAATTTTCTTGATTAAGTAATAGATTGTTATATTCTTTAATTATTTTAATTTCTTCAGTAAGTATTGTAGTGTTAGTCTATGATTCGAATGTTATTTATTTTGCATTGTAATATTCCATTATTATTCGTTAGGTCTTGGATATTAATTGCCTTTGCTGCTACTAGGACCTGGATCAAGATGAGTGTCCGTGTTATTGTCATTTTCTGTAACAAAATGTTTTTTTTCTATGTTTATTAGGTCTTTTTATGTTGTTCATGTGTGTGTTGCCTATTTTTATTTTATTATACAATAAATTCTTTTTTGGTTTAATTCTAGATGTTTTAACGAATTCTCTTCTGAGTTAATCTCAGGAGGTTCCTCATGATTTTTATTAAGTTTTTCATTTCGAGTATCTTTGACGTATTCTATTTTCTGTTTTACTTCTGTATGTAAATCTTTTAATTGTTGAAAATAGTTGTTAACATGTAATTCTTGTATGTCATACGAGTCTTTTGTTTTTCCGAATGTTATTTCATTGGGAGTTAATTTAAGGTTTTGGTTTAAAGTATTATTGTATGCCATAGTACTAGTTTGTACAATTCTTTCAAATTTATTATTTTTATTTTGATTAATGTTTATTCTCATGATTTCGTTATGACATTTGTTTAGTATGCCTAAGGAATTTGAATAGTTTTTACTAGTGTAATGTATTTCGATATTAGTTGTATTAGTATGTTATTAAATTCTTTTCCATGATCAGATATAATTCTTTCTGGAATTGGATATCAACTTATGTATCCTCCTAAAAATTGGCAAATAGTCAGGGCATTTTTGTTATTAATTATTTGTGTATATAGTCTTTTAGAAAATGTGTCAATGGATGTAAATATGATTTTTTTGTCATAAAATATTAAGTCAATCATGATTTCTTGAAATGGTTTGTCCGGTGTAGGATTTGTTACAAATTTGCTTTTAATTGGTTTCCTGTCATATTTAGTTACTTTGAAGGTTTCACATTTATTTATTAATTCAGTTACTTTATCTTTCATGTTAGGAAAGTAAATTTTTTGTTTTAGTTTATCGTAAGTTTCTAAAATTCCGCGATGGCAAGTTTTACCGTAGTGATAGTCTAAAATTGCCTGTTGTTGGTCACTTAATTCAGTAATGTCTTTGCATAATAATAAGTATCTTTCAAGTTTTATAGTCTTTTTCAATTAGTTTTTGTATTTGTTTGTAATAGTCCTCGTAAATTTCATTTAAAGTTTCAAAGTTCGTTTGACAGTATATTCCATAAACTTTGTTCGGTTGTAGTATTTCCAATAGTAATTCGTTTATTTTTTCAATGTTGTGAATATGTAAAGTGTAACGGTTTTTCTCAAATATTTTTTCATAAGTGACTTTATTGGTTCCTCTTTTAATTAAAATTTGATTTTTTTCAATGTTCAAACATTTGTCTTTATCTACTAGCCATATTTGTTCGTTATTACTGTCTTGTGAGTGTTGTGTTATTAAACTTTCTAAGTTAAACTAACTAATTCATTAGTTAGTATTGGTAAATCTTCTGTTGCTTCTAAAGTTTCTTCATTGTCATTTGTTATGTCTAATAGTTGATCGATAAGAGCCTCATATTCTGATGTATTTTCCTCTGGTAGATGTAAATTTACTTCTATTTCTTCTGAAGTATTTATCTCATTTCGTCTGGACAAGCAATCTGCTACGTGATTTGTTTTTCCCGAAATGTGTTCGATTTCAAATTCAAATTCTTCCAATTTCCATATCCATTTCATAATCCTGCTATTTTCATTTTTCATTGTAAAGACCCATGTTAGCGGTTTGTGATCTGTTAATAATAAAAACTTTGTTCCGTAAAGGTAAGGTTTGAAATGTTGAGTAAAGTATACTATAGATAATAGTTCTTTTTCTATTGCACTATAGTTTTCCTCTGTTTTTGATTACGACGCAAATGCTATCGGATGTTCTATGTTATCATTGTCTAACTGAGTACTGCACCTATGGCTTGATTACTTGCGTCTGTAGCTAAAATAAATCGTTTCTTCCAATCTGGGTATGCCAATATTGGTGTATTAGAATGACTACAACAAATGTGTTGTAGTAGTTGATTAAAACTTTCTTTGAATTCTGTTGTGTCATATTTTTTTGTGTTAATTGCCGAACTTTTGCGTAATTTTTAATAATATCCCGTCATTCCTAAAAATCCTCTAAGGGATTTTTCATCGTTAGGTTGTTTAAATTCTGAAATAGTTTTTAATCTATCTTGAGTTACTATGTATCCCAAAAATTTCAATTCTGTTTTAAAGAATTCGGTTTTGTCTAACTGTATGCTAAGATTGTTCATTTTTAATGTTTCTAATACTTTTTCTATATCGTTTAGGTGTTCTTCTTCATTTTTTGAATAAATTATGATGTCATCAATATACGCCATAGTTCTCCACTATGATCGCCATGACCATTCTCACTTTCTTAATTCCACTTGCATCCATCTTTTTTGGCACTGTCCATAGTGGTGAATTGCTTTTTGTGATTATTCCATCCCTTAACAATTTCCGTACTTCTTCTTTTATTTGAATTTTAAATTGCTCGGGGTACCGATAATTCCTTGTATAGAATGGGTCATTATTCTTGGTACTTATCCGATGCTTTATTAAATTAGTAGCTTGGAGTTTTTCATTTTCCTTTTTTATTATTTCTCCGTTATTAGAAATTATTTTTATTAGTTTATTTGATATTTCTTTCGGTACGTGTTCCGTTCTTAATACATTTCTTATTTCATTTTGATTATCCATCATGTTTATTTCATTTTTTGAATCTTTAAAAGTTGAATTTATTGTTTCCGATCATTATGTGATTTTCTGTACAATTAACATTCATCTTTAAATCTTTCATTGTTTCGAAGCCTAACAAAATGTCAAATCTATTAGAAAATGGGTAAACTAAAAATTCAATTAGTTGATCTAAGCCCAATATATTTTTAAGGTTTAGTTTAACACTTAAATTACCATCGTTGTAACCTGTAGGCGTTTTAATGGAAAATTCTTTTTTATTTGTTATTAATTTATATTTATTCACTAAGTCTGGGTGAATATAATTTTTAGTTGCTCCCGTATCGATGAGCAATTTATTATTTTTATATAAGTCTATAATGTAAGGTAAGTCATTCGTGTGATGCAGTTCTTCGCATTGTTTAGTCACCGTATTTTGTTTAGTATTATTATCATTTAAAATTTTATTATTATTATCTATGCTTTTATTATTTTTGTTTAAAATTGGTCCTGCTCCTATAAGGGAGGTGGATTGGTTTGTATCTGTCCTGAGTCTAAAAAAGATTTTCAACGCGGTCTAGTCTCTCTTGGAGTTCTCTAATTATTTTGTCTTTGTCGTCTTCTATGTGATGTGCTCTGTCACTAATAGTTCGCATTGAAACAGTTTCAGGATATTTTTGTAGCGGTTGATTCTGTACTTGATTATTTTGCTGCGGTTGGTTAAAGCAATTAAGTTGTGCCTGCGGATTCCACTGTTGTTGGGGATGTTGCGCCTATTGTTGTCTTTGGAAATTAGGGTTAAAGTTATTTCCTTTATAGCTTCCCTGAGAATTATCAGGTGGTCTTTGTTGGTATTGTTGTTGCGGTCTTCTAAATTGTTTATTACTATTATTAAATTGTTGTCTAGTTTTTTCTTCAGTAGCGTCTTTATTAAATTCTCGGTTGCCGTATACTTGTTCTACTATGAATGAAGCTTCTTTTCTTAAGATGTTATAAACGTCGTTTAATGTATTGTATCGGATATATTGTATAAATATTGCTAAGGTCGGACGTAGGTTTTTAACAGCTTCTTGGCTGATTTCATTATCGTAACGAGCGATTTCTTTTTCTTTGTCAGTATAGATTTGGGAATATAAGTCACACCGTTTTATTTGTAGTCGTTCAATGTATTCGATGGGGTTTTCGTATTGGAAATTCCTCTGGCTAGTTGGCAAATGGACCGATTGTCTTGATAATGTTGTCCAAGGAATTCAAGTAAGTCAATAACTGAGGCAAATTTTTTGTCAAAAGTCGTGATTTTAGCATTTCCTTCTAATTTCGTTTTGGCACACATAAGAATAAGTTCTTCATTTCTTACTCTATTTGGATTGTCAGCTTGGCAGAATCTGGCTATTAAGTACGACACGTTATTAATGTAAAGGATAAGATTTTCCGTTCTCACATTATAAACTGCAATAAATGTACAGTCACTATTTTTAATTTTTTCGTGTTCCATTTCTGTTTCGTTTGAGTTAATATTTCTGATTGAATTAAGTCTATCTACTAAAGACATAAGATTATATAAAAAATAAAAATTAAATTTAATACAAAGTTGTTTTCATACCCTGATGTAGAGTTCTTCAACTAAGAGGTGTCTTCCTTCTTAAGGCTTTTAACGGCTCTGGGTAGTGATAATGTTCTTCTGACTTGAGCGTAGATTGTTTGAAAACAATGGCAATTCCTCCCTTGAAGTATGTTTGTTGAGACTTGCTCCACAGTGACAATCTTCTCACGAGAGTAAAGAACAGAAGTCTATAGAATTTTTGATAATTGTATAATTACTTCTTGGCTACTCGTCTAGATGGATGATTCTTCAATGAATGATTCCTTCTAAGTACTGAGTAGTGTTCTTGAAAAGCCCTCAAGTCCCTGTGTTTGGTCGCCAATTAAATCAACTCAGATGCTGTTGAACTTTTTAAAAAGCACTTTATTGAATAAACAATACACAAGATAGAAAACAAATTATAATTGACTAGATTACTGTGACAGAATGAACGGGTCCTATCTCTAAGTGAGGAGTGTATATATAAGATAGATAAAGACGATAAAGGACGGTAGTCAGCATTGTGATAGTGAGCTGTATCAGCCCTTAACTATATATTTAACTTAATCTTTATCTGAGGTTCTGTTAATAAAAAAAGGAAACTTCTGGCAAAAGGAAAAATTGTTTATTACAAATATATTCATTAATTTAATATACAAATAAGTACGTACGTTGGTAAATAACACTATTAAAAACTAAAATTAGATTGTACCTTATTACTATCGCGACTGGCCAGTTTTTCTTTGTTGTGCGTCCTTTGGTGCATTCTTCTTTGTCTTCTGGTCTCGCTTTGTCTCAAGCGTGGTCCTGGTGCGTCTTCCTTTGTTGTTGTGTCGGGTGAAAGTGAATGGGATCGGCTTCTTCCTAGCTCTCGTCTGCCAGGTCAAAAATAAATGAGCACGAGTCTGGGGCGACCCCAGTCTTTATACACTTTGCCGCCATATTGGATCTGTTAACCTCTTTGTCTCATATATGATTAACTGTTCTTGTTTTAAAATTAACAAATCCAATATTAAACCATTTATATTTATTTCTTGATATTGTTTATTTGATGACTATTAATATTGGACATAACGTAACGAATAGTGTTCAAAACATAAATGAACCGTGATCCATGAATCGTATACCGTTCATTTATGCCCGCTAAATTTGAGTTCATATAAAAAGCACCATCAAAATATCACTCTCTCCTGCTTCAGTGGGATCTCATGGACCGTTTCCCCCGTCACTCCCAATTTGTCCCCTTCGTTGAAAAAGATATCGGCATACTCTCGCCGAATAGCGCGTTTCCAGTTGTCCTCCCGATTGATCGCTCCTTTCCATCCCCCCCGGTTCCCGTACACCGGTATAACATTCTTCCTAGTCTAATATCCCACATTCCGTTACGGCACTTCACTCTTGCTCCTACCCTTCCCAGGAGATCAGATCGCACCCTATGATACCCTCCTACTCGCGCGGCATCTTCCCAACCACGTGTATTTTCAAATATTCCCCCTTTCCCGCCCACCTATCCAATCCCATCGTCAATTCGCCTTCAATCTTTACACGGCCCTCCCAGGGTGATAAGCTTACACATGTATGCCCGGATCAGCGACGCCCCCTTGCCTACACACAACCTGTCCGCCGCTTTCCTGCTGAGAATTGTACAAGAACTCCCAGTGTCTACCAGGCATCTCGCTCCTCTCGCCACTCGAATAATGGGTATACAGCCGTAATTCCCTCTCACGCTATAGTTTATTAATGGCGGCCACCACTCGGCCAGCCCAGCCCGCTCCTCAGGCCACCGCTTGCCATTTCCTTCCTCCTTCTGTGCCATGTCATCTGCTTCTTCCGTAGTCCCTGCCGTCCTCTACTGCTCCTGGGTTCATCTTCTTCTGTCTCCGACGCTCCTGTAGTTTCTTCTCCATACCCTCCGTACGTTTACCTCCATCGGTTCCGGCCTATACCTCTCTGTTCGCTGGAAAATGTATGGACACTGCCTCGTGATGTGTCCTTCAATTCCGCATTCAAAACATTTTGTGCGCGGGCACTGCGCCACTAAGTGTCCAATTCTTCCACATCCGTGACATCTTCTGTCCTCCTTCCTCCCGCTGGGTCTTGGTCTCTCTCCTTCAACCGCCGCCACTTTTTTCTCCACATACCGCTGATCCTTCCTCTACCATGCCTGTTGCGGTATTCTCGGCCTCCTGTACATCACCTTGGACCACCCTGTGTCGTCTGCCTCTAATTTTTCTTCTTCTTCATGGGCACTAGCAACCATTAAATCTTGGGCGCACTCAATGAACGATCGGTCTCCCGGTAGACTATCTTTCTTGCCCGTATCCCTGGCTAACTGTACCTTCAGGATGGTCGATAGGAATGCCATCCGGCCTTCCACTTCCGCTAGGTTCACCGTTTCTCTCATTGTTTCCGTTATTTTGGTAAACTTTACTAAGAGTTCTCCACTGCCCTTTCGTTTGATTGGGCCGTCTGGTCTCCCTGAACATCTGGAAGATGTCCTCTTCTGGTGTCCATCTGCCTTCTTTGGTCTTTCTTTTACCACGGCCCATGGGGTGTCTTCGTCAGCCTGTATGAGGTTTAGTACGCTCTGTTTTTATCTACACACTAGGTCCGCTTTGATTAATTTTGCGTCGCCAGAGTCGAGTAAACCCTCACTTGCCTTCGCCTATACCCTTTCCATAATCCTATCACCACCTTTGATGAAATGGTTCAATTCGCCTAACTCTCCTGAGAATTTCTCTAGGTCCGATATTGTCCTCCTCAGGTCCTGTGACGTTGCCGCTCCATCCAAGCCAGGGAGTTTGCATGAGCTTTGGCCATCATTTCCCTAGGTAATTCGGGCACTTAAAAAGCCGCAGGCCGTAATTCTACCATGTGACTAGGTCACTTTTTCCCAATAAAACAACAGGAAAAAAAAATTAAAATGTTACTCACGGTTGTTTACCAGAATACTCGTAGTTCCCGGGTTTCGGCACCAGTTATCGTCTCCCGGCTGTAGACGATCAAGAAAAAAGAATGAATAAGGAGGTGATGATATAACGTGATGGTTTAGTTTATAACTGGCTTTATTCTCCTCCTGATCCTCTATACACACGTTACGGGTTTGCTTACCTTAGGCTATGTGGTATTAGGCTTAACATTACCATACCACTAGCCATAACTGGTACTTATGATAATATTAAGAGATTATAATAAACCAATGTTTGAGGAGAGAGGTGTTAATGTGGAAATAACCCCTACTCTCCCCTAATTAATATAAATGAAACATGAATATCTTTAAGCCTCCCAGGCCTCCGAGTCCTGCCCACAGACAGAGGATATTTTTTTTTAATAAAACTGTAGAAAAGTATTTATAAACAGGTAAGACATTTGGTATAATGGAAGGACAAAAATAAAGTTATAGTTAAAGGTTCTCCAAGGTTTTATCTTATAGTTAAAGGTTTTGCAATAGTTCGCACTCAGGTAAAAAAAAAAAAATAAATATATGGCTCAAAATGTATTTATTTTATTGAACCATACCCAATCTTGTTCCTCAGACCAAAGACTATCTTCGTAAATCTGAAGTCCCACATCAATAGCATGTTCCAAATCTTGAGTCATTTTAACTCTTGTAGTCCATTCACCAGTTCTGTCATGCCCATCATGCTTAATTGTTCGAGATGGTTGAGATGTTTGTGTAACAATCAACAGTTTATTTACATCATTGTCACTCATTTCATAGTCTCCTCCTTTTTCTTCATCAGACCTAGAAAAATATATTCAAACTTTTTTTTCAATTTATGGTAGATGGTGAATAATAAATGGGGAGGTTTATTAATGTCAGGACCTGAAGAGGATCAATGAGGGAGTCTTGGATAAAAATGTTCTATTCACACAGTTAATAATTTTCTACCAATTTAGCAAATTAAAATTAAATATAAATAGAATTAAAACTACAAGATTCCTTCTACAATATTGAGGTTGCTGAGAGAGTAGCATTGACTAAATTCTTAACAGCAACAGAGTATTATACAAATATATATTTCAAAGGATGCAAAAGATGATTATGATAAACAGAAGTGCATGATATCCTTCCGAATTTCATTAATTATTAATTTATTGCCAAGTTTTGGACTGATATAATTTTTTTCTTCTTTTTTAACAATATTCACTAACCAAAGAATAATATTGATTGAACATGTGAGAAATTCCATAGTATCAGGTTGGCCAAAAAGTCCGTTCGGTTTTTGTCATCATGAAACTTCAAGGCAGTCTAATGTGTAGCTAACTTCAGTCTGTCCCTTGCAAGTGCGCTCTCGTCAGAAACTAGACACTTCAACGTAGTTTGACAGGAAATTCCGACGAGACTGATTGAATTTGTGTGTTTAGGATCATCCTGAAAATTGAAAACCAAAACGAACATTATCGACACCTCATGCTTTTTTATTTAAAAAAAGCAAGAAAGCAGTGGAAACTTGCAGGAAGATATGCGCTGTGTACGGAGAGGATGCTGTTACAGAACGTGTGTGCCAGAAGTGGTTTTCAAGATTTCGATCGGAAAATTTTTCGGTTCAAGACGCACCTCGCTCTGGCCGGCCAAATGAGATTAACAGCGACAAAGTGAAGCAATTAGTCGACACCAATCCTCGTTATACAACTAGGGAGATCGCTGTTATCCTCAAAATATCCAAATTGAGTGTTGAAAACCATCTGCATCAACTTGGCTACGTGAGCAGGCTCGATGCTTGGGTTCCCCATCAACTTAGTGAGGCTAACCTTGCCCAAAGGATTTCCATCTGCGATTCATTGCAGAAACATGAAGAAAACGATCCTTTTTTGAAGAGAATGATGACGGGGACGAAAAGTGGATCGTCTATAACAATGTGGAGCGCATACGCTCATGGGGGAAGCGCTGCGAATCACCACAAACAAACCCCAAACCAGGACTTCACCCAAAGAAGGTTATGCTCTCGATTCGGTGGGATTGGAGGGGTGTTGTCTTTTACGAACAGGACCATCAATTCGGATGTGTACTGTGACCAGCTGGACAAATTAAATGCAGCGATCCACCAGAAGCATCCAGAACTAGCCAACCATAAGGGTATTGTCTTCCATCACGACAATGCCAGACCGCACACTTCTTTGCAGATGCGGCAGAAGTTACTGGAGCTTGGCTGGGAAGTTTTTCCGCACCCTCCATATTCCCCTACCTTCCACCTTCAGATTTCCACCTGTTTCGGTCTCTTCAAAATTTATTGACTGGACAGACCTTCAACTCTGAAGAAGATGTAAAAATCCACTTGGAAAATATTTTTGCCAGTAAAGACTGGAAATTCTTTGAGCATGGAATTATGAATCTATCTGCCCATGAGATGGCAGAAGATACTGGGACAAAACAGCAATTATATCATTGATTGAATAAATTGCTTTGTGTTTAAAAGATGTGTCTTATTTTTGCTTAAAAGACAGAACTGACTTTTTGGCCAACCCTTTAAGTTAAGGTGACTACATAATATTGCTCACTCAGTACCCCAAAAAACCTTTAATTGACTTTGAAGCTTTATGGTAATTCTGAAGTTTCCAGCCAAGTTTTGCTTCTTGTTGATGGATCTATTAGGACCTCAAGGTTGGTCCTGATTGAAAACTTCCAAATGGAATATCATCATTTTAAGAAACTCAACTACAGTAGACAGTAGTCCTAAGACTACAGTAGATGTAAGACTGTAGTAGATAAAATTCCTCCCCTCCCAATCACCCAAAAAGTCCTTTTTCCTTGAAACTAAGGAAAAAGTTTCTATACATCTGTAAATTTAGTTCAGCATTTGTTTCAAAATGATATAAATGCCATGGGAACCACTAGACTGAAAAGGAAGGGTATACTATCAGAAGTGAAAACTGCTAAGCTCAAACAAGGGAAAAAAACTCGGTTTACATATTATGGTCTTTGCCTAATAAAATGGATGTTTTGATTTTATCCTCCAAGCCCACAAGTAATATGGTGGAGATTGAAACCAGTAGAAAAAAAATGCAAAACCCTTTACCTATTGTTCAGTACAATAAATATATGGGGGGAATAAATAAACATGATCAGATGATGTTGTATTACCCAGTTGAAAGGACATCTACCTACCTACCTGGTGGTATAAGAAACTAGGGTGCCACATCTTACAAATTTTGTTAATTAATTCATACTTGTTATACAAAGAAAACATGCAAAATATTTCTTTACTAAACTATATGTCTTTAGTTATGGAAAAATTACTGCCGTCAAAAAGGGAATTTTGTATTAATAAATTAGACATTTTACTGGTAGCACAGCGAAGAAACACGAAATAGGCCCTGGCACTCAAAGGGTTAAGAGACCATCATCTCTTAGTGGAATTGATGAAATCCAAACAGATTTCTGATTTGTCTGCAAGATTACAAAGATTTCATATGAGACTATTAGTTTTGGATTTTAATGTCTCTTATGTTCCAGGGAAAGCATATTTTACCTCTGATAGAGGCACCCATTGCCTCTGATGATCAGATTGACCTAGAGGAAAAGCTGTTTTGTCAATGCTATTATGGAATCCCTTCCTTGTTCTGAAACTAGACTAGAAGAAATAAGGAAAGTTCAGGTTGACTCAAAGGAAATAAAAAGGTGTTCGTCTCAAAATCATTGAAAAAAAATCACTGTTTAGTAAGTACAACGATGAATTCAATACTCAGAAGGATGTTTTGTTAAACGGCAGTAGTATATTTATTCAAAAATCTCTCCAACAGGAAATTCTAACTAAAATCCATGAAGGACATTTAAGAGTTGTTAAATTTCATAGTCAGTTGGATTGATGCCCGGATGCCCAGATCAAATTAAATCTTTGGTCAGAGCATCCTCGTAACCCCAAGTAAATTAGTCTGCACTCCCTGAACATGCTAGGGAGATCAGTGAAGATCTACTTTAATTTAAAGGGAAGTGGTATATAATAATACAAGATTATTAGTCAGCATTCACACTTCAGAACAGGTCATTAGTAGACTAAAAAATATATTAACCCGCCATGAAATTACATGTCTTTGAAACATAGGTTTTCTGAGCTTTTTATGCAACTTGCTAAGAGTTATGTACTTCCCATGTTACTTCCAGTCAGTCCAATAATTAAGCAGAAATGGCAGTCAATATTACTAATCACTACAGAACCAAACTTGGGTTTACTACACTCCTTTGGAGCAGGGTGTATCTCCAGCAGAATTAATGTACAGAAAGAATCTCAGATCTACCCTCCTTCGGATTGAGGATTTCCACAACTATCAGGTTAAGTCATAAGTAATTTCCGATGCAGCTAAGTAGAATCTGTTGTTCGTATCTCCCTGCTATGAGTTACCATGACAAGTTTTTTTTTCCACTATATAGACGATGCTTCGGTTAGTCTTTTGTCTACTATTTTGTGCGATACACGTTACGTTAAACTGTTTTTTTTAACCTTTGAAATGGAGAGTAAAAAATTACATATTCGCCATGTAATGCTTTGGGAATTTAAACAAGGCAATAGTGCTAGGGCGACAGCTGAAAAAATATGCAGTGTATATGGTGAAGGGCTAATAACTGATCGGGCAGTTAGAAATTGGTTTATAAAATTCCGTTCTGGAGATACGACCTTAAAAGACGAACCGAGGGCGGGAGGTCCTTCCGACTTTGACGACAACCTTTTAAAGGCAATATTCCACATCAATCAACAAGAGGTATAGCAGAAAGGTTGAATACATCACAATCAACTGTTAACCGCCATCTGGAGAAATTAGGGAAAGTCAGCAAGTTGGGAGTGTGGGTACCTCACAATCTCAGTGAGCGGAATAAAGAAGATCGCATGTCAATTTCCACAAGTCTACTCTCACGGGTAAAAATTGAGCCTTTTTTAAACAGGATTGTAACAGGCGATGAAAAATGTGTTACCTATGACAACATAGTCCGCAAAAAACAGTGGCTTGATAAGGATCAACCACCCCTACCAGATCCGAAAGCAAACATCCATGGCAAAAACATTTTATTGTGTGTATGGTGGGATTGTCAAGGAATAATTCACCACGAGTTGTTGAAGTCAAATTTAACGATTACTGCAGATAGATACGTTCAGCAGTTGCAAAGAGTGCAAGAGAAACTCCATTAGCTTGGATGGTCCGTTTTACCACATCCACTTTAGTCCCCGGATCTTGCCCCGACAGACTACCACCTTTTCTGTTCCTTACAAAACCTTTTGAATGGAAAAACCTTCAATTCTGAAGAGCAAGTCAGGCAGGCTGTCAAAAACTTCTTCCAGTCCAAACCAACCACATTTTACAAGGAAGGAATTGATCAACTGCCAGGAAGATGGGAGAAGGTTATAGATAATAGTGGTGAATACATAATAAATTAATATAATTTTGTTATTTAATGAGAGCAAAATAAATGTCTGATAAAAAAACGGAAGTTACTTATGACTCGACCTAATAGTTAGCCACAATAGAATGCCAACCTTTAAGAGTAAAGATAAGCTGATAAAACTCCATAATTTTCACTGGTAAAAAGTTGTCACACAGCTAACTGCCTTCTATAAGACAGTTAATATTGTGTAATATTAACATTAAAAATGTATCTTATGTAGTTTAAGTATGACTATCCATAATTTTATGGGAAATTACCCTAAATGCAAATTGAATAAATTAAACTGAAAGTGAAATTAATACAAATATTGCAAACAGATTACACAAAATTTTCTGGAATTGTATTATATGTC
The DNA here is from genome assembly GCA_930367205.1 of Acanthosoma haemorrhoidale. Classification (NCBI taxonomy): domain Eukaryota; kingdom Metazoa; phylum Arthropoda; class Insecta; order Hemiptera; family Acanthosomatidae; genus Acanthosoma; species Acanthosoma haemorrhoidale. Next base: position 65,398,911 of record OV884009.1, read on the forward strand.
GTAACACACTAGAAAAAAACACCTAAAAACAATTAATTTCAACTGTATTAGGAACAAAATTCCCGAATCCCCTCCCTGATTAATTGACTTACCTTCTCTAACCTATGCTCTTAACATAGACACACTTCCTTTGACAATTGACTATCACTATGGATTCAGGTGTAAATTCTTCTAATCACTTAGTAGATTCACTACACCAACAAATAATTTTAAAATACAACTACTATGAAAAATAAATTGAAAATACAATCAACTGTTGATCATGTAAGGGGAAATTAAACTGAAGAGAACAACAAAACTACATGTTCAACAACAGGACTCAGTTAATACTTTGAATAAAATATACTTCTAATCAAAAATATCATTTCAATATACATGAATCAAAAGTAAAGCAATTTTAGAGAAAAAATGCACCTAGTAAGAGGGGATAAGGGTAAAGGCATTGTTTAAAGCAGACACAAACATAAGATAATGAATCAGGACTAGCTGATCAGTACTTAGTAGTAGACAACTACCATATACACCAATTTTATTAAATATATTATTTTTCCTCTATTTAAAAAGGGAGATGTTAATTAAACTCAAAAAAGAGGGATCAGCTACACTGATGCTTTTTCTGAACTCAATTTCAAAATCCCTTTTACTTTTAATTATTGTAATTACATAAATAAAGAAGTATATTTTCTCCCATGAGAGTTGCACACGATTGGGCACAGTGAAGTATATTTATGCAAATAAGAATGGAAACATTTTAATGAGTACATGTAAGTAAATGCAGGTAGAAAGGAAAGAAATACACAAAGGAAGGAAATTTGTGGAAAGTACGGTAGATTCAATGAAAATAGGGTTTAGGTATCCATTAAATACACTTGGCACTTTTTTTTCAAAAACATGAATTTATATTTAAACATCAAATTAATAACAAATACGTAATTTCTTGAAGTTTATCAAGATATCACAGAAACTGAAAGGAACAAACAAAGCACCTTTACTACTAGGTTCTTCTGACTAATGGTGCTTAAGTAAAAAATAAAAAAGGTTGCCCATAAATAAACAAATTTAACATAAAAAATAAAATTTAGAGACCAATTTACAATATTAACAAATTTATAAAATGAATAACGACTGAAATTTAAAGTAGAAGAGGTAGTCGACCAGTACCATGCATGATTGTCTCTTGCAAGGAAAGTTATTTGTACTATTAATAAAATGACCAATAATCCTGAGGGTATCGATTTACATCATTAATTGTGTTCAATTGATAATAATCAAGAAAATAACTTTCACAAAAGTTAGTAACTAAAATTAATTATCAGTAACAACTATGGTAAAAATAAAGTAGTTACCAATCAGTAAATGTATTGACTCTTCCAACAGGAACATTATCAAGATCTTCATCAAACTGGAAGTGTAAGTCTTCTTTTTCTAAAGACGTCTGATTGGGTATTTCAACTTTCTCTGGCTTTGGACCAACTGGTTTATGTTTCCTTTTTACCTATTAAAATAAAAATAGCCTTTTTATTAGATCAAAAAACAAATATTAATAGTCTAATATTATTTTAATTTCAACACACCACATCATAACCTACCATTTAGTGCCAGTAGTTTTTTTCAGTTTAAAGTGTTAAAACTTATGGAAATAGGAATACTCAAATAAGAATTATCAAAGATAGATGAAGAGATAATGTGTTAATGCTAGAAAAAAAAAATGTATAAACTGTACATTTCCATGGAAATAGAAAGTGAAATGTACACATCTAAATGCTATTAAAATTTAACATCTCTTTATATCATTCCAAGCTGATTTCCAGTGAAACATTAATTCACATAAAATTCTACGGCTAACTGTGAACTCGCAAGTATAGTTTACAGGAAAAAACACAAAGTTTATTGATCACAAATCAAACAATAATACCGGGATGAACACCTGATTGAAAGAACATAAATCAAAAATTAAAAAAAAAGAAAGAAGAAACAATTGAATGCTAAAACTATTAATCCAATAATATAAAATTGTTTATTGTAAGGTAAAAGGTATTTGCCATGCTAAATATTAATAGAACCATCCCCATAGCCTAGTGGTTAGCATGCGGACTATTAACCATAGGGACCCACCCGGGTTCATTTATTGCCGGCTCCCTTAAAAATTTTTCATTTGAAGTATGTGTTGTTTGGTCAGGGTTTACTCATCTTCGTAAGGATAAATAAGGAGCTACTTGAATGAAGAAGTTGCAAACATGGTTAAGAAACCTGAATATACGATTGAGAGGTAACAAGACTGGTAACGACTACACTAGCACCTCATGACCACTTAACAACTATGGTGATGACAACCTTTGGCCATGAAGTGTTGTGACATTGACTTATTTGTTGTTTTATTATTACTAATTAATAGAGTAAAAAAGTTAATAGAAAATACATACTTCTTTCCAAGTATCTGCATCATTGCAAGAACTTGAAATTTCACATGAAATTTCTTTATCAGTTAGCAGCTTTTCATCTTCTTCTTCTACTGGCCCTGCAATATGAAAATGCCTCTGTTTAATAAGTGTTAATTATAGGTTCTGAAAAAGATATTTAAATCTAGCATCACATAACATGTATATGTACACCAATACAAATATATAATATGTATAAGTCTAATATAAAAGATAAAAAACAGGACTGCAGATTTTATGTCATTGAATTTTGAATGGAATGCCTCTGAAAAAAATGAAGCTAGATGAAAAGATCAATGAAGTATTGACCAACATCACAGCAGAATAACGTAGAAGGAAAATTTGCTTTAAGGATATGGACAGAATTGAGTAATGTTATTTTTTACTGGTGGAATTATGTTGAGAAATGAGAAGATAAGTTCTTGCAACAGACCTAACTTATGATCAAAACTGGTTTAAGGCAGCGCCACCCATTAGCACTTTTTCTGTTTGATGCAGCCTTTCATGTAATAGTTAACAGACCAGATATAAACTAGGGAAGCACAATGTTTATAAAATGACAAAAATGCATTTTAAATTATGCTACAAAATTTAGGCTTTACAAGTAGGTAATAAGTCAGTTTTATGTAATCCAGTGAATTGCGGACCCTAAAAATGGAGATCTTAATAGGTTTCAGAAAGAGATGCTAAGGAGGCATAAGACAAACAAAGGAAGAATAATGTGTTATATAATGAGCTCAACATTACCAGTTTTATGTGACTCCAGAAGTTACAGAGGCTGGACCATGAACCAGGGATATTACTTTTTTTTAGAAATATAAACTAGGTTCAAATCTTTTGAAAAATTACTATTAACTATGTTGATGGCCAACCAAAGTTATTGCACTCGATGTTTTTTTCTCTCAAAGAGCATATGATAAGCAGCTACTGGTTTTTAAAATGGAAGATATATTTTTTTTTTTTGCTTGAGGTTACAGTCTGTTGTTTCATACTCCCAGTCAATATTTTAAATTAAACATCAGCTATTATTGAGAGACATTTATTTTTTTAATTTGATAATACTAAAAGTGGAGCCAGGTTTTGGGAAATTTACCTTCAATGTTACTGGAAGGTTTATTTATGATGTCCATGGCTTCAACGTTATTTGTTGGTTGATCTGTGATGTCCTCACCTTCAATATGATTTGAAGGTTGATTTGTGATGTCCACACCTTCTATGTATTTTGAAGGTGGATTTGTGATATCCACGTCTTCAATGTTATTTGAAGGTAGATCAATGATGTCCACATGGCTACTGTCGGAGGACAACTCTTTATGAACCTCTGTCACAACGGCATTGTTTTGGAGATCTAAAATGAATATATAGAAACAATTCAATGGTGTTCAAATAATTCAATTGTGTTGATTTCACAACAAACAATAGTTATTTATATAATAAAGTAAATGTTATAGACATGGACCTGGATAGAATTACTTTTTTTTTAAGGTGGTAATGATTCTTATTTGTATTACATTCAAGAGAAAATGTACAGAAAGTGAAATTGAATTCGACTAGGGATATTAAAGCATTTACTACTTAATTAAATATTGTGATCACACAATCAATTTAATTTTCGATAATATTTTAAATCATCACAATTAAGTCCCTTAATCATTTTGAAAGTCTCCTTCCTTATCACTGACCAATTCATTATAATTCCAGCCATAGCTTGACTTGCTTCCATTTTAAATGATTAATGCCAGATTTTGAAAAGGTAACACAATAAAATAATACAGCTTTATTGTCTTTTCACAACTGTTAACAAACTATTAATTCCCGATTTTTACAATGTCCTCCTGCAGTTCAACTCCACTATCTACTACCAAAATACAAGATTGTGGCCCATCTTTCTAACATTTATAGTCCTTCCAGAGAACTTTCAACTGTTTCTTTCTTGCCCTCACCACTACTGTTTAGAATTCCCTCCATCCTAATATCCGACACTTTGTCCTTTAAAACCCTCCTATTCCAACACCTGCCCACCATCCAGAGAAATGCTTACTAGATATTTTACTATGTATATATCTAATAATTATTAATATTGTTTATTTATCTTATATTGTAAGTATGATGATAGTTTTCATATAATTTTTATTTTGTATAATATTGATTTTCTTTTTTTTCCCATTGTTCTTTAGTTTTGAAACAAATCATGTATTTTCTACAGTTTATTCTACATTGTTTTCTTTATTTTTTTAACTACAGTGTACACTTTTTTTTAGGACAAGCTCACCACCCTTCAAAAACACACATTTCAAAGATTGCATGAGATTAATGGTATAACAAAGTGTATGTAATCAAAAAGCTAGGTGGAAAATCAAAATCAGCACTCTGCGAAACCTATGAATCTAATCCAACATCAAGTAAATCAGTAATTATAACAAATATGATAATGCCCATGGACTAAAATGCTACGTCAATCAGAAACTTGACACAGCTACAGTCAAATCAGCAATCTTGGAAACCCAAGTGAAACAGGGAAATTAGAACCCTTTAAAGATTAAGTAGAAAATGGAATTCAGTGCCATTTATAACTCCACTTTAACATTGCGAAAATCAGTATTAGTAACTGATATTGTCAAATCGAAATCAATATTTTTTCAAAGATAAATACATTGTTGTAAATGGTGTACTCATAGATTTATAATACATTTATTTATTAATATATTTTACTGGTGCACATGGTGCTTGATAAATTGAATCATAGTTTTATCTGCATTAAACAATCAAATTCGGAGTTACCAGACACTAAAAACACTAACAAGAATTTTTTTATATTAAATTTAACCATTCAAATAAATACTAAGTTGTAATTAATAAGGTTAATTATATTACCATCTTTTTTGGTTGACTCAATTGGTACAAATTCTGGCACTTCAGGGTTCAAGTTTTCATGGCCACCAAATGAAAGAGCCGGTGGGTCAACAAGCGGCTGAGGAAAATTCTGTGTTCTATTTAAATTAATATTAGTTGGGACAACATTAGAATCAGTAGTGATTGATTGTCCTAATGGATGCATTGCCAAGGGATGCAGAGGCGAGATGAAAACAGGTTCGCCTACTGTGTCAGGTATTGGCCACTTGTTAGGTTGGTTCTTGGTTCTCACCTATAAATATGAGAATATGGAAACATTAGGAAGAATTTCTATAAATTCATGATATTCCTAAAAGTTAAGAATTAATATGTCAAAATTAATACATGTAAACATAGTTTTATTCTAATATTCTAATAAAATTTGATATTCTTATAAATTTCATAAACCTGTCAACAGGATTTAAAAAAACAAATTGTATTTTTTAATGAAATAATCATCATGTAACAAAACCCTATAGAATTGTTAACATACCATAAAAATTACATGAATGGTATGAGGATATGAGGTAACAAAAAAAAAAATAAAAAAAATAAGCCACACAAGTCAGTAGTGTATCACAAATTTAAGGGGTTCCAGCAAGAATTATTTTATAGGCAGTTTTAATGACTTTTTGTAGTAATAGTCTAGTAACACATGAAACATATTATTAATCAGAATTATAACCAAAACAAAAATATGAGTAAGCTGACCACCTTTAACTACTTTTATAATGCCTCATCAAAAGCTAAATGTACCTCCTTCCCAACTACTTTAACCCCTAACAAAGCTCCATTCAAATCTTCCATAGGGAGCTGATGAGATTTGTTATAAATTTAGATTCGTTCTTCTTTATAGCATGAATAGTTAATTCAGTGAAAAAGCTACCAAATTGTATGCCCTTCAAATTGGAACAGGAATATTAAGATAAGACACGCTATGCGGGCTCCCATGGGAGTTGTAGAGCTAGAAAAACTGGCAAGTTTCTATATGTTTGGTGTGCTTAAAAAATCATTGTCCTCTATGGAAAAGAGCACATAAACTCAGTGCTAATAGGATGACCCCAGTAAATAATGATATTATTCCCGAAGGCAATTGGTGCTGGATGGTATTGATTAGGGGATATTGGCTGCTTAAAAAGTTGCTATGGCTAGATAAATGATTTTTATGCTGTAGTGTCATTGCAGATACTACCTCGCCACCAGAAATTGATAGTTAAGTCACATGCTGTATGAATTTCACTTTGTTCCAGTACAAGTGACACAAGTCACAGATACTTTCCCCACTGATATGCTTTCTGTAGGCTCTTGTGGCAATGACTTGCTCTTTAATGCTATTGTTTTAAATTATGACATAAGTCCACTTGCCCGACAACTCATCATTCTGGCTACAATTTAGGTATTTCAATAAGTCATTTAAAACGACTTAACAGTGTTCTTGACTGGTTGGCTGTTACAATAGAGAGATCTCATTGATTATTTGGAATTGAAAGGGGAGCTAAAGGTGCTAGTTGGCGACTTCAATATTTCCAAAGATAATTGAGTCAACTTAAAAAAAATACCCAGTTAATCAACACTTTGAACTCGGAAATAAACCAGCTGAACAGATCAAGCTTGGTGGCAGTTGAATAACTTTATTTAATTTGCTCTAGATATAAGAACCTAATTTGTAAGCCAAATCTGTCATACTCCTCATATATTTTTATCACAATCGACAATTGACTTTCACGGTGTGTTGTCAAAGTGAGACTCATGATGAACCTTCACATTTTCATTGTATTTAGTATGACCTAGAAAGCAATTGATTACTATATTTACTGTGTCAGATAAATTAATAACTGTTAAATTTGTAACAATAGTATTTGTTACGATGAAAAATTTTAAGTTCTCAAATTTATATTAGAATTCATGAACTCTTAAGAGTGGAAACATTTAACTGATTATCTTTAATAAATCAGACTAATTTTGTAGTAAATGCTCAACACCTACCTGTACAGCTATAATTGAAAATAGTCTTATATAATCAATTCAAATTGAATGAAGAAATTTAATAGTAACAATATGTATTTAGATGAAATATTGAAGTCAACAAACATTATGCCTGTGACAGTGAAAATTATTTTTTTTCCTTATCAACTAATTTTAATTGTATATAAACATATCTTTATATTTTAACGCACACACAAACACAATATCAATAAAATAACCTTTGATATACTGAGGAGTTCTAATTCCTCTGATGATCTAATCGCTTCGATGACTTTCTCATAATCTGAAGTCAAAGATCTGACACGGTGGAATGATGCAATTAATGCCACGGGCAAATATCCATCTTTATCCATCTTCCTTCGTAGGAATAGGTCTCTCATCAAATTTTCTTCAGAAAAATAATATTCACTACAACAATAAAAATAATGAATGAAAAATGAATTAATACGAAATTACGGGACATTGTCCCCCTAAACATTTAAGTAAATAAAGTTTGCTAAAAATTCAAACAAAGCAGCGTAAAATAAAATATAGGAATATAGGGTGCATGGATGATAGATAGAGAATATAAATTAAAAAAATTATGGAGTATAAATAATATTATGAATTTTTTTTTTTTATCAAAGTGAGATAAGGTACTGATAAAATATGGCTATAAAGATAAGAGGTGATGGGAGCGATGAATATTCAAGCTAATGGAGTTTCATAGATTTGTGAAACCAATTAGAAAGAACAATCTGAGGATGCAGATCTATGAGAGGGAAGGTTGATATACAGGTTGGATGGGGAAGATCTGGTATTAAGAGAATTGATAGCTGATTTAAATTAGAAAAGATTGTAAAATTAAGGGGCCTTTCCCTTATCTTATGAAACAATTCATCAAGTGCTTTAATTGATCCTCAAAATACTTTTAGATGCCACCATATAGTACACAACCTTAGTCAAAATGGAGGAAGACAAAAGAGGTGTCTAGGCACAAAAAGTATTGAAGACGATAGAAGAAGTTGAAAGGAAGTTTGATACAAAATAAAATCAGATAAGGATATTTTGCACAATTTACTAACTACTTAAATCCTTCAAAAATATTAACACAAGTTTAAAAGGTAAAAAAAAAAATGGTTTTTAAAAATTGTCTATAGTTTTACAAATTTTATTACAATAACGAAGTTTATTCCAAAATTATTACCAATTTGAGTGTGTTACTTAAAGTCAACCCCTTTTGATTAGATTTTGGCCATCATTACAACTAATAATGGCCAAAATTTTGCCTATTTTAGGTTGCATAAGCGATACGCGGCTAATTAAGATTTTTAATTTACGTAAATATTTGAAATAGATGATATAAATCTATGGTATTAAACTGTAAAATAACATTTCAGATTGCCTTGCCTAAGAATTGCATTTTTATTTATATAACAGAAACAAATGTTGAGTCCAATTTTTTTGAGCAGACTGCAGAGTCTACATGTTCAATTCCTCTGGAAAAATAACTTAACTGGGAACCTACTCATGTGAATTTTTATTCATTCCTTTTCGGTCAGTGGCGGGCACCCCCAACTGCGTGCCACCTCAAGATTCTGCAATTACCCTGGTTTGTTACTGAGAAAAAGCAAGCAATGCAGCATAGTTGTGACCATCCTGAAAGTCACCAATCACCACACTATAATTGCCTATCTTTCCTATGATTAGATTGGAATCCATCAATCTAGAATATATATATATATATATATAGAATAGCTTCTATGCTGAGAAAATTACAAACAATGAAAACAAACGACTAACCCAATGAGAAAAAAAACATTAATTATCAAATGATCTAATAAATGGTTAAAACTGGTTCATTTATGGTATATGATGGGTTGACGACAGAAAGTTTTTCACTAGCAGCCATCTTATATATACCGAGACCACCTAATAGTTCATTAACTAACACCCTAAACTAAGATAAGAATATATTAAGTTCATTAACTAACACCCTAAACTAAGATAAGAATATATTAATATTTTCCTTATTAAACTTTTATATTTTTACCCATTGAGCAATAAACTTTTTTTTTATAATATAATATTAAATAATTTTAGGTGAAAGGGGAAAAAGCAAAAAACGTAGCAAACCACAAATCTCTTTTGAATGAAGAGTTATGACATGAAAAATGCAGCTAAATGTAAATTAAAAAACTAAGAAAGGAGATATGAAGTGTGAAAATAATAAGTAATAGCAGACTGATTTTTTTTTCAATTAAAAACCAGATTAATAATAACTTGAGTGTGGGAAGCCTGTACCTGTAGGCTAAAGAGTAAGCAAATATGTAAGCCAAGTTACAAAAAGTTCGGTCAGTACTATGATGGGTGGGTGACTGCCCTCCTTGTACTGTTCAGTCTTCACTGCCTCGGGTAAGATGGGAGCAGATACCTGAGGCCACTTAGCAAGGAAATGTGGCCCACCCATTAGATGGGTACTTAAACTAAAAAAGAGTTGTGCCTTCATCCTTAGCCAAATGGCAAAATGCCAAAATCAGTGGAGCTATTAAAAATAAATAAAATAAAAGTAAAAAACTTACATCTGTTTTCGAAGATATTCTGATAAAGCAGAGCTATCCATATTCCTATAATTAGGGTCATAATAGTATGTACCAAAGTACGGAATAACGAATTCTGCCGAACCTATGTACTTGTGAGCCTGAGAAAAATAAAAATATATACATAATTAAAATAAGCTTGAATACAAAATATGAAATTGATTTGAAAATAAAACATAAAATCTACAAAATTATTCCTGAACAAGCAAAAAATTTATTTATGAAATTCGATTCATTTTTATAATAAATATGTTTCCATAAAATTTCAAACAATTTCTTGCTATTGAAAAGTCATGAAAGCTTTATAGTGATTTTATATGGTTGATTTCTAGTCAAAATATACCTGGCAATGGTATAAACAAGCATTACATTAGCAAAAAAAAAACACTATCTCCCCTGTTGCGCCCAACATAATCTGTCTTAATTAAGTTCTTAGGCAGTGTGTGGTTGTTGATTGATTTTTAAACATTTACAAACTTTATCATGTACTTACTTTTAATTTTAGATATTTTAATGTGTTAAATGATATTTAGTAGCCATTCAAATTTGTATAGGTTGATATTTTCTGTTTTATATTGGTTTGTATTTGATAGTGACATGTAAAAATATTTACATTTACCCTCATAGTCATGTTTTTTTTTGCACTTGCTAATGACAGTGTGACTACTGAAAGTGTAGGTGAATAAAAATATATATTGTAAGCAGACACAGTTGTTTTCATACTAAAGAAAGATTGGATTTTGGGAGGCTGGGAGTGGATAGACCTTCTAGTTGTGTTCTGATGATTTATCAAGTCTTTTGGGTGGTGAGAAAGTCAACCATAGGATCATATATAGAGACCCATTGCATTATTTTCAGGACAGACTAAAATGGTCTCGCCAGTTAGAGAGTAATATTTCTATGAGAGGAAAGAACAAAATCAAGATTGAAGTGATATGGAGATGGGATGTTAATAATTGATTATATATTATAAATATATAAATAGGCATACTTGACTGTTATTTGAAATAGACGTGATGCTATCGAAGTATATAAAACATATGAAAAAATCCCTTGGCATTTCTGCATGTGAGTTACTTGCAGAGCTAAAACAATTAAGGCCAAAACAAGACCTTTTAAGAGAAAAAAGTTAAATAGGATTCCCTTGTTAATGTCAATTACACCGCATGGCAAAGAGGATTCTGCAGAGGTGAAGATGGCTGTAAAGTTCCTGGGATCAGCAGCTTCTACAAATGTGGATGAGCAGATTTGGAGATAGCGCAGGTCAAAAAATAAAATAAGGAACGATGAATGAAAGGACTGCGACTGCTAAACTTGTTTAAATAAGCCATAATTGGAATATAATTACGGACAAAAGCACCGTGATGAAGAAAAAGTTGCCTCAAATGTTAAATGAGATAATCATGGAAAGCGATAACTGTCAGAGTAAAATTAATAATTAATAATATGCTTGAAATAAAAATGTGTTATTCTATATTAAAATTTATGTTTGGGTATATAGGAAGGAAGACAAGGGGAAAAACTTAGCTACCCATCTAGAATAGAAAAATTAAATAAAAGAAGTGATGAGAGCACGAGAACATTATGATAAGCAATATTGTGTAGTAAAGTATTTATAACAATGGTTAAATAGACATTTTTGAGATTTTTATGAAAATATAATTAATCATTTAAGTAAAAAAAGTGGAAGATGTAACTAAGGGGATGAAGGTGACATAATGTCAGTCTACTGGAAGCAACATCAGGGACAGGCGTGACTCTTTTAACCTATGACACAGAAATGACACCTAGGACCCATCCATTCACTAAATGTGTGGGCATATGAGCCATCACACCTTGTCAAAAATACATTGGGGGGTTATAACTAAAAAATTTTACCTCTTAACCAAATCCATTTTCATTGATCAGGAAACTATACAATGTTGGATGAATATTGCAGCCATAACTTTATTGAAACGATAAAGTAATTATAGAAAAAATGTTACTATGTACATCATTAGTTTTGGGTAATAATTTAACATACTTCCTCAATATAACTCTCTTCAAGTGCTAACAACATCACCTGAGTGTAGTCCGTGGGGTAGTCACAATACTCTGAATCAAATTTTGATTTAAGGCCACTTCGTGGTCTGTTCCTGCCACGCACAACAGGCCTTCCCCTTCCTCTTACTGCAGATCCCATTTCTCTTGACCTTCCAGCAAAAAAGCAATTATCTCTACCATAACCATCTGAAAAATTACAAATAAAACTAATACATTAGTAATAATCATAGTATATAATTCCTCTTGTGTAAATTTTAATAAATATTAGTGGAAAAAAAATAGTAACACAAGGATTCCAACCCAAGAGCTACTGGTTTCCATCCAGATATTTTTCCAACTGAGGTATCTATTGTCTACAGACTATGAAGATACTATTAGTAATTGTGATTAGTATGACAGGAATGATGCAACATTTGAAATGACAGAGGGAAAAATGAAGGTTTTGACAGGATAAGAGGAACAAAAAAAAGGTAATCGAGTAATGATAAGGACAAGAAGTGCCCATGAACAAAACAGTGTTGACGCAGTTGGGAACTGCAGTTTGGGAACCCCCCCTGAATATCAACAAATTATGAGACTTGAGCCGGTTAACATGGATCAAAGCCAAAAATAAAGTTATTCTCAATGGAAAAGAAAATAAGGTATGGAAATTTCAATATAATGTATTTTCAACTGGAATGAAGGAAAAAGATAAAATGAAGTTTATCGTTTCCACGGTATGTGAGTATTAAGGAATTTGACTGTTTGTGATACATCCTTGATGCCTCATGTCAGGTTGGGCTTTATTTACTCGACTTGGAGAGAGGAAACAAAAGTTCATCTGAAAATTTGGCCTATGCAAATTTGTCATTACATGATTGGAGCATCAAAATGTGTCCTATGATATATATATATATATATATGAGTTAACTAGAAATTACTCAAAAAGATAAACTTAATGCAATAATTAAAAATGAAGTCTGGGAAGTTGTAGGAAAATGTTACCAATTAAAGAACAGATCATAGACAGCAATTGGATATTTTAAATTAAAAGGAATAGACAATATAAAGCTAAATTAGCTTATTATTATTTTCATTCATTATTAAGGGCTATTGCCCTAAACTGGCTGATATGTCAATTACTTAACATACAGTGGTACAGCACTAAATTTAAGATATTCCAACATATATGTGTAATTGAGGGATCTTCGATTTTGAGTTCTTTAAGTAATAGATAGATTTTCCTGCTTTCTTGCCTATCTCCAAGACATCTATCATGTTATAAGAAACAGTCCTCCATTGTTTCTAGAATGCTCAACTAACTGGTAAGTGAAAGTACTATGGGTCTTGGTTTTTCTCCAGCCTCTTTTCTTATTCTATAGCAATAGTTTATGGGATACTCACAAATATTCAATTTTAATAGATTCAATTTTTTTTTTTCTGTGGGAATACACTGGTTCTTTCTTGTTTGTTACCTTAATATCTTTATTTTTTCTCATAGCATAAGATTATCCTTCTCTAATTCGTTACATGCTGTAATAATTGAGTATGTTGGATTACTTTATCAATTAGCTCTATCGATAAAGCGACCGTTATTTCTTGCATCAATTGTACATGTTTTAGTAGTCTGTCAACTTTTCTAGTCATTCTGATGATTTTATTAGTTGAAATAGGTTATGTAAAACTAAATAATAATGGGTAATACAGTCTCCTTACTCACCGCACTTGTTGTTTGTGCTATGAAGTATTATGAAATAATACAAGTTATATCGCAAATTTTTAATTGGATACACACACTGTAACACAGTATTGTCACTAAGGGTTGTAAAGGTAATCTGAACAGCTCCCTTGCCAGCAAAGACTCAGTTAAGCTGTATACAACTTAAAGCAATATTGTAACTAAAAATTCTAATTTCTATTCAATATAGTGATGGTATTTTGATGGCAAAATTTTTAAAATTATTACCAGGTTAGACTGAAAAGCTAGAGAATATTGTTAGAAAATTAGACCTATTAGACCTTAGGTATAAACCAGATAACCACATGGACCTCTGAAAAAAACTACTTTTATATGGTGAGAGCAGGTTGCCAATAAATAGCAGCTGGTGGTAGGAGGCAGAGGATTTAATTTTTCAAAGGTGATCACCTTGTCACTTTACAATGTATAATTTTTGACTGTGATCCGATTGTTTTAGATTTAGACACTCCTTTAAAATGCAGCACAAGGAACCCATTAAACTTTAAGTGGAAAAGAAACCACTGGTTTTTTTCCGTTTCATTTTACTGCCTGAAGGTACTCCAGCGATGATATCCTCTTCTTTAAAATCAATATCGGTGTAGTTGTAGGAATATTAAAGCATTTTGCCACATCAATTTATTTGTCGCCATCGGCAACAGCTTTTATAATCTCCTTTTTTTTTCTAAATGAACAGGATATGCTTGCTTTAAATTCATGGTGAAACCCACACTGAACTGAAGTAAAAATAAAGGATATCAAATCCAATATAAACAGAAAAAACATGTGAACAAAAGTGATTAAGAGAATTGAAGAGTGGGAAATTTCCCATCCTCTTTCTTCATCCCACTGGGAAGGAGAAGCTCTTTTCAAATTAGTGAAATTTTCAATATAGTACAAAAATCATTGTGAATTACCGAGGGGACTGAAATGTATTGTTTTAGTTATGAATAATCACAATTTTTTCAAGAGACTGGACCAGCAGTTTATTATGAATAAGCGGGATTAACAAATTAACTGGATACAAAACTGAAATTGTACAGTTAACATACCATAACAATAAGGTGGGGCTATTCCATGAATCGGCTCCAGCTGACATTGATACAGAATGAACAGCATAAGATACACAGAGGGGATCAGGATTCACTCCTCACTGATTCGACCGCTTGTGACCCTTTTGATTCTGACTTGAACTTGTATCATGACACAGGATATAAAAGAGGATAGAAAATATCTAACCTATTTTAATTAGTAAGGTTAATTTTAAAATCTTTTTTAAGAAGATTAAAATACAGATACACTCAATAACAAACAACAGAAAGTGGGTCTTCTTATTTAAATGGTTCTAGGATTGACCAGAGAAAGATACATACCTAATATTGCATTATCCATAAAAACATATAGATGCCAAATTACCTTCATTTTTTTCTTTAAATGCAGATTTCTGGTGTTTGTCTTTATTTCTACTTTTGAGTTCAATATCCAGTGGAACCCACTTATGATGTCGAGTAATTACTGTAAAAAAATAAAATATATAGTAAAGAAACAAGATTTATAAATAACACTTGAGGCATGGAATGTGATGCCTCCCAATAACAGTAAATATGTTGTGCATCATATGAAAAATAACTACAAAACTGATCGATGTAATATATTCATTTCTTAAAAAAAAAAAAAAATCATTTTCATAAATTTTTCTAATAATCAAAATTTGCTTTTGTGAGTTCAAAGAAGCTATAC
The DNA here is from genome assembly GCA_930367205.1 of Acanthosoma haemorrhoidale. Lineage (NCBI taxonomy): Eukaryota > Metazoa > Arthropoda > Insecta > Hemiptera > Acanthosomatidae > Acanthosoma > Acanthosoma haemorrhoidale. The sequence goes on from OV884009.1 coordinate 65,414,303, forward strand.
ACATTTTTTGACCTTTTTTTTTTTTGTCTTTTTTGGAAAAAAAATTAAAGCTTCTCATTGACCAATAAAGAAGGTAAATTTCTCTATTCATTCAAATCAAAATTTTAATCAACATGTGTATATACATCATTAACTAACATTGATAGCAGTCATTCTGGCAAATCCCACCCACAAAATGATTTTAAAACTTAATATCAGTATAATGTTATGTATTTTTTCTTTCTTTGTCAGCTAGACATGCGTTTATTGTTGTTCCTTTCTTTCAGGGGACACTCCCAGAATAAAATCATTTTTTCCAAATAAGAAGCATGTAGATAGATGTGTCAGACACCGAAAAAATGGATTCCGGGCAACGGCTAGGCCATGGGTGATGGGGACATTTCTGTAAAGTCTCTTTGAAAGACATTTCAGTGGGAGAAATCTGACAAGTTTTTAACTGCTGATTTCCTTCTCGTACACTATCCCTATTGCATTTATCCCGATGAGCATGAAGCAACTTCCATAATAATATAATAAGAATATTCTGCACTGTTTGTTGTAAATCGGGTCGTTCTCATCTGGGCTGGCCTCTCCTGCCTGGCCACACTAGACCTTATAATTGCTAACTTACTGACACCTAGACCTCCAGGCTTCAGGAATAAGAAGAGACATCGAGATATACCGGCTTCAAGAATAAGAAGAGGGGAGAGGCTTTGATTCTATCCTACAAGTACTCATATGCCCCCACTATAAAAATTTAAAACTTCCCCGTGTCATTAAGAACCCTGTATACCTGCCTTGAAATACCAAATGTCACAGTTAACAGCCAGGCCTTCTGAAAGGGTCGGGATGCTCCAGTATACATGGTTTTATTGCTCAAGGAACTTGGCAAGGTCATATCAAAACATTCCTTTTAACACATCTCGACAATGAATTTTCCTTTTTAAAATAATTCTAATAATTATTAGAATATATATGGAATATTCATTTTAATTGTGGTATTGTAAGTCTAGAGGTCAGGGAGAAATTTAACAGGGTTAATTCAGAAATGTTGCATCATACCTTTTTTTTTTTGTTTGCCTACAGTTATACTAGGTAATGCCTACTTATTTTTCTGAAATTTTGATTATTGCCTATCTGGTGATGTAAATAATCCTAATTCTAAAGGTCTGTTTACTATTCATTGAAATCTACTATAGCTGCAAAATGCAATAAAAATGTTGCTAATACAAATAATTGAGCAATAAAAGTAATGATGTAAGAGGAGATTACCTTTTTTTCTGTTCCTCTTAGTCTCTGCATCATGAGTATATTCATGATCTATGTCAGAGCCATTATGATTGCTATTGTTATCGGTAGATGAAGTTTCATCTTTCATAATGGCTACATCTCTATTTACAATAATATCTTCAGCTGTCATTTCTTTTTCTTGAGAGACCATAGTAGGATGCTTCTTCTTCAAAACAATAAAATATATAAGCAAAATTGAACTATTAAATAAATTAATAAAACAAAAGAAAATAAATATTAATAATATTTCAAAAAAATAAGCGTTACATGTAATTTTAATGTAATAAATGTGTAGCTATTATAGCTTTCAAAGTTGCACATGAAAAATTCAAAACGAATTTTCAAGGATTGTATAGATTTAACAAGAATTATCAAATGTTGATTAGATCATTTTATAATTAATGCAACCATTAAATAGGTGGCCTCCATCCCCACAATATTAACCAAGGTCAAAATTCTTAACATTTACTATATACTGGCTACTGTTTATCCAAGCGTTCCCCCCCCATAATTTGAGTGCTTGATTGTTATGTATTCATAATTCAGTGAACAACTTGTTTCTTTGTTGTGAACAAATTTGAAACCACAGAATTTCTCATTACCAATACAATAAAGCCAGTAGGACCTAAAGTTTCACTATCGCTTCATGTCTTCTTTCCACTGGCAAATACCACATATCCCAAATCATCTGCCTATCTATGTCCACTGCTCAAGCGGTACCATCATCTCCCCTCACCTATCTGGTCTCTTCCATTTATACTACCATTCTGTGGTGTATGGTGGTCTCTCTAATGATCTCAAGCCTCGACAAAAGCACCTGATAAACTGTTTCCCAAGATTTATACTTGGGATCCTAGGGACTACACCATTTCAGTGATTCGGTTAGAATGTTTGTACCCCAGCAGCCTGTTGACAATACTACCTTACTATCATGACTAAAAATTCCCCTAAGCTTTACAACTTTCACGAATTCAAATCAGCAGTCAAATCTTGCTAAAAATTTTCCTTTGCGCCTTTTTCTTCTTAAAGCACAAAGTCTCAGAATAAAAATCACAATCGAAAACTAGACATCTAAGATTTCTTCTCTGAGCGCAAATCAGGAATGATAAATTCATCCATTGCTTGACGACCTTTTTTCTGATTGTAGCCCTTTACTCTTTCTACACATCAAATCCCCAAGTAGGAGGTAATACTTGGCCCACTTGACTTGACAATACAATACATTGTTTTACTACATCAATCCAACAATGGGCTTGGAATGCTTCAACACTGTTCCAGGCGAGGACTGCTAAACAAGCAGGAAGTATCAAAAGATCTAAGAAAAGAGTGAACACAAGTACTTATCTTCCCAACCATACCTAAATGGCAAATCCTGGTGTTTTACCACTAATGGAGAGACAGAGCGAAGAACACAGCTATCTGAACAATCCTTGAAATCAAGTCAGCCTAAATTACTATCGAGGTAAACCAGCTCATATGGTTCAGCCGTGTTGGCAGAACAGACGAGGGAGACTAGAATTTATAGATTTATAATTCATAATAATAATAATGAGATATAATTCTTACTAAGGAATCTAAAACATAAAATCGCAATATTTTCTATATCTCTTGTGGATATATAACTTTGGGTCAAATCCTATTCAATAAAACAAAACTTATGCTGCCAGTTATTCCATTACAAATTTGTCTAAAACCTTGATGAATGATTGATTATTATAACTTAGCTATGCATACTAATCATTAGTAGCAATATTCATATATTTCACTAAAATCTTAAAAAAACTGAGTAATACAGTAAAATTCACCTGAGTTAATTCAGCCTTCTGTAAAGATGGCCAATCTTCAACATCTGTCAGATCACTATTCTGAAATAATGAATACAAATTAAAAACATAAAAATATATTGTGTACTTGGAAGAAGACTTGCATAACTCAAAACATGTTAATTATTGCAGAAATAAAATAAAGAAGCTATGTGATATATATATATATATATATATATATATATATATATATATATATATATATATATAGATCCAACAATGGTATTTTTCTACAACAATATATAATTAAATAGATCCAACAATGGTATTTTTGTACAACTATATATATAAATATATATTATAACACTTCTTGATTATATATATATATATAATATTATTATATTATTATTAGGAACTGAAAGAAAAACTTGAATGCATAAAAAGCAATTATAAAACTTCTTGAGTTATGATCTCAATCAAAGTTCTTCTTACAGTTCCTAAGTGACGAGATATTACCTAAAAAATTTATTAATTTTTAGTTGTGCCAGTCTTCTTCAAAACTGATATCATTCTGAACATAACTAGTAATAAAAATGAAATTATTAATAAAGTAAGATTCTTGTCTATCGAGAGTTGATTTATTAAATCTTCATCTTCTTTAAAATTCTCTTTGTGCCTTTCACCATTGATGTTTGTTGTGAAGCCAGAATTTCCATCCTTTTCCATCCCTGGTAAGAGCCCTCATATGTCATATATTTTTCTTAAGCTCTCATGGGTTGTCCATGGTTTTCATCGAGACCATCATACTGACACCTAGTTTCCATTAATTTTTTAGCCTCTTGGTCAGGAAACATATGGCAAACAAGCTCCCGTGAGTTGTGTTTGTTCAAGGACACCCTTCATAACTGAAATGTTTAAACATCTTCGCATGTGAGTCTTTCATGTTTTTCCAGCCATTGATCTGAGATATTTATCTCAATGGTGGCAGTACACAAATCCAAACCTTTTCCAGAGGCACCCAGCTTGCCGCACTGTGAAGATAAATGTTTAACTCTGTTAAAGATCAAGAACTTAGTGTTTCTCTTTAATTCCTTCTTCCTTCACTATGAAGCTGCATATCTGATAGAAAACACTGTTAGCCTTTCTGATTTGATTGGACAATTTCTAATCAAATTTTTGTTTGTTGCTTATTATCCTAACAACTTAGGTGTAGTCCACAACAGCCTCAATTTCTTCTCCTTTTAAATATATATGGACTAGCTGAGGTTCTCTTAAAGATCAACTTAAAGAATCATGGTTTTATTTGAAATGTTAATAATCACCTTTCAAGCAAAAATCACTTAATTAATGCTTGCTGGAGGTTTTCAGGGGGATCTGCTATAACAATAATATCATCTGTGTAGACCAGTAATTGTGCCAATATTGTTCGTATGTTCTAGAACCCAATTGTGGTTGTGCAGAGTGTTTTACATATTTTCAAAATATCATCAAAAAATATTATGAACAGAAGAAGGCTGAAGTTGTCTCCGATTTACACTGTGGTCCATGAGGAAATTATTTGATTATCTCCCATTTATTCTAATACTACCTTTAGTATTTTGGTATGCGGACTTGATTGCCTGTATCAGTTCTTTAGGAACGTTCTCACCTCTTAAGGGATTTAAAATCTCACACCTTGTAATAAAATCTAATGCAGCTTTAAGATTTATTTTTTTGAGAACTTTTGGGAATGTTATCGCCCATGGTTATCTTCTGTTTGCACCATAAACATCTCTGATATAGGCTGGTGGGGATATGGAGTGCTTCTCATTAACTTGGTAACACACTAAATGTTTCTAAATTAATTTTCCTAAACTAATAGAAATAAAGGAACAGACATACAGGTTTACAGCAGTAATGAATACGATTAAAGAGATTTTAAAGGTGATAAGAAACTGAAGTGTTCTAAAATTTAAAATAAGAAACTCTGTTTTGTTGCAGAAGTTAGAAAAGCCAACACATATATAATATTTTACCTTGTTTTCTATATTCTCTTCATTACTATTTACCTCAATATTATATAAATTTAAATAACTAATATTATTTTAGGTAAATTTACCTTTGTATTACTAATTATTTTGTATTTTTGTTACATTTCTTGTTGTCTTTCTCATGAGAAAATATTCATTACCACCGTAAAAACACTTCGATTGGATAATCTAATCGATCATATCAACATTGTAAGATTATCTACTATTATCACCTTACTACAAACTTTTATCCCATTTGTAATCATTTATGAATAGTTTCTTGACAACCTTTTACATTAAGACCCCCCCCCCCCAATCCCTTTCAAATCTTTACTTTCCAAAATCTGTCTTTTGTTCCCTACTCTGCCACCCATCATGTCGATAGGATTTAATATTAAAGACAAAACAGGAATCCGATCTCTTCTTGCCTATTCCATGTGCCGATCTTTGCTCAATCTAGATATTCCACTTTCTATTTTAAATATATATCATAATTGACCAGAAAAAAAGTACTTTATTATTCCCTTTTCAGTTTTACAATATAAAACACCAGGAAACCAAGTTACTCACAATTGACACAAATTATTTTCTGTGATCTCTAGGGCTTTGCATATATGATCTTTTCATGATGTACAGGCTGTATTCACTTTATTGATCTTGTGGGGTTGTTAATTACTGTTACAAACGTTAATAGGTAAAATAATCTTAACTGTTTTTTTTTTTAAACCATCTCTACACTACAGTCTGTCGTCTAATTAATTATTTATTTATATATATATATATATATATATATATATATATATATATATATATATATATATATATATATATATATATATTATTTTTTGAAATAAAAACACCAGTTGAGCTCTTTCTGGGACCCCCATATGGTATTCGCGGCATACCAGATTCCTGGTATTCCGCAGAATTATTTAGATTCACCTTGAAGGTTGAGCAATCATTTCCTGGATTTTTTGGGAATATGGTCCCCAAAACTAGCCTATAATCACTTACTTAGTCATTAATTCTACATATTATTAATACTTAGTATGTGTCACATACTGGAATCAGTAGAAGTTATAACATATAAAATATTATTTTCAAATTCAGTGACCTAACAAATGAATTATCCCCCAATATTGGTCCAGAGAATAAAGACAGCCAATGAAGGCAATGCTGTAAATCATATTTAATCTATTTTACTTATTGATATATTTTGAATTGAAAGTTTTGAACTAACTTGAGACATAAGAGTAGCTCTAGAAAACATTAATATTAAATACATTTTTGAAAAAATAATTAGTTGTATTGATTTCATAGTAATTATCCACTTTTAAGTTCAGATATTAAAAAAAAAATGTTTTCCTAGATAAATAATTGATTTAAAAGAAAATATTTTAAAATTAGTTACTTGTCTTACTCCTAATCATTGTAAATCCATTACCATTACAAAAAGATCAGTAGTATTCTCTGAAATCAAGATAGAATATTGTTTTTAAGCTAACTGCAAATCATTATACAGTTGAAAGTAAACCTGTTGAAATTTTCAGTAACAACTCCAGGGAATTAAATAATTTAAATGGCTAATATTAAACCCCTCCAAAAAATACAAAGGATTGAATGTGATATTATACCTTCCTGCTAGATCTCTTTTTGTCTTTTGAAGGCAACGGAGCAGGAACTGCTTCTTCTACACTATTCCCTAAAACATAAACAGTCATTAGAAATCATTGTTAATAAATAAATTATTATCTCCTAACAAATTGGATGGATGTATAACTCTTCCATACTTCACTCGATATTATAACATCCAACTAAAATATATTACTGGAATTGTGTCTTCAAAAATATATTACTGGAATTGTGTCTTCAAAAATATATTACTGGGATTGTGTCTTCAAGTCAGTAGCACACTTTCCACAAAGAAAAAATTGTTTCAGTATTTCCAAACTTTATTGATTAATTATAAACCAATATACAATCATTTTTATTGGATTTCCTTTGTATTTGGAGAAGTTCCAATCATCAAATACTTTTAATAGGAAATTTTAGTTCTTCTCAATTTCTGAACCATTTATGTCTTTGAAAATGTTTGAATTTGAAACTGATAAGACTAATAAAATCTATTCAAACAACAAGTTTTTTAAAAATAATTCTCTTATTTTGTTTAAAAGTTACATTATATTTACCAATAGTTGCCAGAGCACCTCTAAACCAAATACCACCTTATTTACTATGTAGGAAAAAAACAAAACAAAAACCTTACATCTGACCAGAGAAACCTACTATGTTGTAATGTTACATTTTACAAGTACCTACCGTTCGTTTGCTAAGAAAATAGCGTTGAAATTTGGAAGAAGAAAAAATTGAAAGGAGAAATATTGGTGACATCGGTAGGTTAATAAACCACGATGAGTTTGTAAGGCGGGCGGGAGTAAGATGTAGGGATATGTTGGATATTCGTCCAATTGTCGTGGATAGGCGGCATTGTTTAGGCGAATAGACAATATGTATACATATAAATCTTTACCCGTTTTTAACTCGTTCATTGTTTTAAGTATATTATTATGAATAAAATTTTAAAACCCTGAAACTGAATTACCTATCTAACAACCTTTACCAGCACATAATTTACTTAATTTCTGCATAATTGACATAAAGTTAATTACACTAACATATAATTTAAAATAAAAATAAACTTTTAATTATCACTTATTTTTTTGAAATCTATATTTGAATAAAAATTACACTCTGTCCTCAAAGAGCAGTAGATAATTGTGATAAATTTGTACCATATTCACAAATTTACATGTACTCTTTCATTTAAACCATATGTACAATATACATTTATTAAGGACATGAGGGGAAAAAACTGACCAGTGCCAGAACTCCTAGTAACTAAATTTAACACTTCTCGAGAAATAGGGGTCCCATTTCAATTCTGAGAAATGAAACAGAAGATCACGGGGCCACTTCCGCTTCAATCTCCAAGGGGGGGTTGTACAGATGGGTGATACTTGAAAATGATAATAGAGGATTTGGATGGTCAGATAATTTCTGGTGGAACTTTAAGAAGTTTGGGGAAATTTGATCTTGGATAGGGGAAATTTTTTAAGTCATTATGTAGGGTTTTATTTGTGACATAAATAGGTGTATTAACTGATGCTCTTAGGACTCAAGATTGGAAGCGCTTGATATATTTTATTTATGGGAGGATGGATTTCAGTTTAAAAAATAATATGGGATACAAAACAAGGTCAAATGTACAAGTGTAGAAGTGCTTGCTCTCCAGGGCTGAAAAAATATGGTTGACTATGCAAGGTTCAACACTGTTGAATGTTGGAAGCGAAACCCAAACTGATGTACCAATAGAAGATTGTTGATTGGGTATACATAATGGGGAGGAGACGATTAATAAGAACCTTCTCAAAAATTTTGTAGGGAATTGGGAGTAGACTGCTGGCCGATAAGATGAAGGGCTAATATGTGGTTTCCTGGGCTTGTGGAATAATATTATAATAGAAAATTTCTAAAGAGGAAGCTGTGTGGTTCAAAGAATTCAGTATATAATTGTGAGAAAACTATGGCTTTATGTGGTAATTGGCAGAGGATTCGTGAAGTCACGTCATATCAAGAGAAATTTACTTCTTGGTAAATAGTTCAGTAAGTGTTTGACCTCGGAGGGGTGAATTTCTTTAGGTAGGAAGGATAGAGGAATTGGCATAGAAAGAAATTCTTCAACGACAGATGTTTGGATAGATTTTCAGGGTCAGGGTGGGGGGTTTAAATGTATTGGAGAGATGGCGTCCAAATTCATGTGATTTTTCATCATCTGATGCATCCATCGTCACAGCAGATTATGCGCATTATGTTTTTATATTTAAGGGGATTTTTTTAGTTAGGACCCAGACGGATTTATCAGAAGATAGGCATGAATTGAAGGATTCATATCTATGATTCCAACTGCAGCTTGATCAGCTTACAGAATGATGCCTGGAGGATCCATACTGAAAATTTAAAGTATAAGTATAAGTGTTTATGACAAACTGGGTTTTATGCATTTAATTTCTATAGCACAATGGTGAATTATCTAACCTAAATCATAAACCCCAAAGACCAAATTATTTACCAATATGCTCACCAAGTAATATATCACAGTTTGAAAATCATTTAAACTGCATATCAATTGAAATGGCTGAATTAGTTTTGATAAGAAAGGATTAAACTGGAAGGGCTTAAATTGCTCTTTAAAAACAGCCATACCACATAGAAGAAAATCATTACTTACCTCAAACCTGTTAGCCCCACCTCTTCATGAGGTGTTGCAACCATAGATTTAATTTAATTTAATTGAAATAATGAGCAATAAAAGAGATATTTTTATAGATAATAAGACATATTTTTCCTATGTTAGAAAAACTAATTTTCAACCCCATTATATGTGCTAAGCTCAGAAATTTGCCTACATGACATATGAAGCTGGGCGTCAATCGGCGTTATTCAGTCGTGATTAGGGCTCAGTTTTTCACAGCTTCGATCACATGTAATAATTTTAATTTTATCATCGATTTATTTTTGTCTGAAAGCTATTAAGATGAAAGTTTGGGTGCTACAAGAAATGTATAAAATAATCTAATTTATGTGAATTTACAGCAATTCCCGTAGTAAAATTAATAGAAGAACACTAAAAACTGACCAAGCGTCCAATGAACAATTTCATTTGCCTGTGTAAGGCATAGTTTTTGCAGGGGTCTTACCATAACTGAGGTACTCTAGAACTATTAATTATTTCTCTTCAAAAGAACTAAACGCATAATTCATAATTATGAGTTGATGAATACGAAAGATTATGTTAAAAACTAGACAGATGCCCATGGCAATAGATATTAAAATTGCTATTTAATTAACTTACTCATGTTGCACAGTACATTCTGGAGGAAAATAATATTTCATTCCTTCAAAAAATTGTATGCAAATGATCACATTATTCATCTATGAATTGTACGCATTTTTAAAACAAAGGGAAATTCATGATCAATCAAGGAAGCAAAGGGAACCTACAAGTCAATATAATCCTTAGTTTACTTAAAGCAATAATGTATAAGACAAAAACAAATGGACTTTAAGGTATGTAAAAACTAGCCATCAAGTCAAAATTCTAAATTGAGAAGTAAAATCTGTTACTTACTTCGATGACTATTTTAGAAAAGGAAATTAACTTGTCAAACTTAGGTGATGAAACTTTTAAGAAAACATTACAACAATTATAGAATATATAAAAATAGTTTTTAAGTATAAATAAACATAAATATGTAAAACAGCCAATTTCAACTAAAGAAAATGAAGGTCACAAGTGCTCAAAAACAAATACAATTAAATCTTAAGAGTAGAACAAGTGTTAACTGCAAGGTCAATATGATGTTAAGAAAACAAGCATAATGACACCAGAAAATAAATGTGTATACATGTAAAACACCTAGTAGGTAGTGAATGAAGTTGATATATTTACAAGAAAAATTATATATAGCAATTGTTAACATAAATTAATTGTTTAAAAAAGAATTATAGTCAAGGATGATGTTTGAATTCACTAAAAATTATATTAAGAAACAGATTGAATAAGAAGTTATAATTGTTTTTGTATATTCAATTTAGGATAAATATCAAAGCTTGCCATACTTCTTATAACTTGAATCAGGAATAAATTGAAGAGTAACCAAATGGACATTAAAAATATTATAACCCTTGTATTCGTATTAAAAATATAGTCGGAGAATAAGAATGTGTTTCTTATCAAGTACTTAAATGGATTTTTTCAATAAACTTAATAATTTAAACAACTAATAGGACATAAAAGTAAGAGATTCTTCCATTAATTGTAAAGAACTACGTGGTTCACATAATAATTAGGAGATAAACAGCAAACAGTTGTGAAGAGCATTTGTTGACCAAGTATCACTTCACGATTCAGAATGAATGAAATGAAAACCATAAACAACAGTAAATTTAAATGAATTGTGTAATAACACAGTTTAAGACCACACACAATTCTGAATCTTGATCAAGCCTAGAATAAACAGTCAGAAATCGTGTTGATAATGATATAAATGATTTGTATAATAAAAAGGATATTCTAACCTGCTGAAATTTGTTGAGGCTGCAAGATGCGCTTTCCAGTCGGAACACTGTTCAATATTTTATGATCATTAATTTTAGCTCTAACAGCTTGTGAAGAGGCACGATTCATTGACCACGGATTCACCTTTGGTAAAGGCGCATCAACAAACTTTACCTTATCAACTTCTTTATCCAGTTCCTGTGGATCTTGAGGCGTGTTTACTTCTTCGACTTTTGTTGGTTGCGACATCTTCTGCACTTCTTTTTCACTTTTAAAAGTTGTATTTTTAGGCTTGGTCACTGTATTGAAATTCTGAGCTTGGAAATGCTCAGATTTGTTGGCAATTGTACTAAGCGACATTTGCTTGGAATGTTTATTATGGCCAACAGATTTGACTTTAGTTGTCTGTGTTTCCCAAGGACCAGAATTCAAATCTGAATTGAACTCTGGTGTTGCCCTAATGTTTTCTTTATTATCGTTGCTTTTGAAGTTAAGTACAACACTAGCATATGAAGCTCCTGGTATATCTTTGCCCTTATTTTCACAAGATGCCATCACATGTGCAAAGTACTTCACTGATAAATGACAAGTCCTTTAATGTAAAATATGGTTATCTAATATAATATAAAATAAAAGTAGTATACTATTTTCGGCGTAAAAAAATAATATTAAACATCAATGCATCACTGATATATGAGTATAAGTCTTTAAATCTCAATTTAACCATGTAACTTCGTCTACATTAACATATGATAAGTATCTCCCAACAAAACAACATTTAACTTGAAATATAAGATAACTGACATTTGTAAGAAATACTATTAAAAGATAGAAAAACACAGCGCACAAACATATCCGAAAAATAACATTAAATGCCGATTAACAGGAGGAAAGTAAGACACAAGATAAAAACAACAGAACCACAAGAGTAAAAGGAACCATGTGGTCACATAGGGTATAATGACGCAAAATAAATCCGTTAGATGGCAGCTTCAAACGCACTAAAAAGTAAATAAGGTTTTAAGTATATAACTTAATACAATTTTAGCATGCTCTTAATTATTTTAATAACCCATTAAAATTTTTATTTCAATAAAAATTGGTTTATTGTAAAATTAATGACTATTTAAGGCAGAGAGCGTTTTTATCAATGGCTGGCACTGTAAATACATTCAATAGGGTTCAAAAAATTTTCATTTAATAAAGCTTAACTAATAAGATAATAAGTATTTAATGAAAAAACAATAAATTTTATGATCATCTTTTAATGTTGTACATAACTTGTTAGTTCTTAGATCGTCGGGGAATAGGGGGTGGAAGGGGGCTTGCTGCTGTGAACTAAGATAACTGGAAATTGGTTGGATAAATAAAGGAGTGAGACCATTGTACTGCAGAATTGTAAGAAGATTTATTTTATAGTTTGCGAAGAAAGATAGAAAAGTCGATCGTTTCGAAAGCATTGGTAAAATTATAAAATATAAAAATAGTGATCTTATGTTATTTTACTTATTGTAATATATCTTAAATATATATGGGTATTCCGGATAGCTGACAATTTCGGCCCGGACAGTTTCAGTTTTTAACCAGGCCAGAAACCTGATTACTGTAGACGGAGGTTGAGTCGATAAAAGCGGATTCGTGTTCTGGATGTTTGGATTGGATGGCGATAAATCTCTTTCTGACTGTATTTTGCCTATTATCATTTGTTGAGACATGCTTGGTGTGGAGTGCAAGTGAGAACGGATTTTAGGGGGGCACGCTTATCTAGGTTGGATATGAGGTTTGATCTTATCAAACGCTCCGATGTCTCGAATTGGAATAGGAAATATATATGGGTGTGAAGTGAGCGGACGGTGATTTTATATAATATTTGGATAATTACATATTTATACGTAAATATATATGTAACTAAATTTAAGAGGGAGGAACCAAAGAAGTATTGTTAACGATATTATGTGGCAAGCCATTTCAACTAATGAATCCGTTGACCACTCGTTGAAGTTTTTTTCCTGAGGTTACTCCAAGCTCACCGCACACAAAGGAGCAATAGTCGAAGTTAGGGAAGGTGAGGAAGGAAAGAAGATTTATTCGGACAGAGGGAGTGAGAAAATTGAGTAGTTTCTTTAGTTGAACTAAGGAGGCAATGATTTTGTTCAGATGGGTGTAATGTGGTTATTTCAGGTTAAGTGCCGATTATGGGAAGTCCTAGGTCTTTAACTATAATTTTGTAAGGGACTTTAACTCCATTAATTTTTAAAATTCCTATGCCTTGTGGTTATTTATTTCCTATTAGAATACATTCAGTCTTCGGAATAGTTATATTCAAGAGATATTGGCTAACCCGTTCAGCGAGTGAGCTGAAATCTGCCATATATCCGAAATTTGTACTAAAGTCGGAAGGATAAAAGATAAATTAGAAAGTAATCGGCATGCAAGGGGGAATCACAGGTTTTTAGATTGCTTGGGAAATCTAACAGGAAGATGGGACATACCAGCAAAAATAAAGATTAACTTTGAGGTACTCCTTTCATGAAATTCACAAAGTTAGATTGGGGCATATTTGGAATTCTTATAGACTGAGTACGGTTCGAGAGGGAAGATTTGGGTCATTTCAAGGAGATTTCGGAGAAAGGAAGAGAGTAGAGTTCAATAAGGAGGTTATGGGTTCTGTGTCGAAAGATTCACTGAACTCAAATAGAATAAACAAGATTAGTTTCTTGTCACTAGTAGCAAGCAATATTAAAGTCTGAAGTCATGAGTTATTATTTTTAGTAGAAAATACAACCATGAAAGGGTGGAAGTCAGATTGGCGAGGATCGTGGATATTTCTTTACTGGTGGAAGGAGTTTCAACAGACATGACATTCAAAGGGATTCGAAAGCGCGCACAAGATTGATATTGGACTATAATTGGATGGATCTGAGGGATTGAAGCATTTTGGAATAGGAATAATATTTACTTTTTTCCAGATATCAGGTAGTGAGGAAGTGACTATATAAATGCAAGATGTATGGAAAAGTGACCGATAGGGTTAATTGGATTCGCTGTAATTTCCTCCTCGAACAGTTTTTCTCCAATTGAAGCTTGGATTTTGATTAAGGGAAAGGATTTTGTCTTGAGAATCGATAATTTGGTAATCTATTTAAGAATTATCCAACCATATTATAATATGGTAATCAAAGAATTTATTGGGTAACATAAGTGGGAAAAAGTTTGAAGACAGAGGAAAGGTACTTGCGGTAAGAAAATATATTTGGTTAATTGGGAGAGAGAGGAGATTTTGGAAAGCATGTATTAGATGTGTCGACGTTCTGGTGACAGGTAGAGACAGATCATCTGGGCATTAAGAGAGTTGCGTACAAATAGGTGAACCACTCCACGAATACGGTATGGTCATTCATTGCGGAGGAGAAGAACATTTAAGGATATGATCACAGCTTAAAGGGAATGTGTAGTTTGAGCCAGGTTTGGTTCTGGCAGAGGATCGACTTTTTAGTATATTTACTATCCACTTTTGTTTGGATAGACAAAGTTTTTGATTCACTAGTGAATACATTATTCCTAGTTCCCCGTCCCTCTCGATACTTCTATCAGTACAAATCGGCCTCCTTTTTCGTCTTTTATTATTTTGATTATGGTTGTTTGTGTGTGTGGTAGCCTATCTGGGGTTTTTGAGTCCCGAGATGGATTTGTAAAGACCGGCAACTCCTACCAATGAGTGGGCTAGAGGTTCTGATGATGAGCATCAATAAGTGGAACCACCTGATAATGACGAGCTTGAAGGAAGATGCCAACTTATTTATTACCTTCAGAAATGTGTCATCAGAAACACTAGAGATTCCTTTTGGAATTGATTAAGCATAGAAGTATAACATAGGTAAGCTATGAAGATCAATCACTTAGAGCTATAGCAGTGACAAGCTAAAAGCTGAACGAAGAGCTATGGTCCACCGGTTCTCGAGCAGTATACACAGCTACGAAGAAGATAATCGAGACCAAGCCCAAAGTAATTAGGTTTCAGTGTTTTTGGTGACGATTTACTGGAGGCCACCAAGGCCAAAAGAGAAGCATCCTCTAATTTCGTTCTTTATGGCTAACGGGTCTTCTTGTTCCAATCGTTTAGCGGTTTAGATTTTGTTACATATTTTAATTTTGTAACAAGGGGATATGAAACAAAAAAAAGTTATGTTACCTGATTTTTATGTCAATTTTTGATTTTCAGGGTAAACAAATATGTATATATTGTTGTTTTTATGTGCTCAGATATGAACGTCCCAACACATAAATTATCGTATTTTAAAAAGTGGTTTTAATGGAAAAATTATCTTATGGTAAGTATTACTACTCTTGGTGTAGCCGGAATTGATGTTGTTAAATGTTTAATACATAAAGATAACTAAGGGAGGAAAGTGAATGAAGGGACATTGGCAAGCTGGTGCAACGCAATAAGGGAAGAAGAAGCGATTGCGACATAGTCCCAGAGGCTTTAGCGAATAGGAGCCACCTCTTAACTGCTACTGCTACAGGGTTGTGACGGTGACAGAGGCCGGGGACGTTTGGAGAAAAAGGTTGAGCTTTAGCTGCTACTGCTACATCTGTACCGGTAACCTTCTAGAGAGTGGAGCAGCTCACAACTGCTACGAAGCGAGATTATGTGACTTGTCACTGCTACACCAGTACCGTCACATCCCTATTGTTTTAGTACAACCAACAATTACAACAATCTTCAGAACATTAGTAACCTTATTAGAGGACTTATTTGATTTATGTTTTATTTTTGTACGTAATAGTTATTTCTAGTTTGATAAATGTTTGCATATACTGGCTATATAATGTAGATACTGTTACAATGTAATTCAATTTTAATCATTTTTATTCACATACAGAAGTCCCCAGAGTTACCCAGAACTTGGCATGAGTTATTTACAGGTACAATTAAATTAATTGTACTATTTCTAATTGAGAAACAATAAAGTAAGAACTAAGCCATTTTTTCTAACGGAAATTACTAGCAAGTATCATTTTTGTGGTATTCGTTTTTTACTTAATCTTGAATTGGGAATGGGTTTAAAAATATATTCAGTGATACAAGGATCAGCAACCTTGCTAATTTTCATTTTAATATTTCTCAGATTTTATTTCCACATTTAACTGACTACATTTTTTTTTTCATTGATTATGAACTTAATTATATTTCTTAAATTATTACTAAAGGGTAGTGTAAAAACTGCTTGTAGTTTTTGACCAAAAATACTTCATTTTATTTGTTAAACCATCTTGACTAGTAAAATTTGCCTTTTCTTGTGATAGAGGGGCTGTGCTACTAGCCCCTCTACTCCACTGGTATCACACAATATCAAAGGATTTTGGCTGAAAAACCAACAACAGGTCAATTGAATCAATCATTTGCTGATGGAGAATTCTTTCCGATTTGTAGTACACTATCAAATACTCTGGCTTGTATATTAGCCTGCCATTTGTGCAAGTCCAGTATCCTGCTTGGACCATCTCATTATGTACTCCGCCAACTATAATCTTCTAAACTGGCCATTTGTTACTTTTCATTAGTTATTAATACATTTTCACGTTATTGAAAAGAAGTCAGAAACTGAAATTAAAGTTGAGCTCCTGAGCATTCCTCATGTACTACCTTGCCTCATTGAAGATGTTTTATCTAGTTAATTTAAAAACTTCTTACTTAAATGTATACTGTTAACCGCTGGATGCTCTCACCAAAACAGTCGCTAAACAGGTTATCAGATCAACCTATCGGGTCATTTAAAAATTTTTCAATTTCAACCTTTCAAAGAAAGGATTTATCCCGTTTTATGCAACATTCTACAAACACAAAATTATTTAAAATACTCTATCTACATGTATTAAAGTGTTTATTGACTGAATGGCTTGTCAAGAAAAAATCGCCAAAGCTAAATAAATATATAACGCATTACTAACAATTTATGTAACTTTATAAAAAAAAAAATTGAAAAAACTACTGATGAATGACAAAGTCGAATAACCAGTTTTTGTGCTATGAAGGAAATGGGTTAATACACTTATTTAAAAAATAAATTAATAGCTTCATTACAATACTGAGCTCAAGTAGTGTAGTACTATTGATGGATATAGTTAGTTTGACTTTTGACTATCGACATTTCAATTCCAATTGAAAATATTGGTAGCAGCTAATAAAGAATATAATCATTAAGTCCAGAATATAACACAATTTCAACATAAAACCTTTATTTACAATATACAATAAATATTTATTTTCATTACTGAACAGTATGAAATTAACTATCATAAAATTATTCTTTGAATTCTTCAATACATTTTAACATTGATAGAAATGAGTTGTCTCCATTTAATTACTGCGTCTACATGACAAGATGAAAGAAATTTATTCTTGGTTACTTCCCTTCTTTTTGTCCCCCAAAGATCTTTTGTTGTTAGTGTTCTGTTGGGAACTCAATTAAGAATCACATAATTGTATTTATTGAAATCCAAATGTCTTAATTTTATGCCAATTTTTGATCTGTTCGAATAAAAATGCAGTATATCTTTAAAGCCTCAGTTGCTTTGGAAATTAATTAATAAGTTAATTGATTTTATGGTTTGTTCCGTATGAAATGGATTCTTCATATTTTCGTAAGCAGTTAGTTGTCAAGTTTTGCGAGTGGAGCAAAGTGAAGTGAGTCCACGAGTCTGGATTTTATGCTAAAATATCTTACTACACCAGTTATTATTTTCTCATGAAAACTGTGAAAAGTAGCCGAAAATGGAAATTTCCTAATTCCATTCAATTTGTTTCCAGTGTTTACTTACATTATAAAAATAATCTTATTCTTATATGCAATGCATATAAAAAAAAAAAAAAAAAAAGCATCATCGCTCGATTTTTAATAGTCTTCATTGAAGTACACATAAATTTTAGTTTAATGACGGAAGTCACATGGCACAAGTGCTTTAGGTACCATCACATAACTTTTATGTTATAATTAATAGCACCATTGTAATTTAAGTACATAAATATTTCTTCTAGTTCTTAATTTTTTTTAAAAAAGTATCCACAAAAACAAAAATATCAAAATGAATTTAATTGCTTTAACCTCATAATTAGTTTAAATTAAATTATATTGATTTTTTTTCAGCGCTTGGCCATCCCCCTGGATATCACCCTGCTTTCATTTCGGTATTTGCTTTTTATTAATTCCACATCATTTTATTTCGGGTTTTTTAGAGAGTAATATAGATATAAGTGTAATATAAGTACACAATTATTTCTTCTAGTTCTTTATTTTTTTTTAAAAAGTATCCACAAATACAAAAATAACAAAATGAATTTAAATCTTTTAAGCCCGTCATTAGTTTAAATTAAATTTTAGTAATTATTTTCTGGGTTCAGCCATGCCCCCTGGATATTACCCTGTTTTGTTTTTTTATTTGATTTTTATTAATTCCATTTTATTTTGGGTTTTTTAAATGAGATCTGCTTCTTCTTTATTTAAATAGCTATTTATTTTACCTCATAAAGTGAAGTGCGCCTCGAACAAACCCACCATCCTCAGGTAGATCTTTAGGGGAGCCTAAATCTAAGCCTAATTGAACCCGAGTCTCCATTATCAGGGGCATTAACCACTATTCCACAGGGTTGGCATAACGTAAAGATGAATTTTATGTTTTGTTTCCAGAATTAGAAAGACCCCAGGGACTCTTAAAAAATTATGTGACGCTGCTTGAATACTTTTTGGATGTAAAACTCTTACTCGTTTAGGGCTAGATTTAAAATGATTTAGGCCCTAAGCCTTATAATTACCCGTAACGAATAAACAGCCACTGCTTCATTGTGTGATTGAGGAACCATTAATATTTTAAACAGATTCATCACATACAGAGGCCACCATTCCTCGCAGGTTTTTTGTTAAAATAAGTGAATTATTTCGTTGGGGGTTTTTATTGAAGAAAAAAAGATGTTAAATTTTGATCAGATTTATTTGTGTACACTATTTCCTTATACAATGAGTTCGCAACCTTAACAGTTAACCCATCCAATACAATACTTTCTAGTTTTCATTCTTATTCTCCTACACCTGAATTTCTCAGTCCCTTCCTTGTTCGTGTTACTTTACTCTCGAACTATCTCCTTCCAAATATCCTCCATGTTCATTCACATCTTCTCTACCTTCATCTTGAAGTTCATACAGATGCTAATTAATTTAGTTTTTTTTGTTTCAATGTTTTGCATTATATTCATATTAATTTAACTATAGTATTAGAGATGGATTACAATATCCATATGAATATATTTATTACCCTTAATCAAAGCGTTAATATATTTTTTTATATATACTATATAATCTGGAATTGATTAGGATGAATGTTTTGTCAGCCAGAAATTTCATTTTCATTGTTAAAACATTGGTACTGCAAATGACTTTTGCTATTAGCATGACATGCGATGTGCCTTCATAGATTTATCCCCAGACACTTACTTTGTGAAGTCGTTATGTCTCCAGTGGGGCTCTCAAGATTCGTCTAACTGTCTCAAATTTTGTTTGATTCCCTGTTGTGAGTTTGTGGGAAGAGTGGTGGATGAAAGTGTTTTTATGGGGTGGTTTGCACGTCTATGGAGGTTTATGTGAAAATTTCGAGTATCAGTCTTTGATTATATCGTTAACGTATGCTATTTGTAAGCCCTTGTGTAATGTCTTGTTTGATATGTACCAAGGATAATTGATAGAACAGCTTGTATAGTCTGTATGCTTGATTTTGATGCCAAACCTCAGATCTCAATTCCAGTGTCCATAGAAGATTCAGAAATAAATTATGTGTTATCTAATGACAGTGTCTAACGACATACATTAAGGGTTTTGAGAAGTGAAAATCTTTGGTCTCATGTGTGAGTTTTGCAGGTTAACCGTCTCTACAAGTAAAACCGCTACCGGACGATGTCTAGTTGTGTGATTACATTTACATCGGTGGACAGGTCACGTGGTGGAGGGTAAATTTTATTAGTGAGAATTTTTGCAGATGGAATTTGACTCGCCAACTACCATCTTGACCCTAGTTACAGGTCAACCACTTTATCCCAACAATGGTCAGCTTGGCACAAAGCAAATAACTAATCATTGGACGGTAAGCACCCTGCCGGCAAGACTTTATCACTTGAGTTAACAGTAGGTGAATATTGTGAAGGGATACTTAA
Source organism: Acanthosoma haemorrhoidale (assembly GCA_930367205.1). Taxonomy (NCBI): domain Eukaryota; kingdom Metazoa; phylum Arthropoda; class Insecta; order Hemiptera; family Acanthosomatidae; genus Acanthosoma; species Acanthosoma haemorrhoidale. The sequence goes on from OV884009.1 coordinate 65,434,667, forward strand.
GACCCTAAAAGAGAAGCCTCCCTCCTTAAGAGAAGCCTTAACTCTACTCCAGGTATCAAGTCCTTCTGTCTTCCAAATACATACTGAGGCACAAACAAACCACTTTCACACTTCCCCTGTACTTCAGGTAAAACCAAGAGACCCAATATAAAATGCCAAATCCGTCTACCAGCATGACTAATTTCTCAACCTGTCAGTTACAGTTCAATCTTATCTATCTGTCTCGCCCAATTAACTCTCCTGTATAAAGGTTTTTACTGTGAGCTATGCCATCATTGTGAGTTGTTTTTATTAATAAATTGTTTTAAAGTCTTTACTGTTGTGAGATCGTTAATTACGTGATTCTAGTTTTCAGAGAAGGGTTTTTAGATTCATCAGCCTGAAGTAATTTTATTTTTGTCCGTCGCATATTATTATTCCTAAGGAGCAAGGTCACAGAATAAAAAAATAGTTCAAATTAATAATGTTATGTTGTTTAAGGGTGGCATATTCGAGGCCTTCAATCACCCTATTTTTCCCCTTGGCTAAATTTTATTTTCTATTCTAAAATAGAAATTGAGTCTGCTTCTTATAAATATACGTTTTTTCTTTACAAGGCCACCATCCTGAACTAACATCCTGGAGGCTTTTCATCGGTTGGTAGTTTGGTCCATTATTTATATGGGCACCATTGAGGCAGACCACGTTACCTCAATACAAATCAATTAGATAATTACCATAGCACTATGGGAAAACCAAAATTTTTTTTTTTATCGTAGATATATCATCTTCAGGGTGTCTTTGTAATAGGTTTATTTAAGAACTAATTATTACCGGCATAAAATTATTGTAAAATGTTTTGTCCTAATTAATTAGAAGCACATATATATTTCTTACAAATCATTGTAAACAATATGTTGAAATGATAATTTATGTACAATATGGATTACTAACACTTTGGTTTCTATGAATTCTTCGAAACAATCATATGGAATCATATGACTTTTAAAGGCGCAAAGCAAAAAATCAATAATTTAAATATTATTCATGATAATTAGCTTATTTTCTGATTGTGGAAGAGCTGAGACAAGGTAACTTAAGCTCTGACGTGTTGGGGATGCCTGAATTCCTAATTTAGTGGAGCTAGGAGTGAGTAGGCGGTCTGACTCATTCACTTCAAGATAACTTCTATCCTTTACAAACTTCCAGTTCTAATATGCCGGAAGCCAGGACTAGTCAGCTTTACAAAATCGCTAAAAAAATATTGGTCGGAAGATGTTCATCGAATAGGAAAACGTGCGTCTGCCTTTTTTGACAGGAAACGTAACAATTTTTGGTTTTTCAAAATTTTATTTTCAGGCAAAACTTGTACTAGTGTAGACAGTGGCTGGCTGGTTCGAAGGAAATAAATTGCAGAGACTTCGTGAGGTCTTCCATCAGACAGTTGAATACTTATCTTGTTTATATTATAAATAAAATATTAACGTGCATCGGCAATTTATCATTTACTGAATCACTGCTGTTACACTTGGTAGTACACGTTAATTTTATTAATTTGATAACAATAAGATACATTTTTATAGCTTAGTTCCCACCAACCTTGGAAATAATTTATTCATTGTTATTTACGCCGTAAACCTCGATTTCCCCCTCTAACTGTTTAAAAAAAATTAACTGTCAGCGTAACTACAAACGTAAGTATTAATTAAAAAAAAAAAAACATGGCACAACACCTTCTGAAGACCGTAGTTGGTAGGTGGCGCTGAGATAATACTGTCGTTGTGGATGTTGCGTTTCAACTTTAAATACGTTTTATTAACTGAATTTGATAGTTATTTATTAAATGAGTAGCTAATTTATGAACTCCAACCAGACCCATCCAAGGAGAGCCGATCCTGGTTCTCTGATGAATCAGCAGAATAATACCAGCTTAAGTGCACTGTCCCTTTAAGTCCCTTTAAGAAGATAGCATTTTTGACCAAATATACGAAAATTCAAAGACTTTAAAGCAATCGTAGCATTTAAAATTTTTGTTTTGAATTTTTCTAAGCTCTTCATTGGCATATGGCCAAAGAATTCACCAGTTTCATCAACAGCCCGACCTAAAAGGCAACGATATGAACAGTTCATACATCATCTGTATTATTATTTTTTTCTTTTGCGGAAAAATGTTTTTTTTTTCATTTTTTTTAAGCTTAATAAAAATTGTATTGTCAGTGATGTGTTTTGAAGAGTCAATAACACAAGATCAAGTGTAGAAATGTGAGAGTCGAGTCTGCGTGAAGGTTAAAGCAAAAACAATGTGGTTTACAGGAGCCTCTAAGATTGATATGACAATCGAAATAAAATAATATTATTCAAAGTAATACAAAAATTCACAAATAAATTTTTGAAATGGAATAAAATTAAAGCCTTTACAAATAACTAATAAAAATATATAAAGGTTTAAATACAACAAACAAAGAGATTTGAATTGGAGCGTTCATTCGTCAATATGACGTCACATTCACGGATCACGTCTAACAGCGTGATCGCAAGCAGTAGTATGTCTTATTTAGTCTGAAAAAAAAATGAGAAGACTTGTTGTATTTTTCATACATATTCAAGGTCATGACTTGTTTTAGTGTTGAATTTAAATGCTTTACTTAATGAAAAACTTATCGTGTAATCGCAGCACTTGACACCTACTAATTGCGAAAATGCGAGGAGTTTTAAAAAATCAAATCGCCTCAAACGACATCGAACACATAATATTTATTGCTGGCACCCAAAACTTAATTTTCGGGAGTATCTTTGAAATTATTATTACGTTACTGCTTCTAACGTGGCCTTAAGTATGGGGAAATCTCAGAAATTTTAAATAGTTTCTGATCTGTGAGAATAGTTGAAAAGATTGTGAAACATTTCTCACTTTAGATTTTCATTTCATAGTTCCTCCTTACCATATTTTAACCAACATATTTTCCCGCACATTATACTGTTATGTTAATTGTTCTAATTAAGCGAAATATTAATGGTTGTTGTGATGTACATAAATATATAAATCAACTTGTAACCAGAATAGTTCACCAACCCTTAAATTCCAGACAGATTTAACAATTTCCACGACCACTAACTGAGAGCGCACGAAATGGAGCATTGGCTTGGAGTCAGTTTTAGACCGCGGCTCGAAACCGGGAGGCTATTTCATAACTCAGGATTAATTTACAAATATCTTTATTTGGTTTCCTCCCTGGCTCAGATCCTCTCCTAGCCGGGAGGGAGGAGGCAGGAGGGGATCCGGCCTCCTCCCATCCTCCCAGTATCGGTGGAGGATCCTCCCTGCCAACCCGAGGCCAGGGGGGAACCTCCTAGGAGTCACCGCACCTCCACCAAAACGAAAATCTACGCGAATTTTTGTGACGTTTAACTATGTCAATTGGATCCGTAAGTGTTGGAAACTTCTAATTATTTGAGTTCCTGAATTACATATTATCAATCCAAATTCAATAAATATGTATACTTCTACTTGAGCATGTCTGATTATTTTATTTTAATGATGTTTTAGCCAAAGCCTTTAATAATTTACTAGCAAACAGTTTTTACGAGATTTTTTTTTTTTGGAATAATTATAAACGGTGTATTTGACTTCTGGACTGATGCCAGCTCAATCCTATTAATATATTTTACTAGTTCCAGAAATATTTTGATTTTATTTTGGATTTACAGTTTTATGAACCTTAGAAACATGGTATTTGAAGTTTTTCTTTTACTGTTTTTGGACGTTTAGTCCAAGCGCTCCAGTATCATTCGCACCTAGTCCCATCAATCCATAATCATCTTCAAGATAGCTTCTTCTTTCAAGAATGCTCCTTTCTTTATCTTGCACTCTGATCTCTACGTTCAAGATCTAGGAACCTCCCGTTATCAGAATTTCCATTCACGCATCCCTGGCCACCCCAACTCCTACACTTTCATGCATACTGGCAACCCAGATGAGCGGCGGAGTGGCCTTTGTGACTTCAGCTCAACTAAATTGAATTTAAAAGTGACTGGTGAAGTGGATTTGTCTCATTTGTGGAGCCTCTCCCTCCCCCAATAAGTAACAAGACCATACTAACGTCAGCACTAAACATTGCTTATAATTCTATTTGTATTGATTGCAATGTAAAGATTTCAATAAATAATTTTTACGGGTTTTATACTAGCTTATAAATGATACATGTGGTATTAGATCTGGATCCGTATTCCCGATAATGACTCCAAGCTGATCTTCGTAATTAATTAGAAACGGATATATAGAAAAATAAATTATAGGTCGTTTTTATTAATTCCATTCTTATTTTACTTACAAAGACATCAAACTTACTTATCAAGGTTTTTAGGTGTGCTAGAAACGAAAATGTACTTGTTTTTTTCCTAACAATTTTTGGCTTACTTAAAGCGTCATGTTTTTTGTATATTTTCAATAATCTCACCACATTTAATAAGATCCGAGAGATATTTTGGTCTTATTATAAAGCAAATCAAATTGAACCCTTGGAACAAATAAAGAAAATTTTCAATCGATTTCTCAACTCATAGCTTCCATTTCCTGTTTCTGGATTTGTCAAAAAAAAAATTAACCCTTAGAATTCACCATATGTTGTTTTATCGTAAATCATAAATCCAATATTGCCACAATTAATTTTTCAAAAAGTACGGTAAAACAATTCGTTTCAACTCTGTACCCTAATTTATACACATTAACATACATAATTTGGTGGTTAAAAATACTCATTAAGAGAATACAAATTGAAATTTTAAGTATATTACTCCAAACTGTAAGCAGATGGGAAATTAAATTTCTGTAGGTGTTAAAAAAAAGGTACGTCACTTTAGGAATCAGTAAAAAAAAAAAAAATTGTACACCGATAAGTTTCCAAAAACAATTGTTTTTTTTTTTGAGGCCTTTTTCGAACTCGATTCGTTCGTCATACGCGTACATTTTTTTTCTGGCGGACCACGGGGGGGGGGGGGGGTACTGTGAGAGCGCCGGTGCTTCACTTGAAATATTTAGTAAGTTGGATCCCGGTCAGGAACGTTCTGTTCCTCATACCTGTATAAATAGCTCCGCTGTCTCACTTGTTATTAACAGCTATGCAAAAGGGGCAGAGGGGAGTGAAGCACCAATTTTGGCCCAAGACTCCTGGCAATCGTCTTCTGTTTTCAAGCCGGGCAATTAGAGCACTGTACACCCATTTACCTGGTTATTTAAAACCGAAGGAAACACGAGGTCATAAAGAATTACAATGCACTAACTTTAACACTATCTGATAATACTAATATATTTTTCATATTCAAGCCAGTTTAGTTTAAAATTATTCTATAGTTCTCATGTTCTTCATTAAAAGTTTTAAATAACATCTGTATGAAAAATACAAATTTTTCATAAGAAGGCTTTATAGTCTCTACAAAGTTTTATTTTTATTTTTACAATTTGTCTACGTTTCGCCTATTCAGGAATGTGTATGATATAACTTCTGCCCTCCACAGATTATCATGATTAAAACTAAGACCCTTTTCAAATTGAAATGTATGAACAATGAAATTATGTTAATTTCCGTTCAGATATTTGGCTCCAAAGAGTGAACTATACATGAATAGCATGTTTTATTAAAAATGTTAATAATATTCCAATGAGCCAACGCCCTAATTAGAGGCACCTGCATTTCGAAACAACAATTGTATGAAAAACAATATTTTTCACAAGAAGCTAACATTTTTTTTTTACAATTTGTCTATATTTCGCCTGCCTACTCAGTCACCCTAAGGACTGTGCAAGATATACAATTTTCCCAGACTAATTCTTCTCATCATTTTAACGTCATATACCGAATTGGTGTAGTCCGAAATTTTCTTTTACAAAACTAGCGGAGAAAAGGCATTTTATCCTACTATGAAATCATCTAATACTGTTTTGGGGGAGGTTGTATTGACTAAAATCTTTTTTTTTGTTGTTTAAACTGTACCACCTCCTCCAACACAATATTACTTGATTTCATAGTGGAAGAAAATGTCTTTTCAGAAAAAGAAGAAAAAGTCTTTTCGCCAGCTCATTTTCTCAAAAAAAACTTTGTATACATATTAGGAGTCCTAAATGATAAACATGGATAAATGATAAACGATATAAATATAATTAAATTCAACATGCGTCTTGTAAAAGGGGGGTTAATTTTCAAAATCAGGGCGCGATTTTGGGTTAGTGAGCGAGTAAGAAAATTTTGCCTGTGGGTTTTCTAAAATAACCTGTGGGTGGTGGTGCAAATGATGAAACTGAAGGCTGACGACTTGAGGGCGATTTATATAAACTTTTGTAAGGGCATCTTACTCAGTGATATGTGGTGGTTTGCAAACCCATTTTCTTTTCTCTCTACCTCTGCTTCGCCTATGATGTTCTCTACTCACTCTACTCACTGGTGAGTGTGCGCTTAATAGAGCAAAAAAAGGGCACAGCTCCAACCTAGTGGGATTTTTTTAATTTGTCCAAAGGGTCAATCCTTTTAGGGCTTAGGACTTTAGTAATAAACAGGTAGAAGCACCAGCACCTATCGAAATGCAAATTGCTGGAAAATTCTTGGTTCGTGCTAGTGAGAAATGGTCTTGTGACGTCAAAAGCGGGTCCAATGACTAATAATTTCGAGGGAATGATGTTCTTCCCGAAACAGCCTTCAAAACTAAATGCTTGTTCATTATATTTCAAATTATCATTAGGAAGTTATAAATAAATTCGAGACAGGAAATTGATACGTTAAAATGGGAGTGATTTCTAATGTTTAATAGATCTATGATGTAAGAAATGCATAGGTCATTTCCGGCATAGTGAAACACCAAGAGAAGAATATTTTAGAGCTGTATGTCTAAATACAAAAATCGTGCGTAAAGAGCAAAATAGAAAAAAACAACAGACTTTTGATTCACACTACTATAAATATAATGGCGTAGGGGAGAAATATGTAGGGACCTGAGCAGAGGTCGCTGACTGAAAGCACAATTATAGATCTTGTATAATAGGAGGTGACTTTTGAACCGAACGATTTCAGAACAAAGGGTTGTTGGGCCAAAAGTTATGTTTGGGTGACGGCCAAGGATTGCCAATTGCCCAGAACATAACTGCAGGTTAACGTCAACGTAGATGAAGAAATATGGAGTAAACGCCAAAAATTATTTTTTTCGAAAACCGTTTATTCGAGAAAAAATACAATCTGCCAAAAAAGGACAACGAGTAACTGTGATCCAATTCATACTATATTTTAAATAACCCATCCACTCTTTCATGCGTACATAAACCCTAAACTAATTGTGAATAATTTCAGGTTTCGTACGTAAGTGGAATTTTTTCTCAGTATACGATTTTTTGCGGATTATATTCCCAACTTTTCTTAGTGTGGAAACCATCGAGGTAGGACGGTAACTATGACCAAATGACGATGGCCCTGTACCCGTTTAGAATTCCTGTCGAATTTTCAACACATATAAAAAACTTTTATGCATTAAACAATTAATACAAACACCGTTATATTCGTTGTATGAAACGATTTAAATTGTTGGCTTTCCACCATACGTTATTGTTGAAATAGCTCTGAAATTCTTTCCTTTACCATAGGGGAAAAAAAACGTTACAATAATCTAAAAAACCTTCTAAGCTGGGTCTTGAGAAATAGATTACTAAAATTTAACGGAACGGGCTCGACTTTTTTCGCTTTAATTAACTTAATAGTATAAATTGTTATTGTATTTTAGTAAAAAAACGATCGGTGAATTTCTAGGTTTAGTGGAATTTACCTTCAAAATTTCAGATTTATTCAATAATTTTCCCGACAGTTATTGTTGAGCATGCAAATGGATAGACGAAAGGCGATCACAAGGTACCAGAATAACATCTCTCCCAGTAGGCTTGGCAACAAAAAATGATTTGATTTTTAATTATTTATAGTTCATTCAAATCATGTAATAAAAATGTTTACAATATTCTACTTCATGCAACACCAACAAATATATCTGATACTCTGTTAAATAAGCCGATTGTCAACATAGTTTCTCCTATAGACTAAAATTTTATTTTGCCACGTAAATTAATCACTATTTGAAGCCTAAAAATAAGAATGATTTAACAACATGCTCGTTAAAAATTTTATATTACATAACAATAATGTTATATTTATGTCATGTAATAGATTAATATTTCGTGTTCTCTCTGAAGTTGAATCCATACACGAAATAAATGTTGATCCTCAATCCAAAATATATGATTTTATCTGAAAATTAAAATTGTTTAATGAAGGAAAAGTTATGAATCTGTAACACTAAATATCAAATGTTCTATGGACTTAAATGTGCTCCTGAACGATTTCCATACGTAATTGAAATTAAATAAATAATCGATTTATGTTGAATAGTTTATAATATTTCGTCACGTCTGAGGTGAAGTGTTGATAAGCTGCCGAGCCCAAATGGGAGTGGTTCAATTCTCAATTATTTTATACGATAGTGGTTGTAAAAACGATTAAGTCAATCTGAAATTTTAAAATAATGCCCCACAACACTTCCAAATACGCTAGTTATAAAAAAATGAACTAAACATGAAAAAAAGTAGCTTCCGTTTCGCTAACTTAAGTCAAAGATCATTAGCTATTTAAAAACTATTATTTTAGTTAATTCTGCTTGGTTGAGGACGCGTTAATAAAGACGTCACAAGAGGAAATTCAAAGAAAATCTAGAAAATGATGACGTGTCATTTCCGACGTTTTCAATAGTTATGTTTTGTGTCGATATTTTAAATATTATCAGTGACAGAGATGGTTTGATAAATGAAGTATATTTTCGATCATAGTCATTGGTTTGTTGCTTTTTTATGAGGGGGGCTGCTATCGGTTATCATCCCCCCCAAAAAAAATTAAAATTTACATAAATACAACGTTATTATAAAAAAAACAATTATACATTGCCTTTATAAGAGTAGCCAAGAGACTTCGAGAGCAAGAACAATCTAAGTAACTGACTTGAAGACCTGTAAGTATATTTTGATATTATTTCTTCGCTTTCTATAAAATTCAAGTATTATTCAGCAAAAATTACAAAAAAAATTTAATAAACCCAAAAAAATGGCAAACCCACTGATTCTTGGGTAAACTAGTGAAATAATTTCGCTCCAAAATCTCTTTTCAAAGTCAACATAAGCTTTAAATTATTGTCAACAATAACGGTGGTTTTTCGGACAACAATAAGCGGGGAGGAGTTACCTGGCTCCCATCCAACGCATCGAGAATGTCCTTTACACACTGTTGCTATACTTGACGACTGCTCATCTTGATGACCATCTAGGATTAGGTTACATTTGTCACCGGTGACTTAATGGACCGCTTGACGTCGCCATAATCTGCCCAAGACATTTAACACGACGGCCAACAACGGGGAGCAGCGAATCGGATAACGCTGCCTATTTTTTGGCCCTCTTTGATAAATATAATTTTAAATTTAGCATCCCTTAAACCCTAATAAGAGACACGCCATTATAGCACAGTAGCTAAACAGTAATATTTTCTGAGTGCCCGAAGGGCGCGACTCCACTTTCAAACTGTCGTCAAAATAATCCAATTTTATTGGTAAATTAAGTTACACTCCGGATTACGTTGTATTTGTTTTAGATAACAAGTAGTTACGGTAAGTCTGCATACCAAATTTAAAGTGAAAAAAGTCCGTCACGTTTCTCTAACTTTTAAGTTGATCACCAGTAACAGCTCAGAAACTATTAAGGACTTGAGTGTTTTTTTCGGTTGGTCTTTCCCATGCGAGGTAGGTGACAGCGATATGAATTTGGGAGGTCTCTGTGCTGTTTTTTAAGCACTGTATGAATGAGCGAGTGAATGAAGAACTGGTATGAATGAGAACACTGATCACAGTTACTTATTAGCCAACAAAAGGTAGATTGTAATTTTATCGCAATAAAGATTTTGTGTACTATTACAGCTCTTGAGCTATTTTGACTGAAGTGGTTTAATGAATAAAATGAAACACCTAGTATTTTTGTCACAGTCTTGTATTAAATGTATAATAAACTACTGAAGAGCTCCCGGACCATCGAGATCATTTTTCATCTTTATAATTATGTAAAAAATAAAAATTAGTTCATAGTTGTATCAATGTTAGTCGATTGTCAAATTCTATGCTGCCTATCAGGGCTATTTGACGTTGACAAGTTGCAATTTGACTATTCATGGTATTGTATAACTTACGCGCCGAATCAACGGTATCTCCAGCTAATAATGACAAAATAATTGAGTATTTTATAATGGAAATGGTGTGTTGAATGATGTATAGGGAGGTGGCTGCCGACGAGGGAGCAGCCAAAGCCTAGGAGGAGGAGTCGAGGAGGCTAGTGGTGGTTAGGGCGATACTAAAGTCGGCCACTGGCCGGTGGTTCAGCCCCACTCCACCCATCTTCTCCGGGCTATGGTCCAGTCATCAAAGCCAAGTCTGATGCATAACACAAATACGGCCTGCGTTACCGCTGCGGAAACTATTTTGACAACGGCCCGTTATTATAGCCTACCACTAATAATGCCCCGTTTCACCAAGTAATTTATTAATCAATAATCCTTCAATATTATTATTTAAAAAAAAATTTATTACGGGTCCATGTCCACTAAGAATAATGATAATTCACAAATAAATAAAAACAGTTCTGGCCGACAAAAAAGAAACATTACATCACAAAGGTATGCCTAAAATTAAAAAATATCATTCTAGAATTTCTTTAAATACAAAATAAGAATAAAAGAATAATACACAATTAAATTAAAACGAAAAAATATGGAAAAATAGTAATAATCAAATTAAATAGTAGTTACTATTTTAAAAAGTTATATAAAATTTAAAAGAGGTTTACCATAACTATGCATTTATCGGTAGAACAGGTAAATGGTAGTTATAGTTGAAAAAATAATACAAATGTCCTAGGTTAGCATGCGTCTGGCTGAGTGGCAAGAAAGTATTGGAATAGGAGGCTTTTAAAAGTACCTAGGATGAAGCATGGCAGAGGTTGAGAGAGTAGTGGACCGAGCAAGAATGGAACGGTTCAATGTTGTAGTTCTGGTGGATGAGGTATAAAGGTATAAATTAATAATAATCATAATACACGCATATATAATTAATCAATACCGATGCACACACTAATTAATTAACACCAATAATACACACATACTAATTGATTACTACCAATTATAATATACACATATTAATTAATAAATACTAATAATACGCGGACTAATTAATACTAATAATAATACACAAATATTAATACTAATAATACACACATATTAATTAATTAATAGCACTAATACACACATATTAATACCAATAATAATACCTATAATGTATAAAGAAAGACGTGATCATGTATCCCGGGAGTAGACTGAGGATAATTTTAGGACCCTGTAACTATAAGGGGGGTTAGGAGACTACCTAGTTTGGAAAAGGTATGAATCAAGGAAGTATTGTTAGCGGAAAGGTGGTAAGAGCCACCTTAACTCTGCGCAGAGATGGGAAAAACGGGTACACTGCGGAGTCTCATGGACTAATATGACAAAACAATTTATGACTGGCTTCAACCTGCCCTACCGAAAGATCCCCTATACCACAAAGCCATAGTCAACGGGAGTGGTAATGAGAGAGGATACCAGGAGTGGGCGTGTAGGCTGGGAAAGAAATTAAATCAATTGAGATCATGATTAGCCATGACGATTAAATAGTTTAATTACTGTTGAATGTTGGGACATTTTTCATGGGGCTGCTTTTATTTTCAGTGACAACAGGTGAACATTTCGTAGAGAACAATATCCCTCTATTTGAAACTGCGGTTTTTGACTACAGATTTATGCCAGGTTCCCACGGGGCGTGTTTCACGAAAGCGGGTATTATTGATACCCAGCTTCGATTATTTGTATTATATTTTTGTCTTGTTCGGTTAGTTTTATAATATAATATGAAATGACTCAATGTGGTACATAGCTTGTACCATCACAAACAAAGGCCTGAAAATATTCTGAAAAATTCTTACTAGAAGAATAGTTCTGGAAAATTATTTAACACTATTAAAATGTATGTAACATTTAATAAAATGTATAGTTTGCAGTATTCAAGGCCTCTTTCTGGTATGCTAGGAGATAGCATGTCAATGAATGTTTGTTACTTCTAGCATACCTTCAGTGGCCATGAAAATAATTTGTGCTCAAGACAACTTAATTTGGATGATAGATCATATATTCTCGAGAACCATTAAAAAAAAATAAATAGATAAAATATATAAAGATATGTAAGAAGAACCTGCAGAGAAGAAAAGGATGTCACTGTGAATGCTAGCTGGAGGACACAGAAGTGTTGTTTGGAGGGTCATATTATTGATAAAGAACGAAGTATTACGCACAGCACGCGCAACTTCATCATCGATACCTAAAATATTCATCCTGCAAATATATTAATGCGTTACATCATGTAGTATTAACCAATCGACTTGTTTGTTGTTGTTTTTAAGTTTTTTATGACTAAAGTTTTTACATCAATTATGAACTAACACTATTCTGTTCCAGTATATAGACAAAATAAAGAGTACAAAATGTGCAAAAACAAAATTGTAAGATACCATTATGCCAGAGTTTCTTACAAATATTCTGAATGATGGTAAAAAAAATACTACCCGGTATTTTTGAGTGAAAATACTTCATTCAATTTATTGAATCATTTTGGTAGTTGAAAATTCCCTTTTCAACACATAAAAATGGTTGGTAACTGATCGGGTGGGACGGTGTTCAAAATGATATTTCTATTACAGGCTCTCTGGCTGGTTTTTTTTTAAAACATTGAAGCATGCAGAAATTTGAGAACTTTAAATTTTAAATAATTTGTGATCTGGTACCTCAACCCTAGATATAAACGAAACGAGCATGACATTTTTCACGGTTAATTTATTTTTTTCAAACAATCCGTTTTTGGATTTTAACCGACACCTAATTTTCATATTTTGTGCAATTAGGGTTGCGAAATATACCTTTCAAATTCCAGATCGATTCAATGATTTTTACGACTCCGTCCCTGTAACTGAATGAGAGTAGGGTATACCCCTTTGGGATCGGCAATAATTCAGTCCGTAGCTGTAAACCGGTTTACTGATTCTGGATTCAAAAGATAAAATTAGTTTATCATAACTAATTTTTTTCTTACGAGAAATTGGCTGGTCTGCTAGCCAAAAAAAAATGTCATGTTTTAATATTTTGATGTATGCCTTCATCGTCTCCTGAGAAAAACATCTCGAAAGTGGACCGACATTCAACCAATCTGTCATGGCTGATTTCTAATTTGTTTGGTTTTTTTTTTATGTTTTCCGACCGTTTGTATAAGGTATCTGACCTGGTAATATTTGATATAAGAAATACATGCAAATATGGCCAAACCCATAAAACATAATTGTCATTAATTAATTATACGGTATGAATGAGATCATTTATCACTATTAGTTATTGCCCAATAAGGCAGATTGTAATTTTATCATAATAAAGCTGTTTAATAATAAAATTAATTAATTAGTTTAATTAGTTGGGATTAAACAAAAAATTATTTCTATAATTTTGAGTTGAGTATCAAACTAAAAGTATCTATGTCCTGATCAGCAATATGAAATCGTGAAATAGTGTGCTCAGGTAATAATTAAAAACACTCATTAAAACTGACGTTAAAATCGTGTTAGCATCTTTGAATCAACCAGTATTTTTTTAGACGAACAATATTGTGCATGGGAATTCAATTTGATGCTTAATAATTAAATAAAACCAGTCCCATGAAAAATAATTAAGGGATTTAATCTTTCCCAAGGGAAAGATGTAAGGGAAATTGATTAGTTCTAAAATACCATTAAAACCGTCATGAAAAGTATATTGGCAATTGTTTCGCGTGGGTTATGTGTTTGTACGTATTGAGTGAGTTGAATCGTGTATAAGTTATGAATGAGCTCTTATATCATAATTATTAATGCTGGATAAGTAATTTTACAAATAAAGAAGAAAATATTCCCCAACCCCAGTTTCAATAATACAGGAATAAAATATTTTGCATACAAATTATACTTAAGCCTAGGGATGCTAAAAATAAAAGTGACCTCGTGAAATACAAAGTCAGCCAATTATTCACTAGTTATCTGTAATTAAAACAATAATATTTTCCCATTAAATTGAGTAAGACATCAAAAAATCTTGTTGGTCTGATCAATTATATAGAATATGTGTGTTACAAGACGTTAATTTATGTTGAAAGGCTGCTTTTGGGCTTTTTATATTAATAAATGTACACCTCTCACTGGTCTACTCACAATTTATTTTATGCTGATAACCGCGCTTTTGGTGGCTGCACCACCGTTCTCAAGTATCTTATAATTAAAATGATAGCCATGCAAGTTTAATTACGTAATAATTAAAGTGGACAGTTTCCTATCCAACCACCCTAATCCCCTTGCACTGTCATTACACTCCACCACACATCCTTATAAACCTCCTCGGAGACTAAAGTGGCAGTGGCCTCGTGACTTGATATAAACGCGTGACAGTGAGAGTCCTGACAATGGCCGGTTCCTCCAATCATGTCCTGAGCGTCTGTGGCTCTCGCGATCTTAGCCAGCCTCCACACTCCGGTGATGCGGTTGATGGAGAAGCGTGGGGGACTTTGTAAATACTGTATGATTGAGAACATTTATCACAATTACTTATTGCACCATAAGGCTGATTGTAATTTTATCACAAAAAAAATTTTTTTCACTAGTTATAAATTTGAGTATTTGTTCCAAATCCGTCTGGATACTTCGAAAAACATTGCTAATAGATTCTATTTCAAATCCATTCTACAAAAATGGAATGGTTTTTGTTCACTCCTGAAATATTTGGAGCCGGTTTTGAAACAAAATACCTTAATTATAAGATACTTTAAAATGTTGGCATTCTCGAAAGTATTAAATAAGGTACGCAGAAATTGGTAATAAACAAGCCCATCCTAGTAATTTCGGAAAATAATGAATTACTCAATAATAAAAAAGAACATTTTGAATGGAGCCAAGGAACCAGCTGTTTACTGTGTCAGGCGATGTAAGTAAAGTCGTATTGTCTAATGGCAAGATATTCGAGTTACAGTCAGCCCTAAAATAATTTTTGGGATAAATTCTGCCTGAAGGTACGCCAAGTCAAAAAGGCTGAGTCACCAACTCCAAATCCAGATATATTCTAATTTGAGATGACTAGAAAGCCGAACGGTAGCCTCGTCCAAAGCCACTGACTCAGTGAGCTAGGAATCCATAGGGGAGGACAAATATAGGTACGGCATTTTCCCCCAGATATTTGAGGGTGGTTACTTTAATAGACCGCCTAGGTCATACCGGCCATCGTTTACACCCTGTCGCTAGGGAACCAATGAATCAAAATGGTCATTTGATACAGCAATATTTATTATTTTGAAGAATGTCTATGTATCTTAAATATCGAGATTTCGCACAATATCCTTGTGTATCAATCATGATTATAATTTCATATAATAACTGCAACATTTCTTCTGGCTCATTCAGTCCATAAATTACAATAAAAATAGATACAGAAGGTTATAGTGCACACTTTGTGATATTTAATATGCATAGGAGATCCTATTTATTTGGTATGATTTTATAAATAAATTTACCGTCTCTCCTTCGCTGCCTCATGTTTCATACGTTGTCCCGCGTACTCAAAATTTCTTTCGTCTCACGTCGCTAATAAATTGAGGCTACGGACAGACCTATTGAAAACCCAGTGTTTAACACTATGACCCCACCACCCCTCCCTTATCGATGGCAACATACTGTCGGGGAAAAATTATGTTAAGATTTAGTATTTAAGTTAGTTTTATGTTTGATAAAAAAAGGTGAGCCTCGACACCTTTAGTAAATTCAGTTCAGTCCATTCATGTATAATGTACATCATTATACTTTGTATATTGCAGAGTATTATCATTTTATATATCAGAACCTGTATATGTAATGTAGCCAAGCTACAGGAAATACAAAAAGAAATTGTAAATAGATTCGTTTGAGAATTTATATTTTGTACTATATATCTGCGTAAATTTTAACAAGGGGATATTACGTGATATAATACAATATTGATAATACTAACAATAAGCTTCATTCACACTCGCGTAGATTGATACAAAAAAACAAACATAAATATCTTGAATTCGTCGGAAGTAGGGGACACGAATCTAAGCCGAAAGACTTATATGGTTTTGAAAAAACATTTCCTTTTCAAAAAAAATAAAAACATTAAAACTGCTAATATATATATCAACAAAATTATTTATAACCTCATTAAATATGAGATTTTGACTGTGGCTTGATTTTTGGGGATATCTTTCTGCGTTAGGTGTTCAATTTATGTAATTATTTATTTTTGCATTTCCAGACTGTGTTTTGCTGATATAACTATTCAAAATAATCGTTGCACTGCATCATTACTTGTTTTCTTGTTAGATAGAGAATATAAATGTTTTTTATTGGTATGTTTAAAAAAAATTTTTTTTAATCTTGGAGATTTTACCTATTAGTATGTAGGTATGTAGTACTAGAAGAGCGAAACAATTATTTTGAAAAATTATATCATTCATGGTCCTGAAGATGCCTGAACAGGCGAAACGTTGAGTGTCGATATAAAAATTAAAGTAAATTATTGGAGAGGCTCATTTTTTGAAAAATTTGCTTTGAAATACATTGATAATTTTAAATACAGGTACTTTTGGAGTGGCAGAATATTATCGATACTATAATCTATAAAAATATAGGATTACAAGACACAATACCGGCCGCAGGTACTAACTTTTACTGAGCACACTATAATTAAAAATGTAAAGAAATACATGTTTTCATTTTTCAGAATAAAAAGCATTACTATTGACTATACGCTCCCCTACATATTATATCTTCCTCATCGTCTTTAGATAGAGTGCTACTTAGCTCAATGCATACAACAGAATAAGGACGATAATTTCTTCGCTGGGTGGGAGAGCTATACATGTAAGTGTGGTCAAGGTGTATTGAAAGAAAACAACTGATTTCAGGACTTAAGTACAATAAGCGTTGACTGTGATTGACGATTTTGAAAGGCCTTAGATTGAAATAAGATGTATGTAAATGTGATATTTAATAACTTTTAAGTCAAAAAAAATATTTTGACAAGACCTGAGATTGAAGTTTTGAAACTCCGTAACCCCAGCAGCCACGAGAGAGAGGAAATTGTTGCTTCATATTTTTCCGGTAGTTTAGATGTTTTGCAACCACATATTTTATACCTGAAACGAAACCGGGCCTTCTGAATATTTTACCTTGGTTATCATAAATTTTGCCCATGGTGTTTATAACATGTAAATGTTCTGTCAGACTTATT
Organism: Acanthosoma haemorrhoidale; assembly: GCA_930367205.1. Lineage (NCBI taxonomy): Eukaryota > Metazoa > Arthropoda > Insecta > Hemiptera > Acanthosomatidae > Acanthosoma > Acanthosoma haemorrhoidale. The sequence goes on from OV884009.1 coordinate 65,452,108, forward strand.
AACGTTAAAAAATATGCACAGCGCCACAGTGGCGGGAGGTTCGGCGTGGCCGCGCATAATACTCCCTCGCGCGATCGGCCTTGACACAGAGCTTAACTAATGATTTGCTCGCGAACTATTATCAAATAGCCCCTAACTGATATGGAATGAGAGGCTAGTGAAATGTCTCGGCTGGCCGACTGCCAAACAGCTGGAAGGATTTGGTACGGGTTTTCTATTCTTACACATTTATTTCTGCGATACGCCGGCAGCCAGCCGCCTGCGAGTCTAGCCTCTCACACTCTTGTAGAAGAATGAATTTATTTTTGATTAGCGTTGATTAAGGCTCAACCCGGTCAGGGGTTGACGCCAAGGTTAGGTTCTTTCGGGAGCGTTTCGTTCAGCCCCTTTGTAAAGAGGCCTTGTGTGATATTTGCAGGTGGTATAAGTTTTTAGATGAAACCCAGTGGTAGATGAGATCCACTTCCCCCCCCCCCACATAGACAGACAGACAGACGAAAGTCAATCTGAGAATCTGCGAATTTTTCTCTTATTATATAAAGGATAAATGTTTTTTTTTTCTGCATGATTATATCTTTATTATAAATTATTATATGAAATCAATACAAAGGATTTTAAGGAGTGCTTCGAACTTCAGTTTTTATTTTTTGGGGGAAATTCTCATTATCCAATCAAATCACTTAACTTGTCACTTTAATAATGACCATTCTATGAAGTACTTTTGTGAGAAAGGTGCTTTGGAAGAGATGGAGAGGCCACCTTAGGCGTCGCTCTGGGTTGCCTGGGATGAGATGGGACTATAAAGCATTAGCATTAGGATGAGGGATGTTCCGATAGCGATAGTGACAAGATATCGAATGAATGGGATGTTGGTATCAGCGTGAAACGGATCGATTGAATACAGTTTTCTATCGATTTTTTTAAAAATATTATTATCGATCCAAATGATATTTTTATTGAATATTTACAGATGTCAACAATTTTTTTCCTGAGCTAGATGCGACTACTTGGCTGCGATTGGGAGAAAACTCCTGGAAAATTGACTTTTGCATTTTTATTGAAGAATAACATAATGAGACTGAATAATTGTCCTTTGAAAAAATCAGTCACGACCAACCGCAAGATTTTCCTAAATATACATCTTTGTACTTAAAATGCTTCGTTTCCTTGTTTAACCTCTACTATATGAGCTAAGCATTTCTAGACTCGATAGTCTAGGCTAAAAAAAGCTGAAACTGTTTTGAGGACATTAAGTTATAGATTTATTTTTTAGCTGTAATCTAATAACTATTTTGATTTATATATGAAAATCTATCTCATAAAAAAAACTAATAAGACATAAAATTTAGTTAAAAGAAGTTATTATCCAGTAACAGTGCGTCAACATAGTGCTTAATGTACTCCTACCAAAGCTATGGGGATTATTTAATTCTTTTACTAGTTTTGTCCATATCCTATTTCCCCTAAATCCCCTCCTCCGGTCAAGCAAGTTTTCATCCCTTGACTATCGTTTTGTTCTCTACGTCCTCTATCCACCCTTTTCATGCACCTGCCACATTTTCTTTTGGAGTGAATTTTCTTGGCTCAGTGTTCTTTTAGAGTCCATTTTAATAATTTGCTTTGTAGATTATACAAAATAGTTTTAAGGATTTAATTTACAGTTATCAGGGCATTTCTGTTCGGGACTGTCTCGTGGATATCCGATTACATAAAGTCTACTTCCATGGCAAGCAACTTATTTTTGACTCAAAAATGAACAATTTTCTGACGAATACACATTGCCACACTTTCTATAAAGGAAATATTTTTAATCTTTTATGTTATGTTCATATTCGCCTATTGTATAATCATATTTTTCATGGACCATCTCTTATCTATTTACTCCAGAGGATGGTATCTACCTCTGATATTTAATTTAATGTATATTATATTACATGTATAAACTATTTTAAAATATAACCATTTTATTTATCGACAACGTACGATCTTTCATTAGAAAGGTTTCTTGACTGTCTACAACTTTTGTTTTAAATTCGTTCATTTATTTAGAAGTTTTTCATTGGTTAGTTAGAAATAGAATAGAAAAGATTCATAACGATTTTTTTTTTTACATCATTAAAGAAACCTAGAATACGTGTAAAATTAAAATTTAAAAATAACTGCTGAATAGTATGTTTTCTATCGTAAATGTATTATTTTAAAATCGTCTTTATAAAAAAAAAAAAGAGCCATTGACTGCCAGGTTTTACGGTCCTTACCCCACAGTTGGGTCAGGCACCCACATTACAGTCTCGGAGTAGAGCGTTTTCCAACCCAAAGCCAAACAGACAAAAATACTTTTTTACGGCAGAAATAGCCTTCACTTCATCACAGAGTGCTGTGTATTTTAAAATGCGAGTTTTTAATTAGTATAGATAATAGCCTGGCAGTTTTTAGTGCTATATCTATATATAAAAATATCCCATACATTAAAAAAAATCGAATGTTTTATATTATATATGTCATTAATATCGCCTAGTTTAAACCTAACTATCAATCTCACTTTAATCATTCACGTATGTATGAAGCTGATCGAAGAATTAAACTTATATTGTATGTTTCATAGAAGGGCAATAATTAAAAAAACATAAATTAAGGGAATAACATCGTATTGTCGTACGTCGGCAAGTTGATTATATTATCGTTAGCGTGTGCTAATCTTTTGTAACACAAGGGAGTTGAGACACGATAAGTTGAGGCCTCTGCTTTTATTCATGAACCCAGCATTCTTATTTCGTCTGTTGGGGTCTGTGAAAAATGTTCCAGTCGATCTGAAATATTACTGTACCCAACAACTCCTGGGGGTGCAATGTACCGCGACGTTTATGGGCTTTAATGGGCAAAAAGTAAAATTGAATCCGCCGTCAAAACTCTGCTTGCAACCTTGCGAACCCCATTAAAAACTAAGCCTTACTAGTAGTGCTAGCTAATTAAAAAATTTAAATTGCTAGGGGATCTAATTATTCATGTCGAAATCTCGATTAATAATATGTGTTCGAGGACTTCAGTTAACTACATTTGCAAAAGTCATTAAAACCGTTAACTGCGTCATTGAAACTTTTGAAATTGTGTGATTTCAATGTCACATTTGACATGATTTTTTTCACATATTTTCCAAAAATCACTTGACGATATATTTTCAAAGATATTCCCAAAACTAATTATTTCGAGAGCTAGCAATAGAAAAGGCGAGTTTAAAATTTTTCATTCCTGTTTTTTTTTTTTATTTAAAAAATAAAATTACAATTTATCCAGCATTAATAGTTAAATTATTGATAGTTATTATTCATAATATTTGTTGATAATCATTATCGATAATAGCCGGTTGTAATAGTAAATGATAAGAAAGGCAATATTCAATTATCAAATAAAATGAAGTTTTTTTTCTAAAAATATACAGTTGCTTCTGTATAATCCTTCAATAAGTTTGTACCGTATCCAGCGAGTATCATCCTATTATATGTATAATATTTATATATGCTTTAAATATATAATTTAGTTCATAATCGATGTAAGAACAGTTTTAAGAAGGATCTTTATTTTCTACGTACTTAGTTTCGAATTGTAAATGGTGAGGAAACTAGCCCTCGGATCTATTAGTACTATTGGTGTAAATTAGAAAGTTTAAAAATCATTTACGGTGTACTATTGACTAAGTTGGACACTAAGCACATACCTGGGAATGCATCCGTTAACACAAAATTGATGAGAAACGAATCAACTTGACCGCACTGGCTAGCAGTTGATATGAACTAGCTATAAATATTTATTATGATGTGAAGGTGTTAGGGGTCAGTGCTGCACGCCGTAGTGGCCAGCCGTGGCATTAGCACTTGTGTACAAAAACAGTCCAATGCCGAAACATACCAGTTAGCTAATCCTTTTTTTGTACTCGCATGATAAATCTGTTTGTTGACTACCTGTACCAATCGTACAACACTGAGCATTTACAGCCAGGCCCGTATGGAGAAAGTTCATCAAATAGAGCGTGCAGGCAAAATATCATGAAACTAAATAATCACTGGATGAATTAGAATGGCGAGCGCCAAAGGCTATGTACATATTTCCCCCATATTACCTTAAAGGAACTTAACGTTATACGTACCATTTTATGTACATATATTTTTACTGTACCCATTTTTCCCAAAGAAATATTTGCTGTGCCATTGATTACTACACTTTCTAAGGGATTTTAAGTAACTTTAGGGTAATTTTATTTTACATATATTACATAAATCGGTGAAATCACATATTTTTAAATATTCCTTACATTTTTTGTACATTTCTTTGAGGGTTTGTAGAAACTTTTATTAAAAATTGAAATTCAATTCGTTTCTTTCATTCGAAAGATGATAATCCGCGCGTTGAGTTCTTGGAACAGGTGTCCTTATTTATTTGTACCATTAGACTGAGAATTGTGTACTTTGGATGATGCAGTTTTAGATAAATTATAAACTCTGTGTCGGATTCTTGGTTTTCTTGGATAACTGAAGTGAGAATTGTTTACTTTCATCATCTTCACACTCATCATTACTATTGATCTGACGCTTCAGTTCAAGTTGTTATTTCAATACAATAAACGTGAAAGATCGTTTGGTAAACAACGATAAACTGCCGACGAACATACTTAACTGCATCTTCAAGTGGTCGAGTCAACTTTTAATACAAACTTAAGCCATGATCTATTTATGACCGATATCCCCTTTCATAAAATTAACAACTCTCACTTCAAGGATCTATTGGAAAAGTATATTGGTAGAACAATACTTGACCAAAGAACCCTATTGAAAAAACTATTTACAATAACTGTTGCAAAAAAAAAAAAAGGAAATATATCGTGTTTAGACTTACATATTTCTCATTTTCAATTACGTGCTACTGTGAAAATAAATTCAAATATATATCTGTACCTCGGAGGGATACAACACTTAAGGTATTAACGGGTGATCTTCAAAAATGTTTGCCGTCACCCCTTATAACAAATTTCATAAGCTTTTACAAGAGAAAACTTTGGACGTTGAATTACACCCTTTTTGATTCTCTGATTCGTCAGTCCATTGTATTATGTGGGACGAATCCAAAGGAGCTCGTGTTGTATCCCTCCGAGGTACAGATATATAGTTACATATTTTACTTTTTTTTTTTTTGTTACATATAAATCCCAACCCTATTAATCATGTTTTATGGAAATTACAGTATTTATTTTTTATGTTGTTACATCATTAAATGTATGAACTAAAATTAATGAAGGAAATGACACGCAGACACACGTCCGAAAACATCATTTTTTTTTTTTAAATCAACACTTAAAATCACTTGGTATTTTTGACCAAATATACTCCATTTTATTATTTGAACTTTCCCCGGTCAATGAAGATTGCTAAAATGGCAACAATTACTAAAGGTTTGAGGTTCAGAGGAATGATATTTTGCATCTTTTACTTGCTTCCCAAAGATGCTACAAATAATATGAAACAATTTAATTTGAAATTGTAATGGATCATTAATTAATCAGTTACTTGGTACCTATCTTAATTGTATGATTAAAGTTGACGAACTCCCATGATATTTAGCATGGTTATTCTATTTTATGCCTTAAGATACTAAAAAAAAAAGCATCCCCGGAAAAATCATTAAGGGTCATAGATAAATTATTCACTAATATGAAAATTATTTTATTGTGGAGTATAAAATTAAAGTTAATGGAATTGGCAAGGCTACTGATCATAAATTAAATAGTTATTACTTCCGTGAAATAATTTTTGGCGTTGGCAGAAAAGTCAGTTTTGGTGAGACACTAAAAAGGTGGTTTGAAAGAAATGTATATCTTGTGAGTGCCTGGAAGCGATCCAGCTTTCTACTGGCTGGCCGGCGCCTAAGCGATCCCCCCTTTTTTAAATTAATTGATTTCGAAAAGAAAACTACTGGATTATTTAAAAAAACGCCTCAGTTTATTCTTACAAAAATTCTAAATAGATTCAATAAAAAAAAATTACGTTAATAATATCACCTCGACCTCACGATCTCCATGATCTACTCTTGAATTTGTTTTTCTTTTCGTAGAACAATTCTATTTTTTGGTTTATTTTCTTTAATTATGTTCTACACTCGTGACCTGCTATAATTAAATGATAGTGGGAGTCCTGGCAATGGTCAGTTTCTCTAATCATGTCTTGAGCACCTGTGGCTATCGCGCTCTTGGTCAGCCTCCACTGGCTAGTACCCGGTGACGCGGCTGACGGAGGAGCGTGGGGGACTTCCCAAGACTCCGCTTTCTCTTCGCATGTGGATTTGGGAGGTCTCTGGGCTGTATGTAAGTATTGTATGAATGAGCGAGTGAATGATGAACTGTAAATATGGTAAGAATGAGATCATTTATCTGTATTATTATTGCCTTATAAAAGGCAGATTGTAATTATAGCACAATAAAGGAATTATAATAATGTTCTACAAATTTTGCATTGATATTTCCGTGGGCCTTTGGGAACCAGTGTACGAGTTCAAGTGAATACTACCGACCTATTGTCAAGCAACAGTGAGTTATTTAAAAACATATTTATAATAAGGTCAGTGCCTAATTTTTCAGCCGAAAATTTGCGCCTAATATCGACGTCATACCAGGAGCGACCAACTTCTCCAGCCTCCTCCGCGCTTCGGGATTAATAAATTATGAAAATCTCGCAAACAAAAAAAAAGTACGCTATAAAAAGGATCGTACCCCACGTAAGCTGTCACCACCGACTCAAAGCATTCATATATGGTGGATCTTAATTAGTTTTATGAAGCTGCTTTTATTTTGGAATTATCGAGGCCATAAATTAGTTCATCTCAAATGGGAACTAAGTTAAAAATTTCATGTCCCTAGGTTGAGCATAGGAATCAAAAAGACCAGAACAGATAGAAAACAGGCACACAATTGAAAACACATGGGTTTGTTGCCTAAAAAAAAAAAACTCAAGCCCGTATACATCGGGGGCTTAGCCACTGCTTAGCCTGCCGGACGACCTTCACAATACTATTAATTTATCAAATCTTTATTGTGATATAATTACAATCTGCCTGGGCAATAAGTAATTGCAGTCAATGTTCTCATTCATACAATATTTACAATTCTTCATTCATACAGTATTTACAAACCGCCCAGAGACCTCCCAAATCCACATGTTTGACACCTCCCTCGTATGCTAAATAGGAAGCGGAGTCCCCCCGGCTCCTCCGTCAGCCGCGTCACTGGATAAGAGCCAGCGGAGGATGACCGAGAGCTCGAGAGAGCCACAGACGCTCAGGACATGGAGAAACTAACCATTGCTAGGACTCCTACTGTCACTTATTTATAGCAGGCACTGCCATTTTAATCTCCGAGGAGGATTATAGGGATGAGTGGTGCAGTGCAATGACTATGCTACGGGATTAGGGTGGTTGGAAAGGCTACTGTGGAATTTCATAAACTTGGAAGGGATGAGTTCAAGAATGTATGGTATATTAAGATCGTAATGAATGGTTTTGTTGCTGACGTTATAAGGGGCATTTACTATTGTTCTCAGGACTTTTGATTGAAAGGATTGGATGCGCTTGATGTTCGACATTTTTGCTGTCCACCATAACAACTTTTTTATGATATTATAATCTGCCTCATTGGGCAATAAATAATTGTGAGAAATGATCTTGTGATTATAGGGATGAGTGGCGCAGTGCAATGACTGTGCTAGGGGACTAGGGTGGTTGAATAGGTTTCGACGGAATTTCATAAACTTAAAAGGAATCAGTTCAATAAAGTAGGGTACATTAATATCGTTATGATAAGTTTTGTTGCTGACGTAATAATGGACATTAACTATTGTTCTCAGGACTATTGATTGAAAGGATTGTATACGCTTGATGTAACTTTTTTACTGTCCCAATAGGATGAATCTTCTTTAGGAAGATCGTCCAATGATCCGAGTCCCGATCCTATTATATTTGTTTTTTGGGTATTAGTTACTAACAATTAAAAACAATAGTTGAACCTATACCATACATTAGATATATATGTATAATTAATATTTTAAAACTAATGAATAAATATATATATTACCATGCAACTGATCCATGCATCTACTGGCATCGTAAAACAGGCATAATTACAAATTTATTAATTCATGCAGTCTCCAGAATAAATATATTAGTCTAAATAGTTTATTCATGAATTGTATTGAGCTTTTTAATGAAAACATTGGTTTGTTTATCGGCTTTATTTTTAGTTTTTACTACTGTGCCTTCCTTTCAGCCAATCAGCGCATCCGATTACGAACAGCTGGATCCGTCACTCCCTCCAAGCGATGCAATTCATTATTTGCATTATTGCTGAGTCCAAAGGGAAAGGATCGTAAATGCATTCGTACTAGAACCCCTTTCGCCTGTCTGCCAGTGTACCAGGATTGCGCAATGACGATGCAACCGATCCACAAAACCCCGAATCACACGTTGGACGTTTATCTTATCGGTTCCTTTAATATAAATATTTTTATTTTAATATATACATATATATAAGGATATATAAGGAAAAAATAAATTCGAAAATATTCCAAAAAATAAAGCTTTGAGAGCCAATAACCACCCTTCCGTCTGCTCGTTACACCTGATTCGAATGGGGTTTTGAGGGTTAATATCACAGATGTCAATACAACCTGAAACATGGCGATTTAGGTTTGTATCTTTCTCCTTGATTTTGCACTATTATACTATAACTAGGATTACATTTACATTACATTATAACAACAATTTTTATTAAGATAAAATTACAATCTGCCTTGTTAGGCAATAAGTAATTGAGATAAATGTTCTCATTCATGCGATATTTACAATTCATCATTCACTCGCTCATTCATACAATATTAACAAACAGCCCAGAGGCCCCCCAAGTCCACATGGTTGTCACCTCCCTCGCGTTCGAAGGAGGAAGCGGAGTCATGGGAAGTCCCCCATGCTCCTACGTCTGCCGCGTCACTGGGTAAGAGCCAGCGGAGGCTGACCAAGAGCGCGAGAGCCACAGGCGCTCAGGACATGATTAGAGAAACTGGCCATTACCAGGACTCCCACTATCATTTAATTATAGCAGGTCACAAGGTTACTGCCGTTTTAATCTCCGAGGAGGTTTTAGGGATGAGTGGTGCAGTGCGATGACTATGCTACGGGAATTAAGGTGGTTGGATAGGTTACTATAGAATTTTATGAACTTGGAAGGGCTGAGTTCAAGAATACAGGGTATATTCAGATCATTGTGAAGGGTTTTGTTGCTAACGTAATAAGTGGCATTTACTGTTGTTATCGGGACTTTTGATTGAAAGTATTGGATGGGCTTGATGTTCGACATTTTTGCTGTCCCCCATAGCTCTATTCTGTATGTCCAGATTGTCTTGAGTATAACTTTGTAAATAAGTAGTTTATTTTCTATTGAGAGATGTCCTTCGAAGTAGTCTGTACAGTAGTCTGTTTAGTTCTTGTCTTTTTAGCCTCGTGTGTGGGTTCCAATAACTAGGATTAGAAGTTGTAGGTTAGGCTAACATGGTTACAAAGTATAGTTGGTTTCCTTACGCCAATAAGCTAGTAGTATTTGTAAAAGAAGATATAAATCTCTAATATAGCTTAATAACACTCCAAGAGCAATTAAAACTAATAAATATTACGATAAACGTAGAAAATACGAAGTTAAAAGGGTTAGAATTTTCACAAGATTTTTAATAACCTGGTAAGGGGTAAGGTATGGACAGTCTTGCCAGCAAAGCTTGAAGATCGTGCAGGCTACCAGCGCTATCAATCTGTGTAGGGAAGGCGCACCTGACTGAGGCTGCAAATCCAAATACGGCCTTCAAAATCCCGGAAATTAGCAGCCCAACCTTACTACAATTTGTTCACTATGATTCACTTGAAGTTCCCTTATTGTAAGCGCCTCTTATCGCTGCAACTTCATAAAAAGTCAAACGAGTTTTCAATAGCTGCTTGCCATGGCAAGATATAAATGAGAGAGACCGTGCGGCATGGCTTATTATACACACAACATTCCCGCAATGAGGAAAGGTTTCTCTCAATGAGCGTCGTTGCATTCAAATGAAAAAAATAACTTCATTCTCGGGGCAATGGTTTCCTAGAAATAACCCAAAAAGTAGAAAGTCCTTTATGATACAGGCTGTCTATCCTAAAACACTTAAAATAAACAGAACATTTAATAAAATGGTAAACCAACTAATCTACAAAAAAAAACTTCAAATAAATTAACGTAAGACTGGTTTATTACAAAAATGGATACAAATAAAACGTTGACATGGGGATGATAATAATCTTGATAGAACTTTAGATTACTAACATTTTGAGACCTTATTTCATCGATCGGTCAAAGAAGAGGCTTCGGTTGAACGCTCTCTTGTTATGACAGTGGACGGAAAATATACATGAAGGAGCCCGAAGAAATATCTTTTTCGTTGTAATCACCTCATCTTGGAGTAAGGGTGCGTCATGCGAGGAAGGGCCCGAACAAATCTCAAGACACATTGATTCGTTTCAACACACGTTGAAATGTCTACCGTTTTTACTTAATCGCGGGTGAACCTAAGAACCATAGGACGTAACGGAAGTCTTTTTATTAATCATAATAAACAGATATCTTCCCAAACTTACTTTATTTTAACATAATTCTCTTTCATTTTCATTATTATGCCTTTCATAATCATCAATAAAAACTACTTTAAATTATTTGTCCACATTTCTCATCAATTGGTCATTAGATGCCAGAAAATGTTTGAAACTGTACATATTTTTAATTAATTATTTGTCTATTTATTTAATGTATAGTACCAAAAAAAACATTTAACCATGATGATTTTCGAGGATTTTAATTTTTTACCTACGTTTTATGATTTTAGTTCATTTTTTACAACGTTGGTATGTGTTGTTAAGTATTTATTCCTGTTTCTGTTCTGTATTTGAGCATTCAAAATGAAAAGTGTTTTGTAAGGTGTGTTGATTGATATGTGAGGCTCTTGTTTGCTATAAGTTTTAGTAAATCACCGGCATCCATAAAATTATGGGTTGACTCGCTGATTTGAGCTGCACCAAGACTAGTATGAAAATTTCCCCTGAGTGTTTCGTAATCAAGTGAAGTTTTTTGTCGCGCTAAAGGAGGACATCCCATTCGCCTGAGAGATAACCGAACGGCTATTCTATACTTACGGAGGTATTTCTGTTCTTGCTGGCTCCAGCCAACGGTCGGACAGCCGAACCGGAACAGTACCTGTGGAACTGATTTATTTTGAACACTTCGAGTTCCTTCTGTTCCACTCGTGGAAATAGATTACGTGCCCGACCGAATGCTATATTATAACTCTTCGGTAGTGGCTGATCTGTATCTGTAAGTTCACGAATTACTGGCAATTACAAAAAACATTCCATAAAAGTACCAGTTACAAATCTTAGGCATTGTATTGTGACTTTAGTGCATCATAATTACAAATGTCAATACCTTACATTAACATCGTTTTCGCGATCATAAGAAAAAAATTAATGGTGCGACGCAACATACTAGACATAATTTATTTATTTAATTACTAATAAATTAAAAAAAAATATATTCTGAAATATTCTCTAGTGAGTAACAATAAAATATGCATAAGAAAATCATATTCTGGCTTACAATATCGCAATATAACATAAAAAAATAAAAATAAACTATACATCTACTAATAAAAATATTTGAAAGAATTTTAATTATTAGAAAATATTTTTAAAAACACTCAGTAAAATACAGTATTGGTGTTATAATGATCTCTATTTAAGAAATTACAATTTTCTTTTACATCGTTATTTATTGGGATAAGATCATTTCTCACAATTATTTATTGCCCTAAGAGGCAGATTATAATATCATAATAAAGTTGTTATTGTGGATAGCAAAAATGTCGAACATCAAGCGCATCCAATCCTTTGAATCAAAAGTCCTGAGAACAATAATAAATGCCCCTTATTACGTCAGCAACAAAACCATTCATTACGATCTTAATATATCATACATTCTTGAACTCAACCCTTCCAAGTTTATGAAATTCCACAGTAGCCTTTCCAAACACCCTAATCCCGTAGCATAGTCATTGCACTGCACCACTCATCCCTATAATCCTCCTCGGAGACTGAAATGGCAGTGACCTCCTATAAATGCGTGACAGTGGGAGTCCTGGCAATGGTCAGTTTCTCCAATCATGTCCTGAGCGTCTGTGGCTCTCGCGCTCTTGGTCAGCCTCCGCTGGCTCTTATCCAGTGACGCGGCTGACGGAGGAGCGTGGGGGGAATTCCAGGACTCCGCTTCCGCCTTCGCACGTGAGGGAGGTGACAACCATGTGGAGGGAGGACAACTTGGGAGGTCTCTGGGCTGTTTGTAAATAATGTGTGAATGAGCGAGTGAATTTATTGGGATGTAATAATTCATTTATACTTATGTACACTTTCCATTTGTACCAACACTCATACAATATATATATTTAACCCCTATTATTAATATGTATAAACTGACATATTGTTTTAAATACAGTTTACTTGTGTAAACGTTAATGTTTAAACAAATAAAATGAGTGTCAGGACGTGAACCAGTGTTATCCGGTCAATATTAATTAAATTATCACAAAAAAAATATTAGGTATTTTGCTAATTTTGTTTCATTATTATCCTAGGCCATACAAAAAAAAAATTGCTTGAACCAGTGGACACGATTTATAGTATTAGCCCATAATAATGATAATAATAATAATTACTTTAAATCGTTTGAAAAAAAATCTTAATGGAACCAGAGATTGCCCGCATCCATTTTCTTCTTTAATATGATCTCGAGCTTCCGAGTGACTGGTAAAGGTGATTTGAGATCTGAAGTGAATAAGTGACTAGTGTAATGGGCCGAAAGCTAATTTTAAAAAATGCAAACATTGCTTGTCTTAGTATAGGCATCAAAGATTAGTATTATTGTAATAAATATATATTTAATTAACTTTTTTTCAGGTTGCGTCAAACCAATATGATCTCGTATTGAATGAGGTTTCAGCCTTAAATGGTGAAGGTGATTTCAGACCTGAAGTGAATAGTTTAGTAGGGTGGAAAGATAATTTAAAAAAATGATATCATTAGTTGCTTGAACCTACGGCCAAGTATAAATGTTTACACTTCAAAGAATAGTTTTCTTGAAATAGATTTATTCAATTAAATTTTTTTTAGATTCTTTTAAACTTTCAAATACAATCTATATCTTTGTGTTTCCTATATTTTTTATTTAAATCTGTATTAATTGTTGGTAAACAATTACTGCTAGGAATTGGTATTTCTTAAAAATTGATTTTAACACACATTGGAATTCCAGTAACAATTTTAGATTTTGTTCATATATTTAGATCTGGATTTTCGGCTTTAGTTATGGAAAGTTTTAAAACAAATTGGGATCTTTATGACCGGCTTTTTAGTAAAGCTGGGAAATGATCATGGAGGGCTATTCTTAAAAATAGTTATTTGTGATGACTCAGTACTTGTGCAGAAACGACAGGGAAAAGATACTGTTGAAAAATCATTATTACCTATAGAACAATCGCCTGAATAAGCGTAAGAGGGAAGTAACAAAGATTTTCGAAAATTTAGGGAGTTCCGTTTGTGGAAAAGCAGAAGAGTTGCTCCGAAAAATACATCGTACACAATTTTTAACTAATTTCAGATCCTTTGATAAACTTTATGTGAACAAGCTGTGTTAAAAGTACCGAATTGTTGATGCAGCTTGTGAAGTACCGAAAACTCGAATAATCCCTGAGGCTGTTGAGTTATTAAATACGAATCATTATGACCAAGATATGGAAAATAAATTGGGTTTTGGGATAAACAAACTGATGAAAATGCAATGGATACCTTCCGAATGCATAGTGCACTAGCGACAATTTTTAAGGGTATTTATGCGCACGCTGAAACGATCGTGCCGCTGCAGGCTCTATTAAAAGCTCGAAGTGTATTTTATTTTATGATAAAATTACCTTGTCATAACTGCTGGTAATAAGTTAGCAGCTTGTAGAAAGGAAGCACAGGGTGACTCGATGACGCGTGAATAAAAAACGGACCCCACTTTCTTCCACTTACATTACAGCTCATAAAGGTGGTCATCCTGAAGGGGAAGATTGTAACCTGTTATCTCCTCGTGAGATTGTGGCCGGGAGCTCATCTCTCCAACTGTGATCTATAGCTGCTTTATTTATTGCTATCGCTTCCTTTAGGGACGGGATCTATTTGAGGCAACGTTCCCCAGCTCAGCCTTCTCCTGCTAGCTCATCGCTTGCAATTCACAGATCGGTGCTTATAAGTAGAGAGGAGTTAGGCATTCACCAGTATCCTTTATTGTGCTAAAATTACAATCTGCCTTATTAGGCAATAAGTAATTAAGATAAATGCACTCATTCATACCATATTTACAATTCATCATTCACTCGCTCATTCATACAATATTTACTGACAGCCCAGAGGCCTCCCAAATCTACATGTTTGTCACCTCCCTCGCATACGAAAGAGGAATCGGAGTCTTGGGAAGACCCCCCCCGCTCCTCCGGCAGCCGCGTCACCACAAAGGAGCCAGGAGGCTGATGTAGTAGGATACTAATGAATACCTAACTCTTCTCTACTTATAAGCACTAATGTAGTATGGATACTACTGAATACTTACTCTTCTCTCCTTATAAGCACTGAGGTAGTATTGATACTGGTGAGTGTGGCAAAGATCCTGGCATCCTGCTGATCCCCGCTCGTACAGTACTGCTGATTGGTAAGGCGGCCAGTGGAGGCTGGCCAAGATCGTGAGAGCCACAGACGCTCAGGACATGATTGGAGAAACTGGCCATTGCCAGGACTCCCACTGTCACGCATTTATAGGAGGTCACGAGGCCACTGCCGTTTCAGTCTCCGAGGAGGATTATAGGGATGAGTGGTGCAGTGCAATGACTATGCTACGGGATTAGGGTGGTTGGAAAGGCTACTGTGGAATTTCATAAACTTGGAAGGGATGAGTTCAAGAATGTATGGTATATTAAGATCGTAATGGTTTTGTTGCTGACGTAATAAGGGGCATTTACTATTGTTCTCAGGACTTTTGATTGAAAGGATTGGATACGCTTGATGTTCAACTTTTTTGCTGTCCCCCATAGCTCTATTCCGTATGTCCAGATTGGCTTAGGTATAACTTTGTAGCTTAGTAATTTATTTTCTATTGAGAGATGGGTTGTCCAAAGCGTCTGTTTAGTTCTTGTCTTTTTAGTCTCGTATATGGGTTCCAGGTCAGTCGTTTTTCGAGAAGGAAGCCTATGTACCGTACTGTCTTGGATACAGGGAGAGGAATAGAATTAAAATAAACTAGTGGACAAGACTTGCGACAGAGGATGAAGGTAATGTGGGGGAATTTTGCTTTATTAACTTCGATCCGCTATTGGTTGCACCAATACTCGATCTCATCAAGGGGTTTTTGAAGGTTATGGGGTGCTATGTCGGGGTCTGGGTGGGATGACACGACTGCAGTGTCATCTGCAAATGTGGCCAAGAAGGTATTGGAAGTAGAGGGGACATCAGCGGTGTATAGGTCATAGAAAACGAGACCCAGGACACTGCCCTGTGGAACTCCTGCATTTATGGGATAGTAGTAAGAATATTCTAAACCACAGCCGACTTGTAAGAAGCGGTTTGAAAGGCAGGTCTGTAGGATTAGGAAAAGGGTGTGTGGTAAATATCTTTTGTGCTTAACAAAAAAAAGCACAACCGCTTAAAAGAGCAAACCGCGTGCCTAACCCTGTCAAAAGCTTGAGCTATATCGAGAAAGGCAGCAGTGCAATACTGTTTGGTTTCAAGGGCTGAGGAGATGTGATCAACAACGCGAAGGCCTTATTGAGCGGTGCAATGTCGTTGACGGAAACCAGACTGGTGTGTAGCAAAATGGTTTTTGGATTCAACAATTGGAAGTAGACATTTTAATAGGAGTTTCTCAAATATTTTTGAGAGGATAGGGAGTAGGCTAATTGGACGGTAAGACGAGGCGTCCTTGGGTGGTTTACTGGGTTTGGCGAATAGGACCATAATGGAATGTTTCCAGAGGAGAGGAAAGTGCGTCGTTCGGATAATGCAATTATATATGTAGGTTAGGAAGATTATGGCTTTAGGAGGAAGTTGTTTAAGAATTTGAGGAGTAAGGAGATCATATCCAGGGGATTTTAGGTAAGGTAAGTTTTTCAGAAGGTATTTGACCTCATAGGGGTTAACGGCTTTTGGTGGAAGAGAGAGAGGAATAGGTGAAGTGAGGAAACCTTCCACAGTTGTGATGCGAGTATGGTTTTGATAAGAAAGGTGTGGTGTGAATAATAAGATGCAGAGCAAATTCCTCTGACCTATCCCCATCCGAAGCCACCCAGGACCCATCATCACGACGGAGTGGGCGTGAAACAGAATGATATTATAGGATTTTTTTGGTGGCACAGGGAGTTATCCCTGGTAGACGGAGAGGAGAGGTAGGAATTAAAAGAATCGGAACGGAATAGCCACCAATAGCCGCCTTACCAATCAGCAGTACTGATTGTACGAGCGGCGATCAGCAGGATGCGGGGATCTTTGCCACACTCACCAGTATCAATACTACATCAGTGCTTATAAGGAGAGAAGAGTAAGTATTCAGTAGTATCCATACTACATCAGGCTCCTGGCTCGTTTGTGGTGACATGGACGATGGAGGAGCGTGGGGGACTTCCTAAGACTCCGCTTCCGCTTTCGCATACGAGGGAGGTGACAACCATGTGGATTGGGGAGGTCTTTGAGCTGTTTGTAAATACTGTATGAGTAAGAACATTAAACACAATTACTTTTTGCCTAATAAGGCAGATTGTAATTTTATCACAATAAAGATTTTTTTAAATGAATTTATTTATTTAATAGGTTTTAATAAACTTTCGAAACGAAACATAGTGAAAGGGGTGTCCTAATAAGGGTTTTTGTGCAACCACAAGCCGCCGTTACAGGAAGGTTTGACCCTCAACAATTGCATTCAGATATACTATCAAGGAAATGGACTTAATATCATTAAGACATAATATTAATTTAATTCTATTATTAATATTTATTGTAATATATCTATTAGCCAAAGAAAAATACAGCGACAGGACCGGGATTAAAACCCTGTCACTTCTGATGTTCAGTCCGAATCTCTTTCCAACCATGTTGAGCCTGTGCCTAGTAGCTGGTCCCGTACCACTTATGAAAAATTCTCAGAGTAACAATCTTTCAAAGAAAACTACGATGTGGTCTAATTACATTTTCAAAGATATCATTTACTTTTTGCGGTATTGTTTGTATCAAAGGTTTATTATCTAGGATTAAATATTTAACGTATTATTATAAAATTAATAATAAATCATTGTGGTATGTAATTACGCTGGATATATCAGGTACCTGTAATTGATTTAAAAAAGTATAGGAACATTATGATACCTATATAAGTTATACGAAGATATAAATAAAAATTATATTTGAAAGATTGCATTTAACTGGGTTTTTTATCTTAAAAAATAAATGCTTTCGTGGGATGTTTTTCTATGAAGAAAATATCTTTTTGCATCGCTGGTTTTAATTAATTAACATTTGCAAGTTTAGTGAACGGAAAAAAAAAACTTGAACGAAGGCCGCATAGCTTTTTCATTCCAGATGGATAATTGGTCACAATATATTTATCTCGTGCCAAGCTATGCTGGCAGTGACACCAAAAACAGGCGTAACAGAACCACACTCCTCGACGCAGTGCCAGCCTCAATAACAACCATGCATTCACCGATAGTAAATCACTTAAGTTTGTTTTTTTTGTTTTTCTTCTTTCTTTATTTAAATATAGACTTGAAGAAAGATGGGGTCCTAATGCCCTTGCTTTTATTCGGTCTAATATTAAACGGTGTGTACGATATAAATACAGGAGACCGTCAGATATTAGATTCAGGACAGCCATTTCTAGCTTCATGGCTTGTCTTAGTAATATTTTGACTAACCCGGTGGTGTAAAATGTAGCGTACTACTATAATAATATTTTTTATATCACAGTCACTATAAATGTTAAGGACGTGGTTTATACAGGCTTTAAAGAAAAATCATTTTCCTTTTTGATTATAATTATCAAAACAATACCAGAATATATTGTTGAGTCTGGAGGAGAGGTACACTCAAACATGTACGGGAGAATCGTCTTTTGACTGTCAACTTTGAAATTTGACTGCCAGAATTACCCGGGACGACAACAGCATCCTGGGTTGTAGGAAATTTTTGGTTATTTGCCACGTCAGTATAAAATGATGCATTGAATGGACATGGTGGAGCACCGCAGACCACACAAAGGCGGCTCGCAGCTTTGTCAGAGAGGTCAGTAGGATCTTCTCGACGCTGGATATTGGCTGGTAGGACTATTACATTCACCAGCCATATCCGAGCGAAGAGATGAACCCTGACAAACAAGCACCTTAACAGGAGAGATCAACGGAGAAACAAAAGTATGCGTGGTTTGCGGGTGGCAGGGTCAGTGACCCAGTCGATCTTCATAGCCAGGCTCAAGACCTGGCAGTTTTCACTGACTCCTTGGATCAGTTATCTGATCCACATTTGTAACATTTCCACTCCCTGGCTAATACTGACGTTGATATTCATTTATTTTTCATTCCACGGATACATTTTTCCTAACTTTATTTTATTTTACAGCAATATAATGGAATTATATATTACTATTTTGATAAATTATTATTTATTTATCCCTTTTTCATTTGAATTTAATTTAGAAGATATTAACAACAAAAATTGAGAGCCAGTTCATATATATCTCTCATGCAGTCATAATATTTTTTCCTTACTGTTCGATATATACGTTAGATGGAAATCGATTTTTCCTGAACTGGGAAAATATATATAAAAAAAACACGTAATTACTGAACTGTTTAAAAAAAACGTGATGACACCAATAAACCCCATGATTCGTCAAGAGTACATATAAATTTAGCAGAATTTGCATGGATAACAAATAGTTCGTATGAATAAATAACATTTAAGAACAAAGGTAAAATATACCTATAGCAGATATAAAATTTGGGTTAGTACAATTAGTAAATTGAAAAAAAAAAATATATTCTTGAAGCATAGGATATTTGAAAATTAATAAATTATAATGAAAAAATATTTTAATTAATTGGTCAAAGTTAAGTTGGTCAAACAACTAAATTAAATCGTTACACAGAACTATTAGATAGTTGTAGTTCAGAGGGATGCCCACCATGGAATCAATGGTGAAGTAGGATCAAGTTACATTCCAAAACAAGACTTGTGTGTCTGGATGAATGTGTTCCGAGGTGCAGACATGGGCAGATATTTGTATTAAGTCACAGGAACCATTTGGAATGAATGACCCCCCTGAGTCTTACTGTAACCTTTTATCATATTATTGCTGTTTCTCAATTCAGACTTAAGCTCAATATTTATATCAATATCTCCTTCCCTATATACACCCTTATCCATCAGCCATGGCTATATTGGTAGTGGTGTTTGGTTTGAGACTGCACGACAGCCTAATGACCTCGATGATCTCACGCCTCCATCTGACTATCCACCTATCGAGTTCTGTATCACCCAAACTGAATTGCCCATCCCTTTCTGTTTGCTGTAGTGCACCGTCCTCCTACAGTTCTCTTTGATCCAACTTTTTTATCAACTCTCTACAATGTCCTTCTTCTAAACTGCCATATAATCAAATCCGGAGACCTATACACTCTTACAGTGCACCGTCCTCCTACACTTATCTTTGATCCAACTTTTTTATCAACTCTCTACAATGTCCTTCTTCTAAACTGCCATATAATCAAATCCGGAGACCTATACACTCTTACAAAGCACCGTCCTCCTGCAGTTCTCTTTGATCCAACTTTTTTATCAACTCTCTACAATGTTCTTCTTCTAAACTGCCATATAATCAAATCCGGAGACCTATACACTCTTACAGTGCACCGTCCTCCTACAGTTCTCTTTGATCCAACTTTTTTATCAACTCTCTACAATGTTCTTCTTCTAAACTGCCATATAATCAAATCCGGAGACCTATACACTCTTACAGTGCACCGTCCTCCTACAGTTCTCTTTGATCCAACTTTTTTATCAACTCTCTACAATGTTCTTCTTCTAAACTGCCATATAATCAAATCCGGAGACCTATACACTCTTACAGTGCACCGTCCTCCTACAGTTCTCTTTGATCCAACTTTTTTATCAACTCTCTACAATGTTCTTCTTCTAAACTGCCATATAATCAAATCCGGAGACCTATACACTCTTACAGTGCACCGTCCTCCTGCAGTTCTCTTTGATCCAACTTTGTAATCAACTCTCTACAATGTTCTTCTTCTAAACTGCCATATAATCAAATCCGGAGACCTATACACTCTTACAGTGCACCGTCCTCCTACAGTTCTCTTTGATCCAACTTTTTTATCAACTCTCTACAATGTTCTTCTTCTAAACTGCCATATAATCAAATCCGGAGACCTATACACTCTTACAGTGCACCGTCCTCCTACAGTTCTCTTTGATCCAACTTATTAACCCTCTACAATTTCATTCTAAACTCCAATACAATTATATCCGGTGAAACTCTTGCAAAAAAGATCTCTTCATAACCCTTTCGATCCCACCCCCACTTGTATTTCTTCTTCTTCTACTTGACACTTGTACGTTTAATACGTGATTATATCTTCAAGTTATCGTCTCTAGATTAAATCTTATTTCCTCTTCACAGGTTCCTGTGACCTAATCCAAATATTTGGAATATCTGACAAAATCAGTATTCTATCTACAAATGTCATTACCACTGAAAAAATATCACCAGATATCCAAGACTTGTTTTGGAAATTAATCCTACTTCACCATTGACTCCATGGTGGAAGTATACTTCTGCGTGATCATTTTATCTAATTTAATTGTTTGACCAACTTAACTTTGACCAATTAATTAAAATATTTTTTCATTATAATTTATGAATTTATTTATTTATTTTCAAATATCCTATGCTTTAATATCTTTTTTTTAGATTTACTAATTATACTAACCCAAATTTTATATCTGCTATAGGTATATTTTACCTTTGTTCTGAAATGTTATGTATTCATATAGACTTTTTGCTATCCATGCACTTACTGCTAAATTTATTTGTACTCTCGACGAATCAAAGAGCTTATAGTCTTTATCTGGGGTCATCATGTTTATTTTTTAATGTTTTTAGGCATTCCACACCCTATATCCTTCTCACACATCCTTCAAATGGGGGACTCCCCTTTAAGGATAATAAATAGGAAAATAATTTTCCTTTATTTTTCCCACATCCTATTTTATAAGTTTGAGAGCTAAGAAAAAAAAATTTTTTTTAGAATAACAGTTCAGTAATTAATTTTTTTTTTTTAATGTATTTTTCTCAGTTCAGGTAACATCGATTTCCATCAAATTTCTTGGTTTGTTAATATCTTCGAAATTATTTTTTTATTACTGTTTCGAATGAGAAGAAAAAATATAACTTTGATGTTCTATTATACATGTTAAAAAGCTGCTGCTGAGCTGTGGCTGGAAATTTTAAAAGTTAACAAAACGGCACTTTTTTTTTCCCGTTGAAGGATCATTTGCGACGAATTATTAGATATTTTATAAACAAAATTTCAGATAGATTATATCATTTTTACGAATGCTATCATAGAACAGAATGACGTGCAGCATACATCCAGACAGACAGACGACCTGTTTTGAAGTGTAACTAATAGTACTTATCATTATATTTGTCTTCCCTAACAAATTTAAGACCATCACTGGCACTGGTCTAACTAAAATTAGTCAAAGGGCTTCCGCCACTCAGTTGTCATTCTGTTCAAAGAGATTAATGATGAGAGCACAGGAGAGCAACTCGCGTTAGGATTTTTTTTTCTGAGTAGGCCCATAGGAAGAGTGTTTATTTTTTAAGTTTTACATGCTTTACACGATCCTTCTTCTATACGTGTCACCTTAAAAGATTTTGTAACAGATATATAGCAGTAAACAATTTCAAAATTGATCAAATGAACTGCAGAAAAATCACAAACTATAAACAAAAAATCAAACGTAGCGCTAGAATAGATTTTGATAGCACTATGTTATTGTTCTGTTTATTATTATCCAGTTGCTTGTTCAGCCACTTCGTAGTATTCAGTGTAGGAAATATGGGTTTGTCTTTTTGTAAAGTCAATGTCATATACAAATTATAATAATTCATTTTTATTTCGGCCAAAAACTATGTCCAACAATATGTACTATGTTAAAGTGTGCTTACATCGTGTGATGATAATACCAGTTACTTTTTTAAATTAAAGTTTGAAAAAACAAATTGCATATTTTTTATCAACGATGTGGGAGATCTCTAGTGAGATAACCTACCGTAGGATTAATCTTTAATTGACACTTAATCATGTTTAATGGAAATGGCTATATTTCTCATCTTTTGCTTTTATAACATACAACAAAGAAAGTAAAATCTGCTTGTGTAAAATATCAAGATTTCAACTTGGAGACCTATTACGGACCAGAAAAGGCAGACAGAGGTACCGATGACAGAAAACATTCAAAGAAACCGACAAGGTAACTATTTATAATTCTTTATTAATTTATATTATTATCAATTTTTCAATTAGAAAGCAGGGACAGACCTGAGATATCAAGCTTCACTTTACTAAATAAATTTATTTTGGTCAAACATATATTTGTTATTTATAGCTTAATTTAAAATGCCCAAAAGTTAAAATCAGCACAATTTATATATTTTGTGGGAGCAGTGCTTTTGCGGGCTTTTATTAGATAAATTCATTAAAACTGAATAAAATTGTTTTCACAATCACAACAAAACCGTTAATGGTGATAATATCTTATAATACCAGCTATGTGTACTGTAATGTATTAACGTCGGTTGAAGAAACCGACTACATTCTATAGACGGACTGGCAATGTCATATTCTATTTTTTTTTCAATTACAGGTTTTTTATGAGCTATGAATCAGAAGATGAAGAAATCCTCGAATTTTCTTCAGACCCTGTCCGTCTTGAAGATGTGGGACCTCTTCAAACCGTTGTTCCCTAGGCTTGATTCGGTTTTCTCAACCGAATTGTTACTCATTCATCCTCACAAGCCTGAGCGAAGTCAGCATGCTAACCACTAAGCTACATACACTTAGTTTTACATGGCAGGTTACGCTATACCTCCGAATCACCAGCCGATTTGAACTCGATTCGTCATCTAGATCACAACATCCGGCTGTCCATTGAGAGCCTTTGGTTCCACGTTTGTTCCAATCCTCGATTGCACCCATTCGCCCTCTTCCAACTCATCGCGAAAATTCATTTTGTTTTTTGTTTTTTTCATTGCATCGCCTTTAATTGCTCTGCTACGTAGGTAGATTATTGCCAAAAACGAAGGAAAATACTAAATATTTACATTTAAACAGGTACAAGTGACTTCTATTTTGTCTGTATGTGTACGTGTCATGATAGTGGTTGTAAAATTGTCAACCGATTTTGGTTAATAAACGATAGCGGAACTTAAAGAAATTATGTAATATACAGACGTGAAAAAACTCATTCCCGCTTCTCTAACATTTTCCAGATCAGAAGCTATTTTTTATATTAACTATCGCAATATATATTAAAAGTATACGCCTTGGATTGCATGATGATGAACTGAATGAGTTCGAAACGTCACACGTAATTGTATGACGTGATAATAAAAATCTATAGAAGGAATTTTGCACACTTTTGGATATTTAATATACACAAACATCCTTCAAAAACACAAATATTACTGTTTAAAAAATGTTCTTGTTATATTTTATTTAGATATTTACGCGTTGTAATGGAAGTAGCAGTTCCGTGTTAGATATTAGTTTTAACTAATCATGTATTAACATTAATCTTATTTTGAAATGTTATTATTTGATTAGTTGACATATACGTATATATTTTCCACCGAATTTCAAATGATTAATTAAAATGTTCACAATTAGTTAAAATTTTCTGTTCATATAAAGTGTAAGTTGTTATTGCCAAATTATGAAGCAATCGTACATTAATGCAGTGTCTGAAAACCTATCTATATAACGAGTAATATCTGGATAATGGTTTCACGTTAGAATTAAACGACTGTGCAGCAATGAAGTACAGATACACAAAAAAAGGAAGCCAAAATAAATATCTGCTGTACCTCAATCCTGTGGAATCCGGGTCGGGACTGGATAAACATTCCTAGGTCATTCCGACTATCTATCGTCGTTTATTTCTCCGATTATCTCGGCATACAGGCAGCAAAACAAAAAGTTAACTTACATATTGACAACTCCTAGGTAACTTAAATTATTTATGAAACGCTATTTTAAAATTGGCTACATTTTATTTACCACTAGGGACCCTAAAAACAAAAAGAGTAGAAGAGATAATAGTATGGCATGTTTATTTTTAACTATTGAGAATGTGTACACAATGGCCACTAACGGCAAACAATGGTTAAAAAGCCGTCGGAGAACAAAAAGAAATAGCTGTCGGTTTAAGTTCAACAAACAAGTCATTTTAAAATAGCGGTCATGTCACGGGATGGCAAAAGTTGGCACAAATGCAAACTATGAGCAGAGAATAAATCCAAGTTTGAAAATATGCACGGCTCGTTAGGACAGGAGATAACTGCAATGAACCTACATTACGCTGAGTGATTGATGGCCTACTCCACGTCTAAGGAAATGCGTGTAACTGCAACATTTGTTGGCATTTGAAGTGGAGATTCCTCAAATCGCACCGCTGCTCCTCTCCCCATATTTCTGCGTAGAACCCCTTGGATGCTTACGACATTTTAGAATGGCGATTAAAAATGTGAGATTACCATGGCATTGATGATATGAAAATATTGGGTTGTTTCAATATCTTAGTTTAAAGAATCAATTCACAACTTGATCCATTTAAAATGAGTTGCATCAACAACAGGATAAGGTAGGATGTAATCATAAGCCTTAACAATAACAATAAAAATAATTTGCTTTTATGCATTTTTTTTTTTTTATAGCCCTTAGGCGTCCGTCTTTGAGACAGCATCAATTTTTTTTATTGAAAAACAGTTTGAATACGTCCTAATGCACTAGAGGCAGCGATCCAAACTATATTTACAGTACCATATTCGCTAAACTAGTCGTGTACACAAATACACAGACCCCAAAGTCCAATAATTATTGATTCTGATTGTTCCCTAATGCATAACAAAAAGGCATTGGATCTAGCCAATCTTACTTGTTAATCATTCAATCAGATACTAGTCAGTGTAGGCTAAGGGCCACAGACGCTCAAATACTCTATTGCGAGGAGTCTCAAGGTCATCTCGTTGGTTAGACAAGATTCGGTATCATCAGTTGCAAGGAAAGGATCGGGAGTAGTGGGAATATCTGGGCTTTTGAGAGATACTTTTGAACATACCATCTCCACACCCAGCCAACATCCTCACAATAGAGTACTTTGCATCCCTAATGGTTTTCATAGGCAAGAATCTTCTTTTTCACACCATATGAGTAGTTTGTCTTACAAGCACTTCAAAAAATAGGAATGATCGTTATTTACTTATGCCTAACAGGTAAGAGGATTCCCATTCTGCCTATTTGTACTATATGAGCATCGGATAGGCTCTAAGATCAACCCATAGACTTACGAATGGATAAAACTTTGGAGTATTCATTCATAGTAGAAAGGCTTGAAGAGCCTGGAATGGTTTGACGGTTCTTTTAAGAGTTTATCAAGTGGCTGCTCCATCCATCACACACACACACACACACACACACATATATTTACTATTGGATTTAGTTATAAATATTTGTATTTAAATGTGTACTAAATGATTGTTAGTATAAGTGTAATTTATTTCCTTCCTATATGTCGTTGTTGTTCCTATGTGTATGTTTTCAGGAAGATCGGTTACCCAACGCTGCTTTTGCCGTTTAAACAAATAAAATAAATTTAAATAAGAATAATAAAAATAGCTGGAACGCACTAAAAACGCGATTTCTATTATTGGCATTTAAAACTTATTGTTTGGAATATCATTGAACTTTTTTTTTATGTTACTCTTTTTAATCTATCCTCAACCATGTGAGAAAATTATAAATTTAAATCCAAGATATACTCTGGCCAATTACTTGATAAATCTTTGTAAAACTTTTTTATATTTCCTTTTTTTTTCATATTTCCCATTATTAAATTTTAAGCAAAAACTACTAAGTGTATTATGGTGTGCAATGAAATATATATTTAACAATTCAGATCGATCGAATCATCTTTAAGAATTCTACTATAGTTACATTCAGGCAGAGATGAAAGGTAGCCCAGAATCCCGACGCTCCATTCAGGCTCGACAACTACAAACAATTTAAAATATATCTAATACATAACAGATACATATAACGAACACTGTTGAATTGGTGCAATACTAAAAGTGTAGTTTTTTGTTAGGCATGACATTTATAGGGTTAGTTTACAGGATTAGTTAGTTAACAGTAGTTAACTATCGTTGCAATAATCGTAACTAAACGAGCCGATTTTTGAAAATATAACTATAAGAAGCAAAGTTATAATAATAATGTAATATTTTTGCACGTTACAAAATAAATATTGCAGTTATTCCGTCATATAATTAAAATATAGCCTTAGAGACATGACGATGTCATATTAAACATATGTTGAAATCTTCAGTTTTAACTTGTTTCGTGATTTGTTTTGGACTAAATTTTCAAAGTTAGATTTAAGAATCTAAATCGGCCATAACCTGATCATTAATAGCACGCGATTTCTGATTGCAAGAGGAGATCAATCAACATTGATTAATACATACAAAACTGACAGAAAACGTTTGACTCTTCTTAATAAGGGAGAACGGTTGGAAGACCACATCAATTTTTAGAATTCCGCAAAGGCCCCAAGGATAAGACTATTCTGAGAACAGGGAGTGGTGGGTTTGTGTAGCCTTAGCTGCGATCCCATCTTCAAGAGACCGTGTATTAATTAAAACCCAAAAATATCCATTAAATTATCCTACGGACAATTGCTTCTAATAAATCATCTTCTGGCTATATATTTCATTTGACATTCACTATTGGGCTTTGCCAACTACCCTGCCACACAAAAAAAAAGCGTTGCACTTAGAAAATTCAAATATTTGCTTCCTAATAGATTCATTTCCGCTTTCAAATCTTTTTTTAATCAATATTAAACGTTTCTAGTGATAAGTGGGTACACATATGAAGGAAACCCCCTATAAATATTCAACAAAAACTATTTAGATATTTTGATTTGTTAAATAGTTGATCTCTAAAAATTTAGCAAAAGGTTTTTTATTAAGTTTTTTCTTCTAATTTTAATTTTAAAAACGGTTTTGACGGCTGAGCAAGTAGCCCGTATTTGTTGCTTTAGTGGAAGACGGTCGAAGCCAAAGATATGCAACCCGTGAATTGGGTTTACCTGAAACTACTGTTTGGAAAATAATTACACGTTACTGTGAGACAGGTTTGTGCCATCACAGGCCCGGATCAGGTCGGCCGCGAGTGACAGAGCAAAGAGATGACCGGTTGTTTGTACTGCACACGCTTCGGAATCGGGCTTTAACTGCTACTGAGACTGTTTAACTTCTTCCTACACCTCGGGGAATGCAGAAACTGTTAAAAGAAGACTTGCTGAAGTGAATTTAAGCCCCTAGAGATCGGCATCAGGAGCATTGTTAACCAGAGAACAATATAGGTGTATCTCTGACAATGAGAGAAAAAATACGTAACATTGCACTAATGTAACTAGTTTAATGATAATAAGCAGAAAAGATTGGTTGGTTACTCTCCTCCCGTATGCTTTGTATGAAAAAAAAATCAATCAGCCATGCCACAACCGTTCCCCGAATCTCAGGTTCCTTTTTGACATGCACAATTACATGGAAATTATTTCCAAACGTCAAACATATTTTTTTATTTCAACTATCATCATGTTATAGTAGTGCTGAAGGCATTGTAGAATTAATACCTAAATGTAAATAAATTCCTTCAAATAAGAATATTGTTGCTAAGCCCAAAGGGTGTTGTTCATTTGGAAAACTGCGCAGGTATAATGTCAACCTGCTTCCATTAAATTGACTAAAACCTTTATTAGGCGTCAGAAGAACATGAGAATAAATTCACAAAAAGGAACATTATGAATACAATAGAAACCACTGCCTTTTTGGAAGTTATAATAATTGTCTCTTCCTATTGTTCAAGATAATTTACCACAATTGAACAGCAGGAATAGACTTTTGATTGTAGATTTATTTGCATTGTTCCAAGAGGATTGGCCAGCAATCGTCCAGTGTCAGTTGTCGAATAGGACATAAAATGAATAAGAATCGATAAATATCATGGACTAGTTTGCTGGTCTTATGATTGTCGAGAGGCTAGAAGAATTGCCTGCCGGATGAGTAGAAGAAAGATTAGAGAAAACCATTGTTTATAAGAAAGAAAGCAAAATATAGCTCAAATCACAGAGCTATTTCGGTAACGAGTAGTCAAAGCCGGCTATTTGCCAGGATAACGAATGCGAGAAGAAGTCGTAAGAATGAAAAACATCAATATAGAAGAATAAGACGTATTTCGTACATTAAGTCTTCCACTCGTAATTTTTTTAGTGTTACATTACTCTTTATCAACTTATAAACAGCATGTGATACCGTTCTTTTAAGTACGTAATGCCGGAATGTTTTAAGTGACAAGACCATCCAAGCTGATGACCAGATACCTGTATTGAATGGTGATGATTACTACCATTCTAAAGACACTCCGATATTCGAATTCAACTGAGACTTGGTGCAGCAAAGTAACTACCTAAAAATGGTGAGATAATTCTTGGAAAACAGAAGATTAGGTATCTGGTTAATAAAAAAGATTTGTTTCTTATTTATGAAAGATTACCATCTGATGCTCAATCGTACCAATACCGAATTCGGTATGTGGGGCAAGTAAGTCTTCAGACAAAAAAAATTGTTCTTTTAATTATTCATTGACAGTGTTACTCTATGTGCTGCAGGGAACATGACAGACGATGTTTTGGGGTACTCCTTACCACTGTTTTTTAAAGTACTGATAGTAAAATATAATCGTACTATTCTCTGCCTTAAAGGTGGCACTTAAATGTTATAGATCCTTATAAAATAAATTTAATAATAATGTTCAACTGTTGCAAGTCTAGAAATTTTCAGGTATAGAATTTAAACCTGTGCATTGGAAAAAGCTTTTTCTGCAAAGTTAATAATATACCTCGGTTTGGCCTGTTTCCAATTGACTGAGATCAGTCAACCTGGGAAATTCTAGGTAACGTTCATAGAAAAAGACATTTAGGTCAGTGGCCTACAATTTCTTTTGTCATAAAGGAGGTATTGTAAAAAATATATAATTTAATATAGAGTTATTGATACCATAGGTTTTTTATTATTTTTTTTTAATTTGTACTATATTCATACAATTTTAACTTTGAATATTAAAATAATCAATGAATAATAAACCTCACGTAAATAATGCTAAAATATTATTATATCTTAAATTATAAACTACCAAAAACTGTTTTTATTAATACAGAAATTATTCACTAGGTGTAAATCAGAGTGAAAGGTTGTACGGTTAGATTACAATAGAGAATGAGTAATATTAATGGAGAAAAAAAATAATAAATAACAAATGAAGAACTATGATTTATTGTATTTGACTGATAAAAGATGTATTTAAAGATTGGAGTAATGGCGACGAATATTGATGGGGACAGAGTTCCACAAGTTTGGGGCATAGACAAGGAAATAACAATGATCGGAGGAATATATATGGGAAGGGAAGCTTGTGCTCTCCGAAGGGATGACCCCCTGGAGGAGGAAAGCGCAAATGGCAAGATAGTGTCCTTAAGGGCTTCGATGAGAGTCACCACAAATATCGTTCCCCAGCGAAAAACCCTCGAGAGCTTCAAATCAGATTGTAATAGAAGAGGGTAGAGGCCAACCGAAGGAAAACCTGTGATGAGTTCGTCCAGCGTGAGTCAGAAAAAAAAACCTGGGTAATACCGTACCAAATCGCCTTACGAACCAGGCGTTAAGGCAGGTTTTTGAAAGAGCAGCTCACCCGAAGTAGTACGGGTCTAGTAACGACAGGATAAGGGACAACGTAACAGAGACTCGCTTCAAGTTTCTCACGTTATTACCTTTGGACTCCACTTTCGGCAAAGTGTGGTGGCCCAACGTGATGAAGGAGCTACAGGAGCTGGGAGAATGTCTTAGTAACCTCTATGAACCGTTGGTGGCTATCTGAATCAGTGGAGACTGGTCGTCAGAGGGGAGGCGGACGAAGTGGAAGCATTATTAGAGCGAGGTTATTCTAAAGGATTTGGTCCTGCTCTTTTGCAAAATTGTGTTTAATAAGGACCGTCTCATTCGCAGTGATCCAGGCGGGGGCGGTTCCCGTCCTGGTCCTTCTAGAACACTACTTCAGATATAAGGTCAATAGAGAGCAACTAGAAGAGCTGCCACCTCCTCTATGCAGATGAATCAACGAGGAGCCAAGGATGTTGAAGGCCCTACTTAGTAAATGGACAAACGAGGCGTGGAATAACCCAGGAAGATGACCGCAGCAAAAGGGAGTACCCTAACAAAGTATTTCCACTCAGTCAGGGACAGTCTAAGGGGTTTCCCTGACTACTGGAGTTCTCAAGTGCTAACGATCCAAGCTGGTTAATGAAAGAGAGCTCAAACCTCGAACTTCCTAAACTGTGGAGACAGGGATACAACGGAGCTCTTCGTGTTCTCCAATCGAGCCTTGGGACTGGGAAGGACCTGCTTAGATCGGTGGTGCAATGCAGCTTGGATAAGTCCAACCTACCGTCGCAGATCAAAAAAGAGGAGAACTACATTGTCTAGAAGAGGGAGCTACAGGGGATGGGCCATTTCACTATTTCCAGTAGGGCGATGCAGGATGAGGAGTCATTGCGTGGGTGCATTTTTGTAAAAATAGTAATAAGTAATAATAATAAGACAAGAGGGTTCACTAATAGTTGACGCGTTTCTAATGGAAGGAGATAACAGGAATGATTGAACAGTTTTAGGATGGATATGAATCGACGAGTAATTTAGAAGATGTGGTCTTTTCAGGACAGCCAAAGCTATGTTTTTGACCAATATGGAGAAGTTGACAGGACGAGAATTGATTGTGAGGGTAGGATATTTGAGGACTAGGTGTGAGCCAATGATAGATGTCTTGCATTTCTCCGCATTCAATTTCAATTTGTGGAGACGCTCAAGTTCCGCGATTCGATTAAGGTTTTTCAGAATCGATAGGGAACTGGATTGGAGCTCACTGAGAGGAGAGATTGGTAAATTTAGGTGTCGCCGACATATAGTTGGTCTGGGCAGTGTCGGAGTGACATAATTGATGTACTCGCAGAAATGGAATGAATGAGTACTTTCAAACAAACCAAAATCTTAATCAAACGTTTAACTCAAAATGTAATTTACGTTTACTTCACTCCTCTCAAACTGGTTGAACTAATATGAATCATTCATTCCCCTTTCGTAAAATTTCGGAATTGACTAACGGTGAGTCATTTTAATTCAATATTATAAATAATCCTATTTTGAAATTACAAAAATAGATACAAAAAAAAAATGCTGCAACCTGCGGATAACTACCCCTGATAATGTGCTATGTGTACTATGTAATGTGGTGCACCTAAATGATGTCCAAATGAAAAATTAACCATATTGAAAAGCCTGCAGGATGAAATGTCCATAAAGATGTCCGTTATAAAACATAACAATAAAAGGTTCTGATTTCAGACTTGATTGAGTGGCTCATTAAATTGCTAATCAATGCAGAATCAGATTACTTAATTAAACTTTCAATTAATAATTCAGTGAACTGTCAAAGCACGCATTCAACAATTTCCGATTCAATATGACTCATTTGCTATATAAAAACTCTTCATTGAACCACATTCTACTATTTTAGACGCCAGAAACCTAATAACCCAATATATCCCTATTCTGTGCCGAATCTCGTTGTGTCCGGATTCTCTTTGATCCTGATTCATAAGCAACATTATTCGGACTGCAGGGATACTTTAAAGTAATTTTTATGCAGATTGAAATTGTGCATACATATGATCGATGTTTATAATTGTGTTATATTTGTTCCCAACGGGAAAATCAATTTCTAAAAAACAGCTCAGAATCTCAAAAGTCTCATTTTAACGAATCACGTTTAATTATAGTTCATAACAATGTGTTGAATTTAGATCGGTGCCCACAATTTCTTCCTAGTTTTAAACAAATGTAAAAATGAACGAAACAAAAATTATTATTCCAGTATAATCCATGCTAAGATTAACGCTGCAATTCATAAAAAAAAAAAGTAATAAATTAAAAACTTTGATTAGTTTTTAGTGCACAAACTTATACCAAAATTTTCTTGAGAAATCAATAGGTGTGATTCACTATGTTGTAGATTGTTAACATTAGAAAAAGTTTCCAAACACTTATTTTATTAATATTCATTTTATTATTATTAATATTCAAAACATTAAAACTTTGAACCAATATCGTATTGTCATCCATTTCCCACTTAAATCGTTCTTATTTAAAGTAAATATCATCGGTTGTCAGTTTTGGAGACAATCAAAAGAACAAAAAAGTACTGAAATGAAGTAAAAAAAGTAAATGACGTAATACATCGGGAAATTATATTATCTATTATTAAATTAAGTTCAATCAAACAAATCACATAAGTTAAATCAATAAATGATTTTGAAACAGAATAAAGTTGTGCCCTTTGCCGATGTCATTATATAAGTACATGAAATATAATCTCATATTTAAAACTCAAGTTATTCCATAAAATATACGATACTGGTTAAAGAAGGTATTATTAGGTGAATATAAGGATCAAACGCCCTTTTCTAAAATTATCATAGTATTTTAAAAATAACTGTCAAATAATGTATATATTTGTTTTTGTTTTTCTGAGAGGTGTAGTAAATTAATGAACTGTTTATATAACCACTATTGGTAGGAAGTGCATTTTAAAGCCTGTAAGTACTAAAACAAGATTGAAATAAATAATTAAAGAACAAAAATAATTGTATTACCTTGTAAATCAATTCATTTTTTTCACAGGATAAATGCCCTAAAAGATGTTGCAGTGCCCCCCCACCACATCACGCTTACCCCCCACCACTTCAAAGGGTTCGCTCCGTAAACCCTCTCACTTCCGAATAAGGTCAGGGGACAAACGGTTAATTTAGACTAGACATGCAGGGCATGATTGGATTTACGTAAAGATGAGAAGGAGTGTAAAAATAAAGGAATAATAAATGGAAAGCGTGTGAATCAGAGGTGGTGGGGGTTAGTTGAAGTCTATTCATAGGTTAGCGGTGGATGGAGGGGAGAACCTTATTTACCAGAGGCCCGGGCCGAGAACAGCCAGTTGTAAAGTAATAGTGGTGAGGAGTACCCGTCGGCTGCAACGAATACTATCGACAAAGGTAAGACTACAGTTAATAAATAATAGTATAACAACTAACAAAATTCATAATAACCTTTCCTCATCTCGTACATATGTTTAATTCTTAGTTCATCAATAGCATTGCTATTAAATACCTATATCATCCAAAGGGGAAAAATAAATAAATTAAATATTTCATTTTCATTGAAAATTTTTGAAATATCAAGAGAAATATCTGAGTGCTCATAAATAATAAAGAAGCTTGGTTCAACTATAACTTAATAGCCATGAGTGGTTGTACCAACTTTTATTTTTGATTTGTAATTTGTTGCCATTTTTTTTTAAAATATAATTATTTTACTCTTCCCTGACTGAAACAATACTATACTATTTGAACTATCTCATTAAGTGCACAATACAATATATACACAAAGCTAAATTCAGTTTGTTTGTTTTTTTTAACAAAATTAATGTTTTTGGTAATTTCCATATTAGTTAATAGACATTTTTTTATCAATGGTGGCATTGTTTTATTTATCTAGAAAGGAACACACTGTCTAATCATTAATCCACAACAAATGATCTAATTGATCCTTTCAATACAATTTACCAGTTACAATGTCATCATGAAAAATAATTCCTATTGAGGAATATGGAAGTCACAAAGGAATCAATTGTTTAAAAATATAGTTAAACAGTAACATATTTTTAAAAACAGAGTTTAACAAATGTAAGTTTACAAATTATCACTTGCATATTATGCTTTTATTTTAAAGAAACTAATATTCATTCAATAATCATAATTTTTACGATTCATTCATTCTCAAAACTGGATTTATAAATGTTCAAATTTAAAAACTGTTTTAATCTGTGATCGTACATAGGTTTGCAGGTTATATTTCTTACAAACATTATAAACTTTTTCACTTCACAAATTTGTAATACTTAATTAGTTAACAATCAAATAAATCTGATTCAAATTATTGACTTTTTGTCAATTTAATGTCAATTCCAAATTACAGACAGGCTACCAAATCGTATCCCTACTTCTAATGTATGATACCTACAATTGTATTACTTTACCAAATGAATGTAATATATTGAAAAAAAACTGTTCTTTCGAGAAATTGGCAGTTTTTTTTATAAAATATGCATATAATAAAATCAGGTATTGTTCCCTTCAACACCAGGTGTACCGAAGAAAACATCAATTTTCTATGTTCGCATTTATTTGCGCGATCATAAATAATAATTCTACTCTAAAGAGCTGGAAAAGGTCAGTGAAAATTAACACTTCTAATGTTCTAAATCGTCAAGAACATTTGCTGTGAAACCTTTTCTTCCTTGAATATTAAGTCGTAAACATTCAAAAGATAGTGGTTACGAAGTAGAAATATAAGTAAACAAAGTGTGGGTAATTACGGAGATATGTTGGCTCAAATGTCAGGTATAACACATTTGTTTGTGATTAAATGTCATAAAATCTGACATGAAACAGCTTTATAAATATTTATATCCTATCCTACGGTTTTCTATCCGGGTGATCTTCTTGTCTAATATATTAAAGTCTAATATTTATTTCTGTAAAATTGGGCAAGTTCAAAGAAAGCACGACTCGATGCGAGATGACTGCGTTTGAGATAAATATCTGGAGAAATACACCAGTTAAAAGACATGTCAAGCGCCTACATATGCAGTTTGAAAGAAATCGGTTGATAATTTCCTATTTTATTAAAGATTTCCTAATAAGATTAGTAACGTAATTGAATTATTTTAAAGTGTCTAAAATTTAAAATAGAAAGGAGCAATAATCAACCATACCACAAGGGTGTAAGGGGAGGTACAGGGGGGCGTCTAAAATTCTGGGTTCAGTTTAAGAATTTGATTATAATTCATGTATGCTTTTTTACAATCCCTCTCCTGTACAAAAATATTTATACCACCCATATCGAAAAAAAAAATTAAGCTGAGCAGAAAAATTGATCAAAAAAGCTGTTGTCAAAAAGAAATCGTGTAATAGGGTGGGTTTTTATATAATGTATTGAAGCTGGTTATTTTTTTCCTAAGTCGGACAATCAACTATGTTTCCGTTGAATCTACGTAAAAAGAAATAGCTGGTGACAAATATTTATATCACTAGACCGCCCCTGACTATTTAGAGCCAACAAGAGGAGTTAACCCCCCAATCAAAAATAATAAATAATAGGGTAACTATAACATATATTAGGGTAGCAAACATTGCATATTGGGTACGCTAGGGCCTTAAATTCGATCACTTAACAAAGCAGTGTGAGCAAGGCCATAAAATTTAAACGATATATGAAATATTAATAATAATATACTTGTAATACTAAAAGCGAATTGTCAAATGTCTATTTGTGCTAAGTATGCCTCCTATCAAGCCAAAAAGTAAAAAACTTAAAGCCAAACATTCTAGGTGACTATTTGGCAATAGTAGTAAGTTTTTAAGTTAAATTTTCAAATAATTTAATAACGACAATGAAACTTTATTTATCATCCAAAAAAAGTGGATTTTTGTTTTGTTAACTGATGGTATAAATGTTATTAAAAAAAAAATCGAAGTATTACGATGGTCAATGATAACGGTCTCGTATTTTTCGAGTTAACAAAAACGAGTTTTGGAGCGATTTTCTTTTGTGTATCGTATAATATTTGTAGGCTGATAATTGTAATATCCCATTTAATTTTTCTTCAATATTAAAGATTTTTTTTTATGTGAAGGATTGGACAGAGGGTGTAAAAGAGAGGGGGTAGATAAGGGTGGGAGTGAAGAGCAGGTATTTCGGTCACTAGTCACCTGAGAGCCCCTTCCTCCACCACTCCAAATTTGGAGTAGGTCCTTCTTGGCAGTCGATCAAAAGCTCTCCCTCCTCTCAACAGTAAGCTGCATAGCTATTCTTACCCGTTGCAATGGCGACTCTATAGGCTTGCAATATTTTCACAAATATTAAAAGGACTAATAAATACAAATTGTTTAATTCTGATAAACCAAAGTATCACTGGCCTCGTCTTATTTTTTGTTTATATTGTTAAAGGTTAATTGGACAAAATTGATGTTATGTTAGATAAAATGTAAAACTGTCTGAATCATTCATGGCACCTTCTGGTGTAGCTTTACGATTCATTTATTTCTTTGAATAGAGAAAACTACTGCGTATTATTGTCAAAAATATTTCCATTTTATGTTATTGCCATCCTTGGCTCTTGGTAATCGAAAAATTTCGGTGAAAATGCCTAAAGTGTTTAATAAAAAAAACCTGTTAAAATGTACAAGAATTTTTCGCTCTCAAAAGTCTATATTTCGGAATACCTTGAAATTTATTTGTGAGTTGTCATCTTTAATTTGTAATTTAAATTTTTTTCACGTTAAATTTGTATTATCTCACTTCCACTAGTATATCTTAGCCAACACCCAATCGGCGTAAGATATTTTTGAGATTTGAGATCGGTTTTTTACATTACTATCGTAGACGCGTATACATTAAGAAGATATGCGGTTCCTTCGTGCTAGGCATTGTAGTATTTACCCATTTGATAGCCTATCTAGTTATATTGTACATGATTAAGTGGCTGATCAACCAAACCATTGAAAAATATTAACTGATGATATTTTCAAAGAGTGGACTTTTTTTTATTCAATTTATAAATTAAAAGTCAATATTCTAGTTAGAAAAAGGAGACTATGCAATCTGATCGTAATATAGTTCATACTCAAATAGTTTTGAACGTTTAAAATTTCATATAAAATTTTTATTTTTAATGCGAGGCTATTAAATAACACACTCTAACCCGTTAATAACACATTCTTATCGGTAGCTTCCCTAGAACCTTATTTGTGTACATAGCGTAAGGTTCCTGTTCTTCTTGAAAAATAAGCTCGAATTCTACTTAACAATTTGACAAGGCTCAGACGAAAAATATTGCCAAGAAGAAAATTCGTGGGATATGACAAATCTGGGAAGAGAAATCGCCATACCTTACTGATCAATTTGTATTAAAATTAAATTGGTTAACAAAAGCAATAAACTAACTTAAATTTTCAATTAAAACAAATGATTTTCTTATTATATTTTAATTTACTATTAGCACTAACTGAATTAAAATTTATTTATCTTGTTGCAGATAATCAGCGAAAATGCCTTTCAAGCCAGCAGAGAATCCTAAATGCCCAAAATGCGGCAAATCCGTCTATGCCGCAGAAGAGAGAGTAGCCGGCGGTCTGAAGTGGCACAAAATGTGCTTCAAGTGTGGTTAGTAACATAAAATTATTCAAAATACATATATATACCCTGATTACTTACTTGTGATTAAAACATAACCACTAGTAACATCCCTAACAGAAAAAAGTATTGTTTGGCAAGCATTACGTTTATCCTCCTACTTTAATGGAAATAGTTTTAAATTATTTCATCATCACAGATCATTGATTTTCTTTTTTAAACTATTATACTGCCTAAATAATTTTTTTTGTAAATTGTCCTTGTTGCCAAATCATAAAATAATAAGTTATGTTACATACAAATATATACTACATATATATTATATTATACATACTACATAAATTGTACAATAGTAACATTTAACTAATAATTAATTTAAATAAAACAAAATAAATATAATTCACTAGCTGAAAACACAATGAAATAAATATTGATACTGAGGAGTGAGAAAAACATTTTTAAAAAATATTGAATAGATCAGTAGCTAATAATAGTAAAAATATATATCCAAACAAAATAAAGGAACTAGAAATTGAAGAAACGGAATAGAGAGAAACCCATTGGACTCAGTTTTTTAAAAAAAAAAGTGTGAATTCTGTTAGATCTTACAACTTTAATTTTTTTAATATCTTTGAACTATTTATCAATGAGGAAAAATTCGTAATCACCATTTAATATAACACTTTTTAAAAAAAAATTCATAAAACAGTGTAGTTGTTGAATAACAATTTTATATTATTAATCTATGTAAGGATAATAAATACAATTAAATTTTAAAGGCATGTGCGGGAAATTCTTGGACTCCACCAACTGCGCTGAGCATGAAGGAGAACTGTACTGTAAGGTATGCCATGGAAGGAAATACGGACCTAAGGGCTATGGGTTTGGAGGTGGTGCAGGATGTCTCAGCATGGACAAAGGAGACCAGTTTGGCAATGCTGAGGCGTAAGTACCAAAAACATTTTTAATTCTCTTATATACACAAACAAACACACATAAGTATATAATTTTAAAGCTATTCGTCATACATTCTTGAGGAAATTAATGGAAACAAACTTCTAGAAAGAAAACCTCAATTAAAAAAATAATAGAATCCTTGATATAGACATTAGGAAAGGGCATTTTCCTTATAACATTAATAAAAATAGGATCCCGATCTATTTTTCAAAACTAAAATGTTTTTTTATTCAATTGTACAAAGTTAAAATAATTTAAAATAGATTTTTTAATTATTATTTTGACCCAAATTTTTAAACACAAGATTTTCCTAATGGGTTGTTAGGAAAGTGCTGTGAAATTACTGATTAATGATCAATGCATGACACCTTTTTTTCCCTTTTTGTTCCCAGTCACTAAACTCCAGGATGCCAACGGATCGCACTTCCCTACACCCCACATTTTCTATAATTTTTAAGAAGAGAGTTGTCTTATATTTTTCTAGTTCTCAAATATAAATTTATATATATTATATATATATATCTTTTTCATAAAGCGTCTAATGTATTTTAATAAATGTTGTTTTTTTTGTTTTTTTAAATTGACTTGGGGTAATCAAAATTGTTATGTAAAATATCTGAATAAAAGTTTATAAAAATTACATTGGTTTTTATTATCGAAATGCACAATATTCCAATTTCAATAATTAAAATTGTATATAATCACTACTTAGAACTTAACGATTAGTCATATAATTAAATTTTCATTTCAACAGAGACTATACATTTCTTTATATATATAAATATGTGTGTCATAACGAATGTATTTTCTTTGTAACAACATAATGATTAACAAGCCGTGAAGTCTATACAAAAAGAATCGCTTCAAATATTGCTTGTTCGCTTACCAAAGCTTAATGCATAAGGTTCTCAAAACACATATGTTAGTTTAAATTTTCATGAGTTTTAGAGTACATATGAATTCCAACCTATAATTTCCAATGTGTTGTGAGAACCACCGTGTAAAATATTGCTTATATGTCTTTAAAATTTTAGCATCTTTACATGACAATTATATTATATTGATAAATGTTGATAAACTGATAAATACAATTCACATAAATATTAAGTAATTTGGTAGAGATTTAACAGCAATGATTTATATTATGATCTTGTTACAAAAATAGCATTTTAATTTCCAAATAATTATTTCCTTAATAAGGTTCAAGAAAATAATTAAAGATACATTTATTACCCAATTCAAAATATTATCTAAGTAAATAAACTTTAGTGATTGTCCCTTATGCATAAGCTTCTGGTTTAAGCCTTTTTAGGATTATAAATTGTTATTTTGTATGAAAATTTCTTACTGTGAAATCAAAAACTACTTTATATTCCACTTATTAAATTCCTGTCCCCTTCTTGGAATCATCACCAAAAACTATTGACTCACCTGAAAACAAAGCAGGGATAACTCATCATGGTGAGAATCATTTGAATATCAGTGGCTGCATGGCTAAGGCTTACATAGGAATATATATTTAAGTTTTATTTGCTTAATTTGGTAATATTTTAATTTTAATTTAACGTCCATGCTAACTGTTCTAACACTCTAATAAGTAATTTTTCTAATATTTCACCCAACATGAACAAATGAATAAATCATAAATTACTATAAAAACCCTTGGATATTAAAATTCTATGTTTTCTCTATTTATCATTCTCATTACAAGAAGAAATTTATGATGATTAAAAATTTATTTATGATACAGATATCTGAGCTCATTATTTTGTTTTAATTATTTCTTGCAATTATCGAAAGTCTACTGATGTTTAAAAAATAGGGAAATTATATTTATTTTAACAAATCTGAAGTGGGGGTCAATTTTTTAGCCTTGTTGCTAAATAATAGAAAATGTTGATTGCTTTGTAAGTTAAGGAAAATGCCCTCACTTAAACTTTCCAGTTAAGCAGTTGATAATTTGTAGTAAAAGGCTAAACTATAACGTTTCCTTTTTATAAAAACATCCATTGAACTTTATTTAATGAGCAGCTTTATTTTTGTTTTATTGTACTTACTTTATGTACTTAAATTATTTTGCAGCTTTCTGCAATTAATCAACGCTGGATATTTGTGCTTACGTTAAAAGTGTTTGACTTGGTGTGTAAAATTTCAAAATTTCCATTAAAGCTACATAAAACTAATATCATTTTCTTTGTTTATATTAATTTATTAATATAAATTAACATTGTTCATTCTTTTAAATTTGCTGTTTATGACTGATTAGTTATTTACTTTGTGCATAATTACACTTACTATTTCAAAGTTTTTTAATTTCATAATCTATTTCTAAAGGTACTGGTTTTACCATGTATCTTTTATTACTAAAACTTTTTTTTTTTTAAACAGAATGTTTATTTTTATAAACATTTTTTTTGTTCATAAATAACACTACTACACAAAATCTGAAACATTACATAAATTTGCTTTTTAATATTTTTATTGTTTTTTTTTATTTTACTATCAACTTTTAAATGAATTAGGGGAGGAGCATCTGGAGGAGCAATGCCCGTTCGGGCTATTGCAAAAGCTCCAGAAGGAGAAGGTTGCCCAAGATGTGGTGGATATGTCTACGCTGCTGAACAAATGTTAGCAAGAGGCAAGGTAAGTAATCAAAACTTTTGTTTTTGAATATTTTAAGATTATTTAAGCATTTGAAATTTATAAACTTTGACCAATTCCAATAGTATATGTTTATGTAAATATTTGGAAAAAGAGCAATTTAAAAAAAAAATTAAAATACATTTTTTGTTTGGCTGTTTCTGTGCTCTAATAGTCAATGGTCATATTAATTTTAACGAATAATATTAGAGTATATAACTGGCTATCACATCCTAGAATGTTGTAAAATATTATTGTAAATCTTGTTTTTATAATAATACAGTTAGTACATACATGTAGGAAGTAGGGAATAGGTAAAGTGTTTCATATATAAATTCTACCATTATGAATAACTTTATTATTTTTTTATTACTGAAAAATGAAATACACTAAGACTAAATATTTTTTCATCCATAAAATGAATTTTACAATTCTTTTTAAAAATAAAAATTAATTCACTAGTCCAGTGAAAAAAATATTGGTTAAGGAATATTTTCACTTACTATCACATAGGGTTGGCACAGGAGCTGTTTCTTCTGTGCTAGATGTAACCGCACACTTGACTCTTTGGAACATTGTGATGGACCTGAT
Organism: Acanthosoma haemorrhoidale; assembly: GCA_930367205.1. Classification (NCBI taxonomy): domain Eukaryota; kingdom Metazoa; phylum Arthropoda; class Insecta; order Hemiptera; family Acanthosomatidae; genus Acanthosoma; species Acanthosoma haemorrhoidale. Next base: position 65,494,193 of record OV884009.1, read on the forward strand.
AGGGAAGTTTATTGTCGATGTAAGTTTCAATTTCATTTAGTTTATGAAGTTCATGGAATTTTCTGCATTTGTCATCGGTGTATTGTTCTGTTTGTATGATCTACCTTTGATTACATAGCATGAATTTCAGACAGCTATTTTGATTGTTCAGTTTATGTATTGTATGAGCTGATAATGTGCATTAAGATACTTCAATAATAGTTAAGATAGTAGGTAATATTTCAATTACATAGTATCTAAAGATAATATATTTTTTGGTAAAACCTCTACCCTAATGGGTCATTGGCTTGAACCACTAAATTACTATTTCAAACCAGTTTTTTTTTTTATAGATACATTAGATAGAACATTTATATAACAACCAGTTTTATATTACTTTTCTTCAGTTGTACATGCTACATGTTACATCATCGTTATAATTTCTCTGTCTAATATTATTATACCTTTTTATTTAAATTATTTTATAAACGTATTACAATTATTCATTCATTTCCTGTAGGCTCTATTTAGCTAAAAAATCTGAGTTACTCTTATCATGATTTTATCATAAAGAGGAATGCTTGTTTAGCAACTCATAAAATGTTTTTTAACTGATGAAGAGGATACATAACTTATTATTAGATATAAGTGATGATAAACATAGCTTTAAGAGATCCACCAAGTCTGTTGTTCTGCTTACTTTGGTGGTGTGCAAACTGATTTCTTTTTGAGAACCTCTCCATTGAAGCTATTTTTGCATATGATGTAACTTTTAGTAGTGTATCTTTATTCTGAGCCATTATTCAAAATGTTGTTACTTGCCACTTAATTGATGACTCAATCTGGGTTATGGCAGTACAGGTAGGGGTTACTGGGTCTGTCATTTTATCCTTCCTATTTTTCTCCTAACTATTAAGTACACCTCTTTATATCTTATTCTACCAAACTTGCTTACATAAAACAATTATAAACAAAACTTCTAACCATTTTCCTCAATCAATCATATGTTCAATTCATAAATATTTTTATAAATAATATTGTTCATATCACAAAGATTATTTTATAACAATTTTATGTTACAGAACATAAATTTCAAGTTACAGCTGCTCTGTTGTTTTTTTTTATGTTTTAAGAAAGAACTGTGACAAAATAATAATGGCCTAATATACTATAATAATGGTCTATAATATGGCCTATAATAATGGCCTAAGAAATCAGTTTCAAACAGAAAAAAAATCTGTTTACAAAATACTTTCTTATGTGAAATTAAATAAAAAATGTAGCAGTTCTGTAAACAAATTTTGAAGATGTTAGGATTCCCGCTCTGTAATTTCCTTAAAATTATAACAGATTTATTGAACTATAATTAAAAAAATACATTAACTAAATATTAATCTCTTTGTTTATCCTCATTAAGTAAATCTCTAGATAAAAATATATTAAACCAAACACTTAAGTTATTAAAGAATTAGTTTTTTATTTATTCATTGACCATACATATTTATAAAAATAATAGTTGTTAGTTGGTTCACAATACAAATAATTTATTTTTGTAATTTTTGTTTGGTGCATGTGCATGGTTTCAGGGCTGGCATAGGGAGTGTTTTAAATGTGCTGAGTGTTCGAAACGACTGGATTCTGTCAATTGTTGTGAAGGACCAGACAAGGATATTTATTGCAAAGGTATAAAATCTGATTATAGATTTAATAAAAACCATAAAACTAGAAATCCTAATATTTCCATCAACAAGAAAAAAATGTTTGATCATTTACTATCACCTCCACTTTAGACATTAATATTGAAGCATAGTATAATTTAATCTGATAATAATATAACATTTATTACAAGTAATTTATGTCTGCCAAACTGACTGTTTTCGTTAATATGTGAGAAATTATTGATAGTCAGTATATAAAAAAATATTTGATCAATAAAATGTGAAGTATCTAATTTAAAAACTGTTTTTATACCACATATAATATACATGACTTCAATTTGGTAGAAACCAAGAATATATTAAGTAATAAACAGGTACTTGTTGGTTTTATTTAAATAAGAATAAAATATTTTTCTTATTTTTTATTTCTAATATTGACTTTTGGTTTTGTTTTTTCCCTTATTTTAAATTGTGTGTTGTCAATTATCATTTAGAAGATTAGTTAATTCTCAAATAACAACCAGTACTTTTTTATATGTCTTTAATGCAAAATAAAATCTCATTTCTTAATTGAATGAATGACAAAAAAAATGTTATAACAAAAAAATTTGGGGCGCTGGACATAAAGATATTTTCTATAATTAACGAACAAACATAAATTCTGAATGTTAAAATGCCAAAAGCAAGGCTGACTTTTGCAGCAAAATGAAGATTTTGATTTTTGTATTTTTTTTTAAACCATAATAATGTTCTTGTTATTCATTCAATTAGTAATTATACTATCAATTATAAAATAATTATGATTATATTTATAATAAAAATACAAAATCACATTTTATGAATAAGAGGGAAAGATTACTTTGTTTAAATATAACTTTATTGTTTTTTAGCTAATGTGAAGAATTTTCATGAAAACTTTAACAATTCTCTCTCACTCTTGACCTGCTATTATTGTATTACGATCATTCAAATGAAATTACAAGATTGAACCAAAGTGAAACTGTGGTTTAATTTTTTATTCATAATAAAATTTAAAACTGATGCATGCTTGATTATGTTTTTATAATGAATATCTGGTATATTTATTTAATCATTGTATCCTAGAATGCATAAATTTTGTAGATTTTATTAGTGTGTGATGTTGCATGGGTTTGCAGTGTGCTATGGGAAGCGCTTCGGGCCCAAAGGCTATGGCTATGGCCAAGGAGGTGGTGCATTGCAGAGTGACCCTATGACAAATGGGTTCGTTCCCCCTATCTAATATAGTTTTAAGACAATGTCCATTTTTATAGAAGTTATAATAAACTAATTGAGTATCACTTATTTTTAAAAAATCAGTTCGTAAGCTATTTATGAAAATGGACATTAAAATACAAATATATTTAATTTATTATAAATTATTTTTTCTTTAGTGTGCTACGCTAAAAAATATGGCCCCAGAGGGGTTGGGTTTGGAGGGTCATCAGTGGGTCTAACTTGCGATATCAATGACAACAGGTAGACTGGGCATTCATTTTAAATTTTTGTACCCTGTGTAATAAAAAAAAACTGAGAATTTTATGTGCCGAGAGTAGTGTACTCGATGTTTTAGAATGCCACTTATATGGATATGTTTTGTGTGTTTAACTTAAAAACACTGTTGTCCCTTGTGTTTTATTTATATATTTAACATATTGGTACTCCAAATTAAGCATGCAGAAACCATTGTTTTGTACAAATGGATTTATGTACTCCATTTTTGTGGTCCTACCAATCCAAAATGCAGTAATTTATAATGTAGCACCATGCTATCATAGGTTACAATCTGATGTCTGTTGCCACATTTTATTGATTGCTAGAGTATTTTTCGAATCATATTTACTATATGTAATTCAAAATAAAATATAATTCAAAAAATCTCTTTCTTCTCTTGAGTATTTTATGTTTTAAAAATCAAACCAAACAAGAACAAATAATAACATTCATCTATACTTTTGGATGTATTATTCATAACATACCTTGTCTGTTTGTAAGAGTGAAATGTGATGTATCTGTACTGGAGATCATTTATAATTACAAATTATATTTTATAGCCATTACTGTTATTATTTTCAGGGCTATATAAAAGAATATTTTACTTGCATGAACTTTTTATTTTAATGGTTGGTGTTTTTATAAATCCTCTCATTTTTTTGTAATTATTATAATTATGGTCAAGGTTCACTTAGCCTCGTGATAGAAAAATGAGTAGCTGCTACTTAAATAAAAAAAGTAGCAAATCTGGTCTAGAAAACAGGAATATAGGTGTTTAGGCTATAACCTAGCACTAACCATGCTAGAACTTTACAACCAACTACCAACTGACGGTGGCTAATCTCTGCTCAGAGGTGTTTTTGCCATGGGTGTGTTTATTTTATTAAAATGATAATTATTACAATTTAATTTTTTTCATCAAATAAAATTCCCAAATCACAATGGAGCCAACTTAATAGATTTTATTATGATGTATGAAAAGCAGAAGTTGAATATAATTTTTTTTTTTAATTGCATGAACCGAGGTATTCTGTGATGCAATTATATTCAGATTTTGAAAGTTCTGTTATTTTTAACATATCTTTGCATTTTTTCCACAAGATAATAAATAAAATCCTAATTTTACTTCCTTTACTTGATCTATATACAGCACCAATTTGGTTTTAAAAAGAATGCAAAAAAATATATTGTTCACCATGTAAGGTACTAAATTATTTATTTCAAGGAGTATTGTAGAGTTTAGAATTTTCCAATACATCTAAAAGAAATTTAGTTGCAAACTAATAAGTTTCTGATTTGCAAATTCCATAAAAAGTGGCACCAGTGCTCAGAATACATTTATTATTTACCTAAATTTTTACAATGTAGAAATATAAAATTAAATTATTATATATATTATATTATAATTAATATTAAAGCTTTTTAAGCTCATGTAATTATTTTATATTTCTATTATTTCATTTATAGTGAGGTCCCTGCTCCACGCACTACTTTGGTGGATACAGCAGCAATAAAAGCTCCACCAGGACAAGGTTGTCCTAGATGTGGAGGTCTAGTTTATGCAGCTGAACAGGTTCTTGCAAAAGGCCGTGTGAGTATTTCAATAAGATTTTTTAGACCCATTTTAATTTAATTATTATTACATTAATATTATTATAACTTTAATTATTATTCAAAATTCCATAACTATTTCATTATATTATACAAACTACAATTTTAACATATATTGTATAGTGAATTAGTTATAACAAGTGATATATGTGGTTTAAATAAAACTAAAGCATTAAACCAATTCTGAAAACATTTTAAATACTTAACAAATCTGATTATTTTGTAATGAAATAGAACTTTATTGTTTTTTAGGAGTGGCATCGTAAATGCTTTAAATGCCATGACTGTAACAAGACGCTTGATTCAATAATTGCTTGTGATGGTCCTGATAAGGATGTCTACTGTAAAACTTGTTATGGAAAAAAGTGGGGACCTCATGGCTATGGCTTTGCATGTGGTTCCGGGTTTTTGCAAACTGATGGGTTGACGTAAGTAATAAAAAAATTTGAAAATTTTCAATTAATAAATAATAATCAATTAATATAAATAAAAACTAATTGAAAATTTTTACTGTATCTAGGGAGGAAGAAATTTCACAAAGTCGCCCTTTTTACAACCCAGATACAACATCAATAAAGGCTCCTCCAGGACAAGGCTGCCCAAGATGTGGTGGTATGGTTTTTGCTGCTGAACAACAGCTAGCTAAGGGGACAGTGAGTACATTATTTTGTCTAATTTTATACACAGAGGCCATCAAGGTGTTTTTTTTAGGATAGTATTGCATAAATAAAAGAAATGTTTGCCTTGCATATAATGAAAAAAAATTTTAAATCCTCCCACTATTATGAAATAACATAAACCCTAAATGCAATAATCATCAAAAATATTTACCTTTATTTATTTATCTGCCACTACATCTCAATAAAGAAGACCTTGGCCTGCTTCAGTATGTACTGCCAGTTTTGTCGAGTATGTGCAGCCACCTTCCAACTGTTGATACCAAGAAGGATTCTCTGATCAGTATTCTGTCTTGCTATCACAATCTGGGTTTTCGAGCACGCTTGGCTCTATAAGTCTGCTAGGTCAGAGTCTTGGTAGATAGTTCCTCCTATCTCATTTTTGCAGCATGACCAATTTATTTTAGAAAAATGAATGAGTTGACATATCGTCAGATTCAGATCTTAGGTTTCTGCATTGGATCTTCTTCTACGGGTTTTATCAAAGCATATTCCATCAAAGGTCCTTCAAGGAACTTTCCTCTCAAACGTAAAAAGAAATTCCTGCTAAAAGTTACAAAAATTTTAATAAATCGTATCTTTATTTGTGTATCTTACAATTATTGTATCAAGCTTAATATATGTATATAGAATAGTATATATTTTATACTTATATATATTTATTTATTGTTTCTTTAGATGTGGCACAAAATATGTTTCAATTGCTGCCAGTGTCATCGTCCATTAGACTCAATGTTGGCCTGTGATGGGCCTGATAAGGAAATTTACTGCAAAGCTTGTTATAGTAAGAACTTTGGACCTAAAGGTTTTGGTTATGGTCATTCTCCAACCCTGATTTCCACCAATGGTGAATCAACAGCTGCCTAGTAAGACTCATAATAATTTGGTTATGATTTTTTTAATTCAAAATAGTATATTCTAACTAATGTTAAGCTATAATTTTTACATGATACCTTGCTCATTTTTGGCCAACAGATTATCAATATATAATTATAAATGTGACAATGTTTAATTTTAAGTTAAAATGAATTTAAATCAGTTAGGAACATACAATTGCTATTTTTGTCTAAACAAAAAAAATAAAATCACATCGTCTTGAAATAAAAATTTCATGAAATATTTGTTGATTTAATTTTTTTTAAATGATATAATCAAGTGAATGGATCGTTGGGGCCTAGACTTTTTTTGCATGCATCAATGCTTTTGTGTTTTTCATGTCCTGAAACTAACAAAGCAAAAAAAAAAATATCTTTAGTTGTGTATTAATTTGTTAGTTAAAATAACAAAATACTGGGATAATAATAAAAATAAAATTTTAACGGAAAAGAGAAGTATTATATTACATAAGTAATTCTGTATTAGGCTACTAGATACAGATGGCAGAATTTCCTTGAATCTTCGCAGATACTGGAAAAATAAAAAACTAATCATCAATACTGAAAGATGATGACAATCATTTATTAGTTTCAAATGATTCATATTTTGCTTTTATTCTTAAATTGGTTTTTTCATGAGATATTTTTTTTTCAGTTGTGATGCTAGGCCAATAACTGGCTTAAAAGCAGCCGATGGTAAAGGTTGCTTAAGGTGTGGCTATGAAGTTTATGAAGCTGAGAAAATGATCAGCAAAAATAGGGTATAAACTTCTTTTTTATAGACAAAATCTAAATATTAAAAATTAGAATTAGAGTATCTGTTTCTATTAATTTTTTAGATTGGTATTTTTATCATTATTTTTTAAAATATTGAGCATTGGGGTAATTAACGATAAAAAAAAATAGTGAAAATGTCTTAATTAACAGTTAGTATATATTTACAAGATTATGAATGGAAAAAAATGAAAATTGTCTATTAAATGTCTTAATTCAAAGTTAAATAATTTTTTTTTTCAATTATTTCTGTTTTCATAGATTACGTTGATGATTTTTACAAATTCAATTTTGTTTGTGTATTTCTTAATTAAAATACAAAACTCAGGAACATCATTTAATATATTTGAAGTAATCTTTATTTTAGCTTCTATTCAATTGGATATTTTAAAAACCTATATTAAAATTACAGATATGGCATAAGAGATGTTTCTCGTGTGGAGACTGCCGTCGATCTTTAGATTCCACAAATCTAAATGATGGACCTGATGGTGACATTTACTGTAGAGGATGTTATGGGCGTCATTTTGGACCACGTGGAGTGGGCTTTGGACTTGGAGCGGGCACACTTACTATGGCTTAATTCTCTGTGTTTACATTAAGTTCCCATTGAATGAGCAGATGTATTATGCATCGCCTTGTCTAATAATCCATTAGTAGGCCATTTATTGCATATTTTAAATATGTAAGGTATATTTTTAATTTTAACAGGTACCTCATTATTTGCTGTCTTCCAGCACTGCTTTTAATTTATATGTTCTAGATATGTAAAGGTTTTATAGATAAAGTATTTGATAATTCAGTTTTAAAATAAATGAATGAGCTACTTGTTCCACAAATTTAATATACATAAATGAAAACTTTGAATGTTGTTGTATGGAAATTATTACTGTAAATGATAGCTTTAACTATATAGAAGCTCATATTTTTCTTTGTGCTACTTGTAGAGATTATTCACTGTGCTCATTGTATATATGTATTTAAATTAATTTCCCAGACATTTAAAATCTTTATAGAAGAAATTTCAAAAGAATTATACAAACAAACAAACAAACCAATAAATTAAATGTTGATAATTTCAGGGAATTTAGCTATTGACTCGAACGAAACGAATCATTTGTGAGCAAAGCTTATAAAGCTATAATTTGCTATGCCATGTCAAGCTTTGCCACATTAATATTAAAAAGCTTTTTCCAGCATTTGTTAACTATGCTTTTATTTTAAAATATCATTTAAATGTAACAAAGTATAATCTTTGTTTTAAAATTACTTCGCTTGTTTAAATTATATAAATAGTTTGTAATAAAATGAAAATAAAAGATCAATGTTTAAAGGAAATCATTTAATAAATCCTACATCATTATGATAAATTTATAAAGTACGAATACCTCAAATAATATGCTTCTAATAGAGTGTATTTACTTGTCAAGTTGTTCCTTGCATTTTAGCTTTTCTTATCTTAGCCAAACAATTTTCAAAACAAAACTACTTTCTTATTGATTGTGGAAATTCAGAAAAAAATTACAAATTATAAGTATTAATAGTTAGTTGATCCTAGGATGGGTGTCCTTGCCACGTTTTTCTCCACTACATCAACGATTATTTTTATAGCAGCCAACTTCTTAAGATCAACTATAAACTAAATTTTATTTTTTTGAAATACACTGAGAGGCAAAATAAGTGGCCACCCTGCAGTATTTGAGCTAATTTCCAATCAATTTGTTATTAAGTCTCCACATACTTTTAGAGTAAATAACAGGCCATATGAATTCTAATTTGAAATTAACAAAATAGGGTGTGTTTCCACCTCTTTTGTCTATTACGGCCTGCATCCAATGAAGCATTTAGCTAATAAGGTTTTGAATAAATTCCTAAGGGATATTTTCTTATTCTTCTGTTAGTGCAACCCTTAACTCCTAAAGCTAATCTAGTTAATTTGGGTGTCTCATTGTTCGTCTTGGCAACTCATCCCAAAGATGTTCAATTCATAATCAAAAATCTTTAGTGTGATAAAATTACAATCTTCCTTATTGGGCAATAACTAATTGTGATCACTGATCTCATTCATACCATATTTACAATTCTTCATTCACACCCTATTTACAAACACCCTAGAGACCTCCCAAATCCACACCGTTGTCACCTCCCTCACATATGAAAGAGAAAGTGGAGTCTTAGGAAGTCCCCCATGCTCCTCCATCAGTCCCGTCACTATACGAGCCAGTGGAGGCTGACCAAGAGCACGAGAGCTCTAGACGCTCAGGACATGAGGACATCAGAAACTGACCATTTCCAGGAACCCCACTAACACATATTTATAGCAGGTCCACTGCTGCTTTAGTCTCCAAGGAGGATTATAGGGATGTCTAGTGCAGTGTAATGACTATGTTAGGGGATTATGGTGATTGGATACGTTTCAATGGAATTTCATGAACATGGAAGGGATGAGTTAAAGAATGTAGGGCATATTAAGATCGTTATGAAGGGTTTTATTGATGATGTAATATGGGGCATTAACTATTGTTCTCAGTAATTTTGATTATAAGGATTGCATATGCTTGATAATCAACTTTTTTGCTGTCCCCCATAGCTCTATTCTGTATGTCCAGTTTGGCTTTAGTATAACTTTGTAAATTAGTAATTTATTTTCTATTGAGAGGTCCATATCCTTTGAGGTAGTCTGTACAGTTGTCCAAATCATCTGTTTAGTTCTGGTCTTTTTAGCCATGTATGTGGGTTCCATGTCAGCCTTTTGTTAACATGGAAATCTAAATACCGTACTGTCTCAAATACAAGAAGAGGAATGGAATTTTAAAAAAACTAGTGGACAGGACTTATGGCAGAGGGTAAAGGTAATGTGGGATCACTTTGATCCATCATTGGTTGCAACAATACTTAATCTCATCAAGGTGTTTTTGAAGGTTATGGGATGCTATATCAGGGTCTGGGTGGGATGACAGTCTCATCTGCAAATGTTGCCAAAAAGGTTTTGGGAGTAGAGAGAATGGGACCCATGACACTGTCCTGTGGAACTCCTGTTTTTATGGGATAGTAGTTAGAATATTCTAAACCATAGGAGACTTGGAAGAAGCGGTTTGAAAAGTAGGACTGTAGGATTAGGAAAAGCGTCTGTGGTAAATATCTTTTGAGCTTTTAAAGCAAGCCTGCGTGCCAAACCCTGTCAAAAGCTTGAGCTATGTCCAGAAAGGTATCAGTGCAATACTGTTTATTGGTTTAAAGGGCTGAGGATATGTGATCAACAACATGAAGGCCTTGTTGAGCAGTAGTGTCATAGACAGGAACCAAACTGGTGATTAGGAAATAGGTTTTTGGAATGAACAGTTGGAAGTAGACGTTTTAATAGGAGTTTTTCAAAGATTTTTGAGAGGGCAGGGATTAGGCTAATTGGATGGTCAGATGAGGCATCATTGGGTGGTTCACCGGGTTTAGCAAAAGGACAATAATAGAATGTTTCCAGAGGAGAGGAAAGTGTTTATGAGCGGGGAAAGTGAGAAGGCAAAATATACCCTATATTTTTCTTGACCTCGTTTAGAATCTATCTTTGAAGGAAGTTATAAGTTTGGATTAGCGACTCAGGGAAAGATTATAAAACCTTGATTTTTCATATGACACCTGTAACTTCGTCCAGAGCTACAGAAAAATGCAGATCAAGTTTAATTATTCGCGGATTCAGCTTGGCCTCAGAATAAACATGTTTAAGACAAAGGGGTCGAGGTCAAACAGGCAAAGCAAAGAAACCCTTAAAACGCCGTATGTGTGTGGTCGAACGCGTGTGGCCGTATATGTTCCAAATGGTAATGGAAAAAGAAAATAATGATGCCATAATGACTGTAGTTGTGGGGTAAAAAGGCGTGAGGTTTGTCAGAAGAATGAAAGGAAATATGAGGGGTTTGGAATTCTATGAGGAATGAAGTGAGTAAACTATTAATGTCTGTGGAGTTCAAAGGAGGAAAAATATGACGATTTTGATGTTGAAGATTAAAAGGAAGGAGGTGCTGAAATCTGTTCATGAGGGGGTCGGGTGTGACTCTGCTTGCGTTGGTTGATTCCTCGCCTGTATAGTCCCCGTGGATAGGAGTCTCTTGGATTTACATGCCTCGATGGTTCCCTCCTGTTGAATATTAAATTACAAATGAATTTATTTCTTTTTTTTAAAAAAATATCTAATAACTAATGTTTGTTATTTATAATTGTCATTTATTTAAGTACTTAATTTTGTTTATTATGATTGTTTAATTTTGTGGAAACACTGTCAGTAAAGTTTTACCTTAAGTTTAGACTTCCCTCACGGGTAGTATTTGTTTTCTCTTATAACCAATATTTTTTGCTAACCCATGCTATGTATTTTGTTTTATTAAAAACCAATCTAGTTTTATTTCAACATCTTCTTAGGGCGGAAGATGTAGGTTTGGACATCCTACGGTCCTATGTTAGCCATAGCACTTCACACACCTTACTATGTGGTGGCACGCCTTATTATGCCCGTAGGGCTGGCAATTAATGCATTGCATTATGACACGTCTGGATGTGGTTTATCAACTTGTACCCTTGGGTAGTCGAAGTAATCGGGGTCGTATATTTTCTTCACCACAGGAATAGGCCAAATCAGCAAAAAATAAATGTAAAGGTGTCTTTCCATCGTACTACTTGTGTTTTTCGAAGTGACTTACAAGCACGGGTCGATATGGGTTATACCGCTCCTGGCAAAGTCTATTATCAATCGGAGGTACTTTCCCCTTAACGCGTTGTTCTAGACTTGAGCCCCAGGCTGCAGGCGGCTGTAATGATTGCCTCTTCCTTCTCCAACAATTTACAACCGACGTTTGTGATCGTTGAGTAATGAATAACAAGTGTCTTAAAGCATTCAAATGTCAATATTTCTTTTCCTAGGCTGAAAAAACATTTGCTGAGCTATTTCCAGATCGCAAATCTTTCTGTTAACTGCTGCGTAAAGAAATATAAAACTGAATGATGAGAAATGGTGTTGTTGGATAGGTGCTTATTAAGTTACGCAAAACACTCTATTGCGATACACCCCGCATTTGATTTCCAGTCTGGAAGCGCCTTGTCATTCTAAAAGTTCGGATTGAGAACACTCATTATTCCAACGAAGTTCATAGATAAATTAAAAATTATTACATTATAAAAAATCTGAATCTTACTGCCTAGTGGGCATTAGTTAATTTGTTTACAGTAAATATTCCTTAAAGCAGCAACGACCAATGGCCAAATTCATACTTTCTCGAACAAGTGATTAAATCAGCAATTCAATATCAAGAATCAGCGGAAAATTATCTATGTGTAATAAGAGAAAAATATCCCATCGAAATTAGTTTAACCGTTTCAATTTAGTGATGTTATGTACAGTCAGACAACAATAATGGAGCATAAACTGCATATACCTATCTAAGTTCGTAGATAGTAGTTTGATTGTATCCATGACGGTAATAGATACTGATAACTAGCTACTGTTAGAAATATTTCTAACATAAATAAAATGTAAAAAATTAACAAATGAAATAGCATAAGTGGTACTTACTAAGAAGATTGCAGGTTCAAATCCGAAGATTTTTCGCCAAAATTTATTACCTTCAGAATATAGTAGCACACCATATTCCACGGTGGGTACACCGTTCCTACTAGACACACTACACCGAAATTATCTATTTCGAGACATATTAAGAATATTGAATAGGTAGGGATGCTCAGTGTAAACATTCGACCACTAATGGACATTTATGGAACATATTTAGAGTGAAAGAAACTGTTTATTTGAATTTTAACACAAAACATCAATGTTTTTGGCGAAAGCACAAATATCACTGTTTGTCATCAGGTACTCAATACCTATGATGCAAGGGATCGCTAAATGTGGCCAACTTCACTAAAGAATATGTGCCTGTGAGGTACAGTAAGTATACTGCACTCATCGAAGTACATATTAGAGAAATGCCAATAAATTCACCAACAATTTTATTAACAAGGGGAGGGAAATAGAATATTCGCTATTTTTTAAACAAATAACGATTAGTTAGTTTTAGCTAGTTTTTTAAACAAATAACGATCAGTTAGTTTTAGCTAGTTTTTTAAACGTTACGCGGCTCTTGGTCCACCACTTATCAAGATTTGTTGTGTAACATATTCAGAATAGAAGAACGTCAGTCAGCCGTTTCATGGATTGTAATGTTAAAATCAAAATATTGTTTTTTGCTAAAGCATTGGAATTAAGTGGGACAAAAGAATCTTTTTTGTCTGTTTCACCAAATATTTCTACTCCTCTTCTTGTCAATAAAATAGTTGATCTTTTTGGTTTGCATAGTATTTCAAATAGTATTCTCATCGCTAAAAATGAAGAATATGTTATAAAAGACGGCCAGGAACCATTAAATTTACAAGAAGGGGATGAAATAGCAATTATACCACCTATTAGTGGAGGTAGGATTTAAATGTATATTATCCAGACACTTAATACCATAACTTCTATGACAGTACTTGCAATTATTGGTATCCTTCTCTTTTACACATTATTTTCACCATCGTGGAAAATTACCTCGGTTCACTGTTTTGAAACGGTATAATTTTAATTATAATAACAATGATAAATTACTATGAATCATATAAGAAAATACTAATGCATGTAAATTGAAAGAATATTTATTGGCCTAGTGGTAACTGATGTGGTTGAAGTGAGGCGGGATTTTTTCCCCATCATTAAGAGTAAATTAAATAGGGGAACTCGTAAATAAATTCAAAGATTGTTTTTTCAATGTTTAGAGCTCTCTTTAGAAATTGTTGGCTTTTAACAGACTTGTTTTAGCCACTTTATTTTACAATTTCTTTTTTTTAAGCCATATTCGGTGTTTATTAATATATTGTAATTACTAGTTGAGCAAAACTTGTTCTCACTTGGATCATATTTAATTATTAATAATTCACAAATTAATATATATTTGATTATTTTGACTAACCTAATATTCATGAAATTACCTTGATATACTATTACTAAACAATTTTTATAGGGGGCTAGGGTTTAAAAAGCCTCATGAGGAAACATTGAGAATTTGGTTTGTAATTCCAAAATAAAGGTTTAGAGGTAACAGCCTAGCTGACAACCTTATTCCGAATTTTTTTGTAATATATATGTTTTAATATTAAAAAGTTCATACCAGACATAGAGAAACACTATATAAATAAACAATTACTTCAAATTGAATTATTGCAAAAGACTACACCTACAAACTCTTTTTAAAATGAAAAATAATCAAATGAATTTCAAGCAATTAATCTAAACTACTAACAACATTTACAAACTATTTTAAATCTGTTGCACATCTCTGGACAAAGCTGGGTGTTAATTATTGCATAATACTGACTAAATCCAAATACATACAATAATGCCCTAAAGAAATGTCAGTCATGTATTTATCTTACTTCATTAATTATTTCAATATTTTACAGCTTTATTCCAAATTCTCCTATGCTGAGTGTCAGTAAATAAACATCGAATAAATGTCACGACCCGCTTATGTGAAAAATGGGAAGGGCAGCACTTCTTATTGGATATGTTTAAAAGTCATTCAAAGGGGCAATGCATTAGGTATCATGCAAAATAAAAGTTCCCCTTAAGACCTCAACTCCTACCTACTTATTCTTACACTTCTCCCGAATCTTTCCATAACCTTGTAACTATAGCCAACTTATACCCTAAGCTAACATACCTTCCACCTTCAATCCTCAATTACCCTTCTTCCTCAACTTTTTTAACCTCACTGACCCAAGGAACAAACTTACAATTCTACTGCGAACATAAACTGTTGAAATCGCTATACGACTTTATATTCATTGCTGGATTAGATTTCAACGACATCTTCCTTTTGGGTGTGGAATCTCAAATACCTAGGGCAATAATATCTTCTGGTCTGACTTACTCCTACTCCTACCTACCGACTGATATGGTTACATGATATATACTATCAATTTTAAATATAAAACCAAAGATAAAATTGAATTACATATAAAAATAAAATTTGTGTTAACAGGTTAAATAATGAATTTCTTAAAGCTGGTCCACTGTACCATCAGTGCTGAAGAAATAGTGAACTTGGTGAAATCGCCAGAATGTGGAGCAGTATCACTTTTTATGGGTACAACCAGAAACAATTTCAATGGAAAAGAGGTTCATTTGTGTAATCATTTTATTAGTTTTGTATCAAGTTTTTAATGCATGCATTAATTAAGTAGATTTCACGAGAAACTACTTTGACTAATGTTGCCATTCTAACAGTATGCTTAATCATGCCTGTGATCTGCATTTGAATGTTGCATTCCTTAAACAACTCCAATAGTTTTCTTTTCAGCTAAGTAAGCTTGCATATGCAAATGCTATGACCTAATTTTTTTTATGTGTAGGCTATGTTCATATAATCTACCTAATGTGTGTAGACATGACTGCATATTTTCTTATCCTCATAAATGTATTTAATTATAGCCTCATTCTTAGTTTTAATCTGCTTGTATTATAACAGTAGTTCCCAACAGGTTCGGAACCATCTACCGGTGGGCGTTGAAGGCCAACCACCGCCCCCTTTATGTAATACTCACAAGAAAAGCTTGTATATTCTAAAAATGATGGAACTCTTGATTCAAGTAGTTCTAAATCCCTTTAAAGTGAGATCAGTTCATCATTAAAAGTAGGCATTGATACATTATAGCTTTGTTCTAAATATTTTTTTTTACTTGTACATGAATGAGTTGCAAGATCCACAGTGCACCACACAGAACACTGCAGTGTGTGAAATTATTCTGGGTCAATCAACAAAGCCTATACTTACAAGTTTGCACAGGTCATGATAAGATATTGTGCAGAATATTCAAATTTATGCATGTTTTGACAGGTTCAATAAACATTGCTGTAAATATGTGAGGATTTTTATCCATATGAGATTGTTTGGAGTTGCTTCAGAGCAAATGTTAACTTAAAGAAGATTTTACAAATAAATTTCAAGATGTCCTTAATATGGTCATTCCAAATTGTGTGCTAGAAGCTTCTAGGACCTACAAACAGTCAGAAATTTACTAGTAAAGAAGTGTGGGTGGAACACAATTTAAGATTACTGATGTCAAATGTCCTAAAATTGGTGTCATTACACCAAGCTTAGCCCTCACACTAATTATATTGTATTATGTTTTTAATAATATACATTTGTTATACTTTGAGAAAAATAAATACAAATATTTTTAATGTCTTTTAAATAAGGAATTTCAAAAATCTGTCTTAGTTTTTCAATATATGAGTCATTTAGTTTCAAAATCATCTAGATCCATTTTCAGAAATTTTACAAGAGTGACCAAAAAACAACACAAATTTACACAAAAACTTATCTTAAAAAAATCATAGACCTTAGTTCTTTCTAAAAACATTTACCCTAATTCAAATCTCTGGATTGGGGTTGTGTTTTTTCTCCTCTAAAATTTCTGAAAATGGATCTAGCTGGCTTTGAAACTAAACACCTCATAAAATATAGTATAATTCACCTGTGAAGGGTACCATCGAATCCCTGCTTGAAAAAAGTTGCTGTGGTTCAAAATAGTTGGAAAACTATGGTTTATATTATCAATTGCAAGAAGGGAAGTTTGTGATTTTTTTTTGTAAGTGGGGCGGTGAGTCATTTTTTTTCCAAAAGGGGGTGGTATGCCAATAAAGGTATGCATTATAATGTAAGTATGATATGTGTTGATTAAAAAGCAATGTCATATTTTAATTTATTCAGTATTTGGTATCATTGAACTCTAGAAACATGTTTAATACAAATGGTTTATCAATTATATATTGAAGCATTTCTGTTTCAAAATGCTTTTGGGGGTTTATCTGAAGTGATAGTCTCTTTGTGGTGACATGCTTACATCAAATCTAATTTTAAATAGCTAAAAATATATACTAGGAGGGTTGCCTTGTTAAATAATATACATTAAGCTATTATACATTTGTATATTGTGCAATGTTTTATTAATAGATAAAATGAATGTTAATATAAGAATAATTAAATGTAAATACATACAATTGTTTCACTGCAGTGTGCATTAATACATAAATCTAAGATTACCCCAACGTTTTATGATTAGTCAATACTGATGAATATGGGATATCTCTGCCTGCGGGCAGACTGGAACTCAAAGTTTATTCACCAGGGAGACTAGAGCTCTGGGGCTAATAAGTTTGTGTTGACTGGTGAGACCTGCAGTCAGCCCCCTATTCACTCCATCGAGAGTGATCGAGATCCCTCAGCAGCTTCTATATCCTAACCTCTGGAAGGAGAAGGGAGAGAGAGGTTGTAATGTTTTTTGGTGTGGTATTTGTTGTAAAACCCTGCCGGGCCTCAGGTAGCAGATGCCCATCGCTTCTAGCAAAAATGTTTTATTGGTCTATTCTGGCCTTAAAAAAAAAAAAAAACGTGTAAACTCCTCTTTTTACAAGATAGGTACAGGGAATAGACACAGGAGTGCTTAGCCATGAATGACCAAAAAAGGGCCATATTTTTGTGTATAGGAAAGTTCACATTCTTTTGTGTATAATGTATATCTATTTATTATAATATCGCAAGTTGAGTGAGATACCATAACATACAAGGGTGGTCTGAAAAGTTTCCGACCTCAACATGAAGATAGCAGCAGTCGTAAATAAAAGCTAGTGAATTTCGTTGTTCATCTGTTGACAGTTACTCACCAAAGTTTCAGCCATTTTGGACACGCAGTTGTTGTGTAACAGTCGTTTAAGTGAGTCGATGTGAGTGTTTTTATGAAAATGGACAAAATCGAGTATCGAGCTGTCATTAAATATTTGTTTTTGAAAGGCAATACGCCTATGCAAATCAAAGATGAGTTGGATTCTGTGTATGGGGACTCTGCCCCATCATTTACCACAGTGAAATTTTGGGCAGCTGAATTTAAACGTGGTTGTAAGAGCTTGGGAGACGATGAACGTTCGGGGCGTCCAAAAACTGCAACTACCGACGAAAACATCGCCAAAGTTCACCAAATGGTGCTAGACGACCGCCGAATTAAAGTGAGAGAGATAGCAGAGGTTATGAACATGTCAAAAGAACGTGTTTGTCACATATTAAATCAACATTTAGAGATGAGAAAGCTATCCACCCATTGGGTGCCGCGTTTGCTCACGTTAGACCAAAAGCGTGTTCGAATGAACATTTCCAACGCTCTGTTGGCGCAGTTTAGGCGCAATAAATCCGAGTTTTGGCGCCGATTAATTACTGTGGATGAAACTTGGATACACCATTATACGCCCGAAACAAAAATACAGTCCAAACAGTGGGCTGCAAAGGGAGGACCGGCTCCAAAAAAAGCAAAAACTGTTTTTTCGGCTGGGAAAGTGATGGCGACTGTTTTTTGGGATAGTCATGGAATTATTTTAATCGATTATCTTCAAAAAGGAAAAACCATTACAGGAGCATACTACACATCATTACTTGACAAGCTGAAGGCAGAACTTGCGGAAAAACGGCCACATTGGCAGAAAAAGAAAATCCTGTTTCACCAAGACAACGCACCGTCTCACACCTCAGCGGTTGCCATGGCGAAAATCCATGAATTACGGTTTGAACTGCTTGACCATCCGCCTTACTCACCAGATCTAGCCCCAAGCGACTTCTTTTTGTTCCCTCATCTAAAAATTGCGCTCGGAGGACAGAGATTTTCGTCAAATGAACAGGCAATCACCTTCGTGAACGATTATTTTGCAGAGAAAAATGCCGAGTACTATTTGGACGGGTTACAGAGATAGGAGCATCGCTGGGAGAAGTGTGTAGAGTTACAAGGAGACTTATGTTGAAAAATTCTGAAAAAAAATGTCTTGTATCTTTGTTAGGTCGGAAAATTTTCAGACCACCCTCGTATATAATTGTTTATCCATTTGTATTAAAAAACCTTCCCGAGTTCAATGAGACACCATAAATATTAAAATATTACACCATCAATATATTATGTGTGATTAAAAAGTAATTTCATATTTTTATTTATTCAGTATTTGTTGTCACTGAACTCTAGAAGTTTGTTGAATACAAATGGATAAACAATTATACATGTTCTGGTGTCCTTCACTTGTTCATAATTGGTTATTAGTGTGGTTTTAATAAGTATGATGGGCACTACTATATTATTATACTTTACTTTTTAGGCATTAAAACCCAGAACAGCTCTTAACCTCTAACCTTCTCTGTCCTGGACCACCCTCTGCCCTTCAGGCAATCCCAATGAGTTTCTTTTTTTGCCACAGCAGTCCCACTCTTCTCCTGCATTCTATAAAAATTTCGTTGGTGTTGAGTCCTCAATCATCCCAGCTGCATTCCCTGTCCAACAAAGTAGTTCAATCTTTATATGCTTTACCACATCCGTTCTTGTTACATCATGTATGGCCTCCTTCCTGTATAGGCCTGTGTATTCTGTGAAGAACTTTTCACTCCAATATTTGGAGGTCATTCATTGACTTCTTGTATGGTTATTGGCTATGTCTGAGGTATAATTCATTCATATGTTCACTGTAGACTTAGTAGTTGGCTTTTTTTTACCTAAAGTAACATTGATTTTTTTTTTTTAAGTTTATTATATAAATATCTTACAATCTTTCTCAGAAGTACGAATTGAAATTATTACATGCTTTGATCCCTGCCCTGGTACATGTGTACACTGTCATCTTTTTTTACTTTAATGCAATACATGATGGAAACATAACAGTTGGAAAACTAAGAAAAATTTACATAAAATTAAGCTAAGTAGATATAAATTTAATTTAATGTTATTCCTACAGGATATGTTTTGTGCATTTGTTGCACATTTTGCATATTTCTCTTATTAATGGGTTTTCGGAAATAGAAGTTACAAAAAAAAAACATTGTCTGTCTGGGTGTGTACTTACTATTGGATTGTGGGTAATTGTTAATTATGCGCTTACTGCTATTTTGTACGACTTCTAATTTCCTGTAATTTGAAGTAAAAGGGTACCCAAACTGGTGCAGCATACGTTATTGTGGGGCAGGTTTACTGTTTTATGCAGTATTAATTTGTTTTCAGGGGTCAGTTTTGATTTTTTATGAAAGTAGGGTGACATTTTGCTAATGAGGTTTTTAGTTTTGTTGCATTTATTGTTTATGTGGTTATCAAAGGGAGACAATTGTCTAAGGTTACTCTTAGGTAGTGAATGGAATCTGACTAGGGTATTTAGGAATTGTTTAAGGATAAGTGGTGGGTTAATATAATTTGGTGAATAATATTGCCTCTGTTAAGTTTAATTTTCCATTTATTGAAATAGGTATTGATTTTTGCCTGTAATCTATTTGTTATTTTGTCGATGAGACAAGAGCCGTATATTATGAGACAAGAGCCTTGAGGAAGTCCTTCTAATAGGCGATGAGTTGTTGAGGAGATATTGTTGATTGGAATTTAAAAAGATCTATTAAAAATGTAAGAATGGATGAGTTGTTTTATGTAAGCTAAAAAATTGTATCTGATAAGTTTATGAAAGATTCTTCTTTAGTCTTCAGAAAAACAGAGTGTTGGGCAAATAGTGCATACCACTGAGCCTAAATTGGTCCAGGCAATCAAAAAGGGCCTGAGGAGAGGCAACATACGTGGAGGCATTATGAAATACATTATCCAATATTTGTTGCCATAGTTAGCATGCAATATATTGCATTGTATTATAAATATGAATACTTAAGTGTAGATGTTTAATTTTTTTCAATATATCTCCGAGAAAAAATGCCATTCAATGTAACAACTTATAATAACCCATTTACTTCAACATGCCAGAAGTTTTCCTATTTATTTTTCATCCTTACTGTCTTCTTCCATATGTAAATCTTTTGTAATTTTTCTACCTCAGTTAAAATTCCATTTTGCAATTCTTAAAATTCATCATTTTCGTCAACTTTTTCTCATCTAGGCAGCATATTTAGATCATGAGCAAGATTATGATTTGTTTGTTGTTTTATGTTGAATTTTCTGTTTTATGTTTTTTTAAGATTAAATGACCTGCTGGTAGTTATAGTTTACTCAAACCTATACCTCCCCACAAAGCATCATGGAAATGACAAATGATTTTATTTTGATTTTGATTTTCTCCAGGGGTTTCTTTGTTTTTCTGGATATTTCATCAACCATTGTAAGAGTCTTCTTCAAAGTTTTCTGAGAATACTCTTTGTGGACACTTCTGAAGAAGCCCCTGGTAATATGATTGACATAATATCACGAATAACAACAGACACCTATCCCTGGAGAAAAAACCAAAATAAAATGTTAATGTTTGTTACTCATAATCAGCCAAATAAATATAAACTGTACTAAAAGTTTTATTAATATTACTTACAAAAAAATTAATTATTTTAATTATAATTTTTAGGTAATATCATTAAAATATGAAGCATATGAAAGCATGGCATTAAAAGTTATAGAAAACATATGCAATCAAATTCGTGAAAAATGGCCTAATGTTTTCAACATTGCTATATACCACAGGTAAACTATGATTTTATCAATTATAGCAATAAAATGAATAATAGAATACTAAAAGAAAAATCAATATTGTGTTAACTAAAAACTAACATAAATTACCAATTTTTGATGTGATATCAAAATAGTAGATATTTTTTACATTTATAATTCCTTTGCTATGAAAAGTTATATTTTATTTATTTTGCAACATTAATTGTCAGTTCCCTACTGGCTGTGATAGAGTAAAGTCGTTCTGCAGTGAACCACTACTATTATGAAATTTATAGAAGATTCAGTTTTTTTTTTTTCTTGTTTTGTTTGCTATTAACTTATTCTGTACAGTGTGTATTACATGGTATCATTCCATCTGTGTATATTCTCCTTTTTGAAAGGTAAATGACAAGCAAGATGGCTAATACAGCCAAAAAGAAAATGAATTAATTTGCTGTTTCTGTATCTAATATTTTTGGTGTTTTCCAAGACTCAGAAGAGGATGAAGAAGTTACAAATAATACAGTAACAAGCCCTAAGATTCCATCCCTTGCTATGTATAATATTAATATTTACCCTATTAAATACATAAATCATTTCAAGATGAAACTGAAAATTGATGTTGAGGTCAAAATTAAAGCAACTAGAGGAATATTACTGATTAAATCAATATACCAGTACAAATTACTACTTCACAAAGTAAAAACATTTAAAATGGGATAACATACATACACAATAAAATCATAAATAAAACCTAGATTAGTTTTAAAAGGCCTGCCCTCTTCAATAACAGAACAGAAGGTCTTATTACAAAAAATATTTCTGTTTCCAAAATCAACCAAATAATCAAGAAAACAGAGAGATTAGAATGGCCCCTACCTACATTCAACAGCTTAGACCAACTACCGAAGGTTAGCTCAACGAAAAGTGTATGTAGTATAATGATAAAGTTCGAAAAGTACAAAAAAAAATCCAAAAGTCACCCAATGTTACAATTGTGGTTTCTTTCGGCACATTGCATTAAATTGTAATAGAAAAACTGTTTGTACAAATGCCGCTTAGCACCCTATGATAGAGTGCATGTTAACAGACTACGAAACAAAGTGTATAAACTGCGGCAAAGAACACTTACCAATAAAAACTGTGCACAATATGTGAGAAACTTAAAATTAAGACAAAACAGAAAACTTTCCCATCACACAGAATCCCAAAATCCAGATGACTTTCCATCGTTGAATAAAACAAATCCATCTCAACCACCAATCCCTCTGACCCTATGGGTGCTCAAGAATAAAGAAGAAAATTATTGGCTAAATAAAAAATGTGTTCAAAAATTTTAATTTAGGAAAAACTGTAAATACCATTAAAAACATTAGCCATGAAATCAAAAGTACAAATGACAGCATGACAAAAATATTCTGTGTAATACTATCTTTTCTTTTTTTTTTCAAGGGCATGTCAACCACAAGCGTGTCATTGGTGCCCTGAATACTATCTTTCTTTGACTCAATGAGTAGAAATCTGAAAATACTATTTTGGAACGCTAATGGTTTATGAAGACAGTCACAAGAATTTAAAAAAGTTGTACTAGACAATAGTATTGATATTGATATTGTCACAGTATGCGAGGCACACTTGTTTCCATACTATCTGACAGCATATCAATGTTACAGATCAGATCAAAATATCCGAGAAGGTGCCTTAAAACTACTTTTCCTAAATAATATACCATACCAACAAGTAATGATACCAAAGTTTAAATCATTAGAGGCCATTGGAGCAAACCTACTCATAAACTGCAAACTAATTTCAGTACGAAGAAGTTGAACAGTCTCAGTACCAGTTGAAAACCGATTTCAAAGCGTTTTAGTGAAATAAACCGGTCATCTCTTGGCTTCGATACTTGCGGGTGACCTGATCCGGGTCTTTGATTCCACAAACATGTCTCACGGTAATGTCTAATTGCTCTCTGAGCAGTAGTAGCAGGTAAACCTAATACATGGGCTGCATATATGTTTGTTTTTAATTTGCCATAAATATCTTTCTCTCTCTCAACAATTATTGCGAACTGATGTAGTGATGATTGTATCCCATTCTATTCACACTACTTGTACATCACATTCATATTTTATATACATGCACAATCAGTCCACATACCCCAGTGTACCCAAGATAATTGCTCCACCTGGCTGTTGAAAGAAGTACCAACAGCAAGGTTCTCCATATTGTTATTCTCTCTGATCTATTAACCATATAGCCAGAGGTCGAGTGAAAGAACTGAAGAGGTTTGCTTTATTCTTCTTGCACCCCTGGTGAACCAACCAGCAGGAGTTTTAACAAAAGTCTTTAGTAAGATCACCTCTCCTTTACATGTGAGGTTTTTATTGTATTTTATTACAGATTTTATATTGGGTAATTTATTGGTATTCGAAAATATATAGTTTTGTATCTTATGTTTTAGAAGCTTTACATCGTATACATATTTTATCGCCTTCACCATTTAGCATTTTATTTATATTGGACATTCATATTATTAACCTTTTAAAAGGTAATCAAATTCATCAAACTATTTTTTAAAGCAACTTTTTAGTGACCTCTAAATATGTAATTATATAGTGACATATGTGGTTTTGTTCATGATTATGATCAACAATTGTTAGAAGTGTTTTGTACCACATCACAAGTTGTGATTATTATGTCATTTTTTAGCATGACCCTTTGGGCGATGGTTCACTCCTTCACTGTTTGGATTTACATTTTTTAAATGGTATCTCCTATTTTTGTAATCCAAATATCTATCTCTAAAAATATCCTGACTGAAAACACCAGTCATAGGGCTGACTGGTTTGCTTTGGAAATTTTTGTGGTCTATTTTCTTGAATTTATTACCAGGTTTCATATATTTGTAACACTATTTATGTTAACTAATAAATAGTGATTAGGTCTTGATAAAAATTAAACACAATTACTCCATTAGATGCTGTTTGTAGAAAATCTGGTATCAGAAATTAAACTCCAAGCCTACGACCCATAAAGAGTTAATATCCATCCAATTAATAGACTTAAGCTCACACTGATGGTACTGCTGGTGAGACCTTCATGAATGGTAGCGGGCACCTATGGCGCCAACCTGCAGAAAGCAATACCAACTAGTCTCATATCTGCAAGACACAATGATTGAGGCATGTCGGATAATTTCTACTTGCATATCCCCTGAGCTGATAGGAAAAGAGCAGGGTCGTTCAAGCCTGGCCAGCCAGTACAAGGAGTTGATCATCCATCAAATAACCCAGCTGAACTTTGCTTAACCTTATTATCCAACTGCCTGTTCTCTGGCCTATTTGCCCATGCTGCTGTTTTATAGTTCATCACTTGGTTTACTTTTATCCTTTTGTAAGAATAAAACAAACTTAATTATTTATCAGGTGTATGCTTTAATATTAATTTTAAACAGAATGATTAAGGCTACCAATCAAACATATGTAGAGAAATCATGTTATTAGCTACTCTATAGACATGTGCTATTTTAGATTTTCTTAAGCCGACATGTTCCTTCCTGTGCTTCATTTCAATTTAAAATTTTATTTTATTAATAATTATTCTATTCAGAACCTTAATAGGTACTGATAACAGAGTAATAGCCCACCAGTTAATGCAGTATGTGGTATCTCCTTTCTTGCATGTCTTTATTATTTTACATTTTTTCCTTCCTCCAAATCTTAATTATAACTGGCATAAGGAGATCTGCTAAAGTATGAACATCCACTTCCACTTGTTAATTTAGAATGTTATCCATGTCCAAAGTTTTTCAATTTTGGATCCCATTTAAGGTGTTTATTAATTCTGCTTTACTAGGAAGGTCGGATTTTATATTCAGATTGTGTAGAGAAATATCATAGCCTCATAGCTTCCAACAGTGACTTGATTTATTAACAATCCACCTTATCATTTTTTATATTTAATAACTTCTCAGAATTGATCCTCGCTACTAAGGAGCTATAATGGTAATAATATTTCCATCCTTTCCTCTCACTGGTTATTATTTTTAATTTTTCTCCCTTGAAAGAGGTCTGGTGGTCAAATCAAGTTCCTTGGCATCTCTTTTTTAGACTGCTTCTTCTTCTCCAGCTTCTTGGGTAATTTTATCTGTCCATCTTACCTCTCCTATCACTCATTTTTACCTTTTTTCTTGTTGGCCAATTAGTAGTGTGTACTTATTTGCTGGTGAGAACTAGCTACCCTCCTAAATTTTTGACTGATTGCAATGTGGCCAATTTGATTCTCCTCTCCCTGTGTTGAAGTCTAGAGAGAACTATGTCACTTCTTGGCATACTTGTAAAGAAACAATGTGCCACCAATAACTAGATCATGTTGAGCACATAAATTAACAAATCCTTTACCATTGTTGTTAATTGAGAGATCTCCTTACTTAGCTGCAAGTAGAATGAATCCTTAACTTCTATGTTGAGGACATCTCTAGGAGGTGAGCTGAAACTAATCTTCAGTTTATCAGACTTAGCTGGTCCAGGGTAAAACACTCATACCCTTCTGTATGGTTTGCTCGCTGAAGTTAGGCCAGTGCACCTCACTCAGGCCTAGAGTCACATGTCGATAGTTTTCCATGTGCTTGACAACCTGCCTTTGTTTCCCTTGTTCTCGGAGTGTCCTTACATTCCAGAATCAAAATCACATTTTCCATTATAAGCCAAATAAATTTTCTGTTAAAATAAATTTGGCAGTTCTTTTTAGTTTCAGTATTAAAAGGAATTTTGGCTGTTGCAGTTTATTAGTCCACCTCAGCCAAATCAGGTGTAGGAGTTGCCTGCTTTGAGCCTCATGATTGACTCCCCCATTTGGGATTGCTAAGGGTAAGGTATGGATAAAATTAGGATGGACAGTATCAGGGTAGGGACATGATTCCTGTGTAGAAAGTGAGGAAATCGTGACCTACTGTGGACAGGGTCACTAGGTCCCTGAAGTAGATTTGTTCTCCGACCAGTATCTTGGAGAGGTATCTACTCGCTACCCCTATAGAAAAAATCCCCATACCTTATAAACACTGAAAATTATCAGATTGCTAAACACCTTTGTATATAGCTTTTATTGATTTTGAGAAAACTTTTGACTCTGAGAACATAGAAATATTATGTGTCTCACCCTGGAAAAACATTAAGTTCCATCAAAAATAGTAATATTTTTAAGAAAATGTATGAGGAGTTTGATTGTAGGGTACTACTTGAAGGGAAGTACTTCAGGGTTGTGTTTTATCTCCACATATTTTTCTGATTGTCCTTAATGGAATTCTGAGGAAAACTCTTCATTGATGCAAGAGAGGAACCAGTGGGCTATGGTGCTAACACATGAAAACTTAGAGCATGGAGGAGACATGTTTTTGATGGGACAGAAACTTTACTTTAGCAATATTAAATGTGACCTTCTTTACTTCGATTGGAAACTTAAAAGGTCACAAATTCAGTTGCTCAGTGACTCTAAGTATTTTGCAGACTGCTGCTTAATCAGAAAATATAACAAATGAAGAGCTGTGGGAGTGAGTCAGCCAAAAACCTATCAACATGGATTTTAGCAGGAAGCGACTGACTGTTATCAAGACAACTTTCTCCAAATTCACTCTCTAGCAATGATAATATGTGACTGACTAGAAAATTAATAAAAATAGAATAGACCAAAAATATTGAAGCCTGGAATGCATTTGTTTCATTCCACTCTCAGATAATGAACAAGATATTTCAGTAGATAGGTGTTGGTTATCTACATGTTGCCATCCATATCTCTAGAAGATCATTTTTGTTGGAAAATGAAATCATCCCCTTGGGAGGGATTCAAACCCACAGCCACTGAGCATGATAAACCAGGCAGGGTCTCCAATCTCACCATCCTGGTCCCAGACTAATTTAATGAAGATTTTCTATAATTTTTTTTCTAGCTTTAAAGGCAGAAAATATATGTGCATTTATAAATTTAAATAGTTTTATTCCTTCTCAAGGACAAGTTAGTCTATATGACTCCCCAATTTTTTTTTATTTCGTTGAGGAAGGCTGGAGGTTTCTTAATGATTCTCTTTTATTAGTAATCGTTATTGATTGGTCCCAAGTTATATCAATACAAGAATCACTTGACTTCTGTATTTGCTTGCAACTTCTTATTTAATTTTTCATGGTTATTACTTGAATAATTTATAATATGACCCAATGTCCAGTGAAAAAGTTCTTTGCTTTCTAGGTGAATTAACGGTTAGCAAGGTCACAAGCAAAGATTGTGAGGATAATCCATCATTTATGAAAGAAGTTCAGAAGTGCCATACAATTAAAGGATTAAAAAGGAATCTAGGCTGAAAGGATGATAACTTTCAGTGTGTCATAAATTATATTCTTGCTGCTTATAATGTTCAGAAAAATGTGGAACTGCAGCTCAGTAAAGGTTGTTTGGCACCCCTCTCTAATTTTGACACATTTATTGAACATTTTTATTTCCATTTTTGTATCTTATTTATGTTATAAAAAAAATATCTTGTTACTTGGAAACAAAATAATTCTATTATTTTATTTCATCAGTTATCCTTTAATTAACTCTATGAGTATATTACATTTTTAGGGTTAATTTTTTTCCTGTGGCATTTCATTCATATTTGTTTACACATGATTGTATGTTTTGTCATATAGTTACAATTTTTAAAAATTATTCATTTTCTTAATAGTATGAGTAAAGGTTTTTTCTCTTCTAATTCATTTAAAAGCACAATTTGTTTCCTTTTTGAGATCATAGAAATTCTTCTTTTTATAATTTAATTTTTTCAATTTTAATGTTACTGGCTAAGAAATGTAATATTTCTAATAATTGTATCATTCAAGAATATTAGTAATAACTGTTATAATTATAGTCTCGCCACTTATTTAATTTAATAGTTCACTCACTCTACGGTCTGTGAAGGACCCTGGCCTCTTCTATGATCCTGGTCACTATTCTACCATTGACTACACCTTTACATCTCCTGACACCAAGAGTCATCATCTTGGAGGTTCAGTTCCCTTTCATTCCTATACATGCACCAGCCACCTTTTATCCTCCCTTTCTTAATGGTGGACACAATATCAGGCCAATTATGTAAGTCCTTCAGCTTCTGATTTGTTTTCATCTTGCATTGATTTTTTTTCTTTGGTTGGATGGTAGTATGTACTAACTAAAATTTTCCTTTCCTATGTATTTAGAATCCTATTCTCTTTTTAAATGAAAGCTCATGTCTCACTTCTTAACGCTATCTAAGGTTTGTCTGGTACACTCATCATACCTTGATGAGTCTTCTTGATAGGTCCTTATTTTGAGACATCTCCTTCAATGAACAATGCCACCTGTCATTACTTTAGCCTTGATTCTTTCTTTGATTTTCACTTCATATCAAAAATACCTAGTTGAAATTCTGTGAAATAAAAAATTATGACAATTTTGAATTTAGTAATGGAAAATGTGATCAAAATAGTGATCATTCTTAATTACAATAAGAAAATGCATGCTGTGTTAATAGATGCAGTTCTAATGAAAATATAGGTAATGATTAAGGCTTATGATCTTTTTTTTTTTCAGATTAGGGGAAGTTAAAATATCAGAAACAAGTGTTGCAATCGCTATCTCATCTCCTCATCGTATTGAAAGTCTTGAAGCTGTCACATTTGCTATAGATACATTGAAATCATCTGTGCCTATATGGAAAAAAGAAAAATATTTGGATTCAATTGAAGTATGGAAGGTTAATAAGGAATGTTCATGGGGAGAAGAAAGTTCAAATTGCAACAGCACAAAAAAATTGGACATATAATAAGTTTTTGCGGTTTAGGAAGAAGAAATTTTAAATGATCCATAAAAATCACATTTTAGTATTATTGTTATGTATTAATATGTTATATATATATATATATATTGTTACATAAGTTATTATTATATTTTCATAAGATATATATAGTTATATTACACTTTTTTTTTTTATTTCCTTCCTTCTTGTAGGGTGGCCTTTTATTTCTGTATACCCCATATATATTTTACTTGTTATTTATTTATATGTGATTTTGTATTGCTATGCATGATTCTCACGAATACATTTATTTGTATTATTGTATTCACTTACCTTAAATTAAAGGATGACCCACCTTATGAAACATACAACTATATTCTAACATAAATATATATTCTATATTTTATAGCATATAACAATATAGAATTAATAGGATGCCAATTCGGGTCTCATTCGAACTGCCCGAGCTTGACTACTCTGTCATACTCCCAATCCCAGGCATTTTATTGGATAAAAAACAAATAAATGTATCTTTCCTCTATATTAAAGTACTCAACATTATGTCCCTTTTTCCTCTCTCAAAGGTGTTTTGTATTGATCAATGGAATGTTAAATGGATATATAAAAGAATATAAATATTTTTATTATGTTAATAGATACTTAATGTTATATCCAGATTTGTAGTGATATTTGAGAAATAAAAATAACAGAAAATTACTCTAGATTACACACAAGAACTACAGTATTTCACTAAAATTCACGCAAGCTCAAAACATTCTATTTTACCTAAAGTGGACTAATGAGGTCTTTGGATTTCTAAATGTTGATGGCGCAGGCTGTGCCCAGTCTCCCATAGCCCAAATCAGAAGGTTTATAAACATGTTATTAACTCTCTGATTCCTTCAAGACTGTTGTATTTTTGTCTCTCTGTTTTTCTCTTCTGTCTTCCAGTGTTCCTCAGTATGCCACTGGGGTAGTCCTATGTCCCGTAGTAGCGAGACATGCAAGTACCTTTCTTTGATTGGTTTACCCCGTGGCCAAAACAGGTCCAGATAATCCAAATCCAGGTACAGCAATTGGTCACGCCATTTAACTACTTCTATCTTTTTTATGAGTATGGAGACATTACTTAAACTGCTATTTTTTAAATCAATGTTAAAACAAATAATAATATAAATGGACAATTTATATTCATAAGGGTTGATATGTAGAGAGAAGAGGTATGAGGTTGAAACATATCTAACATTTTAATCAACATTATTGGAACAAGTTTATTTGATTTAACTGATACCTCTCACATGTTAAAGAGTCAAAATTTGATATTAAAATTACACTAAATGAACAAAATTTGGCTTCAAGGGTAATTATATCTTATATGGGGAATCCTCCTGTACATTACTTTAATATACTTACAATTTTTAATGGGTGAGGGATCTCTTTATAACAGTAAATCTATCAGAATAGATAATAAAACAGAAACAGTCACAATACAAATGCACCATAAAAATTAATAATAAGCTCAAAATGTAAGGAAACTTCAATATATGCACTACAGACTGACACATCTAGGACCTTTTGAGCAACTGAATAAGAAACAGAGCTATGATAGTGATTGAAAAGTTAATATAGAAGTAAACTGAATGGATCTTACCTGTAAATAGGTACTTTCTATAAATTCGGGGACATTTTTTGAAAGAACTTTATTACTTTTTTTTCTCATATCCCCTTGTTACAGAATTAATTAGACAATTTAAATATAGATTCAAATAATGAATGCAATTTCAGTGTAAGCTGTTGAGGTCTCTGACCTTTCTATTGGTGTATACTATTGAGTTGGTTTTTTTAAATTCTGCTTTGTTCTTTATTGGTAGAGGGGGTTATTTTTTATATTTTGTTAACTCAAGTTCTTTCACAGCTTTTGAAAGGTCCACAGAGGTGAATGCTGATATGTGGGTTCAGAACAATGATTTTATGTTTGAAAATGGCTCCCGACATATAATTCAGTTTGAATTTTGAAACTTTCTTGAGAATTTAGCTGTGAAGAGATATTTTTGTGCTGGATGTGCAATTCCTGGGTACAATTGGGTAGGTAAATCACTTCTGATTTTTGTCTCCTGAACAGAAGTCCTGTTTTATTACAGAAAATCAAGATAAGGCTAGGGCAAAAATCTTCTCTGTTGAATGAGAATGGGTAGTGCGAGTTGCTAAAAAAGCCTGTTCACTTTTATTTCTTATTAGCATTCCAAATAAATCTTCAATGATTTTCCCTCTATTTCTACAATCCCACTGTTGGGGTTTTGGTATATCTGTTAATGTTTATGCCTGTAGATAGGTAGCCAACACCCTGGCAATGTGTTGCAATAAACCCAAATGACAAAGTATATAAGGATGTCCACTTAAAAAAAACTTGTTGTAGGAACCCAAATAGGCCTAATAATACCTATTAAGATAAAATAATTATATTAGAATTATTCTACTGAAATAATAGGCATTAAGAATTTAGTTTAGGTTTTATTAGTTGAATGCAGCAGTACAAAATATTTCATAAATTGTACATAGTGATCCAATGAATGATTATGTGCACTTATGAAACTAGTGGGGGCAAGCCACAAATCAAGAACGTTAATTTATGGGGTATATATAGTAGAAATACTTAAAACTTTTTTTTTTTTAATTTTTACATATCAGGAGAAAACTAGGAACAAAATACTAATCTAACGACACAGTTACAAATTATCGGATGGAACTTTAGCAAGAATTATATAACTCTACGAATGAATACATTTTTGGTTGAGTTGATTGTTTGCTAAACTACATTATTTTTTCCTCTATTAAAATTAATAACCAATCAATCTACTATTGATGTATAAATACACAAATTAATTTTCAATATATCTGTATAAAATATAACCTACATGAAAGCTAATCTAATACAGAACAAAAGTTTATCATTAGAATAATCTCAAATATCAACACATTGTCTAATATGTTGGATATATATCCAATATATATATATATATATATATATATATATATATATATATATATGATTTATGGGTGTGAAATAATCATACAATGTTTCATCCTTTACATGAACTGTTTAGTTTAAATGGTTGGGGTTTTACTAAACTTGAAGATTGAAGCTTTACTTTAAAGTAGATACGGAGAGTCGTCTTTCACCTATCTATTATATGTACTAAGATTCAGGTTGTGAAAAATTCACCCTATAATACTTTAATCTCTTGGTTAAGGTGCAATGATGGGATTATGAAAAATGTCATTTAACAACTAAGTTCAAAGAAGCGATTTAAGACTTAAAGCTCTTATTTCTTCCCCCCATATTTAAGAACACTAAAATAAGCCTTTCTCGGCCCAATTAACTCTCATCAAAATCACCACAGTCCATTAACTGTTACTACCCTTATTTTTCTGGATTTTACCAAAGCTTTCGATCACTCAGCCCATCTGTCCAAACTTCCATTTATGTTTTTCTCTCATATTACTGACTTATCTGATACTATCGTAAATAGTCCTGTCCCAAATCAATCTCCTTCCCGTCAAGTTCTGTTGTCTTCAGCAATAGTACAAGGCTCCATATTTCCATAATCTTCAGCTGATGGATATTCAGCTATTAATAAAACTTAATATTCAACCTATAGGTTGATGACATTCAGATTACCCGATCATTTCATCCTCATGACTCCAATCAACCTCACTGGTGATCCAAAATGACCTAACTCAAACTGGCACGTGGGCCTCTACCCTACAAATGCTCAGAAATATAAAGTAATTGTCATAAGGCTCACAGGTCATCCTCAAAACCTTACCTGATCTTCATAATCTTAATTAAATTTCCTCTTATTAACCAGGGCATAATCCTAGAGTAAGCCCTACTGCAGAAAGATCAAAAATCGCTCAACAGTCAATTTTCACTTAATTCTGTCGCTGTCACGATCTCATGCATACGCACTGTGAACCCGCTAAATTAAGATCTGTTTTCCTTTCAACCTGACTGTTTAAATGTTTATTTTATCTATTATGATAAATCAGATAACAAACACAAGATGATGATTATTATTAATGTTATCATTTTCCTTAGTTCCTATAATTAATTTAAATATCTTACCAGTCCAAGGTAGAGATAGAAAACTATATTACTTTTTATAACTTGATTATTTATTGGGATATCGGATTTGGTAAATGAAAGAAAAGTGTTAAGAGTTCCATAAAATTAATTAGCGGAAGAAGTTTCAATATACGTTTTCAGTATAGTAATTAATGGGATTAGCTTTTATGTTAATGTTTAGTGTTTCTGATATAGGTATACTGGTGTGATTTGTTTGTTTATCTATAATTTGGGCATAGGAGAAGTTTTTTGTTTTTTTTATAGTACACCCTGTAAAGATGATATTTATTGGAATATATGTTTCATTGCTGTTTGCAGTATATTAGATGGATAATTATTTTACAGAAAAAAAAATTCCTTGGCATACCACCTCATGAAGAGGTAGGGATGACCAAAGGTTGACAATATATTTGTTAGGTGGCACCGAGGTACTGATCAGCGCTAGGTAAGTTACCTATTAACCTTTAATTTGATTTTCTTAATCAGATTCATAGCTTTTTTATTCAAGTAGCTCCTCATTTATCCTAACGAGTACGTGTTAGCCCTGACCAGACCCATCCCCCAAAGATAAAATCATTGGGTTAGCCAGGAATTGCACCCAGGTCTCCACAGTTGGAAGTCTGCATGCTGATGACTAGACTACTAATCAAAATATAAGAAGTCAAACTAGTGGTGTTATTGAATGTTTTGAGAGAGTAGAAGTGTTGTTTATGTTGGTCAATTTATTTGTAAATGTACTGTATATATCCCCAATCTACACTGAATTGCAATTTAGAGTAATGCTAGTTATATATATATATATATATATATATATATATATATATATATATATATATATATATATATGTATATATATATATGCCTAGCACCTATATATATGTGCCACCTAACAAATATATTGTCAACCTTCGGTCATCCCTACCCTACCTCTTCATGAGGTGGTATGCCAAGGAATTTTTTTTTCTCCAAAATAATTATCCATTTAATATACTGCAAACAGCAATGAAACAAGTATTTCAATAAATATCATCTTTACAAGGTGTACTATAAAGTAAACAAAAATCTTCTCCAATACCCAAATTATAGATAAACAAACAAATCACACCAGTATACCTATATCAGAAACACTAAACATTAACTTAAAAGCTAATCCCATTAATTACTATACTGAAAAAGTATATTGAAACTTCTTCCACTAATAAATTTTATGGAACTCATACATATAATGACATGTACGTAAGGAAGTTAGCAGAATGGAATATTTGAGTCAGAACTTTTACAGGAGTAATAGGTCTGATACCATTTAATTCCTGAACATTATAACAGTATCAAGAGGTGGAGCAAGTTCTTTTTGCATAAATGAACTTGTTAAAACTGTGGGTGCAACACCAGAAAAAATTAGATTTCTTCATGCTTTGAATTAAAGATAAGGTAATTAAAACATTACACCCCTGCACACATATAATACTAGGATTTCATTGTTTTGTTTTCAAACCCCAAAACTCAAATGTTATTACACTTATGAATCTAGGTAAAATTCCTGTTCTCAGCTATTTGCCCACTTTTGTTTGTTCTAAACAATTAATTAATAGTTATTAGTTAATAGCAAACTAAAAATCCACAATTAAGGTTGGGATGTAAGGTCCTTGTGACCTCAGTTAGCCATACTTACCTTTTTATAAATGTAAGCCCATGCCACTGATTCGTTCATTTAATTAATTCTATATTTTCAACTTGAATCAAGTTTAATGTAGATCAAGACTTGTGAACCTGATGTCAATGACTCATGTATTTGACATGCCCTTAAAAAAAAAGACTTTTGATCACTTGCCCTCAGCAAACTTTTAATAATAATTTCAGTTATCGTTAGCCAAACTAAATAACACAGCATAAATCTTTCTTACCAATTGTTTTTTCAATGAACTTAAATATCGAGGGACTTTGGACATAATCATGAAGTTTCAATTTCTTGATAAATATTAGCCATAGGAATGTTAACCCGCTGGGGTCAATTATTGATGAAAGAGAAAAATCTAGACATGACTGGGATTCAAACGTTGACAATTTCATGAAAGATCGGTATAATTTTGCTTTTTTATTTTAATCCTATTAAGTTAGATTTAGTTGTAACTACTTATGAAATGGGCAATATTAAAATAAAAAATATATTTTTTTAAATTATTTATTTCTGAAAAATAGAAATAATTATTTTTAAAAAATTATATAAACTAAAAAATACAATATTAAAAATTTTATATCACATTACACACTTAAAAATATATATTTATCTATACTATAATTATAAATATATACATATTTATATATATATATCTGTAATCTGTATAAATTGATTATAAAAAATATAAATCGATTGACCAAAATCCAGTAAATCCCTTAACTTACAGGTTGTAAATTTTAAAATACCAGATCGTTTGAAAGGCACATAGTATTCTTATAACATTATTACTGCTGAACCACAGAACATAGAATAAAGGCATGAGAAGCACACTTCATGACATTTGATAGATATCAGATATTTAAATACATAAAACAGTTACTGATTTTAGGCCACAGCTATTACACTTTAATATAATTAAACCCGACTTATTGTTTTGCGAGAGTGAAAGATTTATTAGGTGACTTAATTAATAACAGTATTAAGCAACCTTAAAAAAGTGATAAAAAGATTGCCTCAATATCTTAATAAATTTGGCAAATAATTTTGATTGTAGACATATGGAATAGTAAAAAAATTTTTTTTTATAATATCCAAAAAATTCCACTTAAAGAATTTAAAACGTAAGAGAGAATAACTTAAAACATATAAAGTATTACTAACTAAGGATAGTTGACATTAACAATCACAGAAATCATATTGTAAAATAATTTACAACCAGTATACAATGTAAAAATTTCATTCATTCCATACACACTTGATTATGCAAGAAAAGTTAAACGCAGAGTATTGTAACTTTACTGCTTAAATATTTAAAAATTAAACATTCATATCATAAAACCATTACTTAAAAACTAATATCAAATATAACTGCTACAAAAATTAACTTATAAATACTTTCACAAATTGCAAAATTAATTTGAAAGCTTAACAGAAAAGAGTACATACTTTGATTTTTTTTCTGCACTGGCACACAATGTTATTTTTAGAGTAACGCATCAATAAAAGCCAATTTAATCTACAAAATACTATATTCATACAAATAAACATTTAAAATGTAAAGCGAAGATTGAGTAATTAATTTAAAAAAAAACTGAAGCATAACCACTAAAATACTTTAATTGTTGTAAATAATTAAAAGAAAGGCTCACTGATGACACTTAAAATAGTGAAACCGTATTTGTTCAGTCAGCCCTTCATTCACAACAGAATGATAATACAATTTATATCTTAACTAAAAATATGAAATTAATATAACAATCATAAATCTCTCTTGTTTACTCTATCATACATAAATATATATATATATTTACACGCCCACAAATAAGTAAACGAGGAATGTCCATTTTTTTCCCTAAAATTTCACAAATCTTAATTTATGTGGTAACTTAAGCCAGACAAAACCTCTATTTGATTTGAAGATACATTAATGCTAAAGCAGACAGGTTAATATCATTACATAGCAGTACTTATTGCCTCAGAAAATCACATGAGTATGTATGAAATTAAAATGCTCTGAATAGCAGATTTCTAAAGTAAGACTAGACGCTATGATTCTTGGTCACAGTAAAAACAGAACCTTAACAGGCATATATTAAAAAATAAAATTACTATTTAGAAA
Organism: Acanthosoma haemorrhoidale; assembly: GCA_930367205.1. Lineage (NCBI taxonomy): Eukaryota > Metazoa > Arthropoda > Insecta > Hemiptera > Acanthosomatidae > Acanthosoma > Acanthosoma haemorrhoidale. Next base: position 65,531,520 of record OV884009.1, read on the forward strand.
TCAACTCTTACAAACTTTAAACAATAATTTATTATTTTGGCTTACTCAGGGCTTTTTAAAAATAATTTGTCAAGACATAAAGAACTAAGTTTCAGAGTTACTACCATTATGGTTTTTAAAAAAAACACTGAAAATTATATCGAATTATGTAAATTCAAGACAAGCCCGATTTTGCTGTTGTTTAAATAAAATTCATCATATGCATATTTAAATTCTACTGTTAAATAATTCGAAATCAAAACAAATATAATTAAATTAATAAATATTTAAAAACAATCAACATAATTCCTAATATACACTAATGAACTAATATTATTATTTCACAGTGCATATAAGGATTCAAAATATCAATAATATAATAAAATATAAAAATTATTTTGTACTGATAAATTTAAAAAAAAAAAATTGTTTATGGGTGACCTGTTGAAGTATTATCAAGTCATTTTTGGGGTAAAATTTTATATTGTGTTAAATCATGCTCAGAATATCATCTATAAACTGAGAGAGATCATTATGACCAACAGCAATAATTACTAGGTAATAATTACCTAAGTTTGATTAAATAATGTAAGTAAACAAAATTACTTCTTTAAATGACATAAATGAATCAGGTAGAAAATTTCTAAATAAATTAAGAGTGAGTGGTAACTGACCTGTAATGAGCTTAGACTACATTGAATTTGGGTTTTGACACTTAATGTTAAAGTAGAGACCGTATTTCATATTAACTGTTGTATCTACACCATCAGAGGAATATATATATTATACAAACATTATTTGAGCTAACTTTCATACAGCTGCAGATGCAACCGATATGTGACAGCCACTTTTCGCATGTTCCATTACTTGCTGTTTCAAATGATATACTTGTTCTTTAAGTCTATTTACAACTTGTGTTAGATCAGCATTCTCACCTTTGAGGGCCTTAACTTTATCTTCCAGAAGGGCTATCCTCTCCAATTTTCTCCTGCGACACTTGGATGCTGCCACTCGATTCCTTTGTCTCTTGCGCTCCAGCTTGACTTTCTCTTGAATTTCCATATCTATTGGAGACATTGGAGGTGAATTTATATTGGGTACAGTCTGTGGTTCATCTTTGATAACAACAGAATTTTCAGGCGACATGCCAAAACTGTAATTGGCGGGGTATGAAGAGTCCAGGGATGCATAAGTACTTCTAGATGTATCTTGCTGGTTACCTCCTTGGGAAGAATCACTATTGTGCAACTCATTCAAAGCATCCATAAAACCGCGAGCGTAACTTTCCTGTTCCTCAGTCACATTTCTAGATGAAAAAAATATGTGTGTAGGAGTAGGAGTTGTAGTTACCATGCCACTCTGTTGGTCTATTATCATTTTTTCCAGTTCTGGCGAGCCAAGCTTCAGCATTATCAGGTCAGGAGATGATAAAATAGCTGGAGACGGATTTTCAACAAGTTTAGGTTTCTTACCCCCTCGGTTGTTCAGGTCTAACGTCATATTCCGTTTAAGCATGTTTAGATCTCTCTGTGGGAAGTTTGGCTCGTCGTAGAACGTCGGTTCCATTTTGGGTACACTCGAATTACGAACCATTGGTTTGAAACTGTATAAATATCGCACTGGTATCAAACTGATTACACACTGAAGCACTGTTTAAACATCAAAGGGGCGTACTACGGCGACAGATCATAGAAACGAGCGGAGACGACGACTCCAAGCAATATCTACAGGGTAGGTCAGCTGAATATTGGCTGGGAGGAGAGAGGCCCAGCTTTTTATCCAGTGACTCACCCGGGGTCTATATTTAGAATGACGTCAGCTACTCGGCTACCCATTGGCTGCCGGCTGTGGTGACGTCACGCAAACAGGGCCCCCTCTCTTCCTCCTCACCCCCTCTCGCTCACTCGCTGTCTCATTGCGAAAAATAACAACAGCCATTTACTCCACCTCAAGTTAGTTTTTTCATTAATTGTTTCATATCCAAATACATTTTCTCATTATAATATATCAAAAAACTTCGTAACGTAGTCACTTATAAACAGTAACTAGTTGATGAGACAGTTGTCTTTTCGTTTAATTTTTGTCATTACTAATTATTTTTTTGTTTTATAACAACTAAATTATGCTAAAATCGATTATGAGCTAAATTGTATTTGTGTAAATACATATTAATAAAATAAAGGACGTAAAAGGTGAAATAAATAATATCAAGAGATATTCTTATGACATGGCAGGAATGTCTTAAAAACTTATTGATTGTGAAAACACTAATAGGTTAACGAAACGGACAGTTTTTCAAAGTTCATTTTTTTTTTTTATCGTTATTGTAGGTTAATCAAATCGTCATTATACTTTCACGTTGAGTATTATTTTAAAATATTAGATCGATTGAATCAGGCGTAAAACATACATTCAGACAAGAGATGTTCACCAAGACAAAAGAGAAAAAAATATATGCATCAACTAGAAATTAAGGAGAAAATTTACATTTGATTATTTGGCAAAACTATAATACGAACATTATAACATAATTACCGACCCCAAAGGGAAAGGTACTTCATTTGGGCACGCAGGCAATGATCATCATTTTTCCCCTGTCTGTATATAAATCCTAGGAAAGCGGTCACAAAATTTATAAAAATATTTCGAACAATCTAAAATTTTAAATATGCATTTAATACATAACACCTGGAAATATAATGTGATATATATACATTTATATTTATTTACATGTGATTCTCGGTATTTCTGAAACCTGTTTAAATTGTTTTTTTCTTGTATATATGTATCCATAGTTTTCCTAAATAGAGGTTCTGTCCATAACTGCTTAATTTTAAAATATATATTAAAATTATTTTATTTTGATGTAAATCATAGTCATGTTTTCAAAATTGTTAATGTTTTTTTTTTGTTTGGAATATTAAATTGTAACTTTCAATTGTGATAAATATTTTTTTCTTTATCCTGTTTTTATTGTTGCACAATGTGTATAAAACAAAAGCTTTATTCAAAATAAGACTGATACACTATTGTGTATGGTGAAGGAACATTTATGGCTACTGCATTAAAGAAACAAGAATATATTAATCTATGAGTCCGAGCGGACACTATTTTTTTTGTGTGTATTTCTTTTTTAGAGCTATTAAATGAGCTGACACGGGAATGTATAGTTCTAGTTATTGTTGAAGGAATGAATGTCCATTGTCAAGAGCATAAATAAGTGTTCTACGTCACAGCTTCGCCTCCCTCTTTAATGCTTTCTGGGAATCCATTGAACTGGATAGGGTCTCGAATATGGGACAGGTCGTAAATCTGCTTGCCTCTAGTCTTCAACAAAACGCTGAATAGGATCGAATACATTATTATTTTGTTGTATTGGTCTACATCGCAAGAGAGCCTTTTAAGGCTTAATAACAACATCGATGTAGAACACTTTTAACTAGTCGATCTACGGATCAGTAGCCCTGATAAGAAAGTGTATGTATATATAAGCTTGATAGTTATATTTGATGCCCCGACAATGGTTAAAACAAAACAAGTTACATGAAAAATAATGAAGGATGCTTAATAAATTAATTATTAAGAAAAAATAAATATTTTTCTGTCATGTTGAGTAGGGTATCAATTTAAAGATCTTGACGTCCTGTTTAACAATTATGATTAATAATATATTATTATTAGCCCCTGTATTGGGGCTTAGGAATACTATAATCAGTAGCATATCGGGGGGGGGGGGGTGATGCATATTTTGGAGCAGCATTTTTTTGTCTAAATTATATAAAAATACACAATATAAAAATGTTGTAATCAACAGAATCAATGATTATAAAAAGTATACAATTTAACAAAAAATGCTTGAAGACCTCGACGTCGATTTTTACGCGTAATCAGTAAAAAAAGAAAACAGGTACGCTGTATGTAATTGGCGATGGTTCCATGAAGGTGACTAGCTTGGTGGTAAAATCAAGATCTAGCAATGATTTCCAAAAAAACAACTAACAGATGATTTAAATTTTAAAACAACATAAATGTCATTCAAGACTTTTCTAATAAAAAAAAAACAAGAAAAATAAATATATAAACACGCTTACATTATTATGTGTGTAAACATTTTAAACATAACAAATATTTTTATTTATTTATTTATGTTTAGTAATTGTGAATAAATATTCTTGATTTTGATTGACTTAGAATGGGCTGCAAATTGGGGGCCTGTTATCAAATGCATATTCACAATTGTTTTCTACCACTCATCAGTATATCAAGTTTGATATTTTGCATGAAAGCCTTTACTTACGCTCCTGATTGAATGAAATCAACCTTGTATAAAAAATGTAAAAGAAAATGACTTGATTTTAAAAAATAAATATTTCCAGTCATATTTAGTTGGGTATAAAATTATAGGTCTTGAAGCCCTGATTAATAATATATATTATGTATGTGTGTGTTGTGGCTTTAGTTGGACTATTATTGCAAAATTCATTACCGTAACGAGTCTCTTAATGATGCATCACACTTTAGTTGAATTTTTTATAACATTTAAACGATTTTTTTTTTTCAATTGGAATTTGGTAGTTAGCCTTGAATTTATATTTTAGTGGATTTGGGGTAGGTTGACGAAAAAAACAAGTCATATTTTCCTCAAAGTTGTTTATTGGCGACGTTTTGACATACAACGTATTGCATCTGGTCTTCAATGGCTACATTAAATTATTGTCTAATAAAGATGATTATTAATGCGTATGTTTTAGTGATTTCCATGAGTCAAAAATATTAATTCAACTATTTCTTTCTTATTTATTGTTCCATTGAAGATCTGATGAACATAATATGTTGGGACGTTGACCATAATTAAATTTGTTTAAACTATAACATCTTTCTTTCATCAAGATGGTATCCTATAAAATACATCCACTCAAGATTTTTAAAAGGTTTAAAATGTATTTATTGTAGTGCACTTTCCTGCAACGCTCTAGCAAAATTATCTGAATGTTTATTAATTTATTTTTCAGACGTGGATAGCTGGATATACTAAACAATCAAATTAATTGATCACCAATCACGTATTTTATATACAATCTTGTTAGAAAGAATTATTATGATGATTTATTCTGTTACTGATTAACTCTATATAATGCATATATAATGTCACTGCAGTAACATTCAGTAACTGAGCTCAAAGAAATTGTCAAACACTGGTCCAAAGAATTCTCCAATGCCTTAAAGAAATCAAGGGCTGAGGGTTGAAACCTCTGAGTTGTCTACATATTTATTACATTCCTATCCCCCCCCCAGTTTTTCTTATCATTGTAGTTAATGACAGACTCTTCTAGCCAACTACATAAACCAATTGTTGTCTGCAAAAACGTTCCTTGCTTCCCCCTCTCTTTTAGTTCCCATTGGTTGGTAATGTGATAGTATGTGTGTTCGTATGCATTGCCTTTGCCGGACGTTTGTGATAACCATGGTTCTATGTAAGGTGCGTTATCCAAACACTGCTATTGGTTTAGTAGGCATGATGTACTATAATCTGCGAAATGAGTCATTTTCGTGGGTCTTTGTATTCATCTGGTTGGCTATGCACCTTTTCATTATACATATTTTGACCCTTATTTAATTATATACTAACCTGTTTGTGAACCCCTCACCTTTATTGCATTCAGATAAATATTTCTTTTACATAATAATAATAATAACTAGTGAACAATATAGTTAAATAATATATAAATATTCATTCATTATGTTAGATTTTTGTTATTGTATTAAATATGTTATATACTCAGTTTAATTTTATATTATATATAATGGACAGTTTTTTAAATAACTAGAACATAAATATAAAAAGAAATACCTATTGAAATTGGATGGAACGACATAAATACCAAATTTCCATTGTTGGCTCTCAAAACGTTATTTTTTTTAATGTCTTTGGAGATATTTTGCGTTGCCGTCTTAAATCTGTCATTAATCGTGGAGAAATTGTCTAACTTCAGATAGCTACATACTAGCTAGTTCTTAAGATTGGTATCGATACATTAAAATCAGTACACTACATGAGGATGTTGGGAAGCTACTTATAAGTGAAAAGTGTCAACGTTTTTTGTTTGTTCTTGTCAAGGAATTACAAATTATCTTATCGCCAGTATTTCACCTGTGGCTATATACATTTTTAAATATAAATTGTATACTTTATTTTAGTTATAATAGATTTTAAGTTTAAGATACGCATACATTTGTTAGAAATAGTATATGTTTAATTTAGATTGGGCAGGTGCTGGTTTTTTTTTTTCATTTTTCGTTAATTACATATAAGATTTTATTAGGCTAAGTACAACAAAAATCGGTTACAGAGCATTTTTTATTTGTGACTGTGACCATTTGTTTTGTCACACTGTTACTGTCATTATTATTTTCCAAATAAAATTATGTTCTATCTATCATGGAGAAAATATCAGAACTTTAAATATTAAATAGCTTCCGTTCTGGGACTTCAGAAACCTAAAAAGTTAGCGAAGCTGTCCCGGGCTATTTTCCATACATCCATAAATTGTCTTACAGTCAAATACTAATCCGCATATTTCCAAGTGTTGAGGAATATACCGATAACATTTCAATTCGATTGATCATTTTCCAGTATTATTTACTACCCCTATGTTATAACAGACAGACAGAAGACGATAGCTCCGTAGTTGTATGAAAGTAGGGCCTCTCCCTTCGGGCTCGGCATTAAAGAGCTTTTCTCTCTACGAAAATTCAATTAGTACGCTCTTGTAGCGATTAATAATTTTTTTTTTTATGCAATAATTGAGTCAATAAGTGGACTTACTGAAAGGCGTACCGCAAGGATTCACCTTTATCCGGAACTCCCTCCCCCCTCCATTCGCCACGCTCCTTCATTAAATGTGTTCAAAACAAGATTATATAGTAATTTGCAATCACAAATAAAGGAGTAGTTGCATAATATGTTAACTAACGTTAGAGTGTTGATTTTTATTACATTCTTAGGATATCATGTAGGCTTGTATTATGCGTTAGTAGATATCTACGTAAGGTATTTTTATTTTATTATTTTGATGTGTAAAGTGTATGTACATTATTTGCGCGAATAGTCAATTAAAAATTAGTGTATCTGTGAAGACTGATACTTTAGTTATAGACTCAGGAATGTCTATGTACGAGTATGTTCCTGCAGAAAAGGCGCAGGTGTCTCGATGTATGTCCCTGTAGTAAAAGGTGCAAGTATGTTAATGTATGTTCCTGAAAAGGCACAGATTTGTAAATGTATGTCCCAGTAGTAAAAAGTGCAGTTATGTCAATGTATGTTTCTGTAGAAAAGGCGGCAGGTATGTCAATGTATGTTTCTGTAGAAAAGGCGGCAGGTATGTCAATGTATGTTCCAGTAGTAAAAAGTGCAGGTATGTCAATGTAATAAAAGGTGCATGTATGTATATTTTTTGCAGGTATTTGTATTATTACAGGATATTTTAGACCAGGTAAGTTGGATTTTGGTGCCGCAGTCCTTGAGTCCGCCCGTGCCGCTTTCACTTCCGGGAATAAGTTCCAATAAACTTATTTCAACGTACGTGTTTCATAATAATGTAAATACCAAAGATTCAGCTCATCAAACATAAAAAATATGTATCTCTCTAAAACAAAGGAAATTTACTTGTTGATAACACTGAAGTATATTTATTGGGCTTATTTTTATTTTTAAATTAATTGTTAATGATATTCTCGTATACCATTACTTCTGAGGAAATGGTAGGAAATTAAGTATAACTAAAATAAAGTGTACAAGTTCTATATTTAAAATCTATACAGCTGAATTACAGCCGATAAGGTAACTTGTATTTCCTTGACAAGAATAAAAAAAAATGATTCTTATAAAATCGCTTATAAGTGGCAGGCATGCCAAACAACATCTTCACGTAATCTACTGGGTTTTGCTGTACCGAGGGGAATCTTAAGAACTTGATTTGAGTTATCTGAAGTTTGGAATAGTTCATACGGTAGGACGAATTCCAGGCAGCACTGGAAAATGTAAGAACTGCAAAAATTTCTTAGCAAATGATAAGGAAGAGTTTCCCTTTTGTCAACCAGGTATTTAACATGGTTGGTGAATGTCAGCTTCCTGTCTAAATAAAATCCCATGTATCTAATGGAAGGAGACCAACGTATAAGTGTATTTACTATAATATATTTGATTGTAATTGGCCATCGCTTAGAGAACATAATAGCCTCATATTTAATAATGTATGACTATAACTACTACTTAATTAAATATTGGTGTATTATTGTTATGTCTTGCAGATTGTATCTGTGTACCAAGAATCGTTATAGATGCCAGCTTCATAAGCATAACAAGGCAAAACGTTTATTTATTTTATTCCTGAATGACATGCTAATTGTTCTAAGCATTGAGGGAATGTAATTATTTTCTAATTAATCAGTGTTGTTGAGTTTGTTGGTGTTGTTACAGCCTAGCAGTGGAATGGAATACTCAAGTGACGCCACACCTTGCGCTCAAGAATTCTTTGCGTCCAGCCAGAGCTGATTTGTTCCTTTGAAATAATATACTAAATTCGAATGAAAACTGACGTGGCCACTTCTTACTTTCCGCTAATGACATCTTTTAATCCAAAAAAAATTTTTTTAGTATCTCTTGAAAAAAATTCAAATTAAAGGACTTTTCTCTCCTGTATAAATGTACTCCTGCAGTTAGTAACTGTTATTCAATTATTCAAAATTAAAAACAAAGATTTTCATTTAGCTAAAGTTAAAAATTAACTTCAATTCTTATAAAAACATAGAAGACAAAATCAAGGTAGGGAGATTATAGTTTACCAAGCTGGATAAAGTTTATAACAAATTATTCAACAATTGTCAATCACAGTTGGCTGGAATAGCCAAACTAGACATATTAAATTTGGAATTTTATAAAATATATTCAAGCTATTAAAACACTAAAACCTACCACATGCCACTCATATATATTAAAATGGCAATAGATTCAGCATAAAACCCGTTTCAATTTCTACTGACACGTAGCCGTGAGTTACAAATGTTGTGCAATATGCATTGCTTCTTACAATTTACTTCCGGAAGTATAATTTTATCATTGAGCACTTTGTACTACTTCAAAGCCCATAAGACATTTTGCCAACATCAATTGACATTTCTTGAATGATTTGAATGAAACGTTTACTCAACTGGACAAGATATAACCTTCCTATTTTCTCGGAATAAAAATTTCCCATGAGGTGATACATTTTTTTGTCAGTATTTTAGTTGCTTTTAATTGGCTAATGTTGACTAAAGAAATTTAGTAATTGGTAATAATTAGTCCTTAGTGGGTTACCTTTACCAACATTTTACATAATTGGCAATATATATTGCGCTGGCGACATTTTCGTAGTACCAGTTTTACTCCAATCAGTTTTTTTTTTTTTAAGCATAGTTTCAAGTCTTGGTCATAACAAAAAAAAATTAAGGGAAATTTATTGCCAAGCCCGAACAGAGATAATCTACTTTCAAGCGCTGTCTTTTGTTTGCCTGCCGGTTTGTACTGCCATGAAGGTTATTCAATCAATCAGAAATTTTAATAGTATCTTCAAAAACACCCCGTGGAATGCTGTATATGTCTTGGGTAAGATAATAATGGGAAAATTTTGAAAAGTAGTTAATCGCAATGAAATTCGGGCCTATAAATATCAACCATAGAACATAGAATAGAGTAGAAGCGGCGTCGGGGTAGGGTTGAGTGGAAATGTACTTCCCCCACTTAAACACACCCCAGTTATTGATTCTAGCTTAAGGCGCTTTCTCATGAATCAAGTTTAATTGGCCGATTATAGTTGATCAACAAAAGTGGACCATGACTTGAATCAGTTTTTGTTCAATCATTTCATTAGATACTGATTCAAGTTAAAAAAACAGTTTCAATTTAATTCAGTTAAAAATGGGGTCGAAATCAGTTGTAAAGTTGTAAATACAGTTACAGTTTTGTTAAAAGAAGATCTAAAAACAATTTTAGATAAAATCGTCGTTTTTGGGCGAAGCAAAAGATATTAAAAAAATTTAACATCGCACTATCAGACCACTTGAGGCTCATTTTTGAAATTGAAAACACTACGCAAAAAACAAAATATTAAAAACATGCACGAATAGTGCGACCAGTTGAAAACGAACTGAAGAAGTGCGACTCGATCAACTGAGGTTCACACGTGTCAAGACAGGTTTCAACTTGAACGGAATAGGCAGACGAGTCATCGAACGATAGACGAACCTGAACAATAAAGTTCGACTGGCTAAAACTTTTCTTGTTCCACTAAAATGTTATTTGGTTTTATTAAATTAAAAGTCACTCCAGAAGTAAAACTTACTACAGATTTCATTCCATTTTTGTTGATCAACTATAATCGGTCAATTTACTGAACAGGCCGTTGTTCCCCTAGCGATTAGGAAAAAATAATAAGACATATTAAATTTAACATAAATAATATATTTATTTGTTTGCGCATTTAAAAAAAAAAAAAGCTTTATTACTACTGACGTTATAATAAAACATTTTTATTATTTTTAGACTGGATTTTTTCATTGTTTAAATTATGATTAACGTTTCAATTCAGTCTAATTTAAAAATAAAGCTGTCCGATTCATTTTCTAAAAGTGAAACATAATGATTTTCCTCTTCCAAAAAATGGTTAGTACTATTAAAAACGGTTTTTTCCTATACATTGTTTCAATAGCTTCCAAGCATCTTTGACAATTGAGCATTATGTTTATTTACTTTTTTTTTCAACTCATGTGATTGATTTTAGTTCCCAATTCTTCTTTTTGTATCGCCTGGTATTCCGATGCAAATACTTTTTGTTTTCTTTTTCTCCTTATTTGAACCTTTGCAGTATGCATGTTTCGGAACACAACCGTCTAGAGAAGAAGTCACAAGAGTAAAGTTTTATCTCTACTCCTTGTAAGTTAGATTGAGTAATAGCTAACATTAATTGGGGCTTTTTTTTGGAGGGGGGGGGGGTTAGAGAACGTGTGTTTTGTAGTGACAAATGACATTTGATTGCTCTTCGTTTCTAAAAGAGAATACAATGAAAAAAAAAATGCTTTCGAGTAAGCAAGTCATTTAAAGAAGTATTTTACGAACCCGTGTGACTTTTTGTTTTTAATAAATGTTCGGGGGAAGAATAAAAAAAATTATAGAATGGCTCCTTTTTATGTTTTGAATAAAATTCTGAATGGCTTCAAATTGTTTTCTCTCCACAGCTAGAATCCTTTTTTTTTTCTTTTTTTCCTCATCCAAAGGGGTTGCGTTAAGGAAATTTTTACATGACGAAACCACGAAAGGAAACAAAACTATCGATGATCCATCGACTTATCAATTAAGAATTAAAAACAATTTTATTCTTATTAAAATCCTTTAAACGGGGAGTAGCCTCATTTTCCTTTTCATTGTCTACCTATTCAACCTCACAAGTGCTCCCAAACAGATTCCCGTGCTTTGTTTCTTTCCAAGTAAAAGCAGATCATTTTTTTGTTTCAACTAAATGTTTGAAATTATCCGTGGTTGAAAGTTGGCGATATTAAAACATTTCAACGAAAAATATACTTTTTTTTTTCTTTCATAGCCCCTTCAAATTTACAGATAATTATATATAATTATAGATCCTCAGGCGAATCTATTTAGAAATTATTTTTGTATCTCTTGTAGGATCACTACATTATATTCAGGTTTTGCTATTTTATACAAATTATATAATGAATAAACAAGTATAATGATATACATTATACGTGACTGGACTAAACTGACTAATAAAGGTGATGGGGCTCACCTTTTTGATCAACCTTAAAACTAACTTACATACTAATTCTTAACCTAATTTTTCCCGACAGTCTGTTGCCATCAATGCGGGAGTGGTGGTGGGGTCATAGTGTTAAACACTGGGTTTGTCAGGTGCTGCAACGAGTCAAAAAACTTAATGTGTCTCTGGCGGATGAACTCACCCACCGACGGCACACCAAGCAACCTTCTCGAAAGAGGTATGTCGGACCACTTTTCGCATGATACCATTCTGGAAGTGTTGGAGACATTTGGCTGTGTTGTCAGTCAAGTGGGTAAATTGCGGGGCACCGTACGCTGAGCTGGCCGGAGGACACATTTATATATCATCAATTTGAGACGAAGCGACAGGTTAGGTGAAGTTAGCAAGTGCGATAGCCGGTAAGACCTTAGTCGTACTTTTTCTATTTTATTACTAAAATGAGTAGAGAAATGAAGATGCCTATCCATTTTTATACCCAAATAGTGCATTGAAAAAGCTGGTGAGTTCTCTTGCCCTCCTATGCTATACGATTTTGGCAAGGATTTTTGCCCCTTTTGGAGGGAGAAGATTACGCAGTTGGGCCTCCCGGCGTTTACACTGATGATGATTTTTTTTAAACCAAAAAAATAGACTTAATATTTAAAGAAATATATAAATTAACTTACTGGTGAAATGTAATGGGAGGAGAAACTGTTTTGTCATTTCTTTTGGTGCTACAGCCAAATGCGACGCAGCAAGGCATGGTTGGTGAATACAATAATAGACGCCTAACACAAAATAATCACGTCCAGTGTAATAAAAACAAGGAAACATAACTGGGAATGTCAATGGGAGTCGAATGCCGAAGAGAGGTGTATTGGAGTGGGGATGAGTTGAAGGCGCTAGGCCCAACCTTCCCCCCTCGGGTTCCCACCTCTACTCTATGTTCTATGATATTAACTGACCCGTTTCTCTGTAGCCTTCAAGTTACAACTCAGAAGCTATTCAAGAAAAAAATGTTCTGTTTTTTCCCAAATGATTAAGGGCACATTGAAAAACAACAACAAAGCAAGCATAAATTCAAAGATATAACAAACGATAAAAAAGCGTTTGGAGCTGAATATAAAAATTACGAACTGAATATACAGTGGTTTTAACTCATGTGAGCCGCATCCATGCCGACGTGTCAATGTTCCTTCAATTTTTACTTCGTTTGCATATATTTTTTATATATAATATATTAATTTAGTTGCTAATTGATGGTGCCAGACCTAATTCGGTAAATATAATACGAATATTTCATATAATAAGACAAAAAAAGGTAGCCTCGTCATTTTTCCTTCCATCAACAAGCTCGTTGAATGACGTCAAAAATTATTGACACATTATATTGTGCAAAACAAATTTGTATTTTCTTAAACGGTAAAAGTATAAATTGAAAAATTATCTGCTTTACTGATCAGTAGAAGATTTGAACAAATAGTAAAGTATTAACTTTATTATGATGAAATTACAATCTGCCTTTACTTAATAGGCAATAAATAATTGAGGTAAGTGTTTTCATTCATACCATATTTACAATTCATCATTCACTCGCACATTCATACAATATTTACAAACAGCCCAGGGGCCCCCCAAGTCCACACGGTTGTTGCCTCCCTCGCAAGCGAAAGAGGAAGCGGAGTCTTGGGAAGTCCCCCACCAGCCACGTCACCGGATACGAGCCAGTGGAGGCTGACGAAGAGCGCGAGAGCCACATACGCTCAGGACATGATTGGAGAAACTGGCCATTGCAAGAGCTCCCAATGTAACGTATTTATAGTAGGTCACGAGGCCACTGCCGTTTCAGTCTCCGAGGAGGATTATAGGGATGAGTGGAGCAGTGCAATGACTGTGCTACGGGATTAGGGTGGTTAGATAGGTTACTATGGAATTTCATGAATTTGGAAGGGATGAGCTCAAGAATGTAGGGTATATTAAGATCATTATGAAGGGTTTTGTTGGTGACGTAATAGGGGGCATTTACTATTGTTCTCAGGACTTTTGATTGAAAGGATTGGATGCGCTTGATGTTCAACTTTTTTGCTGTCCCCCATAGCTCTATTCCGTATGTCCAGATTGGCTTAAGTATAACTTTGTAAATAAGTAGTTTATTTTTTATTGAGAGATGGGATGTCCTTCGAAGTAGTCTGTGCAGTAGTCCAAAGCGTCTGTTTAGTTCTTGTCTTTTTAGTCTCGTATGTGGGTTCCAGGTCAGTCGTTTGCCGAGATGGAAGCCTAAGTACCGTACTGTCTCAGACACGGGGAGAGGAATCAAATTGAAAAAGACTAGTGGCAGAGGGTAAAGGTTATGTGGGAACATTTTGCTTCATTGACCTTGATTCGCCATTGGTTGCACCAATACTCGATCTCATCAAGCTGTGAAGGTTTTGGGATGCTATATCAGGGTCTGAGTGGGATGACAAGACTGCAGTGTCATCTGTAAATGTTGCCAAGAAGGTATTGGGGGTAGAGGGGACATCAGCGGTGTATAGGTTATAGAGGATGGGACTCAGGACGCTGCCCTGTGGAACTCCTGCTTTTATGGGATAGTAGTTAGAATATTCTAAACTTGGAAGAAGCGGTTTGAAAGGTAGGACTTTAGGATTAGGAAAAGGGTCTGTGGTAAATATGTTTTGAGCTTGTAAAGCAAACCTGCTTGCCAAACCCTGTCAAAAGCTTGAGCTATGTCCAGAAATGCAGCAGTGGAATACTGTTTGGATTCAATGAACAAATAGAAATTTCTTTATTGTGATAAAATTACAATTGGCCTTATTGGTCAATAAGTAATTGTAATAAATGTTCTCATTCATACCATATTTACAATTTTCATTCACTCGCTCATTCATACAGTATTTACAAACAGCCCAGAGACCTCGCAAATCCACATGGTTGTCAACTGCCTAGCTTGCGAAAGAGGAAGCGGACTCTTGGGAAGTTAAGATCACTGGATACGTGCCAGTGGAGGCTGAGCAAGAGCGCAAGTGACGCAGATGTAGAAAATTAAAACTGAAAAATGCTCTAATAGGGAATCCAATAATGAACTAAACAAAGCAATACTTTTCAATTCATCATAATACAAAATATAATATTAGAAATGGAGGTTCCATTTCATATAAGAGACATGAAAAATTTATCTCTATAAACATGAGTAAGTTGGATTGACTAATTTATTTGAAAGATAATGCCTATAATTAAGTAATTTAGAGTAGGTTATCAAATGAACGAGTTTGACTCGTGATTAACAATAAATAATTTGAGTTTCATTCTTTTAAAACTATACTATGTAATTGGAAAATTTTTTTTATGAATACCGTGTTCGCAACTTTTACTCGACCACTGTTATTTTTCGAGGCATGATATTTTGCATGACAGTTTGAAGACCAGATGATTGTAAAAATAATGAAGGGTCGATAAAAAATTCATTTTTAATAATAAATTAATATTATTCCATTATAAAGTGGTGTATCAATTTAAAGAAGTTGACGCCTTAATTAATAATACACGTTTATTCGATTTATTCGCAACCACAGCGAAACCCTGCAACAATTATGCAGTGCATCACACTTGAATTCAGTAGTGTGGGCTAGGGTCCACCCCGGGCGGCACATATTCTGGGGAGGCATTGTTTTATATTTTTATATAAATTATATAAAAATAAATTGTAACCAACAAAATCAATGATTATAAGTATATGATAATAAGTTGACAAATTCAGGAAAATGCGCGCTGACTTCGGCGGCCCAAGTGGACAGACGGCATTGTGGCGATGACCACATGAAGATACGTTGGCTGGTGGCAAAATCGAGATCTAAAGATACTTTCAATAGTAAAACAACTAACAGTTGATGTAAATTTTGAGAATGTCATTCACGACTTTTTATAATAAATAATCAAGAAAAATATATATAACACGCTCACATTTTATCATTAAGTGTACAATGATGAAAATCACATGTTAAGTGATACAGTAAGTTTAGAAAAGTACTATGAATTTTTTCGCTTTTAAAGTAATATTTAAATGTTAAAATCCGTGTGATTGTACGCTTAAATTACAGTCTCTAATGAGTTTAGACAAACTTTTGAGCCCCAGAAAGGGAACATGGACAAGAACGCTCCAAGTAAACGAGTGCAGTAAGTACAATGGAATTTACTTTGGCACCGTTAAATACTTAGGCCATTGGATAAGAGACTGACTTGGAAACCGCACACGAAAACGACAAGCACTTAGTCACAGGCTAAAACTATTGAAGCATTTACTAGTGCAACGTTCAAAACTTCCCTTGTCCTTGTAACCATTGGCATACAAACTTTTACTGAAATCAATTTGGACATACAGTGCCAATGCCATAAGCCCGTGGATTTGTGGATGTGCGCAGAAGCCTAACATCAGAACCATACAGGTTTTTCGATCAAAATCTCTCAGAATTATCAATTATGCACAGTTTTACGTGAGAAATCAAACTCTTCACACTAACCTCGAGGTTCCACGACTGCATCAGAACATTATACAGAATATTTGATGATAAAATGCTCCCACATTACCTTCACCCTTTGTCGCAAGACTTGTCCATTAGTTTATTTTAATTCTATTTCTCTCCCAGTAACCGAGACAGTACGGTACTTAGGCTTCCATCTCGACAAACGACTGACCTGGAACCCACATACGAGACTAAAAAGACAAGAACTAAACAGACGCTTTGGACAACTGTACAGACTACTTCAAAGGACATCCCATCTCTCAATAGAAAATAAACTACTAATCTACAAAGTTATACTTAAACCAATCTGGACATACGGAATAGAGCTATGGGGGACAGCAAAAAAGTCGAACATCAAGCGTATCCAATCCTTTCAATCCAAAGTCCTGAGAACAATAGTAAATGCCCCTTATTATGTCAGCAACAAAACCCTTCATAACGACCTTAATATACCCTACATTCTAGAACTCATCCCTTCCAAGTTTATGAAATTCCACAGTAGCCTTTCCAACCACCCTAATCCTGTAGCACAGTCTTTGCACTGCGCCACTCATCCCTATAATCCTCCTCGGAGACTGAAACGGCAGTGGCCTCGTGACCTGCTATAATCGCGTGACAGTGGGAGTCCTGGCAATGGCCAGTTTCTCCAATCATGTCCTATTGTATGAATGAGTGAGTGAATGATGACTGTAAATATGGTATGAATGAGATCATTTATCTGTATTATTATTGCCTTATAAAAGGCAGATTGTAATTATTTCACAATAAAGTTCTGATTTGTTAAAAATATTTGATGACAAACTGCACAGTTACCCACAGCCATTGATACGACTGCCTACACCTGACTTACCTGGTATCATTCAACAACGACTGAGGAGATGTAGGCATTTATCTTATAAATTAATAAAAATAAGATATTTTACTTAGCTTCAAAAATATAGGGTAGGTATCAATCCTTCTCTTTTGCCTTCATGCCATTTTGTATCATATGTACAGCACATACACTGTACAACGTTAGTCACAGTTGTAAATTAAAAAATAGAGTAAAAAAAAATGTATTTTCAATAATTGTTAATTACTTTTTCACCCCTTCCTGGGATCGATATCCCCATTAAGAGAATGTCATTCCCCCTTGAGGCCGTGGGGGGGTTCGTAGCCTGTGGTGCGCGTATTCCAGTCCAATTGCACCGGTCAGCACACCTTGGTTTATTCTGTTAAACCGTCTTAATTCATGAAAACAACTTCTTAAACTTTATTTCCAGACTATATAAAGAGATGCTTACTAATTAATTAAACACTATTTACATGTATTGCGTCATCTTCTTTTGCTAAATCTAGCTTAACTAATATTTAGCCTTAATCCTAACATATGCTATATTTACAACGCCTCTACGCTATTAAGTAAAACTATGTCTTCTTGATGAACCTTCCTTTGAAATCACGGCTGCTCATACTGCCCTCCTCGAGATGGTAAAGCTCCTGAAGTTCCCTCTACTTCTGGATGAAGGGAAGAAATGCTCTGAAGTTCTCTTCCGTATTGACTAGCGACGGCAGATCGGATTCTATGGAACGGAGTAGTGCTCTCGCGGGATCCAGGTCTCGGAGATGTTGTTAATGACCACTGTTGATTTCAGTTGACTTAATAAAGGCAGGATAGGTGGAAAAAGCAAAACGGATAATATATATTTACACACCCAAGATAGAACAAAATAAAAAAACTACAACCTACACACAATCAAGATAGCACATCACCTAAACTCAAAGGTTAGCCAAACTGAGGTAGATTAGCATAATGAACACTATAGCTTATCCCTATTGTAAGGATTGAAGGTTCATTTCCGCGTCTTGAAACTTACTACGCATGATTTTTCTTTCCGCATAAAAATAACTTCATTGCATCATGCCACATTTTCATCACACGACGACCTTTAAAAAGATTGAGAACATCGTGATTTTTTTCATACGAGGTCAAAACATTAACTGAATTTTCTTGATTATAATGTGCTAGCGACAGAACCTTTTGCTTGTACCCTACTAGTCATGACGGAGACTTTTTAAAGGTTTAGTTGGTTTATTTATTTCGAAAACAGAAACCTCTCCTTGTAACAGTTTGTCTGTCTATTCTGATCTTGTTCATGTCAGTGACACGAAATGACATGTATTGACGCTTTAGTTGCCAATAATGACAAAAAGTGTAATATAATTTTAGTTCAATAGAAACGAAACGCTACCCTTTTATTGGATGACGCATCACGCATTTTTTTTTAACACTGAGTGATATTTAAATTACTAGTTGTTCAAATTATCACTTATCTTGTCATTATTATTTTTTTTTTTTGGATGCCAATTCTATATTGAGGCTCCATTCGATTCCCCGACGTGACGAAAAATATTTTGATGCTAAAAATAAAGCTAACCCCATGGTAAACGACGTGTCGTGTATGGAAAAATAAAAAACTTTCCTGTCATATCAAGCAGTGTGTCAAATTAAAGGTATCATTGCCTTGATTAATAACTGATAATTTTTGTTTTTGTTATGATAGCTGTAATTGAACAAAGTCGTATTGACCGTCATTAAAATCGTGTTCGCAATTATAACTCATTCCGTGTTTTACAAATAGAAACGATCCGTGTTTGTGCCATGAAATTCCCTTGATGGCGCTTGAATTGAGTAGAGTACCAAATTAAAGATCTTCGCTTTGATTAGTAATATCTTTGGTTTTTTATTTTTGAAGTTTAATTACCAAAATTAATTAAAATCGCGTTCGTTACACTAACTCAACCGGTTATTAGAGACATAAATGACATTTTAAATGGTAGTTCCATTTGATTCCAATGCTAAAAATGAGCAATCATATTAAAAATAATTAGTCATTAATCAGTTAATTACTGGGGAATGTTAATAAACTGCATTTAAATGTGTATGACAGTAAAAATCAATTCCAATAAAATGTAGTAAATCAATCAAGAGGGAGTAATTGGTAAGATCAACCAAACATTTTGTTGTGTCATACTACGTGCTTAACTATTTTTTTTGCAATGTTTAATTTACAGGCCAAAATTCTTTTACATAAATTATATTTTTATGAAGTATTTTATGAAGAAACTAAATAAATAACTTGGAAATCCAGAGGTGTGGGACACGTGAGCTCTTTTAAACTCATTAATTTATTATGACAAAACTACTTCGCCTTTTTTGTCGTTACTGTATTTTACCTCAATTACTGTAAATCAGCTTTTAAGAAAATTCAGATAAAACAATGTAGCTAAAGTATTGACCCAAAAAAAAAATCTATTGAATTTTGCTCGACATTTAATACACAATTGGTATTGTCGACTCAAAAAACGGATTAGAATATCTTTGCTATTCATTTTGCGTAGCCGTGTATTTACAAGTATGTAGACACAATACGATTAAAACCTCAAAACATTAAATCATAAATACATAGTTCATAATGTATGACTGAGGGAGTGAATGCATTATTATAGGTCTACTATGAATTCCACAATGGGAAGTAATTTTTTTTTTCCAACAAAATATTTTGCCCCCAAAAAAGTTTGACTCAACAAGTCTTCAATGTTAACGTTTTTGATTTTTTTACGTTTTTAATGAATCATTAATTTTTTCTCAAAATCTAAAACCTTTATGTTTTTACCTCTGAGTCTGCCTGTCTGCCCAGGCGATCGTGAGCACCCTGTTTGACTAGTAAACATGAAATTTCATTTGATTACCCGGCGATATGAAACATATTTTTAACTCTACAAAACTCATTTAAGAGTGATTATTGAGTAATTAAAAAACTATGATCGCGTTGTCCTGATTAGTAATATGTAGTTTTTATTTTTGAACTATAGTCACACGAAGTCATTAAAATTTAATTTTAACTCAATCCGTGTTTTACCAAGAAAGATGATATTTGCATGTATGTTTCGTTTAATACCATTAATAATTTAATTGATTACTTGGTAACTAAACAAGTAATATTTTCTTATCGTATTGAGTAGGGTACCAAATTAAAGATTTTCTAGCTTTGACTAATATGTGATTTTTAATCTGTAATCACACAACGTCATTGAATGTCATTGTTCGTAACTTTAATTCAACCAATGATTTTTTTTAGAGGCGTAATGTTTCGCACAGTTAAATAATCTTTGTAGAGGAGAGTCAGTTAAAAGAAAAGAAAAAAAAGCTTTATTATGAAGTACAAGCAAAACACTGGTATATACAAATATTAAGAGTTACGTTACTACATACTGGGTGGAATGTCTAGGCACAAGTGGGGTCTAGGGCTAAAGCTGAGACATTATGTATAAGAAAAGGATAAGATTCTGGGAAGTATGGAGGTCTTGGAGGGATGCGGCTGCTTACTTAAAAATAACAGGGAACCATCAGTGACTTCCATGAAGTCTGCTCAAGCCCCTTCTACTTGTTCTTAGCATTATAAAACTGCACGGTAGGTTCATTTAGTGCCATATGATAAAAATAAAAGTAATTATAGTCATTAATCAGTTAATTACTATGAAAAAAATAATTTTTTTCTAGTATATTGTGTAGGGTATTAAATAACTCGGCGTGCTGATTAGAAATATGTATATGCTGGTTGTTTAGGTGACTATAATTACAAAAAAAAAAAACATAAAATCAGATTAAGGTCACTTTTTTTTTTTTAAATGTTTAAGTAAAACAACTGTTGTAGACGAATTTCCATGTACAGTGTGTATAAGGGGGGGTGAGTTAGAGAAACTGCTACATAGAAAAATGCTGATAAAAAATAAATCGATAAAACTTGGGAAAATCACTTAAAAGGGATTTTTGTGAAAAATAAAAGGATTTTACAAAAGTGAAATTTGTAAGATCATGTAAGCCCGTAATCTTGTGATACTGGATACTAAACTAACTCCTTTTTTCGAATACTTCCGACTAATAAATGCCAACGAACACCACTTCATACTTCAATGTTATATGAAATAAATCTTCTGGAAATTTCAAATCGATTAAATATATTGTATGATTACCGTCGTACAACACAGAGACCAAAGACGATTGATCTGTACCTGTTTCAAAATATAGAAACATATCCAACAGCTTGTTTATTCGTTCTATCGTATGAGTTATTGACAATTATATTTTATTCAATTTATTTATTAACTAATAATAAAAGATAAAATTTGTTATCGTACATCATCGATTCGATTTCTCAGATGTTTACTGGTGGAGTATTATGTTATAGTTTAAAAATAACTTGCCCTTGACTAAGCAGTATTCCATTTTTTCCACTCATTAGAGCTCACAATGAAGCATATATTGATTCTAAAATGGCATAGTAATAAAATAATAACAAGAAGAAGTATTTAGGATGACATTTTATCATTACTTCACGGATTCTTTTGTAAAAAAAAATAATTATACGATCTAACTGTGAAAATTAAACAATTGTTGCAAATAATTTATCTTTTATTATTGATTATTAAATTATTGATTAATTATCATCAAGCGTTTGCAATCCAATTCGATCAAAAGTTCTGAGAACAATAATCAATGCCTCTTAATACATCTCAGCAACAAAACCCTTCATAACGATCTTAATATCCCTTTCTTTCTTGAACACATCCTTTCCAAGTTCATAATATTCCATCGAAACGGATAGACCACTCCAATCCCCTAGCATTACACTTCGTCACTTATGCCTATAATCCTCCTCGGAGATTAAAGCGGCAGTGTCCTCGTGACCTGCTGTAAATACGTGACAGTAGGAGTCCTGGCAATGGCCAGTTTCTCCAATCATATCCTGAGCGTCTGTGGCTCTCGCGCTCATGGTCAGCCTCCACTTGCCCGTATCTGGTGACGCCGCTTCCTCTTTCGCATGCGAGGGAGGTGACAACCATGTGGGTATGGGAGGACTCTGGGCCGTTTATAAATACTGTGTGAATGAAGAATTTTAAATATGGTATGAATGAGGACATTGAGCACAATCACTTATTGCCCGATAAGGGAAATTGTATTTTTATCACAGTAAAGATTTGATTTGAATTGATTAATTATCATTCTTTAAATTCAGATTACCCTCGGCAAAGCACGCACCAGGTTTGTGGGGCTATGATTAAAATAAATTATAACAAATTTCCTTTGAATGCGTACGAGTAATTGTATTTTTCTCTATTTGTATACAAAGAGTAAGAATTTTATTTATGACGACTCACATGAATTTTGTTTTATGCGAATTCTGGGAATTGATATTTTTATACGTATACTATGAATTTCACTTATATCTGAATTTTGGGAGTTATTTTTTATATAAGTTTATTTTTATCCCACTATAAACATTTTTTATACGAATCCCGAGAATTTATATTTTTATACGAATCCCGAGAATTTATATTTTTATACTACTACGAAGAATTTATATTTTTATACTGCTACGAAGAATTTTATTTTTGTACGACTACACAGAATTTATTTGTTCATGAATTCTGGGAATTTATATTTATTTTTATACGACTTCCAAGAATTTTATTTCCCAATGAATTCTGGCATATATATTTTTATGCGACTATGAAGTAATGCGTACAAGTAATTTATACTCCATTTATTTTTATGTGAATTCTGTGAATTGATATTTTAACTACTAACAGTCGTATTTTTTAAATAGTCCATAAATATGGTGAACAGTGTACTGGTGTTAAGCCACTACATTATGGCATATACCGTCACTCACAAATTCGTTCACACCAACTTATAATTTATGCGTTTTGATAATTTATATCATGAACTAGATCTAGCAGAAAAATCATGCCTGTTTTTTCTTTTTTTTTCAAAATGTTTAATGTAGTCTAAATATTATTAATACATAAAACAATATTAATTTAGATTTATTCATTATTTATTTTAAAAAATTATTATATTTATCCTTTTGAACAATGTATGTATGTTGTAAGTGGAATCTATTTTTTTTTTTGATTTGTCACTAATAAAAAGACATACCTGATGAAAACGATGATAAAAAAATGGATGATTTGTAGTAAAAACCGACCAAAAATCAGCAACAGAATCTTCACTCACGAAACTGTTCATATGAATAATTTAATAAGACTACCTTCAGTTTAAAGAGATAAACACATTAACATTTTGTTTACTAAAAGGTTGATAAACTTGTACATGTTCGTTGTTTGGATGCATTAATAAACACTACTTTTTTGATAGTATAGACATAGATAATATTTTTATTGGTATCAACGAATTTGTGAGTCACTGCATATAAACGAGTGCCAAGATTTTATATTTTTATACCAATACAAAGAATTTTATTTTGGTCTGGGATCAGTTTTATTATTTTTGTACCTATAAGAAGAATTTTACATTTCCTAGAATCCTAAGAATTTTTTTTTCTTCTTAGAATTTATATGACTTTTGGTAATTTTTTTTTATACGAATTTTATTTTTCACCTAACTCTAATAATATTGGCATAATTATTTAATTTTATTTATCCACCACATCTGTTTAAAGGTTTCAACTACGGGGGGGGGGGATAAACAATTGATAGATTTTACTCACTTTTTTCATTTTCTAAAATTTTTAATTCAAACTCCCCAGAATATAATAGTTTATTATTTGGCGTAGAACAGCGTGGCTTGAGCGAATATGCGTTTGACTGTTTATGTTGGGTGACGCACAAACCTCAGGAATTTAATTTTTATACGACTACCAAGAATGCAACGAGACCTTGAGTTATAGTGGCTGTAAACGTTTTATCTACAATTCGCTTCCTATCATAGAATAAGTTTCCTTCAAAAGCGTGCAAATTGTGTAAAGGCATGTTAAGACAATAAACTACCGTTCCTGAATTGCAAAAAAAACCCAAAGGTTACAAAGTTATAACACAAGTATTTTTGACGATATGAATACAGCTCGAGGCCTCGGCAAGCGACGATTCTTCGTTGAATTTAGCATGCAGAAATTCAACATCAACACACCCTGAGGTCATCACATTTACATGACCGTAAATAATTTACGTCACTAATTTTCATATTAGCTCATTGTTGTCTTAACTTATTTATTATCGACGTTTAATCCAAGATAGCTCAGATATCTTCTCGTCTCTGTACAAAACAGCAACAAAATAACAAACAGGACTGAATATAAATCCAAAAAGTAAATATGTATAAAAATATTTCTTATCAAGTTCAAAATATATCTTTCTAATTTTACTTAAAATTTCATTGAATTTTAAAATTCAATTATTAATACAATTTAGATAATAGTTGCCTCAACTGATAAAACGTCTAATATTCTAAGATATTTGTTTAAATAATTTCCTTTATTTCAGGATCTATGTTTATAAGAGGACAAATTAAAATAATTGTTTTGTCCCTTTATAAATTGTTGTTTAGTTGTCATATTGAGAGTTGGGGTTTGTGACATCAGTCCAATCAATTATTAGAACTACTAAAATACGCATTTTTTATTAATATTTTTTTTTATAAATAAATTTAAATAACTTACAATATTACTCAGAGACACAAATTAAAATTAAAATTACGTGCTTTGGTCACTGGGACCGTAAATATGTGTACAGTGAAAACTTTTTTTTTCACTGTCAATGTATGGAATACATGATGAAAATCTAACAGCAGGAAAAACTAATAAAACCCCGACTATAAAACAAAAATAAGAATAAATTAAAGAACATAATATGAAATAAATAAATAAATTTTACTTAATGTTATTCTAAGAGAATATAAGTGTTTTGTGCATTTGTGGGAATGCTAACTGTAATTGCCTATTTATGTTATTAACGGGTTTTTGAATATGAAATCAAGAAAAATAAATTCTATGTCTGGGTGTGTACATACTGCTGGATTGTGGGTTATTGTAAGTCTGTTAGCATGGTGGTTATCTTAGCGAGGGTAATTGTTTATTATGCGCATACTGATATTTTGTACGACTTCCAATGTCCTGTAATTTTAAGTAGACTCCAAACCGGTGCAGCATACATCATTGTGGGTCATTGTCATATTTTACGATCAAATAGCAAATTCAACCTGAGAATATTTCCTATAATTTATATTCTTATTATACGCATTGTAAAGTAGTAATTATAATAATAATAAGCGTTTCAATGCAAGATCTCTCTCGTATTATGGGAAAGGATGATTGGTTCAGTGTTTGAGGCGTGTATTTGTTTAATGACAATGATGGATCTAATTTTCAACAGCACTAAACGAGCAAGAACAATTCTGTACGAATGAAAATAGTTTTTTGATAAAGAGTTTTTTTAAATATGGAACATACCGCAACACAAAAGTTGATCTATGACCGATGTATGGTTATAAACCCATACAAAATATATTTTTTTTTTATTATTAATGTACAGAACATACATGGAATGGGACAAGTTGCACTGGCGTCGGCATTGCAAGGAGGGGGGGCATACTAATTAATGCGGCTGTCAACAATAATATGGGTGACAAGTTCGGCTGGACTGGGTGACGTGACTCACTCTACATTTTACCCCCCCCCCACATAAACCAATTTGTTTATACAATAATTTAATTTGTTTTATTTTTTTTCCTTAACCATATAATATTAATATTTTTATGATTTTAATTTATATACGATATGAATTGTGCTGTAAATGGCTCCTTGTACTGCATGCTTTGTATTGTAAGCTGTTTCTGAGACAGTTACTATTCCGATTAAGGTTAAAAATTATATAATGTAAAAAGGAGATGGTTATAATTTTCTTGATGGTTCTGGGGTATTTGGAGCTTATTTCAAATGAATTTGATACCCTGAATTGAAATATAGCGTTAGTCTTTGCCTAGGAGCTCTAATTTCTAAAATATAACATTTTAGAAAATGTACGTTATGCTATTTTAAGTTAAATTCATAGATCAAATAAAACTAAACACGGAGTTTTTATTATATTATACAAATATTATTATTAACAAAAGATGGAGTAAAAATTCATCGGTGAAACCAGCGAGTTACAGTAACAAATGAAATCCAGGTTTTTCGCTCAGCCTCATTTACGAAGGCAGGATCCTAATTAGCTGTCTTACTTGTGGGCCGTCAAATAACCCTGCTTTAATTTTTTCCGTACTCAACTAAGGTATTTTCCCTCCTATTTACACAAAACATGATCCGTTCATATCAAGAGCCTTTACAAACTGCTTCGTAAAGCTCAGATTTAAATTTATAAACAATACGAATCGACCTTTGTTTATGTTACGCAAGAACTAGATTTTATTATAGGTGAGGAGGGTGGTCCACCCTTATGTCCTTTTAGTGAAGACCAACCCAAAAACACTTCTACTGGACTGGGACATTGTTCACGGTCGGTCCAGCGGTTACTGTCAGGTAGAAACATACTAACTGGTGCTGTTTGTAGGAGCGCCATAACAGATAACATTTAATTACTGGAGATGGCGATATTTTACATATATTTTTTAATACTAAGAAGTTAATTAATTGCTTCTAATTATATTTTATGGAAATGCTAGTTTCATTTCACATTATGTGCCATGCCTTGAACAGGGGACTTGATAACGTATGAGATGGAATTTTTCGAATATCAATATTGCACTATGTGAAAAACAAATTTATCAAAAAAGCCTTTAGAGAATCCCCAAATATTTATTGGCCAAGTGAAGATAAGTAGCTTGGTGGTAAAATAAGATCTAGTGATACTTTCCATAGAAAAACAACTAACCTTTGTTAGTGTTTTTAAACTGCTCCAAACTAAATTTTGACAATGTCATTCAAGGTTTTTCTAATAAAAAAGCAAGAAAAATAAATATACAAACACGCTTACATTTTATCACTGCTTGTGAAATCTGCTTAAAATAAAGAAATAACTATTTATGTTCAGTAGTTCTTAATAACCACTCTTGATTTTGATTGAATTAGAAAGGGTACCAATTGTGGACATATATATTTCTAACAGCAATATGTTAATTACTCCTAATTGGGTTTTGTAGAAACAACAGCATTTTTTGCAGTAAAGCCTTATGGCTCGAATAGGGGACTCTTAGTAACTGTGCAAACTATCAGTTAGGATTTTTCAATTATCAATATTACATTATGTGAAAAATAAATTTTTCAGAAAAAGCTTTATACACTCCCCGAATATTCATGTTCATTTTTACATCAGTGGGCGTTTCGCCTATGCAGGCGTCTTCAGGTTCCAATTTTTCCAACTCATGTTTGTACTATTCGACCATTGCATAACTAATCAGTACATTCCCAAGAAATTTACATAATATCACTTCCGCTTCAATCTCCAAATAGAGTTCTAGGGATGGGTGATACTTGAATTAGCTCGTTAGGTGATTTGGATGGTCAGATAATGATGAAACTTAAGGCTTTTGAAGGGTTTTATTTGTGACATACAAAGGTGCATTAACTGATGCTCTTAGAACTTTGGATTGAAAGGATTTGATGTGGTGTACGTTTGAGGGCTGGAGAGACGCTAAAGCCTTTTTAGAAAATTCACATAGTCTATTTTTTAAGACATGTGTCACATGTTAGTCATGCGTTAGGTCGCTTGAGTATGATTATCAATATCCTTATGGTGCTAGATGGCTCGTGACTGATCCACGGATCCAGTGATGGGTAGGTGATGTTGGCTGTGAAGTTGCCTCGAGAGGAAGCGCCGCCAAGGACAGTCGTGCTGTTGGTTGCATCACGTCGGCCCGTCCTTGGCCCCCTCCTCCCCCACCCCTTCCCCAGTCGGCTTTCAGTTTCAACTTTTTTATTTTGTTGTTCCTTTTTGCCTCCGTATTTTCGCGGGTATTTTACCATCGCATTTTCTGCTAAAAGATGGTCCGGTCCGACCCCGGTCAAATTCGTCGGGGATTTAATTGCGCGTCAATGCCCTGGAGATCCGGGTTTTCCCTTGGAGGAATGCGATTGTGTACTTCCTGAAATTCCTATCACATTTTTGTCTTTTTTTTTTTTTTTTTTTTTGTAGCTAATTATGAATCTGTGCAATTTTGACTTGCGTTTGTTCAGGCATATTCATATGATCATAAGAGTAAAAAAAAGATTTTGTAAATAAAAAGTTAAATTGATTTTTCGTCAATTCTTATAGGCGCATTTCGTTTTCACTTTATTTATTGACAGTTTATGGAAACATGCTTGTTAGTTAGGTTCAAAATAATACGGAATGACTGAAATAAAAAAAACACTTATTTAAAATATTTTTATATAAATAAACTTAATATTAAAATATAAAAGTTAAAAATCGTTTCAGAGTGAAGGATTGAGCTATAAATGAAAACATAATTTTCCTAAATTTGATAGATTTATGGTTTTCATATTTTAATGATTAAACATGATGAATGTTATTATGTCTCCAAAGATTTAACGCATATATCATTCAAATGATCAGCACACATCCAGTGATTACACCTCTTGCAGATCGGTAACGGGCTCAACCACATTCAGCAATGTGTCCTTAACCAGTTTTTTTGTCTCATTGAAATGTCTGGCCTTACAGGTTTAGTATATTTTTTTTTTTGAATCTTTATTTGAATAAAAATTAAAATCCGCCCTAGAAGAGGAATATATATTTGTGATAATAGATTGCATTCATACCATGTTTACAAAATATGGCATTCATATCATATGTTTAAATTCACATTTACTCTTTCATTCAGATCATATTTACAAAAAACATTCATTCAGGACAATAGAGGAGGAAACTGACCAGGGTCATAACTCCCAGTGACTAAATATTTACAAAAGATCGCGGACCCACATTCGCTTCAATCTCAGAGGAGGTTTGTACGGGCGGGTGATCATTGGGTAAAGGAAATCACCTTGCCAGATGATTTGGATAGTCAGATAATTTCTGTTGGAACTGTCAGTAGTTCGAGGAAATGTGATCTTGGATATTCAAGGTCATTATGGAGGGTTTTATTTGTGACATAAAAATATGCGTTAACTGATGCTCTTAGGACTTAAGATTGGAATGATGCGCTTGATTTTGAGGGGTTTGCTGGTCCCAATAGTTGAAATCCGTAAGTCCGAACAGGTTTTAGTATTTCTTTATATCTGAGTATTTTGTTTTCTAGTGTGAGGTGGAATTTCTTGTTGAGCAGCGTATACAGTTGCCCAAACGTTCTGTTGAGTTCATAAGTTAATCTTTACGTTCATAAGAGGGGTTTTAATCTTCTTTTGTCGAGGTGTAATCCAAGTTATTGCACTGTGTATGGTAAGGGAAGAGAAATATCGCTGAAGAGGACTGTCCGTCGTTGACTTTTATCCTCCATCGGTTGCACCAATGTTCGATCGAGGTGAATTTGTATGTTATGGGGTGCTATGTCGGGATCAAGATGGGATGAAAGGGCAGCTGTGTCATCAGCAACGATGTCAAGTAAAAGCCCGAAGTGGCAGGAACGACAGCGGTATAGATGGTGTAGAGAAGAGTGGGCCTCTTCTCTAGTGTTCTTGGCCAGAACACTACCGATCCAGTTTCGACTGGGAAGTTGTTTGAGTATTCAGAGCCACGTCGGACTTGGAAGTAGGTGTTAGATGATAGGAGCGAAGGATAAGGAAATATATATGTGGGAGGATAATTTTCAGTTTTTGAAGAGAAATACAGGACGCCAAACCCGCTCAAATACTTGAGTCACATCAATAATGCTGTCCAAGGCTGAAGAAATATGGTCGACTACCCGAAATTCCTTGCTGCACTGTGGAATGTTGAAAGCGGAAGCCAAACTGTGCCGGTAGAAGATTTTGAGTGTCCAAAATGGGAAGGAGACGTTTTATAAGGATTTTCTCCAAAATTTTCGAGCGAATTGGGATAAGACTAAGAAATAGGATGAAGGTCTATTAAGTGGTTTCCCAGGCTTGAATAATAATATTAAAATGGGAAATTTCCAAAGAAGAATAAAGTGTGTGGCTAAAAGAATACAGTTGAAGATATGTGTGAGAAACCTATGGCTTCGTGTGGTAGTTGGCTACGGATTCGGGTAGTCAGGTCTTTCTTGATAAATAGTTCAGTAAATGTTGGCCTCAGAGGGGTGAATTATTTAGATGGGAGAGATAGAGGAATTAGCGTAGAAAGAAATTCTTCAATGACTGGTACGGGGTAATTTTTAGGGTCAAGATGGGGTTTAAAGGTGTTGAAGAGATGGCATCCAAAATCAATGAACTTCTCTCCATCTAACGTAGCCCAAGACCTAACGACACGACGGAGGGGGTGCTTTACTTTATGTTGCTTACTGTATGAAAGAGGAAGCGGAGTCGAGTCTTGGGAAGTCCCCCACGCTCCTCCATCAACCACGTCACTGGATACGAGCCAGTGGAGGCTGCACAAGAGCGCGAGAGCCACAGACGCTCAGGCCATGATTGGAGAAACTGGCCAATCCCAGGGCTCCCATTGTAACGTATTTATAGCAGGTTACGACGGAAATCCCGCTTTAGTCTCCGAGGAGGATTATAGGGATGAGTGGCGCAGTGTAATGACTGTGCTAAGGGATTAGGGTGGTTGGATAGGTTACTATGGAATTTCATAAACTTGGAAAGGATGAGTTCAATAATGTAGTTTAGTTCTTGTCTTTTTAGCCTCCTGTGTGGGTATAAAATTATTTAAAATAAGTATGACATTATTTGAACAATTTCAAAAAAAAATTAAATCATTTATGATCTACATTATATTATAATATTAATATTAACAAATATATTCAATTTAGTTCATAAAATTAAAATAAATAGTGATAGCAAAAAAGGATTCTAGGATTGAATAGTTTTAATGGTTCTGCCAACTTGACAGTATTATAAGTTAAATACTGCCTGCAACAATGCGAGTTTTAGGTAATCTTACAAAAAATCCAAGCGATTTACATCAGCCACGTCGACTGATCATTTTTCAAGGATGATAATTTAACTTTCGGTGAAATATCAGCGTTTAAAGAACATTTAGAATGAATCATTCAGCAGATCTTTAGAATAAAAGCGGTGTTAATTTTGCACTTGTCAATTAATTTTTTATTTATAACAAGTAAATGAATGTATAGTTTTTACCAGGGAATTTTCTATCATATGAATAATTCGTTTTCTTATAAATAGTTGAACAGATTTATTTGATGCCAGTTGTAGTAATTTTATACTTAGTTTTAAACTCACGTTGACGTACATGCTATGAGGGCTTCGCCCTCATCACCACCTACGGGTCTCTCCGCATTTCAAGAAAGGTAAAAAATAATCTTGAATTGTAGAAGGAGAGAAAATTTATTCACTCATTCTCGAAGCAGCCATTTTTATGTTATTTTTAGTTACGTAATTTCGCTAAGTATTTTATTAATGTTGGTAGAGCACCTGACAACATATCAGAGAGGCGTTCGAGTACCGATCCTGTCAGTATACTTTAGGTTAATGACTATAAATGTAATACTTCCACTGTATATTTTTGTTTTCAACACAGCATTTGTAGTTTTTCCTCAATCACATACTTCCCTGTTGTTCAACTTATCTTATCTCAGTTCCTTAAAGAGGCGATTTGTTTTTATGTAGAATAAATTTTTTTTCGAGCCACTTCAGCTACAAAATCGCCGATGTAAAAGTTCAAGAAGAAATATTCCTGTGCACTAGATTAATCCATACGTGATATCAGCGATAGATTTTTGTAATCATCTTAATGAAGGGCCACAAAAAATTGGTTACCTAGAAATTAATTGTCCCTTAAATAGGAACATAAAAAATTATTGTTACCGAAGATTTGACAGCCGTAACCATCTTCAACAGTCATATGGTTATACAATGGTTTAGTCATACCCAAAATACGGACGAACCCAAAACCCTTCACGAAATAAATTACCTCTTGTTGTTACTGCTCTGTTGTTTCTACTTTCTTTACAAAAGTTAATGTTCACGATACCAAATCACAAGTTTGAAGTTAAACAATTTTTTATTTTATCTACTTCTTATTGTTTTCTTATAGAGGTTTAAACTGTATTTAACTTTGCCATTTTTCTTTATAATGTACTAGTACTTTCTGTTTATCAGAAATGAATTAGTGTACAGATTACTTCATTGGTCATATAACGTAATAAATTTTATCTATCTATCTACATTAGGAATTTAGTGGATTATAATTACAAAAAACCTTTGAAACTTATTAATTAGTACAGCCCTTATTCGAACAAGAAACGTGGAAGCTTGACTCTAATTACCGAAGACCCCAGAAATGATAATAACCATTATTATAATCCCATAAAAAATAATGAATCGTCAAATACTGATCAGTAGTGGAACAGAAAACAGAATGAAGCCGAAAAAGAGAAAACCGAGATTTTCCTGAAACAGACAGACAAGGTTTTTGGTTTTCTTAAAACCGACGAAAACCTAAAAATAAACGTTGAGAAAGATATGGCAGCCTATGGACTAATAGAAGATGGTCGAATAAATCTTTATTACTTCTAGGATGTGACCCAATGTTATAATTATTATATTGCTGCTAAAAGAATTATTGGTAAAACCGGTATTCAAATGGATTTCCGTCCAGATGCCCTTATTGCTAGGCTGTCCATCACCAATTACGGCACTCACTATCTGTAATTGTACATATGGCACTAACTCACTAAAACGTTGTTTTGTTTTTTTGCGGCAATAACAGTTAATATATTAATAGTTGTGTGACGTTTGGGGAAATCCTCAGTCACTTAGTTTAAGTACATAATAATTTCTAATCGACTCGTTGATAAGATTAAGTAAATGAAAATTTGCAATAATCTATTTTTATAGGTAAATGATGTTCTTATATCTCGAAAAGAAGGATGTCGTAATGCTTGATTGTTTATTTAAGGAAAAAAATGGTCTGTACTGATATATGCAAATTAGCGGTTACAAGTTGGAAAGGGCATCTGAGTAATGGATGGAATTTTTCGGTCATGGCCTATTGATTAACTTTTAATAATTATTTATAACCGGGGAACGTTTTCTGGTTTTAATCGTTTCGCTTACTATCTTTCTTAATGTTTCTTAAAGAGATAGACCTTTGGACATATGCGGAGGAATCGTACTTCGTATTTATGTATGTATGTCTACCCGTCATTCTGTTTGAGTCTTCTACGAAGCTGTCCGAAAAAATGATCCAGTCGATCTGAAATATTTTCCGATCCCGAAGGTAGAGGCTATACTTTCAAACAGTCAGGTCAAAAGGTCACCATTCGTTGGTCAAAAGAACATTCTAAGAATCAGTCTCACTTTTTTGGTACATTCGACGAAATCTTGGGCAACGATGTTCGTGTTTCGGTAATCTAACGGGACGTTTGTGACAAAACATTTAACGTGAAAAATCCGCCTATTAACTGACCGGCTTCTCTAAAGTTACTGCTCAGAAGCAATTTAAGATTTAATTAGTTATTTTTTTTCCCGGTAGTTAAGGGCACTTGAAACAGGTCAACAGGCCACTGCCACTTTAATATTCGTGAATGATTATTGGGCTGTGTAGAGGTGATAAAATAAATTTTGATGCTCTTCCGTAATCTTGTAAACGTAATATCTCGTAAACAGATGAGATCAAAGGGATAAACAATATTGTGATCATTATTTATTGAAAGAAGTCATCGTCCTTTCATGTTAGTCTTTCATAGAGTTGCCCAAAGTCAGCTTAGTTATTGTATATCAATTGGATTCTATGTTGTTTTTTTGTCACAGTGAAAATCTAGATAGTATAGTAAATCCGATGTGGGTAGAGGGATATAGGTATTAAGAACTAGTGGACAGGACAATGAGGGATAAATGTGATGTGGGCGCGATAAGAATGAAAAGGATTTCCTTCATTGATTTTTGATCAGCCACTGGCTGCTCTAATGCTCGATTTTGTTAAAGTGCCTCTGACGGTTATGAGATGCCGTGTCACGATCTGGATAGGAAGACACGACTTATCGTCACCTAATGTTGTCAGAAGGGTATTGGGGGTAGGGGGGATACTAGGGAGTGGTTATAGAGGATAGGGCCAATGACACAGTCCTGAAACTATATAAACAAATACTGTAAACCCCTGCGAAATAAAAAAAAAAAACATTTCGAAACGTAGGATTGAAGAATTAAAACATGCCAGATTGCCGAACCATTTCGAAAAATTGTGGAACGTCCAGAAAAGCATCCGTACAATACTGCTTCATTTCAAAGCCTGAGAGCTAGCGATGGAAACCAATTGGATTAGTAGGGAAAAGGTTTTTGGATTGAAATATTGGGAGCGATTATTTTTGAAGGAGATTTTCAAAGGGTGGGTGCATATATATCATTGTCGGAAGTATTAACTGTAATAGGGTCGATCAGAAGGATGCCAGGTTCTTGAAGTAAGAAAATAAGAAGTAAAAACTTTGCGGAGGAATTCCCGGTCAACTGAGTCCCTAGTGAAGGAGGGCACAGGCTGTGAATAGCGATTAGGGTAACAGTTAGGAGCAAAGAGCTGTGATTGCAGGAGTATTGCGATTGGTAAGTATAATTTCCCTAAACAGTGGAAGAAGAAATCAAGGAGGTAGCAAGATATCAAGGCCAATAGGTAGGAGTGTCAGGAGAAAAAATGGAACAATTTTTGCATGTGAGGCACCTCCATATGTACTGCTGGTTCTTGAATTATGCAAAAAACAAGGTTACCAGTATTTTCACAGCTTCATCTCGCCTATCCTCCTGATATGAGCTGGTAATCTGGCGTACATTGAATCTTAGAATTGTGAGATCATTCACTGACGTCACCCGGTGTGGTGGGATGCAGATTTCTGATCTCCCTGCACGCTGAGCTCTCTCTTGCTTCACCTGGTACGTATGGAAATCAGCATTCGTCTGAAAATATTTAATAATCGTGCAATAGGTATCAGGAGTATCCGGAGATGACTTTGGTATTCCATGTTCTATTTAGTCAGATATGCTTGCCGATTTTAGTGAATGCCTAGAAAGTAATTTTAAATGACAGATATTTCCAACGAATATTTATGACGGTCCGACCTGCTTTGGTGTTTGTATCACTTTCATGGGGATCTCATTCGTATTTTTGTAACACGTCGAAACACACAGAAGGTCAGAATGTGGATTCGTCTATAAAATCTTGGTGCTTGGTTTGGGTTCATTAATTCACAGGTAAATTTTGATTGGCTGGTAGAGGATTTGGTGTTAGCGCAATTAATCTTGACATTTTTTTTACGACGCAAGTTGTTGATAAAAATGCTTGTCATCAATGAGGGTAGTATTTTTCCTTTTTTAATATTCAGTAATAACTCTAATTATAATAGGGAGGGGTCTGTGAAAGTTACCCGTATTAACTATTTATCACTCGCGTGGCCAGTTGCTCGAAGTGGACCAGCCGGCTCTAGCGGCTGCCACTCTGTAAGCTGATTGAACTTTGTCTTGTACACACACTGGCTAATTACAATTAAACAATTTCACTCACGTGAAAAGCACAAGAATTTTGTGTGATAAGATAGTTTTTAACAGAAAGCTATTCATACCTAGGGAAAATAAAATGGCAGGTTGTAATAAAAAAACAGCGCATGAGTTGAACTATAAATATTTAAAAAAAATACAATTAAACTCAGAAGTGGTGCAAAAAAATGTTAGTCTTAATCAAATTCATGTTTTGAAAAAATAATATCTGAGGCAACTGCTACCAGTATCTACTAGCACTTTAGAAATACTGTCCAGCTATTATTAAGTCGATACTGTAAAAATAGTTTGAATACGTGTTTTGCATTGATATAACTACCGCTCAAGCTTCAGTAAACATGCAAAAACTTTTGTTAGGATAGTACCTACAATGAAAGGCCATCATAAAAACATGAAAACTGTGCACTGATGCGCACATCAAACCAGACCTGTGAAAATAAAAATTACCGTCTGATCCAATATTTAATAGTTTTAAAGCTTGAATCAGTGGAATTAAAAAAAAAAAATAAATCAAGTCAAGTGTGACGCATCATCCAATCGAAGGATTCGAGGCTGGAAAAACAATTTTGTTTGACAGTTTCAATGACAGTTTGTAATTATATTTTGAAAAAACAAAACACTAATTAAGTCCAGATCTGATCTGATACTCTACTCATTATGAAAAAATAATATTTGTTTATCAATTAGTTTATAATTTATCAACGGCCTCTCGTTAGTCTGAATTACTTGAATAAAAGAAAGCACACCAGCTTTCAAATCCCGGCTTACAAGCTGAAGGTGAGCCTCATCACCTAGTGTTGTGGATATGATTATGACTTATTTACTAAAGATTGAATGTATTTATATCATGCCCTCCTTCGAATGCATCAGTGCATCGCAGTACGAGGAGCAACTTGTAACTCTATAAGAATTTTTTGTTCATTGTATAATTTTTTGAGGTTTTAAAATAAAAAAAAAATAAAAAATCCCGGCTTCAAGCAATAATTATTATTTTGTCACATTTTTCAGGCTTTTTTATTCTCAACAATAAATATTTATTTGAAGGAAATAACAATATGCCCTAGAAGAGCAATAGCCAATTGTGGTACCATATTTACATTTACTATTTCATTCACAGCGTATTTACAACATATATCAATATAGCCAGGGATCTCCCAATTTCCCAGTTTCCTAAGTTAGGTCATCTTTTGCAAGTGTTCAGAAATTGGACTTCAGGGTGTATAGTACGTGCTAAAATATTGTTGTGATATTAGATATTGTGGAGTTTTTATATAAATATTTAATCCAACTTATCAAGAAGGCAAAATAAAAACAATTGAGAGTGGATGAAAAAAACAAAAGATAGAATAGTTGTGGTTGTATCATGATGAACACACACAGAATTACTCTCTAGTTTTAGCCAGTTATAATGTAGTTGTTGTTTTGTGGTGAGAACACAGAATTATTCTCACTCTGGTTTTGGGATCGGTCCGTGATACATGTTAGCTGTAAATTGTGTGTCAGAAAGAATTTAAAATTTCTTTTGGCTAGTGGTATTGGACTTGGCAGAACCAAGAAGAGCCATTGCAAGAAAAGAAAAAGAATTGATTTAGTTTGGAAATAATTGATGAAGATAAAAGAAGAAGAAGAAGCAAAATTGTAAACAAGTATTTATATATAATTAATATAAGTTGTTTTTTTTGTAATTAAATTCATCTTTTTGCCAGATTTATTTTTGTTAATAGAACCTAATAGTAAATAGTAAATAAAATAAATTTAAAGTTAACAATAAAACTAATTTATTTGAAGAACGTAATAATATAAATAACACGGGAGGGAAAACGAGCACATACCAATTAACAAAATAAACATACAAATGAAAAAGTATTACACTACTGGATATGGGATATTAGGACTACATAGCAAGGAGATATGGCATTCCGGATGTAGGAGGAATGCAGTTCTGAAGCTTATAGAAATGCACAGGTAAAAAGGCGTGAACGAGTGGAACAGGATTGAATAGGTTATAGAAATTGGAGGAGCTACGAAAGGCGAAAGGATTTATCTTAGTAAGGAAAAGAGCATCTGTTCTGAGAAGAGAACAGAGAAACAGAAAACCTGGGAGTCCCGAGAATAAATCGGGAAAAATACAGGTCATTGATCGTTTGAGTCAGTCTTCGGGATCTTAACAGACGCCCCGTCGCCATACATCGGAACCGTAATCGATCCCGGGATTGAAGAAGGTAACTTAGTCGTCCAGAAGAGACACCTTGGAATAGTTGAATTAGGATAAAATAGCATTGTTGTCATCATAAAGTTACCTTTCTTATTCTGATTTTTATCATTTATCACTCGTAGCTGATCTAAACCGCACACGGAAATCTTTCGTTTGACGTCATTTATCGAGTTCTCTACGATTCTGAGGTCTGCATTCCAAACGCCGCATTTGCACAAAAAAAACTTTTTAGTTTTCTTTTACAAACATTTACACATAAAGTTCTATAAGTTTGTTAAGAAGTACAAAATTCACGCCTTAGTATTTATTTGTTATTATATTCTTATTTTGTGTTAAGGAATTAAATTCTTAATATTTTATTATTTTATTTGTAAGATCGAAATTGAAACTACCCTTTTAACCTATACCACTATATGAGATGTATTGTATTTGAGGTGCTTCTAATCGTTAATGTTTACTTTACAAAGAAAAATAAGGAATATAAATAAAATAAGAAAACTTTATTTACAATTAATTCAGTTACTATATTTTTATTACATGTTTAGGTATCCTTTCCATGTTAAATTGTATTGGCTAAAACATAGTAATATATATATATATATATATATATATATATATATATATATATATATATATATATATATATATATATATATATATATATATATATATATGTGCAT
Source organism: Acanthosoma haemorrhoidale (assembly GCA_930367205.1). Lineage (NCBI taxonomy): Eukaryota > Metazoa > Arthropoda > Insecta > Hemiptera > Acanthosomatidae > Acanthosoma > Acanthosoma haemorrhoidale. The sequence goes on from OV884009.1 coordinate 65,570,121, forward strand.
CTATGTATACAAATATTTTTTTTAATAGCAAGAAAATAAAAATAAAAATCTACTTAATAAAAAAAAAATCTTATTTACAAAATTAAATAAAAAAAAATTCTTACAAATGATTTTAATATGTATAAGACTATTTACAATATAATACAAATATTTAAATTAGAATGATATTTAGATATGAATGAATCATTTGTGAGATTTTTTGCTGTAGATGCCCCCTGAATCAGTAAATTTTCTAAAGCTATTGTTTTATTGAAATAATTTTATGTTTGCTAACGGAATGAAATAGAATTTTGGGAAGTTGTAAGTCGAAGAGCATAGTGTTTTTTTTTTTTTTGTGTTACGTTTGTTGTTGTAATTGTTGATGATACCCATTCCTAGGTTCGGATTCTTTCAAGTTTACTATAAGTTAGTTTTGCAAATGGGGCACCATACTTTTGAAGCATAGGTTATGAGTGATAGGATGACTGGTTTTTAGAGAATAACTTTATTTTGCGGATTAACTGGGATTTTCCTTAAAATACGGGGACATTTTGTATACGATTTTTTTTTTCAGTATACCAGTTTTCCTGTTGATAAGTTCTGTGAAGGTTAGGGATCTGTTCAGGGCCAAGATAATGATTTTAACCACAGGATATGTTTAGAGTTTATGGAAAGATGATGTATCAGTTAAGGCGTTCCCTTTATGAAAATTATGGCTTCCGATTTGTTAGTGTTGATCTTTAGTTTCCATTTTTGACAATATTTGTTGCTTTTTTTTTAAGTAATGTTGTAACCGGTTTACTATTGCGTCGATGCTATACGACGATGTATAAAAAGCTGTGTCGTCAACGCATGGGGATCTCTTTACTTTCGTGTGCGTTGGGAAATCGGAAACCAACAGGTTGAAATTTAACCTTATTTAATTAGGCCGGTGAATGACAGGATCCTTGTGGTAGGCCGGCTGTAAAGGGCCCTTAACATTGGTCCGTGGACTTAGTTTGATTATACAAGTATGAAAGTGTGTGGAGAGGTTAGAGTCGGAGTGCGCGGTCGGTGGTCGGGCTTGGTGTTCGCTCTGCAACTCTTTTCTACCTTCATACTTGTCCGTCTCACCAACTCGAAGTATGAAAGTGTGTGGGGAGCTGACAACCCGACTCTCAAACATTGTTTGTGCATTCCACTTTATAATACTTAATGTACCCTACATTCTTGAACTCATCCTTTCCAAGTTCATGAAATTCCATAGTAACCTATCCAACCACCCTAATCCCCTAGTACAGTCATTGCACTGCGCCACTCATCTCTATAATCCTCCTCGGAGACTAAAGCGGCAGTGCCCTCGTGAGCTGGTATAAATACGTTGCAATGGGAGTCCTGGCAATGGCCAGTTTCTCCAATTATGTCCTGAGCCTCTCTTGAGATGTGGCTCTTGCACTGTTGGTCAGCTTCCAGCTCGTATCCAGTAACGCGGCTGACGGAGGAGCATGGGGGACTTCCCAAGAGTCCACTTCATCTTTCGCATGCGAGAGAGGTGACGACCATGTGAATTTGGGAGGTATCTGGGCTGTTTGTAAATGCTGTGTGAATGAAAATTGTAAATATGGTATGAATTAGAACGTTTATCACAATTACTTATTGCCCAATAAGGCAGATTGTAATTTTATCACAATAAAGAAGTTTAATTTATTTGCAAAAGTCATAAATGGTTGATTATTATTAGTAGAGAAGGTGATTTGTGACCATTGGTGTTGCAACAGCTGGAAATTCTTGGTTAAAGGTTCTGTTACTTAGCACCAGTTTAAGATTTCTTATATACTTAGTCTACTGTGTGGAGTGTCCAAAATGTTCTTTAGAGCAATTACAACAATTAGGCGTAAAGGCAGCTAAGACGTTCGGGCAATCTTTTGAAAGATGTTCTCCCGAGCATTTTATACATTTCGGTGTTTTTAAAGCGGTTCCTTGCTGCATGATTGAATACTTGGCGAATATAACATTGCGTTATGGATTTATGAGATTCATATTTTTCCCACTTAATGACGACGTTACAACACTAGTTTATGTGGTTTATTTTTGTAAGCTGGTCTTTATTTTGAAGTATTATAAAGGATAATGGTAGTTTTGTGGGACCGGTAATATATTAGTATTCCATCTGGTATATTTTATAAATGAAAAGGTTGAAAAAACCTAAAAGGTTATATCTTCTATCGGGAGTTCGGAAAGTATACCTTTCAGTACCGCTTAAAGATTCCGGAAATCCGTTATCTCGGATTTCGAGGCATATGAGTGATATTCAAGATTTCAAGTCTTAAGTTCATTTTTCAAGAGCAAAAAATCATCGGGATCGTAAGCATAAGATGTGGTTTTATCTCCATTATATTTATGTTTCATTCCTAGCTATTTGAGTTTCATTTTGTTAATAAATTCCTCGAGACTTATGCATGGGTTGCATACTATTATTGGGGGGATATTGTTTGTTTGAGTTTTTCTTTAGGTCAATATTACAGCAATTGTCGATGTCCTCCTCTTACAAATCTAAGAAGAACTCACAGCTGTTTTCCAATTCTATGTTTTGAATTGATTCACCTCTTTTCATTTTTAAAGCATAGCTTTCTTTTGCTGTCCCTAGAATTGGCACATACACGCTATGGCAGTGCTCTGGGAGTGCCCCCCCCCCTCCTAGGGCCACTGTATACGTTATGAACTACACCGTAAATAAGTTCAGTTGGAGGTGAACGCACTAAATAAAAAAAAACCCGAAAGAAAACTGGAATTGAATTAATTACAAAAAAACCTAAAGGAAAAAAAACAGGGTTAGGTATAAAGATTCTTTGGACTGCAGCTGCTACAACGGGACTGAGGAATATATTTTGTAGGAAATGCTTATCAGTATATACAATATACAGAGGGGTCCAAAAAAATGTATCCACTGTTTAAAAGTCCATAACTTGCAAACTGATTGACGGAGTTGTCTCATTTTTTTGGTGAAAGTGTAGCTTAAAGTCCAACTTAAAGATATCACTGTAGGTGTTCGAAATGGTCACCATTAACATCCACACACAAACGATGCCGCCGAACTGCAGCACGAACTACTGACTGCAACGTGTTCAGTTGGATATTTGCACATGACTGTACGATGGATTCTCGAAGTTCATCCAATGTGCGTGGCTTTTGTCGATAAACGACGTCCTTTAGTGTTCCCCACAGGTAAAAGTCCAGAGGAGTTAAGTCTGGGGAATGGGGTGGATACTCTACAGCACATCTACGTGTACCTTTAAGTACCTTTCGTACTTAAAATACCACTTTAAAACAGACTTCCTTTCATCAAATGTAAGCCTTACGCCAGCCATATTTACTCGAGTAACAAGGTACAACTAACAATAAAACACTAACTATCCGGCGACTGTCATCTGACAAAACAAAACAACGCTTGTATGGCGATTGCCGGAACTACAAACTATTACACTACCAAAAATGAGACAACTCCGTCAATTAGTTTGCAAGTTATGGACTTTTAAATAGTGGATACATTTTTTTGAACCCCTCTGTATATGCACAGCCCAGGGATCCCCCAATTTCATTTCCTGAGTACTTTAGTTGGAATCAATTTCGAAAAAATAATTTATTTCATAATTGAAAAATAAATTAATTCTGTACAAATAAAATCTTTTAAATTAAATAGTGGGAAAAAATGACGAGGCATAAAAAAATATGGATCGAGTCTGGCGAGTTAAAGTTGGAAAAGAACATGGGAGGGTAGAGGAGACAGGTAAGGGGTGACTCACCACCCGCACCCGACCATCTGGCCCCAGGTCGGCCTACCACCAAGGGAGAAAGTGACCCATTCTAGTCTAGGGACCTTTCTATACCAGGCAATAATACCCATTTGTTCCTTCGTCTACCTGTGGCTCTTTCCTACCTGCAGAGCAAAAAAACAACCTAACACTAGATCAAAGATCAGTGACTTCCCCGTTTCTGATGAGTCATCGGATCCAGGATTTTAACAGAACAGAATAAGTTATCGATCATTCGTATTTTATATTATCGATTTTTTTCTTCCGAGCCCGAAGTGCGAGGCTCTACTTCCATTCAGAAAGGGGTGAAAGTCTATCGTTTATGGCTTACATGATTCAATCGATCTGAAAGGAATAATACACAACTCCAAATTTGGTGATTGGTTTTTGTTTAAAAAAATATACGAAAAGTAGGACTTGCCTATTTTTAAGATTTAAGTCCTAGCTCAGACGCTATTTCGAGTTATATTCTTCCCCATGGTTTAGGACTCGTCTAAAATGGTAAGGCAAAATAAATAACATAGGTATTCAAAACGATGAAGCTTTGGGAGCCGGAAATAGAAATTGTTTATTTAATGTTGTTCCAGCCTATTCGAATAGATTCAGTGGGCAGTTGAGGTCTTGTGGAATTCACCTTTATAACTTTAGATGGATCGAATCGTTTTTACAAACGCTTTTGCATAACTTAAATACATTCACACTCATAGATGGATACAAATATATCATTTTGTATTACATATTTTCCTGCAATACTCAACATGCTGTGTTGTGCAAGAGTACAATAATAACGGTTAATTGTTAACCACAAGCTAATAAATGATAACAATGGAATCGCTCATGACTTTAATAAATAAACGGATAACTAAAAAACGAACGTTTCGCTGAAATGACCGAACTCTCTCAAAGATAGAATAGACATTACAGACTTGAAGAAATTCAAATAAACATAGTACCTAGTAAATAGCAACTGGTTTTTATTTAATTTTTGGGTTATAGTTAAAAAACAACACAAAATCACATATGTTTAATGAGGAAATCGAGATCTTTAATTTCTTACGTTACTCAAAATTATAGATGCATATTTGTTTTTAATACCAACTAATTAATGACACTTTTTCATGTTTTATAGACTTTCCTAATATATTATGAAGCAAGTAAAAATAAATAATCGTTTTTCAAAAAGGACGTAAATCTTTTGAGCTTCGGTTTGATTTAATGTGCACGTAGATGTGAAATATTTCGCATTTCGGTTCCGTTGTACTATCTCAAGTCTTGGTAACAATTTTTCATCTCCGATTTTCATTATTGTAATACCAACGTCTAGATATTTAATCTAAATGAGCATCAATAAGACCAACTGTACAAAAAATGAAAATTCTAAAACAGCGTTTCAACACTAGTCGTGAGGTGTTAGACAACAGTTCTACATTAATATTAAAATGTGAGTGCTAACGACCTCCGGGTGTTCCAACATCTGCCTCTTGTGGGGTATAGGAGGGTATATTCAGCGGTTTTTTATTCATTCCAGCTGGAATACACTAGAATAGTTATAAATATTTGAATATTCGCGGACATTATCCATCCACCTCACACCTCCAAAAACCTATTAAAATCTCCAAAAAACCTTCAATTGCCTACACTATAACATCATATATTTATCTGTTTGAGTGTATATATATATACACTTAAACAGAAAAATTCTTTAGTTGCACAATTTTATCATCAAATCTCAGAAATGATGACAAATTCTAACTATGGGGATCCACCCTACAAGAGAACATTTATTATTCCGCTGAAGTTCGCAGTTTGTTTAACTTGGTACATGAGTTTTTGGATTTTCGGATGCATAATTGGTAAAACAGTTTTATATGTGTTTTAAATAATAGTTATTATTATGTAAAAATGTTTATTTAATTTATTTACTTTTTTTTTTCTTCATATCCCCTTGTTATTCAAAATCATGGAATTATATAGATTATATATATATGAATCTATTTACAATAGGTCAATATTATATGTTCGGTAGCTTGGCTACATTTTATACAATTTCTAACAATTCCACACTGTGATTTTCGATTGTTACAAAAGTATAATGCACATTATACTTTCATTGTCTACACATGTTTAATTTTTAAACGAGTTTATTTATTTCATTATCTTTTTTTTTTTTTTACCGTTGAGTAGAAGCATATTTTTTCTGCTATTACGAAATATAACTGTCAAAGCTATACAAAATATAGCATGAAAAGAAATAACGGAACATAAATATAAATTTTTAATCCTCAAAGAAGATGTAAGATAATGTAAATAAAGATTTTATCAATCCAAAATCCGCTTGGACGATCTTAAAAATGTGTCTACCATTGGGTTTATTTTATTGAATTTAACTGTCTTTAAAGTTTCTTTAACAATAGGAAAAAAAAACCCAATAAATTTAAATCTTTTAAGCTTTGGTTTGAGAGAATTTAAAATTATTCGGAACGGTTTATCAAGAAATGTACAGAATAATCCAGACTGTTTTTGAATGTACCATAAAAATGATTTTTTTTTCCCGCTAAAACAAGGCACAGCGGGTCTTAAACGTGAGCACCAAGCCGCATCGATCGCATGCCAGATGTAGACAGATAGTATCGATATCACTGATCTTTAGCACCGGTTCCAGCCGGGGTGGTGCCAGTGAAGGCTTGTTCGAGCCAAAACAGCACCAACATTGCAAATCTAATGCCTCTTATTGCTGTTGTCGCATCGAACAAACGTTTCATTTAATAATAATAATGAAATAATATTAACATTTAATAATATCTTTATTGTCTTGGGACCATGAACCCCAAGAACTAAAATTTATTATTTATCTACATAAAGTAGGAACTTTGACATTAGTACCCGCTAAAATTTACTATGTGCCTAGAAATAAAAAAAATATATAAAATGTATATATATGAAATAAGAAACGATGTACACATAAAAGAGACGTATTCATCAAAAATTAAAAACAAGATGAAATAAATGTTAACAAAAACAATACGAAGAAAATAAAACAAAAAAGATGCTTGATATTAAAAATAAAACATTATCGTGGGACTATGTCCCTTAAGAGCAAACATTTATTTAACATAAAATGGGCTCTATAACATTTTCAGTACCCGCTAAAATTTACAACGGGAATTATAAAAATTATATTCATGAAGAATTAAAAATATAAAATGGAATGAATGTAAACAAAAAAAATAGAAAGAGAAAAAAAAACGGCCCGACAAATAAAATATCTAGACAAATGTGCAAAAAGTAATTCATAATTTGGTACTCACATATTCATTTTAGAGTGGCATGTGACATTTCGTATATATAAAAGGAAAAAAAGCAACAATGTTCAACATTGTCTCACAAAAATACAAATTTGAGTCAATAATGGAGGAAAGGCGGTCTTTGTTCATTTCAAGGGTACACTGGTGCGGGCATCTATGACCTTTGTAGCCGATGTCCCCGAAACCAAATGAAAAAAATTGGTACTCACCAATTTGCTAACGTGCACAATATCATTCCTCTAACAAAATTATCTCCGTATTCTCAACGTGAACCACAATGTAAAATTCATGGTTCTAGTTTTAATAGTACTCGGATAAAGTTTTTTTGACAATTTACAAAAAACCAACGAAACGTTAAAATCCGAATTAACATTAATCCAAAAACATATGAGTACGACTTAAATAAAATAATAATTTGTCTGACATTTTACAATAAAATTGCCATTTACCATTGGCTAAACTTGAGAATATTTTGTAAACAATTACGACATAGTAGCGCCTCAAATACACCTCGCACTTATTATGGTAAATAATAATTGTTTTTTGTTCTATGAGGCATATAGGTTATTACACGCACTAGTGCAAATTGTTAGTTAATGTTGGTAAGTTTAAGATAGTATAGAGCAAAACAAAATGTATGTCCTTTTCTTTCGTTAAAACCTTCTACAAAAAAATTATATTATTATTATTGTATAGAACGTATTAAAAGGAATTGTAAGGAGAGCATTAACACAACTATTGTGGGTTACGACAAGCTAGACAATGCGACTCACTCTATGTTCAAGCCCCCCCCCCCCTCCTATTCCTTGTAAACCACTTTCGCTTACAATAATATCATGAAGTTATACAAAATAAAAGTTTAATAAATATACATCTCTCGCTGGTCAACCTACAAATTATTTTAAACTGATAGGAGTGCGTTTGGCGAAACACCACCATTTTCACCATTGATACTTGAAAATGGAGTAGCCACCAAAAATGGTCGTATCAATATAAAATAAATTTTTAGTAGACCAGAGATGTATATTTATTAATATTAATAGTGTACAGCCACTTTTCCAAAATTTTCGAGATATATGTTATACGAGTACATACTCAATCTATTGTAGCAGGGCTACATTTTATGGGAGTTTTGAAGTTACGCAATATTTTAATTGTGTTTATGTCGTACAATAACTAGATTTTATTATAGGTGATGTGGCCCACCCTTACGTCCTTTTAGTGAAGACCCACGCAGAAAGGTCTACTGGACTGGGACATTGTTCACGGTCGGCCCAAGGGTTAGTGCCAGGTAGAAACATACTAAACGGTGATTTGTTCGTAGTGAATGGAATGTTTTTTTTCTATCGATACATGCTTGTACAAAATCTACCTGCCAATATATGGATACATTTTGATAAATGTGTGTGTATTGTGATAACATTACAAACTGCCTTGTTAGGCAATAATTAATTGAGATCAATATTCTCATTCATACACAATTTACAAACAGCCCAATGCCCTCCCAAATCCAAATACCTCCCTAGCATGCGAAAGAGGAAGCGGATTCTTGGGAAGTCCCCAACGCTCCTCCGTCGGCCCCGTCACTAGATACGAGCCAGTGGTGGCTGACCAAGAGCTAAAGAGCCACAGACGCTCAGGACATGATTGGAGAAACTGGCCATTGCAAGAGCTCCCAATGTAACGTATTTATAGCAGGTTACGACGGCAGTTCAGCTTTAGTCTCCGAGGAGGATTATAGGGATGAATGGCGCAGTGTAATGACTGTGCTAGGGGATTAGAGCGGCTGGATAGGTTACTATGGTATTTCATGAACTTGGAAAGGTTCAAGAATGTAGGGTATATTAAGATCGTTATGAAGGGTTGCTGACGTAATAAGGGGCATTAACTATTTTTCTGAGGAATTTTGATTGAAAGGATTAGATACGCTTGTTCGAATTTTTTGCTGTCCTCCAAAGCTCTATTCTGTACGTCCAGATTGGTTTAAGTATAACTTGGTATATTTAACAAATTGTTAGGTATTTTTAAAACTATTTAGAACTTAATTAGAAAAAAGAGAAATATACGCATATTTATATGACAATAATTATTTATTTCTATTATACCATTCTAATAATATTTCTTCTATCAATCTTGAATGAATTCACGAGTACAGTCAGAATAAGATAGTACCAAACCACTCTATGTACCAATAGTATATCTAATGTTAACGGTTAACGTGAGTCGTGGGAGTAAATATTAGATAAATAGTCAGTGTAGTTTGTGCTGTGTAAAATAAACGTGTATTCAAAATATTTAGTTCACTATTTATTCTCAGTTATGTGTCAACATGTTCATATACGGCGTGTCCTGATTCATTGTTTTTAAATACTTTTAAATATTACATATAATATTAATACTGACTGTTAAAACAGGTATAATGGAAAAATTATTGAAACTTTGAGCTGCAGAGAAAAGACAAGCATATAGCCATAATGATAAGGTTTTGTAAGCTCATTTAAAGCTTAACTGGTTTTGCGTATAAAAAAATATCGTTTGAGCATTGCTCAAGTATGAAAAAAAAAATGGTAGGTGAACCTGAAATTGATTTTTCATAACTTTTTATCAACTTTTAATTACTTCAAACCCAGATTGAAAAGGTATTATATTGAAATAGTTTGATATCATCAATCCAACGGTCATCTTTTTTATTAATCCTTTTACTTGTCAAGCAAATGTAACCGAAATAGCTGTATACATTGCAGAGTCTGTCCAAGTACCGGCAGAAGAACTTAATCCAGAAATTGTTCTTCAGAAGTTGATCTTCAGAACAACATCGCTTAAAATGTAATTTTAGCAAATGAGAACTTCTGGAAAATAGTTAGCAGAAACAAATATCCATTCTTGTATAAAAGCATCATACAAGATAAAATCGTTATTTTGTTTCACACGCTCATGAGAATCATCATTTTCATCATTGTATATTATAAAATCAAAGTACAGAACTTGACTCACAGATGAATCTCAATTGCTTACCACCAAGAACATCATCATATTCTCCTAATTATGAACTACGGATAATGGAGTGTAGTGGCAATGATCGTATTGATTTTGAGATTTATATTTTTATAAAGAATTTTTAAACGTTTGTGCGTATTAGTATATAATTATTTATTTTAAATAAGAACATAAACAATATTTTTTTATTATTTAAACATTTTGTTTTTAGAATCAACATTTTTTTGTATATTATCTGTGTTACGAACTAGGAGCAACTATAAATTTTCCCTTTAAAAAATAAATGGTCCCCGTCGCTCGACCGGTATAAGTACTCTTAGAAAAAAAAAGTTTGGGGTCCCCTGCTGTGGGCTACACATTCATAGCTTACCAGAAATCAGTCGCCTTTTTTTCTTTGAGTCTCAGCCCATAAAGGTCATTGCCATGGAGTCACAAGACTAAGTGAACGGGCGTGTTTATCCCTGGTGTTCTATTGGTAATTTGATAACTGGTTTTACCTTCGTTGATTCGACTACCATACCGAAAAAATGGATCTTTCATGGTCTATATTACGCGATTCTACAAAGATAACTATTTAAAACTCTTTGTTTGATAGTATAAATGTTATAAAAAATAATTAATTAGGAACTTGACAAAATATTTAAAATTTAACCATACGTTAAAAGAAAGAAGATAGCCCACACCACAATTGTAGTATGCCATTTTTGTGTATCATTCACAGTTTTTATACAATAATCTACAGTTGCATGACATAAAACTACTTGAGCGTAAAAGAAATAAATTATTTAAGACAAAGAAGAAATAGTTTCACGATTAAAAAGATTATTACCGGATGATTATAAAACAGCTTTACAATCTTTCCACAACTGATAATTTCTTCTTAATTGAAAAAAAGCAAAACAGGGCTGCTACATCCACGCTCCTCACTCTACGCCTCGGAGTCGTACTCCATGGATTCATACAGTGAGGTGCATCGTATAGCAGCCATGGTTAAAAGATAACAAAGATAAATTGGAGATAACTGAAGATGACAGCTCAGAACTGTTGAAAGCGCTTTTTCAATATTTTTATCTTTATTGTGATTAAATTACAATCTGCCTTATTGGGTAATTGGTAATAAACGTGATAAATGTTCTCATTAATACTATAGTTACAATTCTTCATTCACCCGCTCATTCATACAATATTTACAAACAGCACTGAGACCTCCGGTATCCAGATGGCTGTCACCACCCTCGCAGGCGAAGAAGAAGCTGATTCATGGGAAGTCCTCCACGCTCCTTCGGAAGCCGCATCACCGGACCTCAGCAAGTGGAGGCTGAACAAGAGCGCGAGAGCCACAGACGCTCAGCCCATGATTGGAGAAACTGGCCATTGCCATGACTCCCACTGGCACTTTAGGCTCCAAGGAGGATTATAGGGATGTGTGGCACAGTGTAATGGCTGTGCTAGGGGATTAGGGTGGTTGGGTAGGCTTTTTCAATAAAGAAGAAATTATCAGTTGCGGAAAGACAAAGCTGTTTTATTGTTTCATAATCATAACATCTGAGAAAAATCAAAGAAAAAATAGCAAAACTATAATGCATTTACTTATAGTTGGAATGAATCTAATTTTCTCAGGTGGTTATCGTTTTATAATTATAGTCAAGTTAGGTAACCAAACTTTATGTTTATTGTTTATTCATAAATGAGAATTTTTAATTATCAAATATGAGAATGCTTTGAATGTTCACTCACAGCACAAAAAAAAACTTAATTTTTTTAACACCCTGCTACTTTCTCATCATAGCATAAATTAGACAATATTATTTGGCGTTCTCCGCAAATCGCATTATTGCATTTACAACACTTAGTTTTGGTCATCCGTCTCAGTTTGTAGTCACACTTGCGGAAAATTCACTGTTTTTTGCTGATCGAGGGCGGTTGGAATTTCCGAAACCTATACGACCAACTAGGTAGGCTCCTTTTTCTGGGTTTTTCCACCAACGCGGCCAGGCTCAATATTTTTTCAATTCTCTGCTTTACTTTCCGGTGCTGGCCTCGCAATTCCTTTCTGCATTACATCCAATTTTTAGTCAGAAAGCGCTAAAAAAAAATCCAATCGAGGAAGTTTTCTCTATTCTCGATATTGCGATATTTGAAAAAAATGTGAGTGAATATTACATTTACTTATAGTAGCATTTATTACGGCAATTTTTGTAATGATACCCTTTCTATTACGAAACATTCGTCAAATCGATGAGCAATCGATTGGCAGTTATTCCTAAACTTTCATAGATTCGACAGTTCAATAATCTTGTTTGAGGAGAGTATTTTAAAAAACTTTATTATGAATAACAATCAAAACACTGGTATATAAACATATATCAATCAATTACAGCACTAGGACATTCTTTGGCGAAGTCTAAAGCACAAGTGTTTGTATCTTTTGCCCTAGCAGGTAGCAAAGGGTTTGTAGGAGGGGATAAAAGACAAAAAAAGGGACCATATGTCTCAACTAAAGTACACATTTCAGCTAACAATTACTATTATATAACTCTTCCCTTTTTGAGGTCCTGAACTCCTGAGCAGGATAATAGGATTTATGGATGTTGGTGGAGGAGCTTGATAAATAACCATGGGGATATCTACTGGGATAGTTTTTGAACAACAGCCTTTACAATATTTGTGACATATAAAAATAAGATTGTCACAATGATTACAATAATAATGGATAATATAGAATACATATAATTATATTCATTGGTTATTAAAGATATTAATTCTACTTGAGTTACATTAGGATCTATTAATTCGGAATTATTATACATTGTTATTTTATAAGGTTGTTGGTACATTGTTTTATATTCAGGGTCTACAATATGCATGGGATTCTTAGAAGGTTCTGAAAAACATTAGTTATTAGACATATTTACAAGGGGTATAAGAGGTAAGTAAATAGTATTATGTTTGTTGCATTTGTCTAACTTACGATTGTTAATAATAATATATGAATTTATATCGTCAATATAATTAATATTGGATAGTTTATGTTGAGTATAATTACATTGAACTGTAGAATCTAATAATAAAATATTTTGTTTATACATTCATTAAGCAGTAAAGTAGGGTTAGTAAAATAATAGTTATTCATAAGATAGTTACAATTAATGTTATAAAGATTATCATTTTTTTTTCTGAGTACTAGTGTTTTTTGTATATCAATAGAATAATAAAGATTAGTTTTATTTACAGGAATTGGTATGAGCAAAGAGTTTCATACATTTGGTTCTGCTAGTGGCAGGTCTACAAATACATGGAGTATTTCCTCATGTGTAATACAATGTATTTTGCTCATAAGCCATAATATTTCTGATTTTCTTGGAGCTAATGTTACATTTTTTGTGTATGTCTTAGCGTTGAGTAATTTAGTTTGTTATATAAGTTGGTTAAAGTTATATAAATATCTTGAAAGACTACTTCTTTACCAATGTTTATCATATTGCCTCTACCCTTATTAAAATTGTCGTTTATCAATTTAATATCCGTCTTAAAAGTCTCTATAATTTGTTTATTAGTAAATCTTAGTGGGTTAGTAAATATTAGTTGCTTATTGTAAATCGACGAGCAATCGATTGGCAGTTATTCCTAAACTTTCATAGATTCGACAGTTAAATAATCTTGTTTGAGGATATCAATCAATTGCAGCACTAGGACATTCTTTGGCTAAGGCTAAAGCACAAGTGTTTGTATCTTTTGCCCTAGCAGGTAGCAAAGGGTTTGTAGGAGGGGATAAATGACAAAGAAAGGGTAGACCATATGTCTCAACTGAAGTACACATTTCAGCTAACAATTACTATTATATAACTGACGACGGAACAACTACGCGAATCCCTAAAATTAAGTGGAATCGACGAAATATGCTTGGCAGAAACGTACCTGACAGGTCGGTCAAAGGTCTTTTAACTACGCCGGAAGAGGGGAAACTAACCATCCAGAACAGGTTGGTTTTCAATCCAGTATGAGCGAAAAGCATCCCCTTCTGAAGATGCAGTCAGAAGTTAGCCATTACATGAATAGAAACATAGCCACGGCTATGATTTCGATTGACTGCACTCAAGCATTCGACTCGGTGTCTCACTAACTCACAAAAAAACAACAATTACTGCTTTCGCTGATTACATAGCGGTGTGCAGTAGCAGCATGAGCGCCAAGGTAGCTCTTAGAGAGGCTGAAGTAGCCTGTAACCAGATCAGTGAGAGATTGGAGACACTCAATATCTCTGTAAACCCAGGTAAGACTGACTGCGTAATTTTCTCTTTCCAATAGGGAAAAAGTCCGTTACCTACTAGCTACATAGTAGGAACGCAGCAAAACTCACCAGCCAACAACCTAGTATATCTGGGGATTAAAATGGACAAACACCTCCGTTTTAGTAACCATTTTGCGAGGAATTCGAAGCAAACCCTCACGAAGTCTTACCGGCTTACACATTTACTGACTTCCCCCAATCTATCACTGCGTCTAAATCTATTGATATACAAGAGTATACTCTGGCCTACACTGCTGTATGGTGCACCGCTTTTTCGTCATCTGACGTATACGACAGCTCGGCGACTCCAACAATTTCAAATCGGAATACTGATGAAAGTGGTCAGAAATACTTCATTCGAGCAGCGGAGCAAAAGTTAACTTCACGAAATTTTTGATTTACCTACTGTGAATGAATTCATCCAACGTAGACATATCAAATTTTTCGACTCCCTACAGTACTTGACAAACCCGGCGTTTAACACGATAACCCCCGCTCTGTTCCCCTATCGATGACAGGACGCTGTCGCGGCAGGAACGCTTTAGTCTTAGGTTCTAGTTTTAGGTTTATTTTTTAATTTTTTTTCTGGTTGTAAGCTGGAGGTGAGCCTCATCACCTAGTGTTTTGTATGTGTTTGACTTTTTAACATCAATCTGCATTGTATTATATTTATGCCCTCGTTCGAATGCACCTGCGTATGCAGCTAGAGGAGAAAAATGCAAATCAAAAATTATTTGTTTATTGTAATACTTATATAAATAAAGAGGTTTTGAAAAACGACTAGAAGCACTAATGTGAGCGTGACTGCTGCACTCCGCCACAATCCATTGGGGAAGGGGAAATGTTAAGTAGTACTCGTGATTTCGACTACCAACAGTATTCTAGGTTTAAAGTGAATTTTCGGCAGACTAAAGTGAGGTCTGGATGGTTTTCAGTGAATTAAACACTACCATCATCCGTTCTTGACAGTTCATTGTGCACACAGAAAGTCATATACCTGTTAAATTAATAACTAAAATTAGTTTATAAATCTACAACACATCGTAGAGAGGGAAAGTATTGGAAACCTGCGAAACCCAATACATGGGTGGCATGCACATTCTGGAAGAAGTGTGGTGTTGGTAAGTAGCGTACAAGACAGAGACAGAGAGACAGAGGGAGAGAGAGAGAGAGAGAGAGAGAGAGAGAGAGAGAGAGAGAGAGAGAGAGAGAGAGAGAGAGAGAGAGAGAGAGAGAGAGAGAGAGAGAGAGAGAGAGAGAGAGAGAGAGAGGGAGGGAGGGAGGGAGAGAGAGAGAGAGAGAGAGAGAGAGAGGGGGGGGTCTCCCCCTAGAGAGAGCTAGATTTCTCTGCGCAGCCCATGAGGGGCTAGCTTATACCAACCAATCAGGAAGGCCGTTATTCTGACCAATCAGGGTCGACTACGTCAGCACCCCTTGTGAACGATCCGCAAAGAGGATAACTTCTACTTGTTCATGGTGAAGTTGGTATTACATATGATATGAATAATAATCCAATGTATTTAGCTTAGGATCGGATCCCTTGAGTGTAGAAGTTCAGTTCCTCGGGGGTTCCTTCCTTCCGCCTGGCATGGGTCCGCAGTCCTCAATGCATGACTTCTGAACAACGTGTGCGTATAGTCAGTGGAAGGGTGGGAGGGAGGGAGGCAAAGAGGAGGTGATTGCAGAAGCGTCCTATTGGGTGTTTGGCGTGGTACTAACCTACATTAGTGTTATAGTTAGTGATAAGGGCCCACAATTACGTACATTGGTGTTGCCAAATCGAACAATCACTTATAAGATCTTGTATACACATGAAATTGGGACACCATGATAGCTGTTGCACATTAGGGTGTCTCATTTCTTTCAAATCGCGAAGATGACAGTCTATTTCCCCTCTTTAGGGTGAGTACTTTCTTCCCATATATCCGCACAAATTTCCTGCTGGACCTTCACTCATGAGTTCATGAGTTCATGAGTTCACTCACCCAGGTAGTGTTATCAAACCAATGATTTTAAAATTTTTCAATGGCGTCCATTTTTTATCTTTCACGGGATTATCGATCTTATTCCCTTACCTCAGCCCCCCCCCCCCTTATCCTCTCTACCAACACCCCTTTTGTCTCGTTTATACAAATTCTCCCCATATACGTAATATCCCCATCCTTTTTGTTTGTTATTAGAGAACCATCATCAGCTATAGGCCTGAGTCTTGAAGGGCCTGTGACCTTACATGCATACTGTACAAATTTCAGGTTTCTTTTTAATTGAAGGAAGCTTCTATGTTTTCTTTTTCAAAATTGAATTAAAAAACCCAAAAACTAGTAAGTATCATGTAGGGAAAGTAACAGCTATTGTAAATGTAGACATGTGTACGCTTGTGGCAGTAGATATAGACTGATAAGTATATATAGACTGATAGAAGGTTACTACGCAGAATACAAATATTTTATAGGTTAGGCGAGGGCAAAGAGAAGGCCAGTCACGCCGGGTGCCTAGGTTATATTGAATTAGCCAAGAAGCTTCCATATGCGTACGTAATATCTAATTTTCCACGCAGTATGATATTCTTAAAATACATTTGCAAGCTTTCGTGATTTTAGAAATTTTATCTTTGAAAAAATTTAATAATTCAAGTCAAGTGCGATGCATCACACAATTAAAGGTATCGGACAAGATTTGAATGGATTTTGGTAAGTATAGTTTTTAACGGGAAGTCCCAATACGTGATAGTATCATTTATCAAATTGTCCAGATCTTTGATTTAACAGCCTTGATCATATCTCGCCGACCACCACCTGTCTTTGGGGCTGGGGTGCCTCTTGGACCCCAACTGCTCCGGGCAGCCTGGGCTTTGCTCTCGTCCTGGTACTCATATCTCAGGCTCACATTGGTGGGCCCCTCCCCAAATGAGTTTAAATATACAATAAATTGTTAAATGAGGGAAGAAGCGTTGATGACCTGAGGGGTTTACGCCAAAATAAATCCCTAAAAACAAACAAAACAATAAGAATATAACTTTACACTTGTATTTACTTAATCATTAAATAAAAATAAACTACATTAATACAATGAAAAGAATTACTTAGAATAAAAATAAAATATATAAAACAATCTTAAATCAATAAGTTTAACGATAATGTCCCCTCTTCGTAACAATAAAACATATGTATTGATACGTTTAAGATGTGTTGTGACTGCTCATTATTTTGTTTCAACGAGTAATCATACCTTCTGGATTGTAAATTTTAATGGAAGGATCGTTGTTAATAGAGGGGGTAAAACTGTTCAGGAATGATAATGGGATTACGAGGAAAGAATTATGTACCTTTGAAGTTCTACGAGGACACATGAGTGCCGTGAGCAGATTCGACGTAAATGTACTCCGATTCGGTGGTGGGGAGAAGTAGGAAAGTGGGGAATTAAGGAAAAGGTTCCTTGAGGAATGTATCAAGAAAGTATAATGTAACAGATATTCATGGTCATAAGGTGCAAACCTAAAAAATTGACATGAGAATCTTTTTCATCTTTATAAGTCAGATTATCTTTTCACACGTGTTTATTGCCGGTTTTTGCGAATCCCCCGTTCCAGCAAGATTCATAAAGTTTTACTTTGAGGTTCCATTCGATATCAACAACACATGAAAAATATAGTAAGCTACATAAAACATAGTTAATAAGTGTCAGGATCTTTAATTAAGTAATTAGTAGGGATTAAAAATATTGTAAGGGTATTAAATTAAATATCTCGACGTCCTTTGATTGACAATATCTATTTTTTGTTTTATTTTTTCAAGCTATAATTAAAAATTAAAGCAGATATCACTGTCGAGTTCGCCACTTCAATTTCATTTGTAGGTTTTTTGTTTTGTTCTTTTCCTACTTGTAAATAAGGTGATATTATTTTTAGTTTATTGCTTATTTTGGTGTTTGTTTAGAAGCGCATTGTTTATTATTTGTGATTCACAAATGGGTTATGAGACCATTAACGACTTTGGAAAGATCCTCACCGAATCATTTTGTAACAACTAGATAGCTTAGATTTGGAAGTCTCCTTAAAACTTACATGGGTTGCAGTTGATCAATCACAATGCAATTTAAGGAAGAATTGTGTCGTAGCTTAAAATGTTCAATTCAGAGAATGGAGATACTGCTGGGAAAACATTGTTCGGTTAGAGAATATGCATTAGTGGATCATTGCAGATATTTATTTATGAAAAATTCAACCACGAATTTATCTAATTTTGTTTTAGAACGTCAGAAAAATTAGAACCTTAATAATGAATTAGAAATATACTTTGGAATAACATGAGGTCATCCATTCATATAGATTTGAGCACATCGAGTCAGTATTACTGAGAGTGGCTCGAGCGAAGGCCACATCGAATGACCATGTCAAGGTCTACGGCAAACTTAAATGTTTTTCCCCACTGTTTATTAATGATTAACTTTGTTCGTTTTAAATCAGCTCAAAAAGAATAAAATTTACAATATCTCTATCACATATATTTTGGTGAGGTATAAATACCTAAAATTAAAATAGAATATTTTATTGATTCCAAAGGCTAAATTCCTTTCAGAAAGTGGATAGAATACAACAATATTCAATTAAAAACGTATGTGGCAGTTTTTTTTTTTAATAATATTAAGTGATAATACAATGGTCTATAAATTCTGGAAATAGCAATATCTATAATTCTAGTAGTACTTAATTATAATAATAAGTACATTAGGATTAATTAAAACCCAATAATAATTGAATACAATTATATTAATTTTTTTTAAAAACAATTTGTGTCATAAATATTAAACACATATTATAAATGACATTCTAAGTTCTTGTTTAGTATCGTAAAATCATTTTTTATTTATCTTATATTGTATGAATGAGCGAGTGAATGATGAATTGTAAATATGGTATGAATGATGGCATTTATCTCAATTACCCATTGCCTAATAAAAGGCAGATTGTAATTTTATCTTAATAAAATTGATTGATTGACTATTTATCTTAATTAGTCTGAGAAAGAATGTCTTGCAGTTATTAAATTTAGTTTGTTTTTTATATAATAAAATGATATTTGGTAAATTGATGATTGATACATTGGATAAACTATGGGGAAACGTTACAAATACTCAGGTATGAGTTATATCTCATTTGGTTTGAGATATAATTATATCTTTGGATATAATAAATATAAAGATATATAAATATAACTTTGGATTGACATCATAGGTTATATTCCCAAAACATAGTGTTATTAAACGTTAACTTTACATCCTCAGCTAAGCGAACGTTTTCGAGAAATTTAAAGAAACCTGAGTAAAAAACAAATAAAAATTGGGAATCCACTTATTAAATCAGCCTTTTATTTTTGGTATCTAGGCGTCAAATAAAACTACCATGCTCTCAATAAAATGATTATTAATGTTAGGAATCGTATGTGCCAATAAAGATATACAAGTTTGTATGCTGGACATTCCGTCCTAGACATTCCGAATAATGCGGATGGTTCCCATCATTAATAAACGCGTTGAAATGTTTAGCTATGCAGAAGTTGTTGTAAAGTCAAACATTAACTTCAGTTATATGCGAATTGTAAAATAAGAAATGCTGAAGCTCATCGCTCAACCCCTCGACTATTATACGTAAAAAGCTCTCTAGATTCATCATTAATAACTCTTTTAAAATTACATCATTAATAAAAAATCGGTCATTTGACTAAAAACCCATCTGTTCGTACATGTAACAATCATTTAAGAGAAAGGTCAAATCAAAATCTGTAAAGTTACAAACTCCTCCAATTCAAATCAGCTATCGAATCTCGTAATTATATCCCAATAGATCCCGACTATCCGACGTGTATTTCCCAATTCGCAAATCTGCTTCCTTTGACCGTTCCTTTTTTTATCCGTGCCGCGAACCTTTGGAACTTTATTCCATCGATATTCGTCGGTCATCAACTCTCCCTTCAAATCTAGACTTAACCAATTCCTTACCTCCCTACAATCAAACAATTCATAATTCACCATTATTATCATATTTAGTATTAATTTTATTCATTTCCTATTTTAGTACATCCCAGCAACCTCTAACGCTCCTTTTGCTCCTGTAATCATTACTATATTTTCATTATTTTCTTAGGGAATGTCACTCATCTCTGCTCAATTTTTTGTTTCAATGTTATGCTGTTTGATCATTGCAGTCACCAGATAGCTTCTTTGTTGTTTATAAGCTAATATACAATATATTTTTTGTCAGCTAGGTTAACAAACTTATTTGTCCCTTTTCGTTATTCTTAGAGGATAATGTCCCAGAATAGTTTTTTTTTAATTCATTTCAATTTATTTTATTTATTAAGTCCTCTAAATGATGGAATATGTATCCCAGGAAAACTTGGATTAAACCAAAAAAATGACGATTATTTTTAGATCTGTTCATAGACTTTTTTGATTTGGACCAATTTTTGGCCTGTACTCCTTTTTTCAAACAGTCCAGATATAAAATTAAAATGTCAGATTCATCGGATCGTTTTTACGATCGTTATGTACAACAGACAGTCGAAAGATGTTCTCACAACTGTAATGGTTAAAAGTATGGCTTGAGCGTTGAAGCTATTATGGACTATGATTACAAAAATTAATTAAAAGTATTAAAATTTCATTCCCAACCATAAAAAAACCGAAATACATGTTAGCTTCTGAGGAGTGACTTGAGGAATATTACGTGTCAGAAAGAAGCTGGTTAGTCGATTAAATGTTTTAAAATTTAAAATAAAAAAAAATTTTGTAAGGGCATCCCAACCAACAAGTTGCCACCCGCATATAATAATTGGTTTAATAATAATGATTTAACGATTTCCTCATTATATTATATGTAATTATTACTTTTCAACACAAGAAATTTGTGAACAGTTTGGGGATTTAATGGTGCATAAATATATATTATGGACCCAAGTGAGGATAATAGCGAGAACACAGCCGACCAGGATCACAGGCGCCATCCCCGTCCCACCTGTCTGGTAGGCAGAACATGTATTCTCATTTTAAGGATACGAGGACTGATCTGAGGATGAGGGTGAAAACCACGTTGCTTATCAATATTTCAGGTATCAGCACAGTCTACTGATGTTTACATAGTTGTGAATGCTCATTGAAAATCCTAAATCCCCCACGTTCTCGGAGCCACACGTGCTCAAAAACACCCAAAGCAAAGCGCCGAGCAACGGCCTCCGAGAAGCCAAGGACACCGACCCACAAGCACTCTCCCGGGTTCACCTCGGTTGGATTTACTGTACATTCATAACTCCTTTTCTAGAAAAGTCGATAAATAAAAAGTGAAAAAAATATAATAAATAAAAATAAACTTTATACTTTAAAAATATGAATAAAGACAAAGAAAAATGTTAGAATATGTCTGTGAAAAGAAAAGTAAAAGAGCGCGATTACAATAAGAATAAAGAATAAGATAATGAAGATTATCATGATGATAATCTTGTATGAAGATTGATCATATATGTTAAAGCATTCTTCGGGACTCCAGGGAATCGAGTACTGGAGATATTGCTTCTTCTGAATTAGCGAGGGATTCAGAAAGAATAAGGAGATGCCACATGCTCTCCGCTCCTCACTCTCAGGATATTCAACCAAAGTATGCTTGCCTGTAAGCACAGATTCACAGCATCTACAGGTAGTGCGGGTTCCATCAGCCATTCAGTCTGGTGGTGGCCAATCCTTAGACAAGCCAGAACGACTTACTGTCTTCTGTTGGACCTGAAGGTTGTATCCCAGGCTCCTACCCGAGATTTAATCTTTTTGAGGTTATTGTAGGTATGTATGCTCCCTTCGGTTTGCCAGAAATCCCCATTCGAAATTCTGGGTAGCATCGCGTCTAAGGACCATCTCAAAAGGTTCTCCTTCGGAAACGATCATTTTGGCAAGAGCGTCAACTTCTTCATTCTTAGCTCTACCGAAATGTCCTAGTAGTCAGCAAATATTGTATTCCTTTTTTGTAAGGTGTTTGCTTTTAAGGATTGAAGAAACTATTGGGTCACATAAATTCATTTTTTTAATTTCCTGGAATTTCATGAAAGTTAGCGTATTACCATTTATTCTTAAATTGCTAGCTGCCTTCATAGATGTCTGTATGTGTTTTCAAAACACGATCAAATGCACACTGAAAGTCTAAGAATACATCAAGGACTACTGCCTAATTATAAAAATATTGAAGTACTTCCGATTCTAAACAAATGAGTTTGTCAAATCTGCATCTTCCTTTCCTAAAAACCACTCTGCCAAGGGTAGAGTAGGTTCCTATTCTCCAAGCACCAGAGGAGTTTTTGCGAGAGTGCATGTCGAGGCTGATGGCCTGTAGCTCCAGGCTGGGTGTTGTGGCTTATCTTTCTTCATGATAGGGACCACTATAATTCTCTCTACTCGGAAGGGAATGGACGAGAAATGAACATTTTATTGATAAAACGCAAAATGACGGTCTTATTTTGATTGCTTAAATTTTTAATCATCCATAAATTGTCGGGGCCTGGTGATATATCCTTGCGTGAAGCTAGTACATTTTCGAACTCTGATACAGGCTACTGAATAACCACCTCAAATTATCTTCCTTAAGATATCTCAAATAACGGAAAGAGGAATGATGTATTTGCGATACAAAATTTAGCCAAGATAGATGATCTTTTATTTTTCATGATTACAAATTTTTTTCTGGCAACTGAGTAAGATATATGATTGCCTGAAATAGGCCTTAAAAATGCTTAATGATTATTTAACTGCTTTAGAACACTCCTCATTCCACCAGGCTACTAAAACTCTTTTGTGGATCTGTTTTGTTTGAATGAATAGCAGCTTGAAGTATGATACGTTTAATGCTTTCCCACACTATATCTATATTAGGATTTTCCAAATCAATATTTAAAAGCGGGACGGTACATTGTAGGTACTGATCTGCATTAGTAATCCATTAAAATCGGGATATAGCCACTTCCATATGTGTTCTGTAGCACTTGCCAGTTAAACCTATGATAAATCCAAATGCTGACTAATGAGATATGACTGTCTTGAGAGACCACCTGCCCGAGGAGAGAGATATGAGGCTAAAGGTATTCAAGACAAAAAGCGGAGAAAGATCTAAAAATGATTCGGGTTTTTCACCTATATCATTCTTTGAACACAATCCCCACAGAGGGATTCTTGCATTAGCATCACCTAAAATAATTACAGGACTAGAAAGTTGTCAAAATAAATTAATCAAAGTCTGAGTAGGGGTTTCAAAAGGGTGCATTCGATCTCAGATGCAAGGGACAAAGAGTAAGAGGGTCGGGCTAGTAACTCCTTACTACTACAGCTTGAAGGGGTGTATTTATATTCAAGCTGCTAGTTTGAATGTTGTCATTCACGAGAATACAGACACGACGACAAGCAATTATTCCGTCGACAAAACATTTCTGTAAATATGAAATTGTCTTAATGAAAATTTATCACTTTCTTTAAGTTTTATCTCCTACAAACATATAATTTCAGAATTTGTGTCCCAAATGACAACTAACAGTTCTTCTTCATTAAAACTTAAACCATTTATATTCCACTGCAGAATTACAATGAAAATTAAAAATATACAGGTATACTGTAAAATTTTAGCAAACACACTGAAATATTCAAATAAGGAAATAATAGGATAATAATGATAATAAGTAAATAACAGAAAACAACATAAATTGTTGTGAGTCTATACTGAAGATTTTAAAATTAGGTTGTAATGTATTGTATTTTTTTAATTATAATTAATTGATTAATAATTGAAGCTTTAAAAAGGTTACTTTTACTTCTAACACCTTCCGGAGGTCAAGTAAAACCTTCATGCAAAATATCACCCCTCTCTGTGAAAGCAGCATTGCAAAAAAAAATGCATAAACTTTGACCAGTGCTGTAATGATTTTAAGTAATATGTTTTCACTTTGGCCCAAAGACATTTCAAATATAATTAAACAGGAAATATGTCGAGATATTCAATTTGATACCTAATCACGGAATAGAGCTATGGGGACAGCAAAAATGTCGAACATCAAGCGCATCCAATCCTTTCAATCAAAAGTCCTGAGAACAATAGTAAATGCCCCTTATTACGTCAGCAACAAAACCCTAAATAATGATCTCAATATACCCTACATTCTTGAACTCATCCCTTCAAAGTTCATAAAATTCCATAGTAACCTATCCTACCACCCTAATCCCCTAGCAAAATCATTGCACTGCACTACTCATCCCTATAATCCTCCTCGGAAACTAAAACGGAGTGGCCTCGTGACCTGCTATAAATAGGTGACAATGGGAGTCCTGGCAATGTTTATCCAATCATGTCCTGAGTGTCTGTCTGTATGTAGCTCTCGCGCTGTTGATCAGCCTCCGCTGGCTGACGCGGCTGACAGAGGAGCGTGGGGGACTCAGCTTCCTCCTTCGCATGTGAGGGAGGTGAGCCATGTGGACTTGGGAGGTCTCTGGGCTGTTTGTAAATACTGTATGAATGAGCGAGTGAATGAAAATTGTAAATATGGTGTGAGTGAGACCATTTATCACAATTACTTATTGCCCAATGAGGCAGATTGTAATTTTATCATAATAAAGTTGTTGATCCAGATACCTAATCATGGAGTGAACTTTACCTGTTAAGTGAGTTCAATTGTGCTTAAGCCATGAATGAGCTCGTCAGTTACCATTATTAATGCTGAATAAACAAATTGGAATTTGATAGATAAAGAACCTTCTAGAAGTTACCTACTAAATATTTCTTTTTACTGCTAATAAATTTTTTAATGGTCATTCTTTAATGTTTACAGCGTTGATTTTATTTTTACTAACACGGACATCAACAACTGCAACTACCATGCAAAACATCATTCTTATAAAAAAATAAAAGGTTGAGTTTAACTTAAACATGATGTTAATGACGTTTTATAATTTATAGCTTGAAAACATAGAATAATTTAATTATTCGTCATTTCCTCTATTTCCCCCGTTTACATCCTGCCTAATACACTATTCATCAAGAAGCAATTCTGGATACGGACCTTCTTACTCCAAGAATCCTCCACCAACTCCTGGACAAAGTCATAGCCTCAGATTTATCTTCAACTACACTTTTCAAGCCACAGTTTAAAGGTGAGCCCCATCACCTTGTAGAGTCTTGTCAATGAAGCCAAGTACATCGTGTATAATTTTACTTGTATTGATTATATAACTTATATACCGAATTCAGATTTTGTATAGAATGTACCAATGGTACAGGACATATAAAAATGTGATATGTAAATAGATTCGCCTGAGAATCTCTAGTAAATAATAATTTTGTCAAAAAAAGCCACAGTGTGCATGTTATGCTATGCAGGAAAAGGAGCCATCAATTTGTTCATGTTATTGTTCATTCGTTTGTAAAAATATTTTTTGAATAAAGGGGTTTTGAAAAAAAAAAAAGCCACAGGCAAACCACAGCCCCTCATCCTATCGGCCTAGGAGCCTTTTCCAAATCCTATCCAAGATTTTCGAAACAAAATCCGTACACGAATGTAAAAAAAAATTAAATAAAATAAATCAGGACATCTAGATCAATTTGAAATTCTGCTCAAAATTATAGAAAAGGACTTGTTTTAATAAAAATAAAAACTAATTGATTATTTGATGAAACTTACTCATGTTTTGTGGAGATGGCTACATGTTTCATTTCTTCCCATTATCAAATGGGATCATATGTTAAATTTCATGTTTGTCGCTTGAGCAGGGTACTTCAAAATACCAAACCAAACAGGAGGACAGAAACACATGTGAAAACATAAGGGTTGTTGATTACAGATGAAAATACGATAAAACAAAATGGTGAGGCCACTGATGGAATGGTTCCTTGAAGTGCATATCTCTAACTTTTATTAAAAGTATAGTACAGGAGACGATCCCCCTGTAGCAAACACATAAACTAAACTTAGCTGAAAAAATAACAGCGTCAATAAAGTAATGTTAGCTCGGAGAAAAACTTCCAGCTAGTGCCCTTGTAGCTATGCAAAGCCCTGCGAATTGCGTCACTTAGCATATATTATTGACAGAGCGCTGACCTAGAACGTAATTCTCAGTTGAGGTCCAAGTGTGCCCCTCTATTGTTAGGTTATATGGTAGTTTACTGGTTGTGGCACAGTTAATTGACGAATAAATACCTAACAGAACATGATTATCTAGTTAAATGAATAAATAGGCCCATTGCATAGCTAGATTTTTCCGCCTGGGGTGGTCCCCAATTTGCCACCCTTTCTTCATGTCCAATGGCGACAGCTAACCCTATAGTAGTATTAGGATAACTTTCTTGAACAAAAAGGTCCTATAAAGTAAGCATACGAACACATTATCAACCAAAGTGAACTAAAAGAGAGGGGGAAGCAAGGTATTTTTTTGTAGACAATAATTAATACAGAAAAAGTGGTTTGGGTAGTGATGAAATAAACGTATTTCATATATTATATTTATTAATTTAATTTATACTATTCATATAAATATATTTATATAAATATGCAGACAACTCAGAGGGATTATTATATTTAACCGAACCAGCCATCTCATTTAATGTCCTATTAAACGAAGTATATAGCCTATTTAATACAATAATACAAATCTATCATAACGAATTCATATTTATATTGTTCAATAGTTATACTTAATTATTATTATTCTGTGAAGGAATATGTATCCGAATGCAAAGGGGGTAGATCAGATGGGAGGTTCACTAACAGGTTAGTAATTAAATAAGGGTCAAAATATGTATAATGAAAAGTTACAAAGCCAACCAGATGAATACAAAATCCCACGAGAATGACTCATTTCGTAGATTATAGTACATCAGCTAAACCAATGGCAGTGTTTGGATAACGGACCTTAGACAGAACCTTGCTTAGCAAAAAGGACCACTACAGGCGAAGCATACGAACACACTATCACATTAGCAACCAATGGGAACTAAAAGAGAGGGGGGAGCACGGGACGTTTTTGCAGACAATTGATTTATGTAGTTGGCTAGAAGAGTTGATAAGGAAAGCTCGTGGGGCTGGGGATGTAATAAATGGGAACTCCGAGGAAAGATTGTATTTTCCCTTGGTTTATTTATAGTATTGGAGAATTCTTTGGACCAGTGTTTGACAATTTCTATGTGCTCAGTTACTGAATGTTACTGCAGTTTGCATTATATAGAGTCAATCAGTAACAGAATAAACTATCATAACAATTATTTCTAACAAGATTGTGAATAAAAAATGTGATTGGTAATAAATTAATTTGATTGTTTAGTACATCCAGCTATCCACGTCTGAAAAATAATTTAATGAACATTCAGATAATTTTGATAGAGCGATGCAGAAAAGCACGCCACAATAAATACATTTTAAACCTAATTCAGTTCATAATTGACGTCAAAAAATTCTAGTTGGTAAAAATAAGAAACAAATCTTGAGTGGATGTATTTTTTTGGGATACTGGAAGAGGTGGTTTCTCTTCACAGAATGTTTCGCTGCTGAAACTGTCGATTCCGTTGTTAAAGATGTATCTTTCATCTATTGTAAAGTGTAAGAACGTTCGATGTAATTGTTCCTATAGGCAGGTTACTATGAGTTGTGGATTTGGCTGTAGATGGGGTATGATGTAGGGTGGTAAAATATATGGATGGAGGATTTGATTTAAGGGATCGGGTATTGGTTAGTGAATGGGGGATGAGACAAAGTGATCACTCGGCTGATAGGGTTGTAGGCCGTTTTGGTTTTTCTATAATGTGGGTGGCTGGATTAATCATTATGAATAGATCCGATTTAAATAACTGGTTGCCATATTTCCAGCTAATATGTTACATTTAGAAGACAATTTTAAAATTATTTACCGTTATGTTTTTATGCTTGTAAAGTATAATCAGTAGGCATCATAGATCCACCTAATAAATACTAAATATGCTTTATAACTTCACCCAGCCCTTAGAATAAAAGAAATAGCAGGATTGTTTTTGTATGGTCATATTTAGGTATGTAATTTTTTTTCTCTTGTTTTTTTCCTCATTGGATGAGGGCGTGAAGGCGCTCACATAGTTTTTATTTTATTGAAATATACTTTTTTTTAAATTAAATATTGGTGATAATATAACGAAAATTCGTATAAAATGACGTACTTTTAATTACATTTTTAAACATAAATAAACAAGATAACTTCATAATAAATAAACCAATTTCATATATTTTTTTGTACATCCCAGCATCAGTAAAATTCAGTATTAATATTATTTGAACATCTATGGCCATCGAGTTAAACTTTCCTTCCATGCAAAACATCATCTCTACATAAAACTGAGGTTTCCGAAACAATTTTGAAGAGAGTTTTAATAATTCTTATTTATTATAGTCCATTAAAGTCCCAAAAAATCATATATATTATTGATCAGAGCAAGGAGATCTTTATTTGATACGGTACCCAACATGCTAGGAAAATATTTAATTTTTAATTACTAAGAAGTTGATTAATGACCCTTATATAATATTCATGGGGTTTCTTTTATTTTTGCCATCATTAGAGTATCAAGTGGAACTACCGTGCAAAATATCATGCCAATAAAGAAAAACTTAAGTATGATAAATAAAGTTGAGGACTTCCTGTGAATGATGGTTTTTTTTTGTGATCATAGCCGGATTACATTCTTATTATATAATTTAGGACGCTGTAATGCAGTAGTATTTATGATTTTTTTTTAACCTCATTAGTTATGTAGATATTTGCTCGTTTTGACGTGAATACCCGACTGTGAATTAGTGAGTACATTTGTATTTATATTTTATATTTATTTGTCAGTCAAGTTATGTTTTATTTACTTCAAATTGTTTTTGTTTACATTATTTCATTTTATATTTTAAGTGTATATATACATAATTTATTATCTTTTCTCGTTATTATTTTTTTTGTTTCTCTGCACACTAAAAATTTTAGCTGGAGCTGATACTCTCAACGAACCCACTTGGTTTTTGTTTTTTGGAGATTGCTATATAATTAATGTCATCCCGACATCAAATTGAACCTTCGTGTTAAGTTCCATGTCTCTGGCAGGTGACTCACAAAAACTAGAGCAGACAGACAGGAGCACCGGTGGAAACACAAGGGTTTCTGGTTTTTAAAAAAAAACAACAAAACCCTAAAATTCAGTTAGGGGGATCATGCTGAAGTATACGCGTATTGATTGATGAGACATTAAGGTGGAATGTAGCCAGTGCCTGTGTCGCTGGTGTCCCGTTAGCCGGGAGAGCGACCTAACTGATTGCCTGCGACAGTCTTGGCCAGCAAGTCGTCCACAGCCCACTCCTTACCACCATTCCAGCGTAAGTAGTAATTAATTGGCTCTTTATTGACCTATATATATAGTTGTCATCAAAACAACTATCACGGCCGGTCGCTTCGTTGACAAGGATCGGTCACAGTTCCGTTATCTTTTCTTCTTTAAGGAAAGTCGGTTGCATTGATATGCAATTGTTGAGCCCAAAGGGAGAGGGTCTGCTTTCGTTAGAGTACGTGTGATCGTCGTCTTTCTGTCTAGCGGTCGTAAAATTCATTCAATATATTTAACAGGTGCATTCCACAATACCTTGAAAAATCCATTTTTTTGGTTAAAATAAAAAAAAAGGGGGAGTTTGGAAAAGAGTTAAGCTCCCCCCCCCCACTCTCTTTTTAATTTTATAATTAATATAAAGGATTTCAGTTTATGTTCGTATAGTATTATTGTTACATTAGTTTCCAAGTATTTGGAATATTTTAAATTTATATTTTTATAATTTCGTCACATCGCGTTTTTCATTTAATTAGCGTTGGGTTGGTCACACTCTCTATAGCGGCCTGCCCGAAACTCCCCCAACCTGAATTGTTCTGACTGGAAGCTTTGTTGAGTGAAGTACATGTAGGGCCCGAGCTCGGTAATTGCTGCTTGTTAAAGTAAAATATGTTCTCTTCTTTTCTGGCTCGGATCAGCTGATACTTTATATTCACGCTTGTCGATGTATTGAAGTCTCAGTGAGTTACCCCATTCCCCTTACTTGTTGTTCTCATGCATATCTCCTACGTACAATTTTTTTTATTATCTCATGAAATATTTGCAATCTCAAGTTACCTTTTTCTATACTTGCCTTATGTGAAAAAAAAATAACTTCAAAGGAATCAGGCGGGAGTCAATGACTCCTGTGGTTTACATACCCTTAAAACAAACAAAGCAAAAATATATTAGAGAGATAAAAAATAATGTTTTGATTGCCAACAATTGAAATCTGGTATCTAATGTTTCCAATGCTTTTTTTTTTTTTTTTTTCGCTGGGATTTGTTGTACATCATCCCAATTGAACCTCACTAAACAACAACCATTGCCTTTTTTTTTTTGACAAGCAGGAGGCTTTGGAAAATTGTTGAATGCTCCTCCTTGGCCAGAACGTCTACTGTTGTAAATAATCCACTTTTAAAGAATTGATTCTGCACAAAAAATTTTATAAATATATTGTATGAAAATATCTAACTATCGATACATATATATTTTCCCCTACCTTATCCGGAGAACCTCTATGCTCAAGTCGAATAATTAAAATAATGTATTTAATTAAATTGAATTTATTTGGGAGGTCATTTAGTTATTTAAACTACTTGATTTGATTACTCTGCGTCCGTCTCGCCTTCCTCTTCTTCAAAAACTGATGATCTCCCTCCTTCTCCTAGATCACTCTTAGAACTCACCTGTCCTCTAACCCCGTGTAAAGAAAGGTGTTTATGGTCATATTTCTCAACAGAAAGTGTCTTTTTTACACCCCTTTCCCAAGTGTTTCTAATAGAGGGTCAACCTGGCGTAAAGAAGGGTGTTTTTATGATCTGCGCTCTCTGGTACCGAAAAGGAGTTTTATGGTGCCCTATCATGTCCAGCCCAATATAAAACCAAAGGGTCTTCAAACAGTGTTAATTCACTACTTCGAGCCCTTTGCCTTCACTTGTTTTCAACCCCTTGTAAAAACGGCTGAAGTCTCTTCCTTCAAGATTGTTTGAACTTCCGTTGAACAGTGTACACTCATAGATCCAACGTTTCAGACCACATATGCCCGTTCCAAATGAGTTTAAATGGTAAAAAGAAACCAAAAGAAAATCACGCTTAGGCATCCTGATAAAGACTGAATTATTGGCTAACAGCTACTATAGTAAACAAACCAATTATTGTTTGGATGAAGATTAGATGAAATGTTGACACTCATATGTAAGAATGACTCAATGAACGTGAATAGTTCATAATATAGAGGTTAAGCTAAAGAAAATCTCAAATCGTACATAATTTACCGGGCTACTTAATAGAAAGTAACGAATCAATATTAAATAATGACGAAAACACTTACAATTTAATCTCGAAAATGTATTCTTTAAATCCCTGAATAATGAATGAACTATGCTCTAGTCTAGCTGAGGAAAGCTTGTATTACAACAAATTCACTGCTAAACCACAATTACTAAAACCTTTTCTTTTTTTTTTAACCTTCCTGGGATCGATTTCCGGTAACAGAATTTCCCCGCGAATCCGTGAGGAGGACTTACGGGGTGTTCGCAGCCTACGGTGCGCGTATTCCAGTGTAAACTATATAAAGGGATGCTTACTAGCTAATTATAACCAATTTAGTAATTATAATTATAGCTAATTATAACCAAGAAGTAAATCTACCTAAACCTCAATATTTACACTTAATCCTAAGTTATCCTATATTTACAATGCCTCTACGCCATCCCGTGCAACGATGTTTTCTTGACAAGCCATTCCGAAATTACGGCTGCTCATCCTGGACCACCCTCCTTGAGATGCTGAAATGGCCAAGTCCATGAAGATCCCTCCACTTCTGGACAAAAATAAGAAATTCCCCGAAGTTCTCTTCCGTATTTACCAGCGTCGTACTCGTCCAAACTTTATTTTCCTATAGAACGGAGCAGGCGTGCTCTCGCGAGTTCCGTGGCTCGGCATGTTCCGGCAGGAGAGCACGGCATGTTCTGCTGTGTCCACTTTTCTGCCCTAGGGGTATTCTGCTCTTTTGTATTTGGACAACTTGAATCAAAATCCAACATGTCCCATGAAAATTTGCAAGCTATAATAATCAAGGGAGACCCATCTCACGCTCTGCTTGTCCCAACTGAGTGGAAATACTTTCTCAGGGTGCTCCCCTTCATTGCAGTAGTCCATCTGACGTTCAACGCCTCTATTGGTCCATTCCCCGAGGAGAGTAATCCACCTTCTTGGTTTCTCGTCAACTCTTCTCTGGAGAGGAGGTGGCAGCTCTTCTAGCTCCATTTTTTCGGCTTCGACCCGAGGCGCTGTTCCAAGAGGACCAAGTTAACAGGAGCCGCCATCACCACCAATACCTGAGTCGTTTCGAAGGTCAGTCCTATAGGCCCTCATGACCTGAATCAGTGAGATCCTCTGTATCTGAATTAGCTGGTACGTCTGGTCCATGTTGAGGTGGGCTAACCGTGACTGGGATTGATATCTTATAATTCTCATCATCACCCCCTGGTAGAGGGTCCTTGAGACTGGGAACTTAACTCCCCACATCGCACCCTCTATCCTGACAAAGCTGTTGGTGACTGTTGTTACCCTATCCACTAGGTACTCGATGTGGGGTGAGAGACTCGGTTTCTTGCTGATCCTCACTCCCAAGTTTTTTACCTCAGTGCCCACCTTTACGTGGCATCCTTCTATGTCCAATCCAATCGGATAGGCATGGTACAACTTTCCTCTCACTATTGTGGGTGTTGGTTTTCTTCTTAACAGCCATGGTCATCTTTCTAGATGTGCACTACTCTTCCTCCAGGGTACACAGGCGCACGCTCTTCTCAAGACCTCTGCTCGGGAGTCCCCGTGATCGTCGCCACCGGGTCATCTACGTAGGCTACGGGATCACGTAGCCATCATGGGTCACGAAAATCTTATTAAATACTATCTTTAAAAGGACTGAGCTCAAGACTAATGCTTGGGGAATCTCATCAACCTCATCCCAGTGGTGCCTGTATAACGACCGTCCTATGTTGATTCAGATTGCAGCCTACCATATCATACATATTACTAGGATCCTCGATCTCTTGCAGCTCGCACATCACGTAGGGCCACCACACTCTTTAAAAAGCGGAGGAGATGCCAAAAGTCAAAAGCATAACGTACTTAGAGTGAGTCCTAGTCACATCGTCCCTTATCCTGTCTATACGTAACCTGTGCTCCTGGCCTTTCAGGAGCCGTACTACCTCGGGAGGTCTGCTCTTTCAAAAACCTGTCTTAGCGCCATGCACATTCACCGTTCTAGGACTATGCGTTTTAGGAATTGTGAGGAGACTGGTGGGGTCAGTAGTTGTAAAGTCCCGATCTGTTCCCTCTGCAATTAAGCAAAGCTCAGCTCCACGGAATGTAGTCAAGGTCGAAGCACTCGTTAACGATGACAAGTAGCCTCTTTTCATATGGAGGCACAAGGCCTTAACGATCGCAGCGTCGATCTCGTCTAGTTCTAAGTTCTTCCATCTGTTTCTCCACGGTGGGGGAAGCTGAAGACTCTTCAACGCGACTTTGGTTGGAACCACCGATGCCCGGCTGAGATGATGGCACAGGATGGTGGTGAAGGATTAAAATAAACAAAACGAATGAGTTCTGTCCATATTGTATTACTTTTGCAGGGGACAACCATCAATCTAAGTCCAATTTTAAAATTAAAATGTTGAGCAAGCCCACTCAGGCAACTAGCACCAAACACTCCTTCAAAAATTGAATTTTAATCACATAAGTGAAATATTATGCAGTTGTGATATATACTGATGGAGCCACATCAAATGAAGCTTTCGGCCAGCAGCAACCACTTGTAATATAAATGTATGGAGAAGTAGTATTAGTTTGGGTTGCAGGATATTCTGAGATTAAAAAAAACAAAAACCAGACGAAGCTGCAAAAATATCTACCCGTCTCTCAATGAAGCGGCTTTACTGACATAACAGCGACAGACATACAGAATAATTCCAGAAAATATATCAAATTAACTAAGTGACTAGTACTTAATAAACAATAATATACTCCAAGAAACAAATAACAGTACAGGTGGATGGATCTCATTATTTAGGTACAGCTGACTTGAAGAAATTGTATTAACTAGACTAAGAATAGGACGTACACGACTGCCGACGAGCACGTATCTCTTTCAAAAATCAAGAATCTACCTAATACTAATTCAAATATGGTAAAACACCACTAACTGTTAAACATGCCGATCAATACTGACTCTCAGACTTCCCAACAGTGTAACGGAAATAATGACTGAAAAATCACGATATTACATAAATATTTAAAAAAAATTCATCTATACGACAAACTTTAAACAATAACTTAACATACATATAATCTTAAATTTAAATTGCGGTGATTACCAAATGATTGTCGGCAAATTTCACATTTGACGTGACTTGTCTTATAACCAATTAAAAAAAAAAATACTTGAATAGTTTCTGACATGAGCTTGGCTTGAGGAAAGTTAGTGAACGGGGCAGACTTGTTTTTCTCCATATTTCATGTTACTCAATATTTTAGGCAAAAACTAATTCCTGTTTTTGAGGTATTGTTGAATATACTTTTGGCGTTTCAAATCTATTGCATAATTTTCACCGCTATCGTCGAACATCGCTAACAAAACTCCCCGTACCTGAATGAATGTAGAAATTTTGTGATATACATTAATGCCTTTAAAAAAATGTATTGCGTTCTTATATATGGTGGGAAAGCTGTCTCACAAATTTTCTTTTATTTAATTTTTGTTCCTGGCCACGAGGAAATCGGGTAATCGATGATTATGTGTCTTTACAGTGTCACACCTTGTACATCTTAGTGGGAGTTTATTTTTCCAGAAGTAGTTGGTGTGCCCGATCCTCAATATGGTTACAAATGCTTATTTTCTTTACGTAAGATCTTTCAGAGGCCAAAGGTCGGAGATTGACTCCTTAAGAGATTATAATAAGTTTGACTGTTCCACACAAAGCCAGGAGTCCCCTGCAATGCTTTCATGTGCTCAAATCAAATCATATGTAGCTCTAGATAGTAATGAGGGAGGATTGGGTGCAAGTCTCTTAAGCTGTCATTACAACTGTTTCATTAACACTTGGCTTGGGATCCAAGCGGAAATAATTTGTTTATCTTTCTAGGTTTCTATTAGGATTCTGTTGATATCATCGACTATGAAATTATTATTTTGAATACCTAATAGATCCATTTAACATTGTTACCCAGTCACTCTGTTAGTTGCCACCTGATCACAATTCCATGATTTTTCGCTTTAATGATTTGTTAAATAACTCAACATTTAATTTTAAAAATGCTAACTAAAAAAACTATAGAAATACTTGAGATACTAGCACACCAAAAAATTGAGACGGTAGCTTCTCTTGGGCTTCTTTCTTCTTCTTCGTTGATCATTGGAGTCTTCTCTGGGAATGAAGTATGGGCTGGAAGGATATACTGCCATCTGTAGATTACACCTTTGGGAGATTCTGTCAAAACATTGTGGCTCTTGTCTGTGTGAGTCGACTTTCACTTGAGAATTTAACTTTTTTTTTTTACTAAACACTCTCTCCTGACTGTGTCTTAAAAAAGGCTCCCGCATTAAAAAGGGAACAGCAGTTGTTCAGACTATATTCCTAATATTTTTTCCATGGGTTTAATAATTGTTAAATTTTTTTTTCAACTTAAAAATACCGCTCAAACACCAAACCAGTTACGTGAAATTCAATATATTTTATGAATAAAATATTAGATATTTTTATTATTATTGAAATCAACTAAAAAAGAATCTTAAGTGGAGTACCGACGAACAGTCATAGGACTCACTTCAAAAAATTTTCACCAAGCATGAAAGATATGGAAGAAAGAATTTTCGTAAGAAGAGGTAATGAAAGAAGAACTTAGATTTTTGTGTGAAAAAAAACAAAAAATCAATCATACTTCATGGATATTATATATGTAACTTCAAATATATTTCCTTTAAGTTGCGATTGCATAGTCGCTTCAAAGTATTTGTTGGGATTCAGCTTCGATAAATAAAAAAAAAACAATTTTAGTTTTCATAAAATTTAATTTTGGATGACCTTTTGATATACTATGTATGTCTACATCAGGTAATTATTTTAGATCACCTAAGGATGTAAACAGATTAAAACATCTTGGTAGATGAAAAAGAAATGTTAGGTATTCATCAACCTAGGCCGATTCCCAACACATGCAATCACTTTTATATTTACTTTGGTTAACTCATAATCAAGTGATCACTATTAGCTTTAGTTCGGATTCAAATTGACTTCAACTTCAGTTGGTTAGTCAGTAATAGTTCAGTAGGTAAGATTACATCTTGTTTCAGTACACCAAAAACTTACCTGTTTAACTGTCAGTAGATTAAGAGAAGTATGGAGTTTCTTACTACCATGAACTCAACGAAGGTTTTTTTTAAACAAATACCAATGTTGGCCTTTATTAATTATCTTAAAAAATTATAAATTTGATTAACCCTATCATCAAATGTCAGATTATTTCAACATCGTGTTACCAGTTATTACTCTTGTATTTTTACATTTTTCATATTGTAGGATTTTTAATATACTATAGTAAGTCTATAATCCCTAAATTAAATGTATGGTAAAAAAAACAAAGATCACATGACTGCTGAATCCGTTTCCTTCAAGGCATTCATTGGATTTAATTAATCTTGAAAAACATGTATATTAAAGAAACATTGTTTTTATATAACTTTTCATAGCATCCTCTACTTTTTGGAAAGGGGAGGGAGTAACAATTGGAATGACACTTATAATTACAGTGGTAAATAAATGGACTATATACATACTTGTATTAAAATCAGTTTTAATCATTACAGGTAAATGAAGCCTATGACAAGATACTGCATACAGATTTTTCTAGTAGGTTTAACAGTTGTAAGTATATTCTACTATTAACATGGATTTATATATTTTTTGTTTTATGGATCCTTAGGTTTTAACAAACATATGGATAAAATGATTTCAAAATCAGTTGATAAAATTTATGATTTTAAGAATACTAGTAACAGTTTCTATATAATGATCAAATTATTAATATACTTACCTGAGGCAATATTTAGTTCACCTACCTGTAACCGTACCATGTTATCTTAACAATGTCTATAATCCCTAAAAGTCAATATGTTATCAGCTATATTTTGTTACCTTTCAAGGTATTATATTATTTTATCATTTAAGTTATAGTGTAAAGTCAGTTAAATAAAGCCTAACTGAGGTCTAAAATTGTTTTGTTTACAATATTACAGTTAAAACTGTGGTAAAGTTGATAATATAACAACAAATACGTTATGTATTAAAGAATTTCAAGAACAAGTTTTACTATAGTAACCAAAATAAACTCTGGTATATTATTCTATTATCATAATTTGACTGCATCGGTATTTTAAATGTATGGCTTCTGAAGGTCGTAAATGTCTTGAGCTGATATCCCTCGAATTTTTTAGTGGGTTTGTGATGTGTATTTTGTGTTTTCCAACTGAATGGATCAATCCTATAGTCCACAAATAAGTTCTGTACACCCTATGGTTTGGTTCATCAAGACCCTGCAATAGTTTCTCTGGATCATCCAACATTGTTCTTGAACATTTTAAAAATCAGCTGTATAAAGTTTTGCATAAATAAAAATCAATGCCGGTTCATTTTCTCTCATTGAAAATTGCTAAAACACTGTCTATATATTAGATGTGGTATGTAATCACACTGATTTAATTAAATGAAATGGAAAACTAAATTCCTATAAACTCAAATTCATTAATTCAATAGGCCTATGTGACAAAACCTTGAAACAGGCCCCACCATGTCATATACTTTCTTATCGTGTTTCGTACTGTTTAAATTCTTTGTTTACTTTTAAATTATGTATTTACTTAACCTTATATTATAATTAATTTCAAATAAATCGTGTATAATTTCAAATACATGTAATATACTTATATATACCATATACTTGTATGGGACATATAATAAATAAATGTCCTCCTTACAGGACTACTACCAAATAAGGAAACAAATAAAAAAATAAAATATATAATATATACATAATTTTTTCTCAAAAAATTAAAAAAAAGTAAAACTACAATTAATATGCAGTGGCATGTTTAAAAAACTAAATAAAGATATATATTTTTAAAAACTGACTAAATGGAGATATATATAAAATTGAGCATATACTTTTTAACAACAGTTTTTTTGGTTTTTTTTTAAAACTGCTTTATAAGTGCTATTTTTTTTTAACCTACTAAAGATAGATACACAAGAAAAACTGAAGGTAT
Source organism: Acanthosoma haemorrhoidale (assembly GCA_930367205.1). Taxonomy (NCBI): domain Eukaryota; kingdom Metazoa; phylum Arthropoda; class Insecta; order Hemiptera; family Acanthosomatidae; genus Acanthosoma; species Acanthosoma haemorrhoidale. The sequence continues at coordinate 65,608,906 of OV884009.1, forward strand.
TAGACCAAACGATTTTATACTAACTATATCTTTAATAAATGATGAACTTACACATGGTCAACTCATACAAGAAATGACACAGATACACACATTACCCAAAAACAAATACTTATGTATATATATTAAACCACACTTATAGACAATTGGAAATGTCAAGAACTGTTATGTTTTTTTACATATCTAATATACTTATATATAAACTTGTTTAACTTGGATCTGATCAGGGGGCTATTCTATTCTTTGCCAAGTGAAGTTTATTAACAATGCCAGAAAACATGCCAAACATTCTCTGGTTCCCCACTAATCCTCTATTATGGAAAATCATTTTAAGTTTGTTCTTAAAAAGCCATGGCCAGTCAGAGTGTGAATTACTAATCCTTTAAATATCTTTACTATGGAATAATAACTCAAACTTTTTATCTATATATTGATGTTTACACTAACAATAATATAAGAACTGATAATAACAAAACAAATTGTGTTACAGGTGTTGAGCAGAGCAGAGAATAATGTAATTAAGAGTAATGCCAAGGAAACTAATGTGTTTAATTTTGTACGGCTTGTTGTATTACGACTTGTATATGGCTTTGCAACGATGTTCGGGTTTAAAGAAAATATATCAGAGATTGCAGATGGTGCACTTGTCCCACCAGGGGCAGATGACTATAGTTTAGAAGACTACGATAGAAATTATGCTGAGCTTGACTATAGATAATATTCATAATTAACATATAATGTTCTTATGATGAAATTGTATCTAAGACTTGTTGTGACTGTTATCTAAAGGAAAAAATACTCTAAAGTTGTGTATAACATCAAATGCTACTTATGTAAATTGTATGTATTTATTAAACCTACTAATAAAGACTTAATAGAATGAATGGCAAGTAATGTTAGGTTTCAATTAAAAGTTGAGTGTTTTATTTCAAATCATTATAATATTCAAAATAAAGTCTGCCATGATCTATGGTAGCTCATCGTGTGGGGATCTGTTTGGGTTCCATGACATGTCGTCATTTTTATGGTTTGGTAGCAATGAATTATTGAAAACCATCTGATTTCCTCTAAATCATTGAATTGATGCGATGCAACTTGAAAAACAACATTTTTTTCTCATTCCAATATTTTGAAATCATATTAATTACTTTCCCATAAGAAATACACAAGTGATTTATGTAACATTAAATAAAGCTGAATACTTACACTCTATGCATCCCTTTTCAACATTGACCATGTGAAAATATCTTTGTTTCATGAAATATGATTTCATATATGATGAAGACGAAGAGATGTTATTTTAAAATATTGTAATAATAGACTCTTTAAGTCCCAACACATATTATTTTACTACTATGATACATTGCTCAATATGATAAGAAAGTATTTTTCTTTTTCCAAGTAACTGATTAATGACCCTTCATTATTTTTCATGAGTTTGATTTTATTTTTATCCTCACCATCATTTGGGTATAAAATAGAACTACATAGAAAAATATCATACCTAAAAAACAAACATGGGGGGAGTTAAAGTTATAAACATAATTTCAATGACTTCTTGTAATTAAAACAGAAATTAAATAGTATTAACCAAAATAACAAAATCTTGAATTTGATACATAACACAAAATAATGAAAAAGATATATGTTTCATTACCAAGTAATAAATTAATTAATGACACTTAATCATGTTTAGTGAATTTTGCAGTTTTTTTTTTATATACAATCATGTCATGAAATTATCTATCTAAAAATCTATTTCCTCTAGATTTATATCTCAAGATCAATCATTTAGAATAATGAAACTTACCAACAAATGGTAAGCAACGAACAATGAAACATACAAATGGTTGAATACATAAGGGGTCTGATTTAAAAAAAACAAACAATGAAAACTCCAAAAAATAAAACATTACCCAATGATAAAACTCATATATCTAGATTGCTAGGCAATATTTGACTTGTTGCTGGGGGGAACAGATTGAGATGCAGCATCGAAACCAGCACTTTTAAAGGACATGGAAAAAAGTTTGGATAACAGAATGGAGTGGTGAAAGGTCTCAAATTTTCTACTGAAGTTGAGGAAATAAAGGACAGTTATATGTAGATGATTGATGATAGATTGTAATAACATATGATAGAAAAAAGGGATGAGATGGCTGTGTGTGCTAAAAAAAGTTAAAGGGCATAGTACTCAATTTCAACAAAAATTGACAAAACTATGTTTTAGCATAAAAATAAACCATTAAGAGAAAACTTTTTTTTACAAAAGATTATAACCATGTTTTACTGGGGTAGTGGGTAGGGTAGATACTTCTTTACAATTCTAGTGGGAGACAGATCTACTTCAGGGACATACCGATAGGCAACTCCTTCTTCCTTCATAAATGTGCCCATAAAATTACCTTTTCACCCGAAGAAAGGAATGGCAACAGCATTACAGGCTACATTATTTATAGCAGAGAATACATAATTTTTAAAAAGACATATTAAGTAATAAGGGGAGCCAATTAGTGTGGATTATTTGTTATTAGTCTCTCACGCGAATTCTTAAACTTCGAAAAATCAGGCCCAAAGTCTACAAATGAACAAAAGCAGATAATTTGCTTATAGTAACTAAGTAAAAAATACACCGATTTCCTATATCCGCCTAAGAAGTATAGAATTTAGTGAAAGTATAGATGTCTGGACAAAGTTTAAAAGTATTATTTTAGAAGCTACTATAAAAGTATGAGTGAGAAGAAAATTGCAATGAAAGGTGATTTGACCAGAGTCTGAATAAGGATTACTATGAAAATTTCAAGTAGTTTTGGAGGAAGATAAAAGATCTTAGAGATAAAGAGCTAAGAAATAAGGAATTTCAAGGATGAAAATAGGGAAATCTTAACAGACCTAACAAATATTGTCAACAGATGGTCCTGACACTATCAGAGAAGAATCTGGGGAAAAGGAATATGAGGTAGTCATATAGGAAGAAGATGTCATGGATATTGTAGAAAATATTAAGTTGGGAAAAGCTAGAAATGATTCGTACCCTGCACTCCCTATTTCAAAAGATATAGGATGAGAAAGCAATTCCTGAGGAATAGCAATATAATATAATCATACCCATACACAGGCAATGTGCCTTTTAAATGTACTATACAAGCTATACAGACAGCTCCATTTTAGGAAGAAAGTAAAGATTTGTGGAAACAGACCTAGAAGAAGACCAAGCGGCTTTTCAGTCAGGAAGACTGATGCATGACAACTTATTTTTCTATGAGTTATCCTTGAAAAAGTTTGGGAAAGAGATAAGATGTACATGGCATTCTTTAATTTGAAGGGGGTTTTTAACTCAGTTCCAAAGGATGAAATATGGAATGCACATGAAAGATACATGTAAAAGGACAGCCTGAATTGAATGATGATTGGAAGATAGCACATAAAGTATATTCAGGTACAACCTTCCATTTAGGCAGATGACATTGTCTATCAGGAAGTGCCTGGAAAAACTAAGATCGGCTCTGAAATGAAACGATAAGAGATCTACAGATTGCTGCCCTAAAGGAAGTCTGGAAAAAGACAAATAAAGTGGTTTAAACATGTCTGTAAAATGAAAAAAAAGAACCAAGGAAGCTGATGGACGCAAGGCCCACCAACTCGTCCTTGACGGAGACCTAGGAAAACTACCTGGGCCATATTGCCCACCTCGGACAGAAAAGGGGGAAAACAAACCATCGTCGAGATAAAAGCTAGTAAATGACAGAGATGCTGGTTATGATCATAAAGAGACACCTCTTCTTTGAAAGGCACAAAGGGAAATGGAAAGAAGAAGTTTTACTGGAAAGTTCAAATAAATTATTTTAAAAATAAAAGTAAACAATTATGTTGCATCCCTGTTGCACCTTGCACAGAAGATTGAATCACCAAATAAAAAATTGATTATAAAATCTCCAATTGGGAGAGAATAACTGTAAATGACACATTCATGCAAATAAATAATAAAACAAAATAGCTGTAAATAATAACTCCCACAGGTTTGCAAGATGGAAATTTATGCTTTATTCATATATATATATCACAGAAGAACATAAGATAAAAAGTATTTAAAATTAAATAAATGTTGCCCAATTAACTGTATCTTAATTTATAACAAAAATGTATAGGCTAAACACATAATAGTGAATATAAAGACAAGCAAACCAATTACAATTGAATCACGACGCCTTCTTAAATTAATACGCATTACAATATTGTTCACAAGGGGAAACCTATTAGCAATTTCATGAAGTCGTCCTTGAAATCGTCTCATTGCTTGCCTTTGTGAAACAAGATTTTCCCTTGTTTCTATCGCAAGTTGGATATTCTCATCAATCATTCTCCCAGAACTAAAAGAAAAAATACATAATAGAATGTTAAAAGGTTTGCTTCTAATAACTTATTTATTCATAATGTCTACATGTTTACATAAATTGAGGGTTTGATGTACCTAAATCTTAAAAATGCAATTAAAAAAAAACATTGCCTCATTATTCCCTTATTTGGTTATAGTAACTAAAAAGAGAGTACAATGTATAAGCCAAATTTTAATATAAATACAGGACAGGCTAGAAAGTACAAAACAAAATTGTCAAACTACTTCACAATATTAATTGTTTTGAAGTTATTAGTATCTGTCTTTATTTGATCACATTGTATTTAAAACATATATTGCCTATGATATTCAAAATTGAAAAGCTTTCCGCAAATTAAAACCCCAAAAATATCATGAATCATGAGTGAAAGGCAACATGGGGTTATAAAGAAAAATATCAATTATAGTAACTGTATATACGTTCAATAGATTATCTGTAATATATTATAAAATCATGAAGTCATCCTAACCTTTTGCTTAGTCTTTTAATAGTTTAGAAAGAAGCGAGTATTATTTTAATATTATCACATTTTGGTTATACCCTAGATGTTTGTTTATTGTGATTTATCATCCTATATATAGTAATTTTATTTTAAATTTGAATAAGTGTAGGAAAAAATTCAGGTCAGGCAGTATATAATTTTTGATTAAAGTATACATTTACTAACATAATGGCAAAGTATTGATACAATGTAGAATAGGTCATGAAGAATTTTTGCAGATATTCTTATTCTTTGAAGTGGTAGAAATCCATTCTACTTGTAAAACAATTCATAAGTAACTTATGCTACATACCAAAATTTCAGAAGTACCAGATTGAACTTTCATGAAATTTCGTTCATTTGTTTTCGTACTCTTTTTAAAGTTTAGTTGAATGCTTGTAAAAATGGAAATGGGAGGTGGGGAAACTTATCTTCATCGGAATCATCAAGTGCGATCTCAAAGTTACTTATAAGATAGGTGAATTGTGGTTAGCTAGGAGGAATGGGATACTTGGGTCGATTGAAAAAAAAGAAGTTTAGTTACTTGGAGTCAATGGTCAATCCAAGTATGGCCTTTGGAGACAAAGTAGCACAGAATTGAAGAGATTTGAGAGATGAATCACCAGTTTACTTGACACAGGCTTCATTGGTTCTGGAACCAAACAACATTATTCTCACAGCAAGGTTTATAGCTCAAGGAGACAGATCACCAGTTTCGACAGCTTTTGGTGTTATCTACAGGGTGCTTGGTGAAGCTTTAGTATTGAGTCAGGCTAGGTACTGTAGGTACTTTTTAAATAGCCAGGATGTAGGTACTTGTGGTAGGATCCATATACCTGTTTCTCCCTCTCCAATTTTTGTTATTTGAGTACATAGTTTGTGTATTAGTAACATGGAAAATCCATTAAGTTTGAAGGACAACAAAGTATTACAGATTTTGTTGCAAAGGAGGAAAAAAAATTTCTTTCTCTTTTTCCAAAGAAGAATTTTATTTCAACCAATACATTAAAAAAAAAATACATTTTATTGGTATTAAAACATTTAAATCAGACAACAATCTATATTCCAAAATGTTGAAGATGAAGGAAAAATGGAAAAAAAGAGAGGAAGTTGCATACAAAACAGCTGATGGAAAAATAATTCCTGTGAAATAGCAAGATAAAAGGAGATAAAAAGAAGTATAGATGCTAACAATGGCTCATAAAATTAAATTTAGTCGAAACAAAAAAAAAAGGACTGGAAGACAAAGGAAATAGTTAAAATCCCAGTGTTGTGATAGATTATAATAAAGGGAGGCTGATAAATCAGACGTAGTTTTATCAACAGTAGACCATATTAGAAACATGTTGAAATGGAACAAAATACTGTTTTAATCATTACATAGATGTAAGTATTCATAATGCATACGTGATGTACTTGTTGATTGATGGAAATTAATACTGATAGCAAAATTTGAACAGGAGGTAATAGGAGATATGGTTCTACTGTTTATGAGAGGTCCAAAAAATTAAGGATAAAAAATATTCAAGTTAACATGACAGAAAGGCCCTTTATTTAATGTGTCAAACACACGGAGCGGGGACCCCCCCCCCCGTTGTTTTTTTGTGAGCTAGGGATTCCCCAAAAATTGTAATAAACAACAAAAAGTATGCTGTTGCTAGCAGTACTAGCTCCAGCATTTGGACTCACTAAATTATCCCCAATAAATAACCATTGGTTTCATTTAAGGTCACTTGCTACCACTGGTTGATAAATAGCCCTCATATATCCCCTGCAATAGATTTTAATCCTTTGGAGACATAGAACCAGAAAAAGAACCTGAACCTTCGATGAGATGACTTTATTGCTTTCTATTATAAAACCTCCATCATTAGCAAGCAGTCATTATCGTACAGCATAACAAGAAAGACCACCATCCTAGACACCTCATGCTCTATGATTAAGTTTACCAAAAAGTATAAAATACAACACTACACTTAACACCTGAAGGACAAAAATGCCTAGCTAGTAGTGATCAGCAATCTCACCCTCTCTACTCTGGTTCCAATAATTAAAGAGGAACTGGAAAAGATAGGATTCAAGGTATGTGATGCCTGAAACAGGTTTCACTGAGCAAACAAGAATTGCTCTATGTTGTACTAATAAATCAAATATGTTCTCCCTTCTATATACAAGAATTTAGGTGAAAGAGCCCTATAAGTGGAAAGATATTCTCCAATGCAACATTGCCAAGGGCCCTTCCATACAAAGAACTTTAGTTGACTCAATCCCACATGCGGTCCTGACTGCAGAACTTCACCAAACCAAGGACTTATCCAAAAGCGAGTTTATTGAGACCTACCATCTAGGTAGATTTTGAATCCAATAGAGACTTACTCAACAACCCCAGACTCTGACATGTTCAGAAACAGCAACCAGACTCTGACGGTACTTGTCACCCACCAATGCCTATCATCAGTCTAGTCTAAAAAAATTAGAGACTTCCACAAGGTCAGCCTCAACATGTGATGCAGCACCAACCAGCCACCTCCAATGCTCTTCATCAGCTCACCAGCCTCCATATGGACCTACTTATTCTTATACTATAACCAATAACCTGAACCAAATTATAGCCCAACTACAACCCATAATTATCCTCCTTACTGAACTTCTACAAAAGTACACAATGAAGCTAAACACTACCTTCCAACTATGATTGTCCCTTTCTGAAACCTTTATCAATCCTACTGCGGAACATTAACTGTCTACTATGACACAGGAACGAACTATCAATATTACTACAAATCCAAATCATTGATATCGCCTTGCTAACAAAACCCATCTTATACCTGGCATAACTTTTATATTAAAAGGTAGAATACATGGTACTGAACTGCCCATACAGATGGCAGCACACATGGTGGTTCGGCTATACATTTAGCATTCTTTCCAGCATTTCACACTATCCTGATCCCTCTCCCTCTCCTACCTCACTCAAATACCTGTAAAGCTGTACTGTACTAATTTAATCATCCATCTACCTCTATGTAGTGCCGTCCTAATAATGCTATTACTCCTCATACTCTCCAGTCCTTTCTCTCCTCCCTAGGCCATTGCTTTATTTCAGGAGATGTCAATGCCAATCATCCTGCATTTGACTGTAGAACCTTGACCTCACAGAGGAATGCCTTCAGGTCTGTCCTTATTTCCCTTTTCTCATGACCTTCAGTGTCAAATGCTAAGTAACTTTCCCTCTTATTAAACTGCATTTTATTTCATTTATTATTTTATTACACTCTACACCACGATCTATCTGAGATAGCTTTAGTGCAGCCTTACACCAAAAGCTGTCCTGGAATTGAATGAGGCTAATCTTAGTCAAAATAAACACTACAAGTAATATATAATCGGTTGAAGGCATTGTTAGATTATGGATATAGCTGGTAACATTGTGAGTGATTCTGGGTAAGGTTGGAAACCGTGCATATACCAGCTTGTGCTTTTAATGAACAACTAAAACTCATTGGATGTGCAGCCTAAACTAAAGGGTTGGCCAAAAAGTCCTTTCGGTGTTTGTCATCACGAAACTTCAAGCAGTCTAATATGTAGCTAACTTCAGTCCGTCCCTTGCAAGTGCGCTCTCATCAGATACTAGACACTTCAACATAGTTTGACACAAAATTCCGACAAGACTGATTGTATTTTGTGTGTTTAGGATCATCCTGAAAATGGAAAACCAAAACAAACATTATCACACCTCATGATTTTTTATTTTAAAAAAGGCAAGAAAGCAGTGGAAACTTGCAGGAAGATATGTGCTGTATACACAGAGGATGCTGTTACAGAACGTGTGTGCCAGAAGTGGTTTTCAAGATTTCAATCGGGAAATTTTTCGGTTCAAGACGCACCGCACCTCGCTCTGGCCGGCCAACTGAGTTAAACAGCAACAACGTGAAGGAATTAGTCGACACCAATCCCCGTTATACAACTAGGGAGATCACAGTTATCCTAAAAATATCCAAATTGAGTGTTGAAAACCATCTGCATCAACTTGGCTATGTGAGGAGGCTCAATGTTTGGGTTCCCCATCAACTTAGTAACGCTAACCTCGCCCAAAGGATTTCCATCTGTGATTTGTTGCGGAAACATGAAGAAAACGATCCTTTTTTGAAGAGAATGATGACAGGGGACGAAAAGTGGATCGTCTATAACAATGTGGAGCGCAAACGCTCATGGGGGAAGCGCGGCAAATTACCGCAAACAACCCCCAAAGCAGGACTTCACCCAAAGAAGGTTATGCTCTTGATTTGGTGGGATTGGAGGGGGTGTTGTCTTTTACGAACTTCTTCCCACGAACAGGACCATCAATTCGGATGTGTACTGTGACCAGCTGGACAAATTAAATGCAGCAATCCACCAGAAGCGTCCAGAACAAGCCAACCGTGAGGGGATTGTCTTTCATCATGACAATGCCAGACCGCACACTTCTTTGCAGACACGGCAGAAGTTACTGGAGCATGGCTGGGAAGTTTTGCCCCACCCTCTATATTCGCCCGACCTTGCACCTTCAGATTTCCACCTGATTCGGTCTCTTCAAAATTCACTGAATGGGCAGACCTTCAACTCTGAAGAAGTTGTAAAAATCCACTTGGAAAATTTTTTTGCCAGTAAAGACAGGAAATTCTTTGAGCATGGAATTATGAATCTCCCCATGAGATGGCAGAAGACGCTGGAACAAAACGGCAATTATATCATTGATTGAATAAATCGCTTTGTGTTTAAAAGTTGTGTCTTATTTTTGCTTAAAAAACCGAACGGACTTTTTGGCCAACCTGATACTAAGTCCTACCAGTGCAAAGTGCACTTTTTTCATTATTGATTTTATGTCAGCTAACCATAAGTAAGTGTCCCAGTAGTATGAACTCTGAGCAAATCTGTCATTTTCTCATTTATGTAGCAATCTTTTATATAATTTAACCAAATCCATAGAATATATAATCCACTTATTTAATTTTAACAATGTTCATTCCTTCAGACCATGATATTTTGGTTTTATTAATTTCCATAACAATAATGTTGTTAAACCAAAATACACAAACATCTGGGGTTAAATTGAAATATGATTAAATGAAAATTGTTTAGACATCACAGATAAAAATATATTTGGATCATTTTCTGATTATAATAATAGTCACTACTTTTTAAAGTGCTAAACATGAATATTAGAGTTAATGCAATATGGTTGGTACCGGAACGATATAATCAAATAACAATTCTTATGTCTCTCCACAGTACTAACCCCTTCATACTTCCTAAATAAACCCAGTCAAAGAGAGAAATCACTACAAGTAATCAACCTCTTTTAACCATTCTGCTTCATAAAAAGAATTTTACATGTTTTAAATTATTCATACAATCGACCGGGTAAGTAGCTATAGGATTAATGTATTTTTATGTTGTTTATTTATGTATTGAATTTTTTATAGTATAATACATGGAATGGATGGACCATTTCTGAATTAGTGCAATTCAGAACTTTCAAAAATTTTTATATAGGTTTTATTTACTGTTGATTTTGTTTTTCTCCATGAGCACAGTCAATGTTTTTGTTTAATAAACTGTATTGTGGAGAGAGAGAAGATTTGTTATTTGATTAGTTAATGTTTGCAGCGCAGTTGTATACTTCTTGAACTAAAGATTCATATAGATTTTCTTACTTATGTGGTAATGATGTTATAAAAGAGGAAATATTATACATTTGATTATATATTATAAATAATTGTTTCTTATGCATAGTTGAGTCCCTACCTAAGAAGATGTTCATGTTCGCTAAGCTGCAGCTCTGTTCTTCTGTTCAGGGTAGATCGGAGAGCACTGCAAGGAAAAAAGTCATTATTATTATCTATTGATTATTAGCTAAAGAATTTTACAGGGCCAGGCTCGAATCTGGAACTCTTCGGATCTCCATCTGGGAACTCTTCCATTGAGTTATCTCTGTCTGAGCACAAGCCCAGACTGTGGCATTGGCTGGGCTGGCGCTTGGACTGAGATATCCTAGTGTCAGGAGGTCTAAGGTTTGAGCTCAGGCCCTGTCACCATCTTTTTTCTTTATTTAATAATTATTAAATATTGGGATCAATACCACAACTAATGAATATTAAAATCATAACTGCTTCATCATAGTATAGTAGAGATTCAAAAGACTCTCCAGGTTGTCTAATCTCGACTATGTAGTTTGTATATGCATTATAAAAGGTAAACACTCACATAGACAAAAAGCAGGGAACCTTAACAGTATAGTGAAGATAGGAAAATTGGCTAAAGGTGCAACCATGCTGAATGACACAAAGAGTAAATTCAAAACAAGAAGAGAAAAATAAATTCAAAACAAGAACAGCATGTATGTTCAGGGCAAAGATGAAGTTATTAGTAACTCCCATCCATATTCGAGGAGGATTTCCCAAATGCACACTTTGCATGTATTGACAAGTTTCTCCTGGTTCGCACCCTATTACAACCTTTTAACTCCATTGGCAGCCATGTTTTCCGCATTATTTCACAAGTTCAGCTTCCTATACAGTGCTGCCCCATCATATATTTACAACCAATTTTCACCTCACCACCTTCCACTGTACCGGATTGGGATTGCTACGAGTGGAGTATGTCCCCTTTGGATTGCAAGAATGATAAGAGAGCATTTATCACTATGCCCAGAATTGTAGCAGCATCAACATAACATAAGACCACACTTATACTGGGCTTCTGATAATATGTTACTTTAATTACCCATCTATAATTTTGTTTAGCCCTCTGGGTAGCATAAGGCCTTGGACAAAAACTTTCCAACTGTCATGGTTTTGTCAACATGTTCAGTTCTGCACAAGTGTTATTCATTAGGTTAACCTCTTTTATATCCATGCTTCGTCCAGGATATCTTTGGTCTACTCCTTTATCAAATCCCCCAAAAGCTCCAATCCTGTGCGCAGGCCTTGAAATGATCTAATGCTAGAGTGTGAGACCCAATACCACTTTTTTCTTAGAATTAGTTGGGCGACTGCTTCTGGGCCATTTCTTGTCCACAATGCCACATTACAAATGACTTCAGGCCACCTGATACAAAAGCTGTTTTAGAGGAAACAGCTAAAGAATACTTGCAGCTTTTTTTTTGTTAGCAATCATGCTCCTAACAATGTATCATTACAATAGAACAATACTGTGAGGACATTGGTCTTAAAAAATCGAAGCTTTATCTTGAGAACAATGTTATTAACCCTCCAGATTGGATTTTGCTAGGCGACAAACTCCATTGGCTTTATTAAGACATCCCGACACATCTTTCTCTGTGCCTCCATCCTTGCACACATCACTCTCTAAACAGACAGTTCTTCTTCAGATTCTTTTCTCGATTTTTCTGATCATGCACAAATGTTTCTTCTTTTCTACTTTCTTCACTGCACTGTTGATTCTAGCTTTTATCAAGCTTCTTAAATTGATGAGTTTCCTAGACCTAGAGTCCTCTGTCATCTATTCCTGTCTGCATCTTTCACAGAATCCTATTATTTTCTCAGCAGAGCTCGCGATCACCTCCTCCAGGGTAGACTGTTTCTCCTTAACATCCTTATCTGCAAGAATTATTTGGTCACTCTCCTTATTTCCAGCTGATTTATGACAGGAAGTACGATGGTCAAATATTAGTCTAGAATAATATAAAAATACTGTTGGGCTCGCCCATGTGGGGAAGTCTCGTCGACTTACCCAATGCCCGGCAGGCTTCAGAAAGAAATAAGTCTGTGGTCTGTGGTCTTTGCTGGTGGGCAACTTAATTTGAGTTTCTTTATTGATCTGACTCTATAAGATCTTAGAAAGTGTGCTCCAGCAGTGCACTATGTTCAGGAGAAGAAGTACAGGCTAGGTATTATAGGTAACTTATGTGGTCTTGGAATAACCACGAGTTCACATTTGGTGTCTGAGGGTAGGCAAAAACCACCCGGATCCCAAAGGCAAGTGTGAACCGGAAAGAGGCAGACTGGAGCTCTGGGGGAGACGCTATGATGAAGATCAATTAGGGTTGACTATTCCAGCACCCCTAGTGAGGGCTAGCAGTGTCGGGATAGTGGTACACAAAAAATTAGGGAGGTCTGAGAAATTGCGGCGTTGTCCACTTTTGCTCCACAGTTTAACTCACCATTCCCTCATGAAAAGTTTGGAACCTTTTCCCAGTTGTTTCACAATTTCTAATAATAAAATAAAGATTCCTCCAAGTAATCTTTCTAATGCCTACACTATTCTTAAATAAAACTTGATATCAATTAAATGAATGTTATAAATTCTCTCAACAAACAAGTTGAAAATTAAAACTCATTAGAATTAAAATAATTGAAACACATTTGATAAAAAGATGCTAATAAATATTCAATAAAAAACCTATTTTTTCAATTAAAACTTCTCAAAATTATAATTTTACTTAAAATTAATTCAGAAATTATAATGTGAATATATTTTTTTTACAAAGTTTATTAAATTATTTTTGAGTTTTTGTTAATTAATTAATCAAACCAATTCCTTTTAATCCCCCAAATCTTTTTTAACAAGAAATCCAAGACGGGATTTCTTCTGAGTTCCCGAAGATGAGGCCTGTTGTGTTCTTGATTCCATTATTGTTAAGTCGATAACAAGTTGAGTCAAAGCCAAATAATTTATTCTAAATAGCAATAAGTAGAGCACAGACTGAAATTTTAATCAAAATGATGAGTCAAGTCCAAGCGTTAATAGCGTTTAAAAAAAATTAAAAGAGAGAAAACAAAAGAGTTCACAAAACACATTCAAAGACCACAGAGGAAAGAGAAAAACTGAGACAGGAAACATGATTGACCCTAGTAACAGGGGTACTAGGCAACAAGGGATGGTCAACGTTGCCACCTAATGGCAGTTTGAAGGCAGAACTAATCTGGCTGTCGACTGTTGGGGCTAAGTGTGGCAACGTGACGAAAATGCCCACCTGCCTAATTTTGTGCCCTCTACTATAGTTCCATCTCTCTATACTGACACCATAGGTTTATTTATTTACACATATACATATATGGAAAAGTAAGCGAGTGTTTTCTGGTTCGTCAAAGTGGACCTTCTATTTGTCTGTGGTGAAGTTGAATCAACAAATACTAATGATACAGAAATGATTATTCCCTAAAACCAACAACCCAATCAATTTTGAAAGATTCTAGTACATTTATTTATTAATTTTTCATTTTAAACATTAATATTTTCTAGAATCAAAATATATTTATTGACTAATAATTCATATTGAAATGTAAATTTTATTTAGGCTTTGTGGTCCTATAACTTTTGTTTAACATATCATATGTAATAGAATTATTTTATTAATTCATTTAGGAGTTTTTTTTATCTAAACTTATGAAAAATTAACAGATACGCTACAGGAAATTAGGGCGTAACTTTTCCATGTAAAAATGAATGTTGGTTATTGTCTTAAATAATTTTTCATTTTATATTGAGCTTCAGCAAATCCACTGCCACAATGTTTTCATTTCAAATCAAATACTCAGTATCTCCTCGAAAAAGGTTGATTTAAGCAATGTCAAAAATAAATACTTAAAATAAAATATGAAAAACAGAATAGTTGAAATGAAATTCGAACTAATAAAAAAAATACATATATATGAATATTACTCATTGTTTCTCGACATAAGTCCTTCTTTTTCCATTTCAGTTTGGTAATGGTACAGGATAGCGTTAAATTCTGATCTATAATGTTCCAGTAGCTCCATATGGGTTCTTAGTGTATTACACTGGACATCGGTGGGATTGAATGACAAAGCTGCAAGTTGACCATTCAAATCTTCAAGCTGAAATAATTATGTTACATAGACAACATATTTTTTTATCGGGAGACTAAAGATTTATTTAAATGACTAATATCATAATTATATGTTAATAAGTTAATTCTATGGATGTTTAATTTAGTCAGGTTTATCAGCCTTCTCAGATGAGAGGTGAAAATCAGTACACCACATCAATCAATTCAGGGATCGATTTAATCATTCACTTTAATGAATGGATCACTGATCATAGCATATTATTGATTGCTTACTTAATAACGCTTGCGAGTAATGAATTTCTAATTTCTTAATTCAAGTTTCATATCAATCTTTAGGAGAAGAGTGAGACTGGCATACAAATTTGTGTGGGATTTGCACTAAGACAAATGAATTCAAGTGAAAGATAAAAGAATGGTTAAGTGAACTTTTGCATAAAATTTAGATACTCTTGTTATTTCATGAAGATATATATATAATAAACTTGCTTTTGTTTAAGAAATTAAAAATGCATCCATTTCACTGACATAGTTAAGCATCAAGGAATGGAGGAATGGAGGCCATTGAAGTGAATGTACAAAGCACTTTAATGTCCGGAAGGCTAACTTCCACATCTCAACCCACTTCATTATCACTGGTGTCTTATCACTAACAGCATAACCTGAAAAATGCAGTAAAAAAATCTAACCAATACCAGAAAGCCATTAATTACAAAAGAAATATTAGTAATAAATGTAATGAGCAATATTTAATTATGAAGGTTATTGAAATATTTAACAGGAATTAAAAAAAAATATTATAGGGTATGAAAAAATGAAAATACATTATTTTTATTATCTACATCACTAGTACAAAGTTTTTTCATTTTTCTATAGCTTACGGTTGGTAGAACCGTGTTGGATCTGTGTTGGTACGTGTTGCACCCGCCAAGTACTGTCCAATGACTGCCAATTGTAGAAGTAGATCATGATGTTACATCTCAAAGGATACCGGAACTAAATAGTCTATATTTAAAATGGACCCAGATCATACTGTTATCCAGGAGTATCTGAAAATTATGTGATCGTTCTATGAGTTGATTGGTGCCCATATCTTTTCATTTGACCACTGCCATAAAACGCATTCTATAAAATCATGAGCAGTGTTCAATTCACCACATTATCTTTGCATTATATGTCATCTCAACACCCGGGCAGCAATGTGGCTGGAGAGACTCATACTGGTGATCAATCCCTAGGCTCTTAGAATAGAATAGAAAAAAATAATTTATTCCGGGTAATAAACCCCTTATGAATAACATTAATGTTCAGATAACAAATTCACATCTGGCAATTAGAACAACTACATCATAATAAAAAAAAAGAAAATAGAAATAACAATGTAAAATAAAGTGTAAACCTCTATACGAATGATAATAATAATTATGAAATAAAATAAATTAAGTCCAATGGACCCAACTATAAGAAACCAGAAAAAAACAAAACAACAACAATATGCAGAAGTCTGTACAATAAGACATTCAATAAAATTAATACAAAAGAAAACAAGAAGGTGACATACAAACTGGAAGCCAATATTTATCTATATATAGTAAACAATCAAATAAAATAATAAATATAAGTCAGGAAATATAGAATAATGAATGAGTGAATGGTTCCCAGACCAATGACCATTTCTATGGATGGTGAGAAGCTGTTGGAATAGAATAGCTTTGAAGGTTTGTAGGGATGAAGCATGGTGGATATTAGGAGGAAGAGAATTCCAGAGGGTCATACAGTGAGCAAGGAAGGACCGATCGTATGCTGTGGGGTTGTGGGCAGGGGTATAAAGATCAGAAAGAAGGGGTGGATTTTGTATTCAGGGGTGGACTGAGGTTTTGAACTGTAAAATATTGTATATATAAGGGGGTTAATGATTTGAAAAAGGAATGAACCGAGGAGGAGCAAAAAGTGATGGGAAGGTTTTTAAGGGTTATATATAAATACTCAATCCTTAGGATAAACCAGAGGAAAGAGTGAGGGAAGCAGATAGGATTTGACTAGGGATAGTTACTACCTGTGAACAGTTGGAAAGAAATGATCAAAACCGTTGAATAGAGCTAGCGGAGAAGGTTAATGATTTTGACTTGTAAGAAGGGTTGTGTGGTCTAGGGTATCAAAAGCATAGTAGAAATTTAGGAGAATTAGTACTGTTAGTTTTTGTTGATCAATAGTAACATGAATGTTACTAATAATATTAGCTAGTGCAGATTGTGTGGAGTAACTAGGACAGAAACCAGATTGGAAAGGATTGAGAAGTTGGGACTGTTCAAGAAAGAGAAATTTGGGATTGAACTAGTCTTTTAAGAGGTTAGAAAGGATGGAGATTCAGTGATAGTTGTTAGGTAGGTGATGTAGGGTTAAGATTTTTTTCAAAGGGTTGGACTACAGCTTTTTTCTAAGAAGTTGGGAAGACTGAGTTTTAAAGGGAAAAATTGTAAATATGGAGAAGAACAGGCAGGATGACTGGAAGGCATAGCTTTATCAACTTCACGGGAATTCCAATCAAGTTCCGTGACACATCTGTACTGGCTTCTTCTTCTAAATAATTTCCAATAAACAAAAAGTTGTATTCAGTATCAACAGTTTAATGCTGACTAATTTTCCATCCTCTTCTTCCTTCATAAAATAGATGACTTTTGACTTCCCCCAGTTCTATTTTCAAAAACTTGAAGAAAAACCGATCTATAATTCTTATTTTGTCTTAAAATCATCAGAGATTATAGACAGATTTTGGTCAAAAAACACAATTTATTTTATAAATTTTACACACAAATTAACAGCAATAGTAAATTTTTATAATTAATTTCATTACAATGGCTATTATCATTAACTTACCTAAAAAACACAAAATCGGTCTTAATTTGATATGACAGTATAAACTTATATAGAGAGGTTCCATTCCATGAGTGTTTACAAAGTGCATGTTAAAGAATAGGTTGAAAGTATTCTTTACATAAATGTAATTTTCTTTATCTAATACTTTATACTTTATCTAATACGATACTTTTCATCATTGCATGATTGATTGCACCTCTTCAGCTTTTTTAAGCTGTATTTTAGGTTTGGTTTCAACCTTTTTTTCTCAACATTACTGCAACTTTCAATCAGAATTTTCAATTTGTCAAATTTAAAGCAGGTACCTTAAAACGCAAATTAATTTTTTGATTAATTACATTTTGTTTGTAATAATATTTTTCTTTTACCAGCTCTTTTGTATTTTCTTCACACCACTGTCAGTGGAGTGTTAAATTTGGGTGAAGGTACATCCTGTGTGGATTTTTTTTCTCAAATAGAAGACTAGTAAGCAGGAAATGATTTATATGGGTAACTACACCCGAATCTTCAATTTTATGATCAGGTGAATTTTTCTATCAAGAATCTGGCACTGCTAAAAGATTCTTCTTTTATGACTCATCAATACATTCTTCCATCCAACATTTGAAAGATATTAAGGAAACATTTTTCCCCTTTGGCGACCTCTTACATTCAGATTCAAATTTGAAATGTTAAGTTTATGTAAATCTCCCAAATCCGATGAAATTGAGTATTTTAAGTTCATGATATTAAAAAACTTTTATAGTTTTTACACAACTTGTATTATCCCAAACACTGTTTGGTTTGAACTGAATTAAAAATTAAAGGCTAACGAGATTAAAGTAACCTAAAGGTTAGTAATCCTGTAAACATAACATGACAAATTTTCACATTTTTTGTTTATTAAAACTCAGTTGGGTATGAATATTTATGAAATAAAAACAGATGGACTTACTTCATTACTGTTCTGAAAAGTTTTTGACATTTTTCATTTCAACAATAAATTAAAGGTCATTTTGTATTTATCAATAAGTATTGGGATATTTGTTAAGACATGGTCAAGCATGCACAAAGATTTCAAATGGTAGTTTAGAGGAAAGTTAGGAAAATTAGAGGAAAGTCCAATTTTCGATTTTATGTTCAAAACACCTCGCATGAAGAGTAGCCCTCGACTAACAACAAATTATATTTCCGTTTAAAACAATTTAGTAGTTTACAAAAAAGAAATTATCTAAAAACTTTCCTAAAATATGGTAATACAATAATTCTATAATAATACTATTATACTTTAGGATAAGAGAAATATAGCTATATTAAAAATAACTAATAGTTAAAAATATAAATATGCTAATTAATAAATAAAAATTATGGAGATGCTATTTCTTTTGTGCCTGAATATAATTATTATTACTGCATTTTACTTATATCATTACAAATCAACTCTAAACCATGGGAAAATATACCTCTTTAATGAGTCTTCTGATTTCAACAGAATCAGCCTCAACCTTTTGCTCATTGAGGGGATAGTCAGTTGCACTAAAACATATACAAAATGTAACAATATTTTTATGATGAAATAAAATTTATTTATTAGAATTAAGTTAATTTTAAGGATGGGAGTTTTCTGTCGAAATAATATGTATAGAAATAGTATTTTGGAACTCAACATATAAAAGCAGGTTAATGGTGTGGTTTCCAAGAATACCAGGGTGTGAGACAAAGAGTCTTTCATTTAGTCAGCTCAGTTCAATCAGATAGGCAGTTGGACCAGGGGCGGCCAACCTTTTTTGGTCGCAGGCCAAATTCGTAAATTTGGGAGGACCAACAAACCCCCCCCCCTCCATCATAAAAAGTCAATTTACACAACATTGAACAACTCATATTTTTTATGCTTATTTAATGATATTCAAAAACCACGATGTTCGGTAGGTAGGTACCTATTTATTTTATAAAATTCAAACGATCAGAAAACATACATAATGTGAACAAATTAATATTCAAGGATTTATCATGAGGTGCAGCAACTGAAAAATGAGAGAAACAAAAACACAAACAACCAAAGTTTTTTAAAATCAAATGATACCTAACTACAGCTCAATGAGGAGCTTGTAATTGTTTTTTACCAATTGCTAAGTGTTGGGAGACTTCCCTATTGATGCTAATCTAGGTAAATTTTTTAAATGAGAGTCAGGTAATAACACCCTGAAGTTCATCTTGAAGAACGATTGCTCGAATAGATAACCAAAATGACAAGTATATCGGAGAGCAAAATCACATAACAAAGGTAACTCTTCGTGTTTTGATAACATCCAAAACTCCAGATAATTCGGTGATTCATTTTTAGAAATAATCTGACCATTCTGTGATGTAAGAACAACGTTTATTGTAGGTCAATTAATTCACTTTGTATTCCAAGAAAGTAATGCTGCAGATTCATACCTTTTATTGCAATGGGGATGATAAAAATATCACAAAAGCATTTTTCTCCCTCAAAGTCAGCACATCTGGTTTGGAAGGATTGAAGAAGAGGTGAAACTTTGATTTTATATTTTATGTAGTTAGGAGCCACTTTAGTTTAATTAGTATGTTCTCGCATGCTAGGGAAACAAGATGGTTGATTTTCATAAAAATCTCTCACACCAAGGGCTAACTTTACCTCAAATGATGTAACATGAGACGTAAGTATTGGTAATTGATAAGATTTACCTTGCAATAGATTGTTCAACATGTTTAGATCTGCGGTTATGTCACAGAGGAAAGTGAGATCCCAAAGCCAATCCATTTCATTTAAGGAGGGGAGAGATGAGGGAAGTTCTTCATTTCCTTTTATGTATGTTGAAACATCACTACATAGTTTCCAGAACCTTTCTTAAGATTTTCCTCTTGAGAGCCAAAAACATCACACTGGAAAACGAGTTCTCTATGTTCCTCAATGTCTTTTTTGAACATTACCTGGAGTTTCCTACGATTAAGAGCATGAGACCTTATTTTGTTGCTACAGTCAACCACAGGTTTTTGGACAGAAGAGAATTATAGTTCCTTGGCAAAAAGCGCTTCCTCGTGAATGATGCAGTGATATTTTAGAAGAGGTCTTTTCAAATAGTTTTCCAATAGTGCAATACAGCCCTTGTTTTTACCAACCACGGCAGGAGCCCCATCAGAGCAATTTTTGCCAGTCCAAGTTTATCCTTTAACAGTGATTTTCAACTCTTGAAAGACATCTTCTCCAGCAGACATTGTCCGTAATTGATGTAGTTCATGGAATTCTTCTGATGTTTCAAGATTATCGTTGACCATACAAACATAAACACACAGCTTAGCATATGATTTGCTGTCACAATTTTTGTCCAAAGCCAAAGAATATTTGCGACTCAAAAGCTTAGAAATTTGAGCTCACATCATCTGACATCTCATCATTACTGCCTCATTTTGAAAGAGAGCTATTTCGTTTACTACAGTTCATTCGCTAAGAGAATGCTGTTGAAACATCTCCCACTACCAACTTGGCCCCTAAGCCCTTGGGAAGTCACGAGTCAAAAGATTGGCAATGTTGGTAGGTCAGTACACGATGATTTAGTAAGACATGTGAGGGTAAGATGTAGGGGAACAAAAAAGGTGTCATGCCCCACTACTCAGAGGCATTCTCTTCGTGAACGGACAGTAGTTTAGAAATGTTCGGATAATGTACATTATAATGCAAATATTTTAAAGCTGCGGTTGCTCTCTATCTCCGTATAGTTTCATTTCTTGTTCCAGTATCAAAGAGATTTCATAGGAAGTTGTTACCATTGAAGATAGCTCACTACTTGTTTTTTGAATATTAAATTCTGCCACATAACAATTTTTTCAGTGAAATCTAATCTAAAAACTGGACCAACTGAATAATTGGAATCAAAATCAAAATGTGATTCTGTGTGAATGTGTTTTTTATGCAATGAAATTTTTCCACCACAGGTCAAACACACTGGTTTTGATACATTTGCATCCATAAACAGAAACCGTTTATCCCAATCACTTATGAACACTGTCATTTCTATGTCCTTTTCGTATTTCCGCTAGTTCATTTCACCAGTAAAAGGGCAGCAAACAGGGCGAGGAATTTTTTAAGGGTACCTATGGAATAATATTCACGCTACGTATCACTAAAATTCTTTTATTATTAAGCCCTATAATTCTACTAAAAAACTATACTACTTGTATCTACTGTAACAAAGAAGGACTGAGCAATAAACCGAGAAGACTTGAATAAATTGTTAAAAAAAGGAGGATCGGGGAAGCTGGAATTTTAGGTGGAAAGTGAGGAATACAGGTGCCACTTCTCAGGTCAATTTTCAAAAAACATCAGAGGATGCGCTTCTTTTCGTTGTTCATATGCACCGAGAGATCAAGAAGGGAATTCGACCCGATCCTTTTTGTTATCAAACCACCCTGACCCCAGTAGCATTTGCCGACACTTACCAAGTTTCTTATAAGTTTCCCAAATCACACATTTGTGGGCCTACTATGTGTTAAGTAGATAAACTTTAAAAAGAAATCCTGGGCCGCAGGCGACTCAATAAGGCATCGCTCAGTTAAAAATTTGTTCAGTAGGTAAGTTACTGTAAGATTTTTGCAGAAAACAGACCTAGTGCTATGTACATATGAAATTACTACTACACTGTACTGTTGTGCCAACTACTTCACCACAAATAAATAGAAGTTCCCCCCCCCCCCTCTGACCAGAAAACACCTGCCTACTTTGCCAGATTTTATTAATAAATCTTCGGCGTCTGTATAGAGAGAGGGGACTAGTTCACGATCGTGACACGGCCGGAGCTCACTAGGGACACAGCCATAGCCCGAACTCTGACCTGCTTAAATAAGGCAGAAATTCTGAGCTTTTTAAGGCAGTCGGAACCAGACACTTGAAGTGAACATTGCTCTCTCTCCCCCCCCCCCCTTCCATGCAGACAATGGTCTCTGGGGCCTCTCTACAGAATTTACCTAGTAGCGTCTCCCACACCGCTCCAGTCTGCATCTTTCCAGTTCACTCGCCTTTGGGATCCGGACGGTTTTTTGCCTACCCTCAGATAACAATTGTGAACTCGTGGTCATACCAAGACCATGTAAACTACCGATGATACTAGCCTGTACCTCTTCTCCTGACCATAGTTCACTGTCGGGGCACACCTTCTGTGATCTTATGGAGTCAGATCAATGAACGAATTCAAATTAAGCTGCCTGCCAACTAGCCAACTGGCCTCCACCAAAAGTCAAAGACCACAGGTTTATTCATTTATCTTTTTTTGACGCCTGTTGGGCAGTGGCTGGGTCGATGAGACCTTCTCCCAGGATATACTATAAGAGATAGTCTTAGAAGACGTAGAGTTAGGAACTATATTTAATGGAGAAGGAAAATTTGGTCTGTCCCAGAAAGAGGGAAATGTCGAATTTCTAAAAAAAAAATGATAAATATGAAACAATAGAGGAAAAATTGTAAGGAGACAGAGCTTTAGGAATTTCAAGGGATTGACATATGGACATAACAAATTCATTCTTAATTTCATCTCAGGAAATGAGATTGGAAGGAAAAACTTAAGAGAAAAATAAGTTGCCTTGGTGAAAATTACAGGTTGTGTTGACTGGCCTGGAGGGAAGGTGTTGAGATGAAGCCGCCGGGATGGACAGAAAGTGAGAATTAAGGCCATTGTTAAAATTACATTAATATTACTTAAATAATATATAAAGTTTTTTAGCCAATTATGTCAATTAGAAATAGACAAAATTATGCACTATAACCATACAGAGCTCTGAGATTATATTAAATGAACATAATAAAATGAACTATTATTCTTTGTAAACTTTTTATTAAATTTCCTTTGAATCATCATGACTTATTAGTAAAATTTGTAGCAAAGACGGTTATCGTTACAATATATCAGCAAATTATAGTAGTTAATTATTTTCTGTAAAAAAACAAAAACATATGTTTTGTGAGTATTGTACAAATTATTTAAGTTAAATAGCAGAGCTTGAATTAGCTATTGTGATATGATCATTTAAAATCAGTGAATTTTTTTTTTAACTTGGTTAGTAACGGTGTTAGGTATATATATAGATGATATATATTTTTGGAGGCCGGAAAAAATTTCATAAGCCATGGAGGTATCATAAATAAAAAATTTTCAATTATAAGAAAAAATTAAGAGTTCTAGTAGGAAGTTTAGCAGGAGGCGTAATCAAATTGTTTAGGCCCAAGCTTTTACCTATTAAGGAAAGCTATCTTGTTCAATAAGATTAGTAGTAAATCTTTTGGTGTGGTTCCTTCCCCACCCTTCCTTCTTCCATAACTGGAGATTTTACTTATTTAAGTCATTGAGAAGAATTAAAAGAATGTTAAGTTGAAAATAGAATCCATCCATAAATATAAGTCTCATGGTAAGATTTTAAAGCTGGTAATGGCAAAATTAAGATAACTATTTCTTCCGTTCTCGGATAAAGGAGTATCATTAATATAAGACAAAATAATTTTACCTAGTTAATATAGAGCGAGGTTTTTTTCTTCTGCAAGTATTACTGAGATCATTTAGCCTTTCGTCAATTTCTGATTCCAGAGAACGAGCTGTCCTGGTTAAATCTATAAAATAATAACTACAACTTTATATATTTTATAAATATAGAAATATATATATGAATTATATATAGAAATATATTTTAATGGAAATTTTAAAAAATCAATGATTTCTCAATCAATTTTTTTATTACTTTAATGAATTTGTATTTCACTGTAATAACCATCAACTATTTAGGGAGACCTGTGTTTGAAACCCGGCACTCCTGAGGATTTTTTCTGAAAGGGGTGGATTTTGTATGGGCTCACACAGCATGATGAGGGAAAATGGAGAATAAAAACTAATTTAAAAAAGAATTAGCAATTCTTGTATAGAAAACTGAAATAATTATGAGATAATATAATCTAGCATTGATGCTAGTAATTATATATCACAGGGGCATTACCAACAAAGAAATAAAACACTTTCTGTTTTCTAACAACTATGGCAGCAATCTCAGTAGGCTTTAATAAGAGATGTGCCCAAATGTAATTTAATTTTAAAACAGATTATAAATACTTAGGAAAAATTTCCATTCTTTCCTCTTGGTATTTTCTTAATTTCCATACCATAACTTTCTAAATGCCAGCCAGGGTGTGCTCTGGACCCTAGGCCTAGCCAGCCTAGTCCTTTGCATGTTGATCCCTATTGCCAGGACTGTTTTTGTACCATCATCGGTTTAAAGTTATTAAACAATTTTCACATACATTTTTGTTATTCAGTGATTTTCACCCATTTTATTTTGTAATATATTTTAATGTATATATATGTTTATTATTTGTTTCAAATCTATAATAGTTTATGTATATAATGTAGAAGATTTGCAGCGATTTCTTGGCGTCCCATAAACCATTGCTCATATTTAGCATTGAGCATCATTAAAAAATAAATTAACATAAAGAACGAAGATTTCCCGAGAACGTTTGCACACTATGACTCCATAAAAATAGACTCACATGGAACCTAGCAAATTTAAATAATATTACAGCATCTTCTAGGATCCATTTGCCATTATAATTATTAATTACAATTATCTGCCAGAAAATTGAAAATTTGTTTTCATACAATGGAAACCTTGCTGTCATTATAGTGGTGTCCTCTGCCAAGAGCCCCTCCCATCCTCAATGACTATAGAGGTGTTCCACCCCAGAGCCAGCGCACCATCTGCCACTATAATGCCCGACTGTCTTGAAAGGGTTAACAGTCTATCTATGTTTATTCTAGATAATTAGATAAAGTAATATAGCTTATTTTTGGTTAATGCATGCATTGGTAGAGGTGAACAGACATAACTATCATGAGCAATTGACGATAAACTGCTAGTCTATAAAAATCCATGGCAAAACATCTCATAAAGAGGTGGGGCACTGAAGTTGTCAGTGTCACAGGGCTAGTGTGGATTACAACAGACTTACTGCCCAAGACTGTCTCAACCTTTGTTTTGGTTTTCTAAACCTTAATCGTTATTCTAACTCATTTTCCCTCACAAGGCTGAGAGAACTCCAACTAGACCCAAACATCAAAGAAAAAATCTTAATGGAAAAGCCAGGTCTCCCCAGACAGAAGTAAGTTGACCACTAGACTTCCTGGAGAAAGCTGCCAGGCTGACATAAAGCCTTTAATTTTTTTATAAAAGCTTACCGATTCAGAAAGTAAGGTTAAACCATAGTCATTTATTAACTATCACAAAATGTTAAATGATTTACATAATTTTATAACAGATTGGCAGGGTTTTTTTTACTGTACTAATAAAACACTATTTTAAATCTCATACTATTTAATTTTTAACAAAAACAATTTGTTGTTGGTAAAACCAATCTGTTCCAATTCTATTAATAATGTACCAACTGGAAAAATCATCACATGAATAAACGCTGAAAATTTGAAAGCACCTCAGGAAAATTAGAGTAAAAATTAAATGTTTGTATTCTTTAAGGCTAAATTCATTGACTGGGACATTTTATCTTTCAGTGATAAGAAACTCCAAAATTAGAAAGCTTAACCTACTGACTTTTTAAGACGACTATACCTTCAAATCTTTCCGACATTTCTGAAATGAACAATATTCAAATTTATAACAGGGTTAATTATAAGCTTAGATTTACAAAACACAACAGTAATGACAGGTAATCATAACGTGCGCCTGATTTTTGTAAAGAAGACAAAGAGCAAATAAACGTGTTTTATTTGTTGGGATATTTTCTAATGCGTCCGTAATTCCAATTAAAGTCAAATGCAGCGCTTTGACTAGTCTTCCCAAGAACTTAGTAAAAGAAATCTTGCATCATAATTTCTGCAAATTATTGTTTATTTACCTGGCAATTTTAAGGTTTCTCGACCTATCATAATATTAAAATTGATAAATTCCTACTTCTGAGCATTTCGAGTAAATAAGATAAAAAATATAGGTATATATAAAAAAAAATGATTTCCATTTCGGCTTTAACAAACGACCATGGAGTATTTTTTAGGCAAAATGCGAACTGTAAAAGTTTAAAACTAAGACCTTTCAGAAAATTTTACCTTTAATGGCTAAAAATCTGAACAAAATCTAGTCATGATTAAATAAAGAATATATTATATGAGCTGCTACCTTAAAACTATTTCCTCTTACAGCAATAACAGTGATAACTAACCTGAGAAATAATTCTCCAATATTTTTTTCCTCCATCCTTTAATCTTCTAATCTTATTGTCTTCTTCCATTTCCCCTCATGTTTTATCAACTGTCAGTGATAACCCAACCATCTCTTCCTTTTTTATTTTTTATGAAGAAGGGCTTTAATCTGCCTCCCTTTTTTCTCCCCTAGATGTTTGTGGGTAAAGCTATCACAGATATATTACAATGTCAATGATTACTTAAAATATTACCTAAGTAAGAATATTTTATCTATGCATGATTTAACAAACAATCGAGTTTAATTATCTATTTAATTTGTTCTCAATACTCCTTGGTGATTGACCTAGGAGAAGGGGCTAAATTTTTTAAGTATAATAAATGTTTAGAGCCAAAAATGATATGCATTATTTATTGAGTGAGTATACCTTTGACGTCATAATAATCAAAAGAGGTAATAAGTGATATGATGCTTGCTGTGTAAGTGTCTCGTGAAAATACAAACAAATTATAACGATGATGGCTATCAATGAAAGAAGAAAATTATAAATAACAACTATATTTGTGTTATCGCGTGCACATTGGGAATGGAATTTTGTGTTGGTTAGAGGAGTACAAATTAATCGGGTTTTGTAAATTCCTACTTTCAGAGTACTGGTATCACCCTGAAATAATTAATACTAATAAAAATAATATATTTAGAACAAATTAAAATAATTATAAATATGACCAACAGGTTCAAATGAAACGAATTCTTCAAAATTTAGTGTCTATTAATTGGCTAGAGCAAATAAATAAAGTATATTAGATAACATATTTAATTTCCTGACCCAAAGCTGCCGTCGTGAGTTGCGTGCTCAACATTGTGTCCTTGCAGAGATACGCGTCCAACGACTTATTTTGTCTCTCTTCGGATAAAAATGTCCCGCGGCTTGCTTCGTCTCCCTCCGGAGAAACTAATCCCGTGGCTTACTTTATCTCCCAACTGGAGATAGAAACTGGTTTATCCAACTGTTGCAATTTTGAGGAATATATTTGTTTGTTCTTCCTAAGAGTGATTGTTATTTATGGTTGAGAGCATCATCACCTTTGATATACATTTTATACCACTCAACAGGATAAACCTTGCAATTCCCCATAAGACAATAGAATTGGTTTAGATGGGGCTTAATTGTGTACAAGGATTACTCTTAATGAATGATTTGAGACAAACGACAGCACTATTAGAGAAGTCATCCTAGATAGTTTTGATAGGAGGATGGAGAGGTCGAAGAGGGCCTGAAAGATCCAGGAGAGTTTTGAGTTTTAGTGACTCATTTTGATTAAAGAATATTTTTAGAAAGAAAAGTAGGAAGCTCTAAGTTGAGTCTTTGTGTGTTGCAAGTAATGCTACATCGACTGCGCAAGTATATGTAATTCTATCAGGAGTTGTGGCTATGTCAGAGGTAAGTATAATGTAGAGTAATAAACCAAGTATTGAGCCTTTAGGGGCCACTGATTTGGCAAGCCTTAATAAGGAGGACGCTAAATATTCACTTACTAAAAAAAAAGAAGCGGTTATCCAAGTAAGATTTCAGTATCAAGAAGTAATTACTTTACATGGAAGTATCGGTCGTAGTTTGGAGAGAGATCCTGCATGTCAAACTCTGTCAAAAGCCTGTTCCACGCCAAGAGTTGCTCCTATCACGTAGAACTCACCCTCAAAAGATGAAGCTATACAGTCAATAAATCTGTGCAGTCACTGGATGGTTAAGTGAAGTGAGCGGAATCCGAATTGATAGTTGACTATGTTTTAAAACCATACTGATAAAAGAAAATTTCTATTGAATCGGAAAGCATGCTGTGTGTAAGACAGAGTTATAAAAAAAATATATAACTGCACAAGAGCTTTTTGTAGCAAATGATGAAGTAGTTTGTACGTTGTCAAATAATAACCAAGTGATTTCCCTTTCGGCAGCCTTTTGATTTCAAGAAGGATTGAAAGCTTTTAGAGAAATCGACAGTGGTAGAGGAGTGACAATTACTGTTAATACTTCGCTGCCATTTTCAGCGTCATTGAGGAAAACGGAGGAGAGGTGATCAGCGAATCGTTCTGCTTTCTGAACGTCTGTAATATCTAGTGTGAATTTGGTGATACTCGCAATGGCTATGACAGGGCCTTGTGTCGTAGGAGCGATTGTGTTTCTCTCCATAAACTACCCCATCTTCGGCATTAATGGATGATAAATTCATCTATGGTGGACCAGAGCCAGTGGTGTAATAACTGCGTCTTACGTGGGTAACGTAATAGGAGCTGGTGCTAGATGTCTAGAAGGGCAGTAAATTCAGTAATGATATATAGTGGAATGAATATGGGCGGAAATGAAACCGAAGGTGCTGGCTAGTATTCTATGAATCATAAAACTCCACACTCTCCGAAGAATGAGCCCGAATTGTGGTTTTATCTAATGGAGATGATACTGCATCTCAAATTACTAATAGCACAACCAAATTTCAAACAGTAGCTCCATGTGGTTATACTTTGCCAGGTTGCCGACATAGTTAGGCATCCTTTAGCCAAGCCTAACGAAGATTTCAGGGAACGTCTAATCCAGAATTATGCCGAATCGAAGAATAAGCTTATCCAGATGTTATTCGAAGGCACGCAGTTAAGAGATAAAAAGCTATCATAGTTGTTGAGGCACATGCAACAGTTGGCAGTGAACACTATCACTACTGATGTGGTAAGGGAAATATGGCTTCGTTCACTCCTTGGGAATACTCAAGCTATCCTGATGACTACAGGGCACCAAGAAGTTGAGAGGTTGCAAACAAAGAATTTTGCAAACAAGATCCATGAAGTGAGTCGTCCGGTGGTTTGTTTCGTTGTGCCTTCAGTTGCCCCTATGGTGAACCAGATCAGTTGGAGGAAAATGATAGAACATCTCACAGTGCAGATTGCAGCTCTACCATCTCGCGGTTGTCAGATGCGTCGGCAAGATTCAATCCAACAGTTCAGACTACAGAAAGTTAGATCAAGAAGGAACCTAGCGATCCTGATTGGTTATGCTTCTATCATTATAGATTCAATGAGAAGGCCACTAAATGTATACAACCTTGTGCATGGGAGAAGCGTCATTCATTGTCGGGAAACAAGGCCTTCTGCAAGAACCCGTATTATCCCTTTGCTTTTCAGCACCATGATAAAATAATAAACACCATTTACGATGAGTACCTGGTTCTCCTTTATTACCTCAATCTTGTGATGTAGCGAACCAAATCTAATACAGGGAGACTAAAAAAGAGCCGTGGTGTGGACTTTGTTCTTTTAAGTCTCTCATGTCTTTTATTACAATGTAATCCTAGATACTTTACTTTATTAGCTACAGGAGAAGAGTTGAGTTTATGGTGAAAGGTATTAAGATATATTAGAAATATTCAGGGAAGGAGTGTAAATATAACGTGGGTGAATTTTCCTTCATTGACTTTGCAGCTTAAATGAACGTCATTAAATACAATTTAGTTCCCCTTGGTGTATACATACAGTCCAATACTGTAATTATTAATGTTGATTTTTTTTTATTTAAATCAATAAGTAATGTTAAAATAAATACAAAATGAATGATTATTGAAGATAATATATAGGTTATGACCACGGGTCCGACGTCACAATTCCAAAGACATTGGAACTTTTAAAACATTTGTTGTAAAGGATGTATTGATGGATTTTTATTTTACATTGTAAAATTATTGTTTAAAATTTGGTATTAGCTATTGGCTGATTGAAAATTCACGTGATAATTTACCCATGGTTGCCCAATAATAGTATTTTTGCATTCATGACTACATCGTATATATCCAGTAGACAGGAATGAAGTATGTAATGAAACGGCTAGTTTTAAAGACTTCATTTCAACATGTATTGCTAGTTCTAAGTCACTGGAGGTTCTTTTGTTCAGTGGATCGTCTTGGCTATCACTCACTTGTGTTCTTAGTAAACTTTCTAAGTCAATTGTTTGTATCCATATCTGTAAGAGTTAAAGGTATCTAAAACTGTACCTGTTATATTTTAAAATTTTTATACTGAAGAAAATAGTAAATAAATGTTTAGTCACTTATAATATGGCCGAGTTAAATCCTATTAAAAAGTTAAATGGCCAACCATGGTCATCTTGGAAGAAATTGTGTAATAATGGGATGACAGGTAAGAAATTGTCATTGTAAATTTTTAAATTTGTAGTTTGTTGTGATTAGTTAAGTTTTTGTAATTTTTATTATGGAGCCCAATGGAATTATTTGGTGTCTATTCTAAAAAAATGTTTATTTGTTAACTTAACAAGGGCACTATTTATATGAATAATATAGAATTCAAAGAGAAGTCCTTGTTAATGAGTTATTTCTATACATACATTACAATACAGATGAGTAATGTCAGTACAAATACGTTTTAAATAACAAAAGGTTTTGGATTAGTTATCGGGTTATTAGTTATTTATTTTTTCTATGTGCATTTGCCCAGTGTTGTAGTACTTACGATTAATTCTGTGGTATTAGGTTGTAATATCTGTAGTAGTTTCTATTCTGTACAAGATATTATACCTTGAACTACATATTTTGGCATGATTATCTTGCTCTGCAATTTAACGTCTGGCTATTTGATACGTTATTTATCCACTTTAGATCTAATACAAGGTCTAATCTTTCTTAATATAATTACAAATAGATCATTAAAATTGTGTTTATAATGTTCATTATTTGCTAATTTGCCTGAGTCACTAACTAGTTGATTTTAGCTGATGGTGGTTTAGAGTAACTAAACCATAGACTGAAAATGCTTGATCAATCATTCTTGAGAAATTTATTTGAGAAAAAGATTAGAAAAAAATCAAATTGTTATTCATCTATTATTTGTTTATGATTGTATTAAAGTAAATTCCATTTAATATAATTTGAATATATTTATTTGAAATTGCGTTACTAGAAATTACACCCTGTGTTTTATTTCACTAAATTATTGAAATTACAAATTCTACTAACATTTTTAAACTATCTGATCCAAGGAGATCTGTTGCACCTTTATTCACTACTTAATTAAAAAAGTAACAAATCTGATTAAGAAAACCAAATTTGAGATTGAGAGGTAACGAGTAGCGTTAATCACTAGCAAGCAACTCTCTCTAACAGCCTTATCTATTAACTACAGCTATTTTTGTTTTTTAATAGAATCAGAGGTCTCAATTCTCCTTTGCAGATACTTTTCTCAGTCTAATGTACGATCCACTCACAATGGTTTATGATTCATGGAAAGTTTTTTTTAAGAATTGTAATATATTTGGACCTCTCCTCACTCCCAATATTTGAAACTAGACTTTTCTAGTTCCTCCTTTTCTCTCTACCTGAGAAGACCCTCCAGCTTCTTTTGCCCTGCCTCTATTCCCTAGCCTCACCTACTGCTTCCTCCCTGCTGTCCTGAATCTTCATCCACACTGCTGGCCTTTGTCCGCCACCACCCTTTGTCACCCCTATGAACCCTTAAGCCTCTCCAAACCCCGGCACGAGCCAGACAACCTCCAAGCCCCTCCTACTATCCCTTACCCTACACCTTGATCCTTCCGGCCCCTGTCACCCACCGCATTGCGAGTACATACAGTGGATGCATTTGTTTCTTCTGGCTTAATATGAACATCCAGTTCGATTAAAATATTTATTATCTATATTTCAATTAATACATACTTTTGTTTGAGCTAGGTAGCTCAGGGAGCTCAATTCAGGGATTTATTTCTAATGGGATTCAATGTTTTGGGAGGGATATGAATTCATATTTCTAGAAAGATGTATTTGAAAAAATAACATTAAATTGTAATTAAATATCCATACTTCACAAGTAATATTCATAATACTTCCAAGATTAGGCCAGAACATATTTTCTTTAGGATTTTTAATTATTTTTTTAGAATTTCACATCAATCCTCCCTCCCGTCCCCGTTAAGCTAATATTTATACCATTTGTAACTATCATATATATTTATTTATAAGTAGTAAGAATTTCCTTATTGTTTTAATATTTTGTTCCCATAGGAGAAGAAGTATCAGAAAGTAATCCTCAGTGCATTAAACTGGATAGAGCAGGTAGTATATTTTTTCTTAATTATTAGCTTAAGAATAAAAGTAGTAACACAGCCAGGGCTCTTACCAAGGACCTTCTGATCTCAGGCCAGGTGCTATTCTAATTGAGCTATTCCTATCAAGCACCTGCCTAGCCAATATCAATTGTGTTTTGATACACTCTCGTAAACCTCAGAAAAACATTGCCAGAGAAAAATATTTCTAAGGAGACTGCATTATAGTCCTTAATTTTGAATTGCACGAAAGCTAGTTAACTTTTTAACAATAATTCAATTATTATTAGATAAACTAAAATATATTACAAAAAAGATATTGAGGGAGTGGGACTTCAACTTCACAACTATTGATTATTAATATGTTTAAATATATTATCTGGTTAGTTTATTGAATGGCCTATAATTAATAATTTTGTTTAATATATTATTTATTTTATGCTAGACCAGACTATTTTACAGGACATAGTCTTTGTGCAAATTGTATATAAAAAATAAACTGACTGGTCTCGGCCATAAATATACTTTCTTTAAGATTTTATTTTTACTTTATAATATTATTTTTGAAAATAATTATGTGTAATGTAATTACAGTTATAACTTAAATTTCTTGTGTAATTTTAAGTTTAATTAATTTTTTTAAATATTCTAGACATGCCTATCTATGGATTGACACCTAAATCTGAAATATTTGAGCTTGTGGTCTGCAATTATTGTGGATTGAAGTATAAGTTGCCTGCATTTGCAGAACATATAAGTAAGTTTTTATCTTGTATGTAGTGTTAATTTAAAATTGTTTGTGTTGGAGAAAAAAGAGTTCCACAGTCAGGGCTTGAACCATACACCTCTTAGTTTAAGTCTAGATAATAACTCTGTCACTGTTTTCACATATATTTTTTTAGCTGGCCTTTTATCTTCACTCCAAGAATATTGCCAATTGTAATATTTTCTTAGAACAGAATGTGTTCTGTTGCAGGTAGGTCAGTCACCACCTTTAGCATGCTGTCTAAAGCATTTGATTTAAGTCCATGCGTTTTCCAAATGCTTTGATTAAATCCATGATTTTAAAAGAAACCTCGGCTTATTTTAAATTTTTTTCTAAGAAATTGATTGAATGCTGCATTATGAAGCCTGACTAATATTATTTCTTTTTACTTTGTTGGCACCAAAGACAAATGTACGAGTAAAAATATTTTATGTTTTAAACTCCAATTTAAGGCTAGCGGGTAGGTATTTTCCACGAGCCCAGAATAGGCCAGACAGACCTACTTTAGGGACTTAGTAACTCTCCCATGTGATCTCTTTATTTCTCCCAGTTCCTAAATTCTGTACGGAGAAATCATGTCCCAATCCCAGATTATTTCAACTTCTAATTGTTTACTTAAATATTTTATCGCCCCCCCCCCCTTTGGTAAGGGACATCAGTCTTACTATAAGTACTGTTGAGCTAAAGGAGTTTTGACCTAGAATGCAGAATTTTTTTAACAATCTGAAGTAATTCTTTATTTTCCCTTTCTACAAGTCGAGTCAAGAACTCTTGAAATTGGTGGGAAAAAAAAACAAGCTGAAATAATAACCTCAAATACCTTAGCGTAAGCTATTCTGATTGTATTATCTTTTCATTGTGTCATTTATTGACATAAATGTTTGCATGGATCACTAGCTTATGTCATTAGACCAGTTAATAAAGTAAAAAATAAAGGAACAAATGAAAGATTATTTGCTAAACTTTGTTTGGAAAATGATAAAGATTATAATCATTTACTGCTTAATATGGAAATTCATTGGTTATCTAAAAGTGCATGTTGGGATCGATTTTATGAACTCTGATTCATTGTTAGAATTCCTTGAAAGTAAACACAATGATTTGCTGCTCAATTTAATTAATTTAAAAAAATGACGTATCAAACTTTGGAAATTTGACATATTTCTAATTTATGACATAAACTAATTTAACGAAACCAATTTGAATTATCTGCCAATGAGGAGCTGAAACCAATGTTTCAACCAGGATACCACAATTTAAGGTTACTAAAACAGATACCAATTTTATATCCTGCACTATGGGTTAGGGTCATTGCACAGAAGCTATTGATTGCTTTTCCATCTTACTATTTACTAGAATATGGATTTCGTGCAGTTGTGAGCTTCATCAGGAAAAGAAGAAACCAACTGGGAATTCTCGCTTGTGGAAACTTATGAAAGTTACTCACAAACAAGGGAACCACTGCTGTAGAAGATAACCTTTCTCCAGTGATAAAATTGGTTGTGGTTAGCTATGATTTCTAATAACAGTTTGTAGCATTTCTCTCCGATGATATTAAGGTGTAATATATAATATTGCACTAATTACATAAAGTTTATATAAAATAAATTCTATTCATTAATAAAAAAAAAAAGTCATCTATGTTTCCATACCCTTAGCACAATAATAGTATAATCAATTAATTTACAATAAAAAATGGCAATAATTGATTGGGATGGCAGTAATTGTCACCTATGAAACCATATGTTCTCATAGTGACCAATGAGTCCCTCAATAAATGTTTCTTCTAACTGAATGAAGAGGCAATAACCAAAATGTATCATCTAGGGCAATGGTCACCAAATGGCGAACTGTGGCCCTCATCCAGATTGCAGAGAAGTTTTGTATGGACAGAACATAATAAAGTGTCAGCAGACAGGTGTACAATACAGGCATAAATCGTGGACGTGCCACGATGGGGGTTACTTCTAATTACATAACATTGACAGAAGTCATAAACCAATCCATGCCTGAGCAAGAAAAATGTTCAGAGGGTTATTCACATATTTCTTGGTTTCTAGTCAAACATTCATATGTTTGATATGAACCATATGGTATATATGGTATGGGTTCATACCCATATAGTAATGCAGATATTGTAAAAGAGTTCATGCTGGATGCTGGAAACGTTTTGTTTATGATTGAAAAGGATATCAACACTATTTGGCGTATTCAACTGTCTGCTTCTTCAGGCTCAAGTAATGCACAATTTTTGGCAGAGGGAAACTATATAACCTTGAATTAATCTTTAGCTCCTTTGGATGAATCTCGTGACATGACTGCACTGCCGAGCTAGGACATCAAATTATTTCTTCAACTAGTGATTAAAAAGTAGCAAGTGATTGCTTAAGCTTTCTCCTTCATGTGGAAGAAAACATGGCAACCATTGCATTATTAACTAATATATTTAAGGACATGGATCTCTAAAACCTGAAACTACAAGGCAAAGCTTAACATGTGTGCAAACTTCTCTATGAAGTAACAAGTTAAAAAAAAATTGACCTCTTCTAAGATTTACACTTTCCACACCTCAAGTTAGTTTGTGGCAGTAATTAGGGTGTTGACATCTGCTGTTATGAAGATTTTTATGGGAAAACAAATCTAAATTTCAAGAAATATTTTTACTGACTTCGAAAAAATTTAGAACATTGTGGAGCTGGTCAACTACAGTTTTTCTTTTATGACTAAACGTGTATGGATCAGTGAAGCAGCAGATCTTTTTAATAGCAGCAAAACTGCCATATATTTGGAAATGATCAAGTTCCAAGGAGATGTAAAGGACATTTATGGTCAAGTTGGAAAAAAGTTGTTGGGAGTGGGTAATTTTTGATTATAAATGTGTTTGAAAAAAGTATTCACAACTAAAAGCTTTAGCTATAAAATTGTTTAGCATACATGGATCAACTTTTGTGTGCAAAGGAGCATTCTCAAAAATGAACTCCATTAAGAACTGGTGCATATCTTAACTCACAGATCTCCTTACCTTAGCAGCTTGATGAGAATCAGCTGCGCCTACTTGTTTCCAAATTTCTGACAGGTTTTTAAAAATAAAACCTTTTTGTTATAGAACTTTTATTAAATTGAACTTAAGTGAGTAGTATTTTTATTGATTTTCTTGTATTCTACAAACCATCATAAAAAGCTGTTGATTTTATATCACTGGTATCCATTGTGTTTTGCATTGAAGATAACAAATTAAGGAAACTTTTACCAACAATAGAAAATTGAAACAAAATGCTGATTTTAATGGACTGTATTTACATAATTAACATATAAAAGAAACATTACATCTAGAGGCCTCTTTTAAATTAATCCTAAAATTACCTTAATTATCAAAAAAATAGAGCTATGTTTTAAAGCTTGGTCCCTTTGTGAGATGATTAATAACAACCGTAAGCAAACTTTTATCTTCATGTCCTACACTTTACTCTCACTGTTTTTGGCACCATTATATTGATAGTCCATGATGATTTGGATTAATATGGTGGAATTGTACCATTAAACTTCGTAATGGGTTAACAGGCAATAATGTTTTGCGTTAGATAACTGTCTAATGACTGATCAGCAATTGGCGAGAGGGAAGGGTAACAGGGATACCACTAATACTGGCCAAACAAACATTTTTGGTTCTGATGGCACAAAACTAATATACATTCTATAAAGTGGTTGGCTTTTACATTCTGAAGACAGATAAACACCTTGAATAATGCTGATGAGTGTTTGATTAGACTTTTCCATCTCTTTTGGTAAGATCGCTCCAGTCAGTTTTGCTATCATGCCTTGTAGGATTTTAATGAACCTATTTACATACACCATTACTCTCAAAAGGTGCCCATAGCAGGAAAACCGTTCTGTCACTTGTATGAAGTAAGACATGATTGAATTTCCCAATTAAGTATTGAGTTGGAAGGGATGAAATGTCAGATTTATTTATTTTGATGAAATAATTAAAGTAAGAATCCATCTCTTGTTTACAAACACCAACACTATGGACATTAAATTAATCTGCAGACATTTATCTTTCTTTTTCATGCTATATCTTTTAGTTTATTGTGAACTTTTTAAGTGTTTGTGTTATTTTTTACTATCGATGGAATCTGAGCAATTACGAGTTATATTCTTATATGAATTTGGACACAATGCTTCCGAAGCCTTTTGTTACGTCAATATGGCTTTTGGTGATGGTACAGTGAATGAAAGAACTGTACATCGGTGGTTCTGTAGGTTTCAATCCGGCAAGTCTCAAGAATGAATCTCGTGGAAGCCCAGAAACAAAGCTCAATGATGAATTAAAGGCATTGGTAGAGGCCAATCCACATCAGACAAGTAGAGAACTTTAAAAACACTTAAATGTCAGCCATACTTCTGTTATACAACACCTTCATTCTATTGGGGGGGGGGATGGGGACCAGTGGGTGCCACATGATCTGACTGTTCGCCAGAAACTTAGTTGAAATGTTTGTCAGTTAACTTTTAAAAATTATGTGATCTGAAAATAGAAGTATACCACATCCACTATATTCACCTGACTTGTCACCAACTTACTATCATTTTTCAGAGCGTTTGATGCATTTTTAAAAAACAAAATATTCTTAAAGTTAAAATTTACATTGTCTCTAACTCCCAAAACCTTAAAATCATGTCTGATAAGCTATCTGTGTCATTAACGAAAAATTTCTGCACTCGGTGAGGTCCCCCTAGTTTGTAAGTCCAAAGATTGTGGGTGTGAGCTTTGGCTTATTTCGTTGTACAGTGATTGATGAATCATTAACCGCATTTTTTAATAGTGGCTTATGCAGTGACCAGCGGTATGAAAAGGAATGAGATTGGTGAACCTGTTCGACCTGGTGATGGGTACTTGAATCAACAGTTCTATCATTGTGGCTGGTATTAGCTTTGTATATGTTTTTTGGGTGTAACCAAGTGTGGTGACATTGGTTGCAAATACCACAATTATGTTGTGACCAGCAGTAATTTTTATTAAGATTGCTGTTGAGACAATTGTAACAGCCTTTCCTACCGATCAGAAATTTCCGGCCCACTATGTACCACCAGAGAGGTCTTAAATCTTTGCCTTAGGTGCTGTTGATAGGGTGAATTAGTAATTAAAGAATCAGGATTCCTTACTTCAGTTAACTCAATAGTTTTGCATTCCTCCATAATAAATTTTATTGATGCTTCAAAGCTAAGAAATTCCTCATCTAAATTTGACTTTTCAAATTCTTGCTTGGTATTGATGTCCAGACATCTCATCACCAAAATAAAGAGGATGAATTCATCTGGATTTGGACCATCCAACAATTTGAAAACCTGAATGTTGTCTCCTACAGTGGATAGTAAATACTTTAATGAGGCTAAATAGGGCTTTGTTGATGAGGGTTTATGTCTCAAAAGGTGATGTAGGTAGTTAGGGTGGGGAGGCTTAAGTTTTCTGGACCATGAAAGTTTGATAATGTTTTGAAACACCTACAAGGAAAATGATTAATGCCCCCTGATCTAGGGTTTGCACTTATGAACTTTCTGGTTCATTTGATCATTTAGAGAATTTGTAGTACGCTATTAGACATATAAGAATGAAAATCTGTTGGGTCTTTCAAAGAAAAGCCTTATCCCCTGGCTCAGCAACCATGTCTACACTGTTTGAAATTTACATCTATATGATCTGGAAGAAAGGAAACTTGGTGTGATTTCTTGGTTGCCTTCAGCGGCCTTGTCATTAATTTATATATGTGATAAAAAATCATGTTGATGATCTGACAGAAAATAGAAAAAATACATGTTTTTTTTGTTGTTCTTATTATTAACTTAGTCTAGAAAATGAAAATAAATTTACAAGTTGATTCTTTAACATTGACTGTGCTAGCACCTCATATAACCCTACCACCAGCTGTGGTGGCAACCTCGTTTTGCTTTACTTCCTTAAGAGATGTGCCAAGGTTTTTTTAAATTTATGTATCAGATGATGAAATAATTTTAAAATGTTATTACCTGGATGGGTGTATTGTTCTTGTTCATGATAAATATGTAGCAAGCATAAAATAAATATAAAATATTTTAATTGCATTCAAATTTGTCTGAAATTAATTACAAATTTTATTGTATTTCTACATAAAATTTATTTATTAAAAAATTAATGTTACTCTCCAGAAGGTTATTGAATACATATTAAAATTTTTATGTTAATAAAAAATAAACGTGGAAATACAATAAAGCTGTTTTATAATTATACCATTCTATGATCCGGCAGTAATTTTTTTTATTATGGAAGCTTGTCAAGCTACGGCCGAAATTATAATGAAATGGCGAGTAATAACAAAGAAGACTTGCGAAATGATTGAGAAACTTAATTGTGCTTATTTAAATGATTATTATGTGGAAAGACAATAAAGCTGTTATATAATTTTATGTTAAGTTTTGTTGTTATTAAATTGCATTAAATTAGTTGTTATAAAGTTGTATATTAAATTTCATTGTTATTTTACAGATCTCAGGCACAGTGGCGATAACAAAAAAGGACCATGTGGTATAGATATTCCTGCAGTTGCCAAAAAGGGAAAGTTAAAAAAGGCTAAAGAAAAGTTTAAAGTGAAAACTGAATCAGTTACGTTAAAAGTTGACAATAAGACCATGAAAATAGATTTCCTGGAAATTGTAAGTGATAGACAATCTCTGACTATTGATTCTGAGACTGTTTCCAAATTAAAGCAGATACATGCGAATACAAAAACAATTATCAATAGTTCAGAAGTACCCATTATAGAGGACACTGGTGTGTTGAATATTGGAAGCTGTTGTGTCATTAAGCCCGAGTTAAATAAAGAAATACTTAGTCAAAAACTAAACGATTCTAATGTTTTAAAAACACTCTGCGCTTCCTCCAATCTACCACAGGTTTGTTTAGCTCAGCTTGAGGTTTTTGGGTTGGTGCATGTTTCTGGGCGCATGGAGTTCATTATTTAAATTCCTGTTTCTATATGCTTTCTGCACGAAAAATTAACCCTTTCTAAAATAAATTAACCCTTTCAATGTTTAGGTAGCTGGGAGATGTTAGGAAGGAGAGAAAGATCAGCTGCTTATTAGTAAGTCGCAGGCTCTTCTACAAGTTTAACAACCCTTAATTCACCTCCTTCACTACTCATCTTTTCTTTAAATAATTATGGAATTTAAAGTTTGTCATTCTGTTTAATTTAAACTTTTACCCTCTGGTTATTTATATTATAAATAAGCAAACAAACACAAAGTCAAAGTGGTCTAACTTGCAATTGTATTACAAGAAAGTAATTTTCCTGTTGAAATTTTAAGGAAGCTTGTGTTCTACGTGTCTTTAGTAGCTAGCTGTGCAGTTGAATAAAGACACTTTAATTTTGATTGAAGGAAAAAAATTTACATTAGACAATTTGTTTGCTCATGTGGGCAAGGTCAGGTTCGGGGAGGAATGGTCTTTCCTGCCACATGTTCTTTATTAGTGGCATTGAAAGGGTTAATCTGTAATTTACTTTAGTTATTTATTTTGGATATTAGGGTTTTCTTTTTTTTTATTTGATTAATTTTGGTTTTTCAGTGGTGGTTTTAATTTGAGTTTATTAATTTTCTGATATTAATGTGAGGTTTTATTGTATATTTTAAAAGTTAATTTTGGTATCTTTGTTATAATTGGTTCAAGCTTTGTATAAATGTTTGTAGCTATGTGTGCTTACATTAAAAAAAACAAAATAATGATTGGAGTTAGTATTTAGTTAATTAAGTATTTTCATTTGTAGAAATGTTTATTTTCTTAAATAAGTTTTCGCTCATTTTCTTCCTATAGTATGAACCACTGAATCAGAAGTGTTCTGTTATCCTTCATTATTTGCTTATTTGATTTGTGTTTTTCCTATTAATGGTTCAAACAGTAAAACAAACTTATATTATCACTGAAATTTATTATTGCGTAGTAATCTGTATTTTTTTTTTATGTATACACAGGTGGTCTGAAAAGTTTCCGACCTCAACATGAAGATGATAATAAAATAAATAAAAGCTAAAATAAAAGCTTTGTTAAATTGGAAACTTTTCAGACCACCCTCGTATATATAGGTTTTTTAATTAGTAAAATTTGATGTGATTTAATTGGTTCTTTTGGACTGTTTAATAGATACTATTTGGTTGGTGCCGGTAGTGGATGAATAACATTAAATAAAACTCATTGCTGTCTCCACAGTATTCTTTATTTTGAAGAACGTTTTCTACAGCTCTAAGCTGTCGTCCTCATTCATTATTATAATAAGTCATGTGATCATAAACATTTAGCGTACATGCAGTGATAAACAAAATTAATTAGTGGTAGTCAAGATGTTAGATAATACACGTATCATAATTAATAAGACCTACACATAACAGTGTGATACAATTTAATATGGTTTAAAATTGCTTGTTTTTTAAAAGAATTTTTAAATTTTAGATTATTTGTGAAGTGAGTTGCTAAAAGATTTATATACCATCAAACCTCACTT
This sequence comes from Acanthosoma haemorrhoidale, assembly GCA_930367205.1. Lineage (NCBI taxonomy): Eukaryota > Metazoa > Arthropoda > Insecta > Hemiptera > Acanthosomatidae > Acanthosoma > Acanthosoma haemorrhoidale. The sequence continues at coordinate 65,651,049 of OV884009.1, forward strand.
AAGTGAATTGTTGTTATACTTGAGATATTTACATATAAGTAGTGAATCCGGTTAAGAAACTGAATTCAAGTCGAGAGGTAACACCTAGTGCTACACTAGCACCACAGCGCAACCTACCAACTAAGACAACAAACTTCCGTCGCTCCTACCTCTTCATAAGGTGTTGTGGGCCATAGATTTTTTTTTAGGCATGAGATATTTGTTGTTTTATTAACTTATTAAATTTGATGTGCATTTTCCCTTTTTAAATTGTTTTATACTGATATTTGTAGGTTTTTTAAATCTGGTACAGGTATTCTCTAACATCTTGAGCATAACTAATTAGTTTTGTTTTACACACTTGTTCACATGTACGTTGAATTTTTTTTGTCAAATGACATTATTTTATTAACTGAGGATGACAGTATAGAGCTGTCAAAAATGTTTTTCAAAATCAAGAATATTGTGGAGAGATTAAGAAGTTTTATTTAACATTATTCATCCGCAACTGGGACCAACAAGATAGTACCACAGATGGAGTTAAATTTGTTATCTGATAACTAAGAAAACCTGTTAGGTGATGGATAAACTTTACTTTAGTATTTTAAAATACTACTATAAAAAATAAAATTTATGAATTGGATTAGCAAATGAAAACCTTCTCTTACAATAGAAATTGCATAAAACAAGGCATCATACCTAACCTTTTCATGTTCATAATCAAACAATTATTGCTGCCTGCCAGGCTAAAAAATTAAATCAAATTAACCTACTTATTTGAAAAGAGAATCACAAAAATTGTTTAGTGTCAGGGATAGGCTCAGCACTTATCTTAATTCTCGTGAGCTTGAACAATATAGTAATAGATTGAATCAATAAAATTCAACTAAACTTAGTAATAAACATAAAACGATAAATGAGAAACTGAAATCATCTCTGGAACTCAACCAAAATATAGTAAACAACAATAACAAATATGATTGTTTACCTTGAACTTGACTGATGTACACTGTAATGATGATGAATATAAACTATTACTAAAATGATTAAGCTATAGTCTTCTTAGGTAGATGGTGTTTATACAATTATATTATTTATCTTCAGGCTGTAGTTGAATGTGCTGCGGACATTGATAAACCCATCAATGAATTTATTGATTATAGTTCATTCAGACATAACAAAGAAAATTTAGAAACAGACTAGATAAAAACCATTCAAAATATAATAATATTTGTTGTTTTGAAGATTGTCTATGTATATCGAATATCAGAACTTGTGGATAATATTACATTATATAATAGATTTTTATTACAAACTCACACAGTAAATGCGTCGTTTCATACTCATTGAGTCCATTCATTATCAACCAATAATTGTTTTAATATAAAAAATGGATTTTACTAATTTTAATATTATCAGTATTTTTCTTCTGATTTTGTAGGGATTGGTTGATAATGGACTCAATGAGTATGAAACGACGCATTTACTGTGTGAGTTTGTGATAAAAATCTATTATATAATGTAATATTATCCACAAGCTCTGATATTCGATATACATCTTCAAGACAATCTTCAAAACAATAAATATTATTATATTTTGATTGGTCTTTATCTGGCCTGTTTCTAAATTTTCTTTGTTATGTCTGAATGAACATTGTGTGTCGTCAGCTCAAAGTTTTTTCTGTGTACAATCTAGTCTGTCTACTTGTTGTCATCTATTATAAATAAAAATAAAATTCAAAAATAAATAAAAAAATAGAACTTTTAAACACATTTAATAGCTATCATAATAAAGTAAAATTCACAATAGAACCAGCTAAAGACAATAAATTAAGATTCCTAGACATGAATATCATTTTACAAAGAAATAAATTCTATAGAAAATAGACTAAAAAACAAAACAGTAGCAATAGAATACTCAATTATCATTCAAGTCATCCAAAGTTTCAAATTTTAAATGCTTCCTGTAATTTAGCTAATTGAGCTAAAGCACTAACTGATCAAAAATATATAAATGAAGTTAAAACTACTGTTTACAGCATATTGTTAGAAAATGATTACCCAAAAGCAATAATAAATAGGATATGGTATAATAATCCGAGGAAGACTAATATGAGGACACCAAAGCCTAAAAAAACAGATAGACAATATAAATATCATACAAACTCCCTTAACTAATAATGTATCAGGTTGGCTAAAAAGTCAGTTCGGTTTTTTAAGCGAAAATAAGACACAACTTTTAAACACAAAGCGATTTATTCAATCAATGATATAATTGCCGTTTTGTTCCAGTATCTTCTGCCATCTAATAGGGAGATTCATAATTCCATGCTCAAAGAATTTCCTGTCTTTACTGGCTAAAAAATTTTCCAAGTGGATTTTTACATCTTCTTCAGAGTTGAAGGTCTGCCCATTCAATGAATTTTGAAGAGACCGAAACAGGTGGAAATCTGAAGGTGCAACGTCGGGCGAATATAGAGGGTGGGGCAAAACTTCCCAGCCAAGCTCAAGTAACTTCTGCCGCGTCTGCAAATAAGTGTGCGGTCTGGCATTGTCGTGATGGAAGACAATCCCCTTACGGTTGGCTAGTTCTGGACGCTTCTGATGGATCGCTGCATTTAATTTGTCCAGCTGGTCACAGTACACATCCGAATTGATGGTCCTGTTAGTGGGAAGAAGTTCGTAAAAGACAACACCCCTTTAATCCCACCAAATCGAGAGCATAACCTGCTTTGGGGGTTGTTTGTGGTAATTCACCGCGCTTCCCCCATGAGCGTTAGCACTCCACATTGTTATTGACGATCCACTTTTCGTCCCCTGTCATCATTCTCTTCAAAAAAGGATCGTTTTCTTCACGTTTCCGCAACGAATCGCAGATGGAAATCCTTTGGGCGAGGTTAGCGTTACTAAGTTGATGGGGAACCCAAACATTGAGTCTGCTCACATAGCCAGGTTGATGCAGATGGTTTTCAACACTCGATTTGGATATTTTTAGGATAACTGCGATCTCCCTAGTTGTATAACGGGGATTGGTGTCGACTAATTCCTGCACTTTGTTGCTGTTAATCTCAGTTGGCCGGCCTGAGCAATGTGCGTCTTGAATCAAAAAATTTCCCGATCAAAATCTTGAAAACCACTTCTGGCACACACATTCTGTAACAATATCCTCTCTGTATACAGTGCCTATCTTCCTGCAAGTTTCTACTGCTTTCTTGCCTTTTTTAAAATAAAAAAGCATGAGGTGTCGATAATGGTCGTTTTGGTTTTCCATTTTCAGGATGATCCTTAACAAAAAAAATACAATCAGTCTCGTCGGAATTTTGTGTCAAACTACGTTGAAGTGTCTAGATCTGACCAGAGCGCACTTGCAAGGGACGGACTGAAGTTAGCTACATATTAGACTGCTTGAAGTTTCGTGAGGACAAAAACCGAACAGACTTTTTGGCCAACCCTTTAGTAACAGCTAAGAATAAACTTATTACTGATTTTCACAAGTCAAACAAAATTAATGGCGAGGATAAAACATTATTAAATGTTACTATTAAAAACGTTCCAGATACAATCATACAACTTAATTACCAAAAAATTAAACATGCCCCTAACTTAACAAACAGAATAACAGAAGTTTTTAAAATTTATGATCAGCATAATTTGAAATTTGCCCAATATAACTATAATTAACTTAGCAACAACTTATCAAACATGAAAGATAAAATAGAAAATTATGATATGCAGAACATTATATACAAAATTAATTGTTAACAGTGTAAAGATAAATTTTATATTGGCAATACTTCATAAACTTTAAGAAAGAGATTATCGCAACATAGAACCAATTGTAAAAATCCTAAGAATTTAAATGTCATAGTTTTAGCCAATCACAGTATTATTCAACAACATACTTTTGACTTTCATTCACCAAAAATTATTGGAAAATAAAATAATAACAGATCTTATAAACTTTTAGAATCTATTCACATAACCAAAAATATACAGATGGACAAAATTTATGCACCACTCAATTTTTAATATAAGCTCAAACTCAAATATAAGCTGTGAATAATGCTTTGTGCACTCTTAAATCTCTTTTTCACAAACAGTAGCATTTGATCCATCCACGCTACAAACCATAAAATTTGTTTTCATTCATTCTTTCTCTTTGTAAACGTTTTAAATTTTGTTCAATGACCCCAGTTAGGTATTTAATTGAATATGATTGCATTAGGGTGGCTTTGTAGGGGTGGCCTAGATGTACAGCAGAAAGAAACGTTATGTAAAACCCGTACCTGGCTTTGTGAAACTGGAGTACCACCGGAAATGAGATAAAAAACCTCTTAAGGAAAGTCCGAAATGTCTCCATTTCCAGCAGGACTGTAAGAAGAAGGCTTAATGAAAATAACCTCTCCTTACCACAGCTCACAAAATGGTAAAGCTTCAGTTTGCACATGAACATGGTAATTGGACTTTAAAGAAACTGAAAGAGAGTTCTCATTACAATTGAGGTGACAGTTGTTCTCAAGTGTTCAGATGGCTATAATTTTACATGGAGACTGCCAGGAGAGAGGTACCTGCCATACTGTATGGTTCCCCAGGTGATATATCATGGTGACACAGATGTTCTGGGGTGGCATTCCCTTTTGACGCTCGTACTGAATTGATTGTTGTGTAGGGAAGGCCCCTAACTTCTCAGAGGTAATTAAGAGACAACCTAAGAACATGTGCCGTTTGCTCCCTACATCGGCGAGGGATTCTTGTTAATGGATGATAATTCCAGACCCCACAGAGCACGAATAGTCGATGGTTACCTGATTGAGGTTGGAGTTGAACACTTGGTGTGGCCACTACAGTCCAGACTTAAATCTTATTGAACACATCTGGGACCAACTGAAGCGAAGAATACGTCGGAATCCATGTCCTAGCACCCTTGAAGAACTGGTGGAAAGGGCTGTTGTTGAAGAGTGGAATAATATTCCTCAGGACTTTATTGCTAACCACTTCCAATCAATGGCAAGGCATTTAGGGGACATGATTATTGCCAGAGGCGGAAATACCCGTTATTGAGTACACTTTCTTTAAACATTTTTTTTCCAAGTTTATTTCTTTTTTTTTACAATATTTTTTCCTTTACTCGCTCATTATGTACCCTTGATTATCTGAGTATAATTCAATTACATTTTCAAATGAATTTTTTTTTCAACCAAAAATATTTTTGAAGTCTAAAAGTAGCACAAATTGGAAATCTTTCAAAAAATAAAAGTGTATTGTTAATTTTGTCTATCAGTGTTAAAAAAGACTGTGAATTATAAAGCAGATATAAAAGGAATAGGTTTTCTCTATTTTGACATAATTAATAAGTGAAATATTTTTATTTTTTTATAATAATAGCTGACAACAAGTAGACATACCAGATTATTCACATAAGGTTCACATTTGCACTGACAACACATAACAACATGTAGCCACAGCTAATTACAGACAGAGCTGACTGATGGATACGACTATTACTAAAAATTATTTAGTTTTGTTTTTTATTGACATTTAAAATTTTTATTGTTTATTACTTAATTTGAACAACACGACAGGTGAGCATAAAAGTTGTTTTTTGTAATTGTTAGAACATTATTGCTTTAATATAAAAAATGGATTTTACCAATTTTGATTGCTCCAGTATTTATCTTCTGATCCTGTAGGGATTGCTTGATGATAGACTTAATGAGTCTAAAACATCGCATTTATTTTATGAGTTTGTAATAAAAATCTATTCTAAAGTATTATTCAAATATTTATTATTTATATATATTTTAATTATATATTTTTTCATGTAATTTATTACTTTATATTTAACTTTTACGTTATCTCAAGGTTCTGTTAATAAAATATTAGGAAACCTCTGGCAAAAGGAATAATGGTTTATTTACACACATTGATTTTACAATTGATATACAAATAAATTACGTACGTAATAAATAATACTGTTAAAACTAAATTTACGTATTTATACTGGCCAGTGTTTCTTTGTGATGTCGAGCTGTGCATTTTTCCTTTGTCTGATGCGTAGCGTGGTCCGGATCCTCTTCTTTGTCTTGAGTCTCCTTTGTTCTTTGCGTACTGGGTGAAAGTGAAAAGGGCTGACCTCCTCATGCACTATGAGGCCGTAGCGTGGGTCCCTCCTCTTGTTGCCTCGTCCTCTGCCGGTTCCAGGATCAAGAGTGCCCTTTCGTCCTCTGCCGGTTCATATATATCTCGCATCTCTCCGCTGCCTTATTGATCTTTCAACTGGTTATTCAATGCCAGTTGTTTCGGATATTTATACTTTGCTTAATTTTGAAGTTTATAAAATGAAATATTATATTAAATTATTGATATTATTTTTATTAAAAATATTAATAGTTAATATAACGACTATAAAAACGTTCATCCTTTCATAGGCATAAACCACGGATCGTTCGTACGTTCTTCAACGCTTGCTTTTTCCGAGTTTATTTAAAAAACACCATCAAAAACCATAACATTAAAATATCACAACATTCGGGTCCGCTCTGATTTAAAAAAAATTTTTGAGCTTGTCTAAAAAAAAATTTTTTGTTCACTTTACTATAGATTTTACATTTACTTGTTCATCATATTAATCATTTGTATTTTCTTATAACTAAATTACAATACCAAAATGTGTGTCATCAAAATTTTACATGTACCATACAGAGATTTTAACATTAATTATATTACAATAATTTTTCATTTTCAAGTCTTTACATTGCTTGATTGAGATTATTTTCATAATAAGATTTTAAATTAAATTTAATTCTCTAGTTTTTAGATAGACTTTAACACATTTTAAACTTTGATTGTAAAACATTCTAACATTTTAATACACTATAATAAGCTTTAATTCCAAATTTTTACATGTGCCTGATTGCTGTTATAATAAATTATTCCAATTGATTTTAATTTTCAAGCTTTTCAATATCTTTTACCATATTTTCAAATTTGATTGTACAACTAAACATTCTAACACTTTAATACTCTATAATAAACTTTAATTTCCAAATATTGCACGTGCCTAATTGCCATTTTTTAATAATAGATTTTTCTGTTAATTTTAAATTTTTTATTTTATTTATTTATTTTTTTAGATTACTTTTTATATTTATCCGATTACCCTTATTTCGTAATAATAAAGTATAGCTCTTTTTTCCTTTTCTTTTTATAATTGTACTCAATGGTATTAAAAACATCCCTGGAGTTATTTTTAACTTCTTTCCATTTGTTTATTTTTATGTTGTTCATATTGAACTCGCCAAGGGGAGTTTCACTAAATTGAGATAAAATGTTAAATTCGAATCTATTCCAATTCAAACTTTTAAACTTATTTATAGTTTCTCTTGGGTCTGACTTTTTTTTAAATTGTTGCCTCTCTGATTTATCATGACTATTAATTATTTGTATTACATCAGGATCAATTACCGGTTTATTATTTATCCATGTTATTTGTTTCTCAAATTTAATTTCCATTTTTAAAAGATGTATTTTTTCATCCAGTTGTACATGAAAGAATTTTGTAAATTTTGTTCAATGATCTCTTTTTTATTGTCAATTTTTTCAACTTTTTCATCTATACTACGTTTATTTTCGTCAATACTACGTTTATTTATGTTATTTTGTTCGTCCATACTACATTTATTTTCATTAAATTTTTCGTTAATATCTCGATTATATTCGTTAAAATCCGTTTTTATATCCATTTCTAAAAGATGAAATTTTTTATCAAATTTTATATTAAAATCTTTGAAAGTTTAGTAACCCTTGCTCAATATTCTCGAATCTATGGTCAATTTTTTCGAATTGTTCGTTCATATCACGTTTATTTTCGTTCAATGTTTTGTTCATATCACATTTATTTTCGTCCAATTTTTCGTTCAATGTTTTGTTCATATCGTGTTTATTTTCGTCCAATTTTTTGTTCATATTTTCGTCCATTTCTATCATTAACCTAAGCATATTTTGCATCTCACTTTCCTCCCGACTTGATTCATTTACGCTTTCCATGACTGAATTTAAACAATACAAATCCTAACCACAAATACTAATTTTTAACTTTAGAACTAACCTTTATATCAAATTAAACACAATTTTCGTGACACACTTTTATCCAATCAATCCTTTAACCAGATTTCCTTATTAACATTTGCCTGTTTTGCGGGCGCCAAATATTCAAATGTTTATTATTTATATATATTTTAATTATATATTTTTTCATATAATTTACAACTTTATATTTAACTTTTACGTTACCTCAAGGTTCTGTTAATAAAATTTAGGAAACTTCTGGCAAAAGGAATAATGATTTATTTACACACATTGATTTAAAAATTGATATACAAATAAAATACGTACGTAATAAAAGAATACTGTTAAAACTAAATTTACGTATTTATACTGGCCAGTGTTTCTTTGTGTTGCTTTCTTCGATGGTCGTCTTCTATTGCGTGTTTCGGATTGTCTTCCTCTAAGCTGCATCGCGTGATCCGGATCGTCTTACTTGAGCGTCCTTTGTTCTCATGCCGGGTGAAAGTGAAAAGGGCTGACCTCCTCGTGCACTACGAGGCCATAGCATGGGTCCCTCCTCGTGCTGCCTCGTACTCTGCCGGTTCCAAAATGAAGAGTGACCTTTCGTCCATAATGAAATATTTATATTAAATTATTGATATTATTTTTATTAAAAATATTAATAGTTGATATAACGACTATAAAAACGTTCATCCTTTCATAGGCATGAGCCACGGATCGTACGTTCTTCAACGCTTGCTTTTTCCGAGTTTATTTAAAAAACACCATCAAAAATCATAACATTAAAATATCACAACAGTATATCGTGCACAAGTTGTGATACTCAATAAAATATAATAATTTAATTACATTAAAATCAGATAAAGGTCAATCCAGGGTGATTCTGAGAAAAGACGAATACTTTAAAAAAATTGCCCGTACTAATATTAGATGAGTTATGAGACCACCTAATAAGAGGATTAAAGAAGTTTGTGACACCCTTCAATTTCCACTTCGTTTCAGTCTAGTAGGACATCTTAATTGTTAAATTCCTGAAGGCTACTCATAGAAGTAGTGAATCTCAAATTATGTAAACCACAATTAAGGTAAATAGGTAACATCTTAGCAGAAACCCTGGTTGGACTTACCACTTCATGAGGTGTGATATAAATTAAACTAAATTAATGTCAATTATTTGAGTTTTACAAAATCCTTTTTAATTTTTGCAACAAGTATTTTCTGTTTTCAGATTTGTAGTCTTTAGGTATACAATTCACTATTATTATTTTTTTTAATTTGTGAACCTTAAATATTTATGTTCAGTCAATTTGCTTTTTAAAGATGCTATCTTGGAATTTTTTTCTTTAAATAACAACATAAAAGAGTTCCTAATTCAAGATCACTGGTATAATACAGGTTTATAAAATATTTATATTGTACATTCTCTATCTTTTATATTTTTTTTTTGAATGCATGGTGTTGGTAAGTTATTTCATAAATTATTCCATGTAAAAGTTACTGTTTTACTGGCTAAAAATGGTATTTTTGTTACGAAACCAAAAATATTGCTTAAAAAAAGAGAATCCCTTTGTTTTAATATCTCATAAGTTTGTATAGTAGTTCGTAAATGCACTGTCCTACTTGACCAAAAAAAAAAAAGAAGCCATTTCAAAGAAATTAAGAATATCTGTCCGAGAAACAGATTTCCTCTTTATAGACTGAGGGCTGATATTCTTAATTAAGGGTTAAGGTAACCACTAAATTTCTTATTACTAACTAATTGTGTGCCTTTAGCTTTTCAAGTATTGTAGTCTATTATATACTAATTAAACTGTATGGAATATGTCTTGTTTTATGGTTTGAATAACATTTTGATTTTTAAATATTATTCAGTTTTTTATTCTATGTTTTTTATTATGTCAATTGTTATCATTTAACTTTATATTTTTATTTGCCTTTTATGTAATTTTCAGATTTAATCGAGTTTATAAAAATTAGGAGCATATGATTTATTAGCATTGTTCTTTTTATTTAGTGATAGGTAGGTAACCCCTCCGATTCCCAGCTTATTGATTTTTTTGTTATCCAGGCCTTTTGTTTAAGGGGACCACTTTTTATCCATTAAGCTTTCCAAGAGTGGAGTAGTATGATCTATTTTGAAATCAGCCGCCATTTAGGTGTGGTATTACCATATATTTTGTTATATTCAAGTTGTGGCTTTTAATTACTGAATTTTACATTTTACATTAAACTCTATAAATTGATTACAAATAATGAGGTAGTATTACTGTGAATAAATTATGGAATAGTCACATTTTAGTGATAAGCTAGATCCTTATTCATTCAGTTTGAATGAATTGGTATTTATTTTTTGTTTAATGAAAATAAAATAACTTAAGATTGAATTGTTTATATCACTTTGCGAGGTTTAGGACTTGAATGGCTCGATTTTTATATAGAAGGATATCATACACATTAGCAAAAATCTATTCTAGATATACACATCCTTCAAAATACCTAATAGTACAAATAACTTTCTTGTATCATCCTAGGGTTATATCTCAACTAATACATTACCTATCAAATCTAAATACACAATTAACCATTAACTAAAGTTTATTAAACCCTTTAATTTTGTAAAATTATACTCTTTTTATTTTGTAGATAATGTTAATTATTTAACTCATTTAGTATTTAACAATTTTTTTTTCAGGAAGGGGTAAGAGTTAATATGCAACCCATTGTTAAACTTTCACCAATTCATTCAGCTCCAAACTTACAAAGCATTGATATAGAGAAAAATGAACAAAACAGAACGCCTTTACGCAGAAACTCCTCCAATCCAGAATTGTCTTATAATGTTTATGATGAGACTAGACCAAGCTTGCAATGCTTTTCAGGAGAAAAAAGTATTATAATTAAATCTCAAATACAACCTGTTGAACAATTAATTTCTGAAGTTGTTCCTGAAAGCAGTATCATAGTTCCTCCAAAATCAGACAATAATATTCCTATTCTTGTGAAAAATGAGCCGATTATACCCTCCAAAGATAGCGTTGAAGAAAATAAAAAAGAGGTACGATTTAGATCAAGGGTTAAATAAAGCTATGTTTATTACCTACTTAAAACATGTGGATCAGCCATGGTAACAATGTGTGGTAGGTCAATGTGCATTTTATTTTAAGGAGCATGCATGTAGGGTGTTATAATAGTGAACTGCAGTAAATAGAAAAGACATTTTCAAGGATGAAACATAAAAAATCTCATTAAAGAACAGCATTAAAAGATGGACATTAGCTATAAATTCTGAAGACAGGGAGTACTAACTTGGAAACCCTGTTTATTACAATTTGTTCTCCCCAAAAAACAATTCTATTGATCTTATTAGTACAGCTGTATTTCAAACTATTGTAATCTTTTTTTTTGCATAAATAATTTCGATTTACAGTATTTTGTTCAATAAATTTGTAAAATATTGTGTTTTGTATATTATTTAAATATATGAACTTATGCATTATGTACTATGTATAATATGCCCACAGAAACAAACATTTAATATTTGGCCCTTTATAGAAAATGTTTGCAAATTTTAGATCTAAACTAAAACTGTAATAGTACATTCTCTTTTTCTGAATAGTGTGGAGTAAGGTTTTGGGATAGCTAACATGATTTTTAATTTAGACATCCAGTAAAGTTTTCCCTTGCAGAACATAATGAAATGAAGCACTCATCTTTGAAATATCCTTAAATATGGTTTTAATTGAATTCACTTCTTTTTTATTCAAGTCCCTCAAAGAAAAAAATCCTATGGTAAGCCGGGGGGGGGGGGGGGGGGGATTGAACCTTGGTCTCCACCGTTAAGAGTCAGCATAGTAACCACTTGGCTATGGGGATGGTTTCTGAAAGGTTCTTTTCATAGCAGAGTCTGCTATTAGTTTTAGCTTCCTTTCTTGTTGTTGGTTGGTATCGTAATATTATATATTGAACTAGTATTTGTAAAGTGATACAATTCAAAAACCTGTGTTTTGAGTTATGTCCATGTAAGAGTAAGGAAAATATCCCTCTAACAATAATCAAAAGTATATCAACTGAGCTTCAGAGCTTGCCCAGCAGAGTGCACTAATGTAATATTGCTGAGTGTGTTCTGTTTTTGATTAGGATGCTGACGTAATATTATATATTGCACTAGTATTTGTAAAGTGACACAATTCAAAAACCTGTGTTTTGAGTTATGTCCATGTAAGAGTAAGGAAAATATCCCTCTAACAATAATCAAAAGTATATCAACTTTTATACCGAGCTTCAGAGCTTGCCCAGCAGAGTGCACTAGTTTCATATTGCTGAGTGTGTTCTGTTTTTGATTAGGATGTTGACTTTTTAACTGTGAGGACCTAAGTATGCTCCCTGGCTCCTCTGAGTTAATTTTCTTTGGGGGATGTGTTTGGTCTGGGTTCACTCAGTTATAACCTTACGAGCTTTCACCAACCACACCAGTACCTTACCTGTTAACTGCGGGAACAACCTTAGTTGTTCTTTTCATTAATGATGTCTTGTGCTATGGATTTGTTAATTATTGTACTATTACATTAATTTTCAATATAAAATTGAATACAAAAAGTCTATTGACTCAAATAAAAGTTGACATCATAGGTATGCTGTTATTGAACTACTAGTTCAAATGAATCGTACGGATCTATAGTTTATATGAGTGAACTGTTGTAATTTAAATTTTTGATCACTTATACATATTTTTTTGCTTATCCCGTTTCAACTGAACTATTCCCTAGTTACATACAAATAAATATTTAAAATTATGTTTATTTTTATCTTCAAGTTTAATATTAAAATCTGATTCTAATATTTTTGTGCTGTAAAATTTTGTATCAATGATTGTAATCATTCTTTCATGTTTCAGCGTGATTGTGAATTTAATTACATTTCACCAATTAAACATAATACAAATGATCTCCATGGATTAAGTCTTCCAGTTTCAATAAAAAATCCATCCATATTATGTCAGCTACAAAATATAAAGTCAAAATATTATATACCAGCTAAAGTAGCTCGTTATAGTACCATTGAAGATGTATTAAAGGGTAATTTGGCCCAGAAATATATGAATTTACAGCTCAATTCACCATCATCTAAGGAAAATTCCGAATCAGTATTAGTTGATTTAGAAGAAACTGATAAAAAGCCTGCTGTGGAATTTTCAGAATTAAAAGTAAGGAAGTTTTTGTGTTACCTATTTAATTTAATTGTGTGTTTGCATGTGTTTCTGTATTATTACTATGTAACCAGTAAAAAGAAGTAACTAGAAAATTTAATGCAGCTCTCAGAATCATTGTATCATTGTAGTATGTAAAGCAAAGTTGAACTTTAATGGCATAAGTGAACTCTGCAACCTTTCCTCTAACTTTTCATTTAAACTGCTCACTGTAGAAATGTTAACTAATAAATGTTTATACAAATTGTTAGTCCAGTTTAAAATTTTAAAATACTCTAAATAATTGCTCTAATCCTTGATCATCTGACTGTTTGTACAAACATGTATTTTCTCTATTTATTACATATAACTAATAAAAGTCAACCGGATCCAATCATATTTCATAATTACCAGAAACTTAAATATATTTAGAACTTGACAAACTAAATAACTAGAGCTTTTAAACTTTACGATCACCATACTTTTAAATTTTCCCTATACAATAACAATAAACTTAACCACAACTCCTTAAACTTGAAAGACAAATTAGAAATAGCTGAAGTGTAATATACAAAATCATTTGTAAACATAAGTGAAGCCTTACAAAATTTAAAAAACAGATTATCTCAACACAGAACCAATTCCAATAATCCAAATAATATAAATGTCACAGTACTAGCAAACTATAGCATATTGAGGGACTGATATCTACCTGAAAGGCTGCTACAAACTAATAATTAACATAATTAGGAAGGATATTATGCACATCTTTTAATAATTATTTTATTTTTATCTATTATAGCACAATAATAGGGGGACTGGAAAGTAATGTTTTTTTTTTTACATTAAGTTCAAACAGATAAATTTTTAACAAGTTTTTGTTTTTGATCAATGATGTAATCACCCTTGTTATCAGCAACCTTTTGCCATCTAGTGTGCAAATTTTCAATGACTGATCGATCGATATCAATTGGTTTTTGAGCAAAATATCTGGAGATGGCATTTTGGACATCATCCAAATTTTGAAATTTTTTGCCACTTACAAAATGTAGCGATCGGAATAAATAGAAATCCGATATTGGGTGAGTATGGTGGTTGAGGCAATATCTTCCACCCCAATTCATTAATCTTTTCCAGGGTTCTTGCAGAAAAAATAGGCGCAGTGGGGTGGGGTCTTGCATTATTGTGTTGCAGAATAACACCTTTTGTATTGTCAATCGCTGGGAAATTTTCAATCAAAGATTGGTTCACTCGATCCAATTGTTCACTGTAAAGCATTCACAGTTTTTCCAGGTATCGGCGATGTAGGACCCCGCGAATACTCCACCAAACACACAAAAACGCGTTTTTGAAGTGTAAACCAGGCTTAGCTGTACTTTGTGCTGATTCATGCGGAGAGAGATTTTTGGATTATCATAGAGGACCCATTTTTCATCTCCAGCCTCACCCACCATACTTGCCCGATATTGCACCATCGGATTTCCATTAATTCTGATTGCTAAAAATTTGAAAATTCGGATGATGTCCAAAATGCCATCTCCAGATATTTTGCTCAAAAACCAATTGATTTTAATCGATCAGGCATTGAAAATTTTCACACTAGATGGTAAAAGGTTGCTGATAACGAGGGTGATTACATCATTGATCAAAAACAAAAATTTGTGTCTGAATTTAATGTAAAAAAAACGACATTACTTTCCGGTCCCCCTAATAGTTTTGTTAAATCATGTTGAATACATTTTTTAATATTCTATCTTGATTATTAATAGTCGAATATTTGGATAATTTATTTTAAGATTCAATATTTTTGTTTTATCTAAAAAATATTTAATACTGCAGATGTATTTTTAGAATTACTTTAGTACTTACAATTTTATTTTTATTTATACCATAAATGATTATTTATTTTAAATATAGTCTAAGAGAGTGAATGATTCTTGTTGACCAATTATTGTTCTTTAGGCTAATCAATTTTCAAATAATAATTGTTTTTTAATCATACTAGTCAGGATTATTTGTAATAAAACCTTTACTTACTAAATTAAAATTATAACTATTTCCTGACTTTTTTTTCAAACATATTAATGTATGAAATATCCAAAATTAAATTATCAAACTGGCCATTGGCTCGTATTTACATAAAAGTTAGTTTTTTGCACTCAAAATCATGACCGAACACAAATAGTGGTTGGTGATAGTGAGTTAAAGATACATCTAAAGTTGATGTGGATAAAATGTTTATCTTTTTAGACTGTAAAATTCTTCAATATTTAATTTTCTCAAATTAAAATTTTTGATAACTTTTCCTAATAATTCTGTGATCTCAGATTTTCAAAATTTGTTTTTGTTTCATCACTCCAGTTCAAAACATGCCATCCATGACAAGTGTTTTATAACTAATGCCCATTATCACAATAAAAGTAGATTTGTAGGTTTTTAAGGGTGTTGATTTTGTATTTTTGCTGTGTTTTTCGATTAAATATAATATGCTCCCTGCGCATTTACTAATTTACGCATTTATGGAACCTGCACATATCCCTTACTAAGATATTAGTTTTTATCTGTTCATAAATAATGTGTCATAAAATCAATTTACTCTTCCTCATGTGGATTTTTCATATATGCAGTTCACTTATCTATATTACTCAGGAAATTGTAAAGTATACTGTAGTTATATTACTTTGAATCATCTTTCAATTGCATTAATCAGCAAAAACATAATTTATTTTTAAATATACATTCCTATATAGACAAATCATAATAAATTGGGACAATCTTTCTTATTAACTCTTTGTAGTGTGTGTGTTTAGTTTAAATGGATACTTATATCATTTCTTAATTTTATATTTATTTATAAAATATTTTTTTTTTAAAGTTAATTAGTTTTCATAATATATGCATATAAATATTTCAATTGTATTCCTACACTGTTGCTTAAAAGTTCATAATTTCTAGCCACAATGGCATCCAGGATACCGTAGGGTTGGAGGGCTTCTGTATGCTAATCATAGTATTGCTCGTTTGAGGAGACGGACATTTATTACCTCAATTTCTCCAGTTCAACAAGAAGAGCATTACAATTCATTTCTACAACAAAGGCTGAATGTAATTAGTGATAAAAGTGAAATCATCGACTTGTGTGATTCTGACTCATCCAAAACAGAACTGAAACGAACACATGGAAATAAAAAGTCAATTAATTCTGTAGTAACTAAACCAAAAAACAACTTCATCATGTCATCTAACGCTGTTCCTCAAAAGCTACATTTGAATCCTACAAATAATAAGGGATTTATTTGTAAAAGAACAAGTAACAATATGAATGGAATTGTACCAGCTAAAGTGAAAAGGCAAGATGGAATGGTGAATATCATTAGTCCTATATTTGGAAAAATCAACAAAACTTGCCTTTAATTATGAATTGCTAGTGTAAACATTGCCTTGTTTAAAAAGATTTTTCCTGAGCACTTGTCCTCCACGAGAATTTACATAGGTAACTATTAAGCATCATTTATTTAATTTTAACAGCACCTGTTTTATTTATGTTTGATTAGTTATATTGAGTTTTATTTTGGTAATTGTAATTGGTTTTAATGATAATTGTTTCTGTTCTGATATTTTACACTACATTTAATAATATAATAATAACTTCAGTGTGAAGAACTGAACAAAAATGATGCTTATTTAGGAAATATTTCCTCATGTTCCTTAAGAGCAATTTTATGTTAATGAGCCCATAAAAAGTGACATAAGTTCTACTGCCAGAAGTTAAAATGTTTCATGAGTCTTAATGTATAATATTAATTTAAATTGGATTACAAAATAGATTTAAAATATAGACAGATTGATTTATGAAGTTGACAAATAGCATGTATTAATGTCAAAAAAAACTTTGAGCACAAACCCAGCTTTTTTTAATTAGATGATAATTTTTCAGAACTAATTAACTTAATACTTCAAAAAAATGGTGACTTTTAAACTAATAATTTTTTTTTTTTAATTTTATGGTGATGAGTCTTGAATCACCAATGAAAACTGAATACTTATGCATTAAGCAACTCACGAACTGCAAGCTTTTTATTTCAACAGCTCGCCAACATGTTTGTATATTTACCTTCCATTAATTTATATTAGTTTTTATAATCATTTAAAGCAATAATATTTTATTAATACCGATGATTGTTGGGTAATCAACTTTTTTATTTCTTCAGTTATATTTTTTTTTTTTGTAAATATTTGATCTTTACCCCGTAAATAATAAATCTGTTAATTAAGTGGATTTAGAACAAAAAAAAAATGAAATTGTGAGAGATTCAAAAGAATTAGAAGAAATTACGAAAATGTAGGTTCGTGGGGGGGCATAAATCCCTAATCGCAAACGTCTTAATAATCATGAAATGATATTGCATTTCAGCAATGGAGTAAGGTGGAAATGCAACCTCACAACTTTTAACAAGACAAATAAGTTGTGAATTAACAACTTAGCACAACACCAGCTTGTTGGTGTTTGGCTTCCAGTAGTGGTTTATTTATTGTTGGTGCAAGGAACTCGCTTCACTATGCGGGAGGTATGTGCATACGCTTGTTCATAAATTTTAAATTAATTGAATCTGTGGTTTATCTTTTAAAAAAGATAAGGCCTACCGAGATTGCTAGATGGTGCTCAGGTAACTAGCAGGGTCAATGTTAGATAGTACTACCTTTATA
Organism: Acanthosoma haemorrhoidale; assembly: GCA_930367205.1. Classification (NCBI taxonomy): domain Eukaryota; kingdom Metazoa; phylum Arthropoda; class Insecta; order Hemiptera; family Acanthosomatidae; genus Acanthosoma; species Acanthosoma haemorrhoidale. Next base: position 65,668,987 of record OV884009.1, read on the forward strand.
AACTCTATTTCGGTTTTATAGACCAGATTTGCTTCTTTTAAATTAAAGTAAATACTCATTTGCCAAATGTTAATACATTAAATAACTTATTTAAGTTGATAATATTTTATTTACCTAATGGAAAAACAATGGGATCTACAGTTTCTCCTCAATAGTAGAGTGTGCAAGAAGTTCAATAAGTTCATGAAACCTCATTTCCAAGTGCTAGTAGACAAAAAATGTGAAAAATAAAAATTAAACCCGGTCCCTTATTATCAGACTGTTGGCGAGTATGTAAGTTACAAAAATTGGAGGTGGCTAGGTACACACACCTGCAGCAAGAGATTCCTTATTGGTCTTGGAGCTAGGCTGGAGGTACATTTACAGGGAGGAAGTGTTGTAAAAAAATAATGCCTTTTAGATATAGTTACCAAACATTTAGAAATCTTCAAGGTAATCCCCTCGGGCATGTATACTTATTTTACAGTAATTTTCTTAGGCACAGTACATGCATTGGAAGCCCTCAAGGGTAACCTTGTTCAGGGTGGTCATCACAGAGGCTTTGATAATCTTAATGCCATCAAAACGGTGTCCTTTAAAAGGGGTCTTAATCCTTAGAAACAAAAAGAAGTCCATTTTGGGACTGTAAGGGAGGTGGGGCAGCGTTGCTAAGTTGTGTATTTTCAGGAACTCACAGACACGCAGAGTGGTGGGGCTGGGAGCATGGTCATAATGGAGTACCCAGGTAGCAGCGATCTCCTTTCGCACATGGAGGACCCTTTTTCTCAATCTTTCAAGGACTACATGGATGTTCTCGAAAGCTTGAGAAAAAGGGTCCTCCACTTGCGAAAAGAGATCTGTCCCTATCTGGGTTGTCCATCATGACAATTCTTCCACACAGTCACACCGCTATGTGGGCCTGTGAAATTCTGTTGAAGCATATCTAGACAACACTAACTTAGCTCCCTTACAGTCCCGGCTTGGCTCTTCTTTTTTTTTCCGAGGATTAGGACCTCCCTCAAAGGACACCATTTATATGGAATAGGGATGATCAAAGCCGGTCTGAGCGAGGCTCCCGTCGAGGCCTTCCAGGGTGCATACTGTGCCTGGGAAAAATGTGTAGAGGCCCGAGAAGAGTACTTCAAGAATTATAAACATTTGTAGCAATATCTGAAATAATAAATGTTTTTTTATGGCAACACTTGCATTATTTTTTGAACACCCCCTGTATATTGGCTCCCTGGATAAACAAGCATAAAAGGTAGTTGGTTAAATCATAGCTAAATTGACTGTTCAGGAATCAATATTTTCCATTCATTATACTGTCAGCTTGTTTAATCTTACATTTGCCTCCATATTACTACAATTAAGGTGGCATATAACGGATAAATAGTGAAGAATATGAGTAGCAATAGCTGCAGGTAATGCAAACTGATTATCAATAGCCCTCTGTAATGCACCTCTATTGGCTAGTGAACCGAAGCTGTCAAACATACAAAGCACATTGACAGAATGTGGGGATATTTTAAATCTAGGTAAAAGAAACATCATGACCAGACAGCATCACTTTAGATTCCTAATTCATGGAGTTTATATTTTGTCAATCACATGACAAGAATGTTATGTTTAAATAAATTCTTAAGCAAATTTTAGCATTTTTCCCACTGGAACAATAAAAAAATATATATATATATATATATATATTGTTGTGATATTTAGAGGTTGTCAATTTAATTTATCAAAACTTTGAATTTTTGAAAAATTAGCGGGAAACGACCCGTAGATAACAAAAGAGTAGTAAATCTGGCCATTCGAGAGTTAATAATGTTAAGGTAAATTATAAAATTTGTAGTTTTGTATCATAGACGTGATTGTGTATTTAAATAAAGTGAGGGTGAATTTTGTAAAATCTGATTTTCCTTTTGCCTAGAGTTTTCTTTTTATATTAACAAGAACCTATAAACCTCAGATTAAATTTAAATTAATCAAAATTAAATAAAAACATAATATATATATGTATATATATATATGTGTGTATTAATTAATATATATATCATTGAATTAGTTGAAATAGTCGGGATATTATTAATATATTTTACCTGAAAATGAAAACCCCAAATTAAATACTTACTTTAACCTTTTAGGGTTGTAAGTTAATATATGACCACATGGGGACACCGAATAACCTCTTCATTACAAATATATAAGAATATCAGATTTTAATCTTTAATAATAAACAATTTCTTTATCATTGATTTATTTTTTAATTAGTCTTCTTTTAATACCTAATTGAAAACTTTTTTGTAATTAGCATTAAGCCAGAAATCCTACTTTTGTGTGTGTTTTATGTCATTGGTCTTACAATAGATCCCAACTCATTAATTTAAATCAGAATTTATTTGTTGGAAATAATGTTCTATTTATTTATTGTAATGAAATAAGTAGTTAGATATTTAATGTTTGTGTTCTTTTTTCATAGAGTTTCTTGTTTTGAAAGTCAAAAAAATAATCATGTATACCTTAATAATCTTTTTTTGGGATTCAGTTAAGTTCTGTATCACTTTTACCAAATTGCATGAGTAATGGTTTTTGACTCTCAATTATTGTGTTGTTGATCATGTTTTATGTTTTTATGATGGTTACATAGAGTTTTATTATGGTGATTAATGATCATTTTTGTTCTTGGTTTTTACACTAAATGTAATAATTTCAGTGTGTATGCTTATTCAATGTTAATGTGACTATAAAAAAAGGTGTAAGTTCTTATATAAAAACAGTCAGAATTTAAATGCTCTTAAGTAAGCAATTTTACTGTCAGCCATTCTGCATCTTAGCTTTAAAGTTGAGGCTGGTCATGTTTACAAATGCATTACCTACAATTAAAATAATGATAAGTTAGATTAAGAAGTATAGGGAATCATTGATTATTAAATATTTACTGTTGATATATTTTCCAATGCCGATGTATTTGACCATCAGTCAGTATTCTATGATGCGCAGTCCAATACAGAGCATCTAACTCTGATATATGATAGTTAATATAACAAAAATTATCTGCTCCCCATTAGTTATTTGACATAAGCAACATTCTCTGATGTTATTTTACTACAATTGTGGGGACTCCACCTGGAAAATCTAATAATGGGTAGCCTAACTATGTTGATGTCAAACCATATATTTTGTGATGCCAATCAACAAGTAATCTTTCCAATTGTCAAACAACAAGATTTGTTAAAGGGTGCAGATAGGTGAAGGATAATTTGGAATAGTTCCTATAAATTAACCAAATGAGATGACTATTGCTTAAGTAAGAATAATTGAAATTATGGCTAGTAAAATTTACTGCAGAGAACCTAGTAATATTCAAGATCCAGACCATATTACAGAGTAGTAATGCAAACGCAGTTCTGACTTGGATTTCAAAAGAGGGATTATAGGATATCTCGGCTTTTATTTGAGTAAGGGATGGAATAAAAGCCGATGGAGCAAATAAAATAAAAGTGGATGGATGTTGTTATTTATAGGTGTAAAACCTTTTTTCTGGTTTCTTAATTTTTCATCTAGCCTGGTCCAGCTTTCTTCGTTGATTTGGCCTAGTTTATAGATTCTCTATATTATTAATTATATTAATAGAGGGGTAGTATAAAACCCCCAACAAAGATCAAAACCAATATTATAGTGATTTTAAAAGTTAGGGTATTTATAATATATTTACCTGATATGAAAACCCCAAATTAATTACCTTACTTAACCTCTTAAGGTAAAATATAAGTCAATATCTAAATTGTAAGTCAGTGTATGAACACATGGGGACGCCACGTAACCTCTTTGCCACAAATACATAAGAATATCAGGGTTCAATATATAATAATCAACACTATATTCACTATATAACACTATATCCAAACTTTTCCTAATTACTGTTTCAAATTTTCTTATCATTCTCTATTCATTTTCTATTCATTCACTTAAAAGTTTTTGGTGAAGACCTGAATAATATATGTACTAATTAAATTTTTTTTTTGTTACAGTTTGAGAGAGAGAAAGAAGTCTTAAAAATGTATTCACTAGAGGATGGAGATTTCAATAAAAGAAACATTCCTCCAATTAAAACATACATTAGTTTATATTTTTTCTTTAATTTTCAAATATTTACCAAAAATATGATAAGCCTAGACAAATTTATTTTGGCTTGATTGTTTTTATGTAAACTTTTTATCTTTATGTTCTTAGACTTACAGCAAAATAACTTCTAAAATTAATTTTGCATGTTAGAACTTATTTTGTTTATTCTTAAAATATAAATATTTTTTTATGAAAAATATAAAATAAACATTAATATGTTTACTTAAAAAAGAAACTGATTATTATATATATATGATTTATTCACTTGTTATACACCAAAAAATATTTGACAAAGAGAATTTCTTAGTTCTATTGAGATAATCTGCTTTCTCAGTTTTTGAAATGTGATAATTTTTACCTCTGTTGACATTTTTGCAGAATTTTTAAATTTCCCTGAAAATGGAATTAGTGGGTTTTAACAATGAAGTGGTTTTTATTTACTCCTGCTGTTTTCCTTTTCAAGAATTGAAACACCATTGTTTTTGAACTGTTTCAATTAAATTTTAGGATGGGAGAGTCTTATGCTTGTGATAAAGCATTTTATTCATTATTAATAACGTTCGATCTTTTAATTATTATTATTATTAATGTGTTGTAATTATTTTATGATAAACAGATATTAAAAGGAATTATTCTAGCTAAATCATTAATTCTGGAAATTCTCTTTGGCATATGTTCATAGCTATGAGTTAAAAAACTCTCATTTTTATTTAGCATTATATATAATAAAATAATATCTATTTAGGTAAACAAAATTTTAGACAGGTAATATTATTTTTATATTTAAATAATAGGTGATTTTAGTTATTAGGATTTTATATTCATTTATTCTTTTAATTTTTAATTTAGATTGATTTAAACCTTTAAAAAGTGCCTTTCTCAAGACCTGAAGTATTATAACCAAGTAGGAGTTAATAGTTAGGAATATAGCCTTAATTAATAACAATATTCTCATCATAATTTTATTGTTCTGTTAGTTCTAGGAAAAACATAACTCTAATTTTTTGTATAACAGAGTTTTGATTTTCCTCAATTGAAAGATGTTTTGCATATAATGAACATCTAGAATAAAAAAATATAGCAGGTACCGAAACTAATTTATTGATAAATGAGTAGAAGAGGTATAGAACTGGATAAAAACCTAACATTTGTTTTTCATCGACCTAAGTCGATCTACCAACAAGCTCTTGTATTCATTTATATACTGATGGCTAACAAACATGTATTGATGATAATATTAATATTATAACATAAATCCAGTTACAATATCTTTGTCTGGGCTTATTGAAGAGCTTTAAATTAACCATAGCTAAGTGTTTATTACAAAAACTTGGGAGCTTTCTGTGCAAGCGTGTGTCTTAACGCTTGTATATATTGGTTGTGATAGTCAATTATTTATAGTGTTGTACATTATGTACATTTTATGCAGTACAAATTATCTATGAATAATATTCATAATTTTAATTTTATATTATTTTTTATTTATTTATATGTAATTATTATTTTAATTTAATTGCATTTCATTATTATTATAATATGGAAATGTGCAATCTCTTAGTTTTAATATCATTTTTAAAAAATGATTTCATTTTATTGTGTTTAATTCTCAGGTTTTAAAATATTTTATTTTTAGTGTTGTATTTTGCATTTTATGCAGACTGATAAGTAGTCTATTTATAACATATGAAAATACCGAATATTGGCTGTGCAAATCCTTTGTTTTATTTTTTAGAACAATGTTTTAATAATTGAGTATTCCATTGTAAATTTAGACATAATTTAGGATTAATTTGTGATATATAACATAAAGCAACATTAAATTATTTTTTGAAAGGATGGCCCTTTAAATAACCCTGATACTAATTTATTTTCTATAATTTTTATAGATGTTTATTTTAATAATTATTCTATGTGGTTTTCAAAATGTGCCTAAATATATTAAAGAGTTTTTTTATTACATTTTGACCTATAATTTTAATCTTCCTTTCTCAGTTAAAATACACTCTGGTACCTTATTTGTCTATCTGTTTTAGGTTTAGATGGTTTTCAAAACCCTAGGCCCTTATATTTTCACTCCTGTGTCTGTCTTGTTCTTAATGAGTCCCTGTTTGACCTAGGCATGTTATTGCACTACAATTACCAAGTCATTAAATTTGTTATTATAATCTTGTTCACATCATAAACGCAATTTAGATTTTACATTTGATGTATGTCCTTATTACCCAATTAGAGATCCCGGATTCTATTTTATTTGGCTAATAATTATAATTACAAAAACTCATTAAAATTGTGTAATTACTTTAACTCGACCATTTTTTTTAGTGCGTGGTAGTTAAATATTAGCCCAAATGATGCTGGGAGCAAAACTATCCCCTTTTAAATAGTTTAGTGTCATTAATTGATTACATTATAAAAAAATGTTTTTCTTATTGAGTAGGGTATCAAATTAAATACCTCCTTGTCGCAATTAATGATAAGTAATATGTGTTGAGGTTTTAATGGACTATAATTAACAAAAATTTATTCTATCTGTTATTAAACCCGTAACGAAACCTTCTATTGTGTGGTGTATTATAAAGGCTTGATTTTTATTGTTTTCAGTTGACTTTTAAATGAGAAATGACATTCTCACTGTGAGGATCAGTAAGGGATTTTGCAAGCTGGGCAGTGTGAGCCTTGGTTAGTTTTAGTTTTATACTCCATGTACAATATTTGATATCTGTTCTACTTTACATCGTATGTACATGTTATGTAGCGTAAATCGGGTTTACTTTGGGACTAGGTGGTGACTTTGGTATAAGAGTTGATTTTGAATTTTAATTTACCTGGCGGCCTGAAAGATTGTTACATCAAGACTAAAGGAAAGTTGCCTGAAAGGTCGTTAAGTAGGGACACTTTATACCTAACAGCTAGAACTTTTCTTATCTCCATAGTCTTGTAACCTATATCACCACCTGTTGTTCTTTTTAAAATTGTTCATTAAACCTCACTTGGTGTGAAATTATTATTTGGAGAAGCAAAATACTGTAAGTGAATTATTTTCTGCTATATTAAAAGCTACTGTTTACCATTAGATAGAATTATTCTGATAAATGTTGATCTCGATCTTAAAAATGGGAAAGATTTATTTATTTAAGGGGTGACTTTAGTACCTGATTTTTTTTTTTTTCAAATATGTTCACTGTAAGCCTGGCTAAATTTCAGGTTGAATTTAAATTATGGAAAATGCCTAGAACCTCTGTAAGAAAGTTGGGATCTCTGCCTTACAAAAACTACACTAAAGATTAACTGGAGCTGTACAGAAGGTGTTGAGTCTCGAATTAACGTACAGAAAAACAGCTGGACATAAGACAAACCATTGTTAATGCTAAAAGTAGTTCGCTGCGATCAAAATGATGTCTCACCTAGTATTATTTTTTTCCTGATATGGAATCTTGATCAACACCATACTGAACTGTGTTAGGCAGAGTAATTCACAAACTAGTACAATAAAATCTCACGGAGAACAGACTGCTCTATCTCCTGACGAAGAAGATGTTATTGTAGCACACTTTGTTGGCTTGTCATTCTTTGGTTTCCCCATCACCCTTTGTTAATTCTTATTTAGAGCAGATAGGGAGACAAGTAAAATGTTTTAGACATAATATGCCAGTGGAAGGGTGCCTTTTTGGAGTCGTTTTTTAAGAGGCACAAAGACATTTGCCTGAGAGTGGCAAAAACATATGCCTGAATAGAGCTAATGTAGATGCCCAGTCCATAGAAAACTTTTTTGAGTCTCTTCAAAATGTGTTGGAGGGAGCGCCTCCTGAAAATATATGTAAGTTGGTTTTAATAATTTAATAACTGATTTTATTAATCTGTAAAGATTTACAATGGCATTAGAATTAAAAGCATCAAACGATTGAGCAATATGAAATAAACATACCTGTAAAGATTAATTAAATTACACGTTATTTACCAGGTATTCTAGTGGACAATAAAAATAAATCTTATCTTGAAAGTAACCTTCACACACCAAATACAGCTAGCTAGATCATCAGCTGGAGTTTACATATATTTAATTATTGAAACAAACCTGGTTGATCAAAAGAGGAATGAAATATTCTGGAAAAAATAAGAAGCACAACAAAAGCACCCTCCACTACCCTCTTGAAGTGCGGCAAGAAGGCTGTTGGAGAAATGTTGCCCATTTATATTATTTATAGAGCAGAAAATATTTACAATATTTGGAGGGAAGGTGGCCCTCCTGGAGCTAGGTATAACAGGAGCAAAAGCAGGTGTATAGATACTTTCATTTTTTCTGATTGGTTCAAATTTCACCTACTACCAATATTAAAACATCTGACAGGGAAAAAAGTGGTGATTGGTGATAACTTAAGCTCTCATTTTAACATCGGAGTGCTTGATCTATGCAAGTGAAATAATATTACTTTTGTAGCATTTCCTCTTAATGCTACACATCTACTTCAGTCATTAGATGTGGCTTATTTTCATCCAATGAATAGAGAATGGAAAAAATTATTAATGAATAGAAAATTACACCCTATGGACCAAGGTGTAGGTAGAAACATATCTCAAGAGATGTTCCCCAAATTGGTTAAAAGTCATATGGAGAATTCACAGAAAGTGGAGCTAAAAACAAAAAGGCTGGATTTCCTAAGTGCGGAATTTACCTTCTTCATAGGCATGTTGTTTTAAGCAGGATTTATACATCTGGGCTTGATGAACTGCCTCAGTATAAAATAAAAATCTACTCAGTGAACCATTTCTTGAACACCTCCAACATGTCAGACGGAAACTGCCTTTAAAAGACACTGAAAAATAAAGCTTAAACTACCTCCTGGAAAAGGAATTTTTCCTGATGAGATGGTATCAGGAACATAAAACAAAAGTTTCATGGACGAAAATGTTTGTACAGTCAAAAAAGCAAAAAAAAAAAAAAGATGGATGAATTGGAGGAGGATGAGATTGTTTCTTTACATGGCATTGAGGAAGATATTGCTTCCAAAAAAACTCCAAGATTCTGAACAAATCAATGTTGGGGCCTTCGTTAAAATTACTTATGATGGGTGTCCAGGGAAAATTCTCGATGCAGATGGCCATGATTATAAGATAACAACCATGGAAAGTTTTGGAAATGGTCCAACAAAGAAGACAAAATATGGTTCAAAAAGGAGGATGTATTAGGGAAAATCACATAAAACCCAAGTGGATGTTCAAGAAGAGAACAGTTTTAAATAGATTTAAAAAATGATTTTTTCATAATAGTTATTTTTCACATGAGTTAATATCTTTAGGTTTTACAATTAATTAATAAAGACTTTGTTTATAGATCGTCCAGAAAATCCCTAATCCATAAATCCAATAAAGTTTGCTTTTAAAAGCACCTTGATCCTTGAATTTATTATTTAAAAACATATTAAAATGGGGCGAGAATAGAACAGAAGAGATTTACCATTTGAAATACACTGAAATTCTTAGTGTAAAAAAGTCACCCTCTCCAGGGTGAGACTAGAACACAAAAATATTTTTATCTTATCTTGCAAAAGAAAACTCAATAAAACTTTTGTATTTTCAATGTGAATGCTAAAACATTATTACAAATAATTCAATGTTACTAATAAGTAATAAATAATGAAGTAAGACCCCAGAAAATACAAAAAACAGGATCAAACGCCATCCCGATCAGTAATAGGTTAGAGTTTGGCATACAGGACTTGTCTTCATACCAGGACCAATACTTCCACTTACTGATTTAATGATTTTGAAATCTGACTTGGATAACCTTTTATTTCAGTAAGTGAACATTTAGCGACCTCATTAACACTTACCTAAGCAGGGGTCCTTTAAGGTTCAATACTTGCTCCATTATTTTACATTAGATTTACCCCTGACATACCCACAACTCCTGTTACAACTACATCCACTTACACAGACGATACAGCAATACCCGCTGTACACAAAGACCCAACTCAAGCTTCTCTGAAACTAAAAAAATACTTGGCTCAACTTAACTCATGGTGTACAACCTGGGAAATTAAAATGAATACTAATAAATCCTTACACATGACATTCACCCTTCGATGTCCTCCCTACCTTGGCGTAGAGGTCAGAGACATGGGAGCGCCGCAGAGTCCCAAAGCGAATCTATGAAGCAATTCCAACATTCGAATATAGCCACTGTTGATAAGAAGTTTGATTCGCTTCAACTTGCCCCCCCCCCAAGTCCCACCGAGAGACCCCCATAAACCTCACAGCCCGAGTCAAAGTGAGGGAAAATACAAGGAGTTGACGTGTAAGCTGGGGGAGTATGGTGAGAACAATGGAATAGTTTCACGTTACCTATTGACCGTCAGGAAATTTGAGAGATATGTTGGTTCCAAGAAAGGGTTTGGTCAATGGTTATCCCTAGGTTGTTGACGGTGGAGCAGAAAGTGATGGGAAAGTTATTTATGGTCAAAGTGGGAATATCGGCAAAGGATCTGAGGAGGAAACTGGAGCCTACGACAATTGTCTGGGGTTTGCTGCATTTAGCCTCAGTTTATGCAGGTTTGGCCTGGCACTGATCCGATCTAGGTCTCCCTAAATCTTGGCAAACGCAGCTAAAAAATTGGAGGGGGAGAAGAATAAATATTTGGAGTTATCAGCGTAAAGGTTATGTGAAGAGTGATGAATATAGTTAGGGAGGTTATTTATTTAACAACTAAAAAGAAGGGGAGAACTGCTCGATCCCTGGGCCGCCCCAGAGGAAAGCAGATAGGGGTTGATTAGGGATAGTTGCCACTAGTGAACGGTTGGAAAAAAAATATCGAAGACCATTGAAAAAAAGAAATATTGGAGAAGGTTATTATTTTAACTAAAGAAGGACTGCGTAGTATCAAATGTTTTGGAGAAATCTAGGAGAAGTAGGATTGTTAGTTTTTGTTGATCAACAGCATCATGAATGTCACTAATGATATTAGCTAGCCCCGGATCTCTTGGCATATCCACGGAGTAGACCTCCAACGAAAGGTAGAGGTTTTTAGAAGTACTTGGGTATTAAGGAGTTTGGCGGTGAGAATGTCCACCATGGAGTCAATTGTGGAACAGGAAAAGGCATCCACGTTGCGACAGGGTATGGTTTTAGGAGGATAACGTGGGGTCCGGATATTATAGGAAATTTATCAAATTGGTTATAGGAAATTAGGTCATGAGAGGGTAGGAATGCAATAGGCAGCTGAGAAGGTTTGCAGAGGAGTCTATGAAGTAGATGAATGAACAGATAGAGGGAAATGAACAGATCCTTTAGATAGCGCTTTTCGTGGTAATCCGATAGGAGGTTGGTAGTTAGGTCACCGGAGATGATAACATTGGAGTAGAGAGGAAATGAAATTTACTCAAAAAGTGGTTCAAAAGGAACGTGTGGAGGTGGAGGGCACGGGCCAGGAAATAGGTTGCAGGTTATCTTAACTATTTTTTAAATCAAATCTTTATTGTGATAAAATTACAATCTGCCTTATTGAGAAATAAGTAATTGTGTTCAATGATCTTATTCATGCAATATTTACAATTCTTCATGCACTCGCTCATTCATACAAACATCCCAGAGGCCTCACAAATCCACATGGTTGTTGCCCCCCCATATATGCGAAAGAGAAGCGGAGTATTGGGAAGTCCCCCACGCTCCACCATCAGCCGAGCCAGTGAACTGGATGTGTGGGTGGTCGGGTGGGGGTAGAGGTCAAGGATCGGGGTCTTCAGGTTGTCATGTACATACACAGGACCCACAACACCACCTGCCCGGTCATGGTGGAGAAAGGTATAGTTGGGGAGAGAGACAAATGAGGAAGGAATGTAGGGTTTAGGCCATGTTTAGGATACAGCGATAATGTGGAAAAGGGTTTAGGTAAAATATAAAAAGAATTCATCGTAATGGGCGGGTAGGGATAGGGAATTTATTTGACAAATGGTGGAAACATAAGTTATGCCGAGGAGGACTATTGGACGACACTGTGACTAGTGGAAAGACGCTATGGCAACGACGTCGTTCTGGAAAAATGTAAAAAAAAAATACAGAATAAGTGCATAAATTAATGATATGATGAAAAGAAATACAAAAAGTTTTATTTAGGTAAGAAGAAAGTTTTGAAGGAGTTGAGGAAAACAGAAATGCAGGTTTGGGGGTGGAGACTTGCGTGGTAGAGGGAGCTCGGGTAACATAAAGTAAGGCCCAGGAGGCTATTTGTGGCATGTAAAAATAAATGTGGCTATTGATCTAGAAAAATGAAATTAGAAAATGAAAAATAAAACTAGAAGAGAACGGTCAAGGGGAAGTCACGCGAAGACATCCGGAATCAAAGATCTTGGCATCTTGATTTATAATATGAAACATCTGTTGGCGTTAAAGTGGACTTTAATTGAGTTCAGTGATTAAAACTACCATCATAT